>OZ012735.1:68521216-69721216 GCA_963859935.3 Lathyrus sativus
ACCTCGCTGGAGGAGAAGTTGGGGGAGGTGACGGTCGAGGTGCAGGCGTTGAAGGTTCGTACGGAAGTCTTGGACAGCGCAGTTCGTCCGGCCGAGGACGAGACAGATGGAGATCGACGGTTAATCACTCGTGCTGACCTGATTGCCCGTATCCGGGTGCTGGAAGGTGACTGTTTAGAGGCTGTCGAGGTCGGGTTTAAGAACGTTGTCGAGCAGATTCAGGTCGCCAACCCCGGCGTTGTGCTGGTCGTGGATGGGATCGGGCCGTATCACGAGATCGTTGACGGGAAGGTGGTCGATCCCTATCTTGTTGTTCCTGAGGAGGATCCCGCGGCTGCTGATCAGGCGGATGAGGTAGCATGAGTTGTCGGGCCTGCGTGCTTGTTGTTTTTATGGCCTGCGTGCCGACATTTGTAACTTATCTTTCTTTGGGCCTGCGTGCTCTGTTTTTATAATATTAACTACTGGGCTGGTGCCCGCTTTTTGCTTAATATATTTTTTGTGAATTTTCTAAGTGTGCGCTCGGTATTTGCATGATGTTTATGCTCGTTTTTTGTATTTATTTGTTTATTTGAATGCTTTTGACGTGCATGTCTCGACATGCCCTGGGTCTGTTCGGGTGTTAGCTCGACGACTTGTTACCGGTGGTGAAGGGAACTGGTCAGTTTAGCCGGCGACGTAGCCGGGCCGTTTCGGGGGTAGTTCTCCCCGAGGCGTGGACGTCCCATCGCGAGCTGGGTGTCCTGCCAATTTTGGTACGGCGACGGGGGGTCTCGGTCGAGGTGTTCCTTGCTGAGCAAGGCCGTCTGCCCGCGCACACGAGAGGCAGGGCTTGCTTTTCTTTGGTCGCTAGTGGACGCGGGGGTGTGCGGTGGTACCATGTCGCCCCCTCAGTGGTCGGGACGATGGGTCGTCGCGGGCAATGTTCTAACTGTAGTACCGCTTAAGCTTCGCGACGTTCCATGGTCGAGCTAGTTGTTCACCGTGAAGGTTTTCGAGGTAATAGGCCCCGTGTTCTATTTTGTCCCAGACTCGGTAAGGGCCCTCCCAGTTCGCATCCAGTTTGCCCTCGTGGGAGTCTTTCTGGTTTCTGCGTAGAACAAAGTCGCCTGTTTGAAAGTCGCGTTTTAGGACTTTGTTGTTGTGGCGAAGTGTGACTTGTTGCTTCAGTCGGGCTTCACGGAGGGCTGCCCCTGAGCGGATTTCTTCGACGAGGTCGAGCTCTTCTCGGAGGGCGCCGTCGTTGTCGTCGGTGCCCAAGGGAGTTTCCGTTCGTCGAGATGGTTCGCGAATTTCGACCGGTATCACGGCCTCGGTTCCGTACGTGAGGCAAAATGGGGTTTCCCCCGTGGTTGAGTGGGGAGTGGTGCGGTATGCCCAGAGGACGCTGTGGAGCTCTTCGACCCATGCTCGTTTGGCGTCGCTGAGTCATCGTCTGAGTCCCCTGAGTATGACTCTGTTTGCCGATTCCGCCTGGCCGTTTGTCTGAGGGTGTTCGACCGAGGCGAAGTGGTGTTTGGTTCCGAGTTTGGTGATGAAGTCGCGGAAGTTTTTGTCAGTGAATTGTGTGCCGTTGTCGGTGACGATGGCGAGTGGGATCCCGAATCTGGCGAGGATGTTGCGTTTGTAGAATCGGAGTATGTTGTGGACGGTGATTTTGGCCAGAGCTTCGGCCTTGATCCATTTGGTGAAGTAGTCAACGCCCACGATGAGGTACTTGTTCTGGTAGGAACCTAGGGGGAAGGGCCCGAGGATGTCCAGCCCCCACCAGGCGAATGGCCATGGAGATGAGAGGGGCGTGAGGTCGGTTGGGGGGGCGAGGTGCATGTCCCCGTGTCGTTGACATTTATCACATCGTTTGACGTGTTCCTTCGCGTCGGATTGCATTGATGGCCAGTAATAGCCTGCGCATAGGGCCTTTCGTGCTAGGGATCTTCCGCCGAGGTGTTGCGCGTTGATGCCTTCGTGGATTTCCTCTAGAACGGCTGCGCTCTGGGATTTATCTATGCATTTGAGGAGTGGGATTGCGAAGCCTCGGCGGTACAGTCGTCCTTCGAGGAGAACATACGAGCAGGCGCGTCGTCTGGTTGCGCTAGCCTCTCTAGGGTTGGCGGGAAGGTGGCCGGTGCTGAGATAGGTGTGGAGCGGGGTCATCCAGCAGTCAGTATCCTCAACGACGTTGATGTCGAGGGGGGGGGTGGTCGCGCTGGTACTTGGTTGCGACAAGATCTCTTGAATGACCGACTTGTGGCCGCCTCGCTTTTTGGTGCTTGCCAGTTTGGAGAGGATGTCGGCGCGAGTGTTCTGCTCGTGAGGGACGTGCTGAATCTCTGCTGTGTCGAAACCTCGCAGTTTTTCGGTGATGAATGCGAGGTATTCGGCAAGGATGTCGTTTTTTGCTTGATATTCTCCTCGGACTTGTGAAGCGACTAGCTGGGAGTCCTTGTAGATTCGGATGTCCCTGGCTCCCAGGTCGGATGCCAGGCGAAGGCCGGCCAGAAACGCTTCGTACTCGGCCTGGTTGTTGGTCGTCGGGAAGGCCAGTGTGAGGGAGACTTCGATGACCGTACCCTCGTCGTTGTCGAGGACGATGCTGGCGCCGCTTCCCGTGGGGTTGGAGGAGCCATCCACAAAAATGGTCCAGAGGTGGTTCCTGGCGGTGGGGTCGGGCGTTGTGGTCATCTCGGCGACGAAATCGGCCAAGGCTTAAGCCTTGATGGCATGCCGGCCCTCGTAGGTGATGTCAAACTCGGAGAGTTCTAGCGACCATTTCAGCATGCGTCCGGCCATGTCGGGGCGGCCGAGGAGCTGGCGGATGGGCTGATCGGTGCGGAGTACGATGGCGTGTGCGAGAAAATAATGCCGGAGTCGGCGCGCTGCTGTTATGAGGGCCAGGGCGACCTTCTCGATCAGCTGGTATCGGACTTCTGGGCCGTGGAGGGCTTTGCTAGTAAAGTAGATGGTCTTTTGGCCCTCCCCGGATTCGCTGACTAGGACGACGCTGACGGCTTCGTTGGCTACGGCTAGATATAAGTATAGGGTTTCGCCTGTCGCGGGGCGCGTCAGCACTGGTGGTTCGGATAAGACGCGTTTGAGGTGGCAAAGGGCTTTCTCACATTCGTCCGTCCATTCGAATTTGGTCTCCTTCCTGAGCAGTTTGAAAAATGGGAGGGCATGTTGGGCCCACTTGGCAATGAATCGTGAGAGGGAGGCAAGCACGCCGTTGAGGGACTGGATGACCTTCTTCGTGGTAGGCGTGGTGATATTGGAGAAGGCGTGGCATTTGTCCGGATTGGCTTTGATCCCCCGTTCGGTCAAGTAGTAGCCGAGGAATTTACCGGCGCAGACGCCGAAGGTGCACTTCTCCGGGTTGAAACGCATGCGGCACGACCTTGCAGTCTCGAAGACCTTCCGGAGGTGTGCCGTGTGGTCGTCCTCCATGCCAGATTTGACGATCATGTCGTCCATGTATACTTCGAGCATGTCTCCGATTTCGTCGTGGAAGACACGGTTCATCATCCGCTGGTATGTGGCCCCGGCGTTTTTGAGGCCGAAGGGCATCACGTTATAATAGTAATTGCCCGGCGCCGTCATGAAGGTCGTGGCTTGTTTATCGTGTTCGGCCATCGGGATCTGATTGTATCTTGAGTACGCGTCCATGAAGGACAAGAGCTTGAAGCCCGCGGAGTTGTCGACGAGCTTGTCGATGTTGGGGAGGGGGTAGGCGTCCTTAGGACATGCCCGATTGAGATCAGTATAGTCAACACACATGCGCCATTTTCCATTATTCTTTTTAACGAGTACAACATTGGACAGCCAGGTTGAATACCGGGCTTCCGAAATAAAATTTGCCTCTAAGAGGTCTTTTACAGCTTGTTCGGCCGCTGCCGATTTTTCGGGGGATTGGCGACGCCGGCATTGTACAACGGCCTTTGCGGTTGGGTTGATGGACAGCTGGTGGCAGGCGACCTCGGGGTCGAGTCTTGGCATTTCCGCGGCGCTCCATGCGAAGAGGTCGGCGTTCTCGCGGAGGCAGGCTTGGAGCTGTCGTTTCGCGAGGTCTGGGAGTCCGGCGCCTATCCTCACGGTTCTGCTCGTGTCTTCCCCGAGGGGGACGAGTTCGAATTCTCCGTCCGGGATGGGGCGCGCTGGGTGTGAGGGCTGCCCGTTGACTTCGCTGGTCTTTGTTTCGTGGTCGAGCTTGCCGGTGAAGCGACTGTCGAGTTCAACGGATCCGACCAGCTCCGTTGGTTCGCCCTTTGGCGTTGTGTTTGAAGTTTTCTTCTTGGTCGCTGGCGCGATGGAGTCTAGGCCTTTCAGCACGGCTTCAAAACATCTTCGGGCGGCCTCGATGTCTCCGTTGAGGGTCACCACGGCCCCCCTTCTTGTGTAGTATTTCATCTTCAGGTGGACGGTAGAGGGTACCGCGGTGAGTTCTGCTATTGTCGTCCTGCCCAGGATGCAGTTATAGAGGGATGGGCATTCGATGACTAAGAAATGGATATTGATGTCCCTAGCTGTTTCTTCTTCTCCGAAGGTGACTTTCAATTCCACGTATCCCCAAGGTCTCGTCGTCGTCCCGTTGAACCCCTGAAGGTCGGAGCCTAAGTAGGGGGAAAGGTTGGATTTGTCGAGCTGGAGAGTTGTGAACAGGTGTGAGTACATGATGTCAACCGAGCTCCCGCCATCGACGAGGAGGCGCCTAACGTCGAAGTTTGCCATCCGGGCACGTATGAGCAGGGGTATGTTGGAATTGGGGGATCCCCCTGGGAGTTCCTCGAGGTAAAATATGATCGGGTTGGAGCGTAACACCCCCTTCTATACCCCAAATAAATGCATATAAAACAATTAAGCACATACAAATTATCAGAGTAAAAGGGTTTTATAATAAGGTATAAAAGAAGAATGCCACAATTTCACCAATAAAACACTTTCACATTTTTCTCCACAAGATATGTAACATTTTTAAAATTAAGCGGAAGATCAAATCATTTAATCGTTTTCAAAATATTAATCCACGTACACACAAGTTAATCCAAATTAATACATCATATCAGTTAGATTACACGATCACATCAACTGATACATCGCAATGTATCACAAAAGAATGACTATACTAGTCTAACTACCCGGTGTTACATATCAGAGCAGCCAACTCAAAAGAATGAAGACTACCTTCACAAAAGGACTCCAGCATCCTAATCTGCAATGCCTCATAGAGCATTATAAAACAGCAGAAGGGTGAGAAATACTACCATAATAATCAATGCATAAGATTATATATATACAGGTATCATATAATTGCATTCTACATTTCTCACCATAAATTCATTTCATAGTTATATTTACCATATTAAACAAATATGAACATACCCAAACATATCCCTTCATACATATTCCCCAATCATCCAAAACCCATTACATTCACAAGCATATTTCATATATCCATGACATTTATGCTATTACCACGTCATCAAACAATGCACACATATCCACGATATGTTCCCATGCATTTCTCACAATGATTAACGATGCACACATATCCACGATATGTTCCCATGCATCTCTCACAATTATTAACCGATGCACACATATCCACGATATGTTCCCATGTATCTCTTACAATTACTAACCGATGCACACATATCCACGATATGTTCCCATGCATCTCTCACAATTACTAACCGATGCACACATATCCACGATATGTTCCCATGCATCCCTCACAATTATTAACGATGCACACATATCCACGATATGTTCCCATGCATCTCTCACAATTATTAACGATGCACACATATCCACGATATGTTCCCATGCATCCCTCACAATTATTAACGATGCACACATATCCACGATATGTTCCCATGCATACTCATCACATAATTGTATACCCATTAAGCATTCACAAGTTCATTGGACAATACACATACATTCATCATTGTATTCACATGTATTTCTATTTATCATAATTAATACGCATCGCACATCAACTAGGATTCACGCCCGGAGGCTACCCACAGTACACATCATCACAATAGATCATATCTATATCATATCATAGAGGTATTAACCTATGTGAATCAATCAAACAATCACCACATGAGCAACACAGCAAAAGAAAAATGCTGTCACATTCGCCTTCATTCGCCTGGCGAACCCTCGCAGCGAACCTTCGCCTGCCCTTCGCCTGGCGAACTCTCTCAGCGAACACTCGCTAGGCTTCGCCTGGCGAGACTTCCCAGCGAGCCCAAGTCAGTAGCTACTGACTTCATTCGCCACCATTCGCCAGCACCTTCGTTGGGCGAACCTTCGCTATCCAACTTCGCCTGGCGAACTCGCCAGCAAAGTCCACTGGAACTTAAACTTAATTATTCGCCAGCATTCGTTGGGCTTCGCCTGGCGAAGCTTCGCCTTCGCTCGCCTGGCGAGAGCCAGCGAACCTGCGCAGAACAGAACCACACTCTGTCCCTCCTTCACCATTCCACCATCCATCAACTCTTGAACATCCAAATTAGTACAAATAGCATCAATACATGTTACCCGACTATTCTACAGCGTTATTACTCAGTTCCAACCGATTAAATCATCAATCTACCGATTAATCCAACATTTGCCCTAATTGGAAAGTGATGAAAAACATCCACAAACCCAAACCCAACATACATAATAGCATACAATGATTAAATAGCAATGTTTCTCACCCTTACCTCGATTAATCGGAGCTTTGATGTTGGTTCTTGATGATTTTCCACTTTCCTCTTCTTCTCCTCCCTTTCTCTTCTTCTTCCCTCTTTCTCTTCTTTCTTTCCAAATGTTTTTAACTTTCTTTTCTTTTCTTCCTCACTTATATTTCCTTTATTTTCCTTCCTTCCAATTTCCTTCTCAATTCTCTATTAATTCCAATTAATAAAAATTAATTCCAATATTAACATAAAATCCCACTAAATCAATTAATTACTACAATTAATTATTTAATGAAATTTGGGTTGTTACAACCCTCCCCCACTTAGGAATTTTCGTCCTCGAAAATGTTACCTGATTCAAACAGTTCTGGATAAGACTCCTTCATCTGGCTTTCAAGCTCCCACGTAACATTTCCACCAGCCGGTCCTCCCCAAGCGACCTTCACTAAAGCAATCTCTTTACCTCGAAGCTGTTTCAATTTCCGATCCTCAATCCGCATAGGTGATGTCTCAACAGTTAGGTTATCTCTCACCTGCACATCATTTATTTGGACTACATGAGACGGATTCGCAATGTATTTCCTCAATTGAGATACATGGAATACGTCGTGAAGATTAGAAAGCGACGGTGGTAAAGCCACACGATAGGCCACTTCTCCTATCCTTTGCAAAATCTGATAAGGACCAATGAAACGCGGCGACAACTTGCGCGACTTCAGTGCCCTACCAACACCTGTCATCGGAGTGACTCGAAGAAACACATGATCTCCCTCTTGAAATTCAAGTGCCTTCCTCCTCTTGTCATAATAACTCTTCTGACGACTCTAAGTAATTCTCATCTTCTCTTGAATCATCTTGATCTTATCAGTAGTCTGTTGAACTAACTCGGGTCCAACAACAGAACTCTCTCCGGACTCGAACCAACACAATGGTGTCCTACACCGCCTACCATACAACGCCTCAAATGGTGCCATACCAATACTCGAATGGAAACTGTTGTTGTAGGTAAACTCAATCAAAGGCAAGTAGATATCTCAAGCTCCTCCTTTTTTCCAATACACAAGCTCTCAAAAGATCTTCAAGCGACTGAATCGTTCTCTCCGTCTGACCATCTGTCTGAGGATGATAAGCTGAACTCAAACGCAACTTAGTACCCAAAGCACTCTGCAGGCTCTCCCAAAATCTCGAAGTAAACCGCGGATCTCTATCCGAAACAATACTTAACGGAATACCATGCAGACACACAATCCTCTCAATATACAACTTAGCCAACTTCTCCAAAGGGTAATCCATACGCATAGGAATAAAGTGAGCAGATTTAGTCAACCTATCCATGATAACCCAAATAGCCTCAAAATTACTCGGCGTCCTCGGCAAACCCGATACAAAATCCATGGAGATACTATCCCATTTCCACTCAGGAATAAACAACGGCTTCATCAAACCCGATGGCTTCTGATGCTCAATCTTTGACTTCTGGCAAGTCAAACAAGAATATACAAATTTCGCGATATCCTTCTTCATACTAGGCCACCAAAATACTTTCCTCAAATCCTGATACATCTTAGTAGCACCCGGATGAATACTCAATCCGCTACGATGTCCTTCCTCAAGGATGCTCTTCTTAAGCTCAACCATGTTCGGAACACAAACTCGATCCCGACATCTCATAATACCATTCTCATCAATCCTAAAATCACCACCTTGGCCTTGGTTGATAAAAGTCAATCGATCAGCTAAGCTCAAATCCGATTTCTGTCCTTCTCGAATTTCATCCAAAATACCACTTGTAAGCTTTAACATACCCAACTTAAATCCAAAAGAAGTTCTCTCACATACCAAACTCAAATCCCGAAATTGCTCAATCAATTCCAACTCTTTCACCATCATCATTGACATGTGTAACGATTTCTGACTCAACGCATCCGCTACCACATTCGCTTTACCCGGATGGTAATTCAAACCAAAATCATAATCCTTCAATAGCTCTAACCACCTTCTTTGCCTTGCATTCAATTCCTTTTGATCAAAGAGATACTTCAAACTCTTGTGGTCACTAAACACTTCAAACCTCGCACCAAACAAAGGCTTGACCTTTCCTAGTCAACTGTGTCAACGACAACGATAACTTGGCAAATCCTTCAATAAACTTCCGATAATAACCGGCTAAACCAAGAAAACTTCTGATCTCAAAAACTGACTTTGGAGTCTCCCATTGCGACACCGCTTCAACCTTCGATGGATCGACCGCAATACCACTACTAGAAATCACATGACCAAGGAAACTAACTTCCTTCAACCAAAATTAACACTTAGAAAGCTTCGCGAACAACTGCTTCTCTCTCAGCACAGATAACACAATCTTCAGATGCTCGGCATGCTCTCCTTCGCTCTTCGAATAAACCAAGATGTCATCGATAAACACAACCACAAACTTATCCAAATAAGGATGGAAAATCCTATTCATGTACTCCATAAATACACCTGGTGCATTAGTCACACCAAATGGCATCACGGAATACTCATAGTGTCCATACCTCGTTCTAAAAGCAGTCTTCTGAATATCCTCAGCTTTCACGCGAATCTGATGATACCCAGATCTCAAATCAATCTTGCTGAACACGCTTGCACCAACCAACTGATCCATCAGATCATCAATCCTTGGAAGTGGATACTTATTCTTAATAGTCACCTTGTCCAACTGTCTGTAATCCACACAGAGCCTCATAGAACCCTCTTTCTTCTTAACCAACAACACCGGTGCACCCCACGGTGACACGCTCGGACGAATAAACCTCTTTTCAAGCAAATCCTCAAGTTGACTCTTCAACTCTTTTAACTCCGAGGCCGACATACGATATGGAGCCATCGATATCGGACTAGTTCCAGGAATCAAATCTATCGAAAACTCCACTTCTCGCTCCGGCGGTAAATCCTGTATCTCTTCAGATACTTCCGGAAAATCTCTAACAATGGGCAAAGCATCAATCTCTTCACTTTCACTAGTCCTCAAAGTTGCCATAACCATAAATACCTTAGCCCCATCTTGCACCGATTCCTTCACTCGTTTCCTCGTCATAAACAATTCCCTTCCAACATCCGAGTCGGGAAAAATAACCGTTTTGTCAAAACAGTTAATATACACACGATTGAATTTTAACCAATTCATTCCAAGAATGACATCCAGTTGATCTAAATGAAGACACACTAAATCGATCCCAAAATCTCTACCGAAAATACTCAACGGGCAATTCAAGCAAACATACGGTGTAGTTACCGAACCCATAGCAGGAGTATCAATAACCATACCGCCACTAATCACAGACAACTCAAGATTCAACCTTCTAACGCAATCCAAAGAAATAAAAGAATGCGTAGCTCCGGTATCAATTATAGCGATCAAAGGTGTACCGTTAATGAAGCACGTACCTCGGATCAATCGATCGTCGCTAGCAGTCTCAGATCCAGATAGAGCGAACACTTTTCCGCTTCCTTGATTCTTCTTCGGCTTATCACATTTTGTACTAATGTGTCCTTGCTCACCACAATTGTAGCAAGTCACACCCGTACCACTTCTGCACTCAAGAGCCTTGTGGCCTGGCTTGCCACACTTAAAACACGTCTTCTCAACACTTTTGCATTCAAGAGCACGATGTCCCTCTTCACCGTACCTATAACATCTCACCGGAGTAGAAACTCCCCCACTTGGTTTCTTACCGAAACCAACCCTTTGTTTCCCCTTATCATCAGGAGTCACGTAAGGTTTTCCTCTGAATTGTCCTTTTCCTTTCTTATCACTTAGGCTCTTGTAGTGGCTAGACCTAGCCCTACTGTCTTCGTCATAAATTCTGCTCTTGTTAACCAACTCAGAAAACCGTCTGATTTCCTGGTACCCAATAGCTTGTCTAATCTCGGGTCTCAAACCGTTCACAAACTTGAGACACTTAGATCTCTCGGCATTAGCAGTATTGTAGTGAGGACAAAATTTGATCAACTCCTCAAATTTCGCCGCATACTCAGCAACCGTCGAATTACCTTGCTTCAGCTCAAGAAATTCGATCTCTTTCTTCCCTCGCACATCCTCTGGAAAATACTTCTCCAGAAAAGCCTCTCTGAACAGATCCCACGTGATCACAATATCATCTTCCTCAAATCTTTGGCGAGTATTACCCCACCAATCTTCAGCTTCTTCTTCGAGCATATGAGTCCCAAACTGCACCTTCTGTGCATCCGAGCAATTCATAACTCGAAAAATCTTTTCCACAGCTTTCAACCAAATTTGTGCCTTGTCCGGTTCATGAGTTCCCTTGAAGACCGGAGGGTTATTCTTTTGGAATTTCCCCAAAGCACGGAATCCATCATCAGCATGATTCCTCACATTCACATTGGCCGGAGGATTCTGTCCAATTGCCCCCGCCAATCTCGTCAATGCCTCCGCAATCGCTTCGTCGTTCCTTCCTGCAACCATCGTACTAATTCCAACAACAGAACCACGTAAGAACAACCAATATTGATAATGCAACACACGCATATCAATAACACACAGGAAAAACACTCTAACAACTTGGCCGGACGGACCAACCTGCTCTGATACCACTATTGTAACACCCCCTTCTATACCCCAAATAAATGCATATAAAACAATTAAGCACATACAAATTATCAGAGTAAAAAGGTTTTATAATAAGGTATAAAAGAAGAATGCCACAATTTCACCAATAAAACACTTTCACATTTTTCTCCACAAGATATGTAACATTTTCAAAATTAAGCGGAAGATCAAATCATTTAATCGTTTTCAAAATATTAATCCACGTACACACAAGTTAATCCAAATTAATACATCATATCAGTTAGATTACACGATCACATCAACTGATACATCGCAATGTATCACAAAAGAATGACTATACTAGTCTAACTACCCGGTGTTACATATCAGAGCAGCCGACTCAAAAGAATGAAGACTACCTTCACAAAAGGACTCCAGCATCCTAATCTGCAATGCCTCATAGAGCATTATAAAACAGCAGAAGGGTGAGAAATACTACCATAATAATCAATGCATAAGATTATATATATACAGGTATCATATAATTGCATTCTACATTTCTCACCACAAATTCATTTCATAGTTATATTTACCATATTAAACAAATATGAACATACCCAAACATATCCCTTCATACATATTCCCCAATCATCCAAAACCCATTACATTCACAAGCATATTTCATATATCCATGACATTTATGCTATTACCACGTCATCAAACAATGCACACATATCCACGATATGTTCCCATGCATTTCTCACAATGATTAACGATGCACACATATCCACGATATGTTCCCATGCATCTCTCACAATTATTAACCGATGCACACATATCCACGATATGTTCCCATGTATCTCTTACAATTACTAACCGATGCACATATATCCACGATATATTCCCATGCATCTCTCACAATTACTAACCGATGCACACATATCCACGATATGTTCCCATGCATCCCTCACAATTATTAACGATGCACACATATCCACGATATGTTCCCATGCATCCCTCACAATTATTAACGATGCACACATATCCATGATATGTTCCCATGCATCCCTCACAATTATTAACGATGCACACATATCCACGATATGTTCCCATGCATACTCATCACATAATTGTATACCCATTAAGCATTCGCAAGTTCATTGGACAATACACACACATTCATCATTGTATTCACATGTATTTCTATTTATCATAATTAATACGCATCGCACATCAACTAGGATTCACGCCCGGAGGCTACCCACAGTACACATCATCACAATAGATCATATCTATATCATATCATAGAGGTATTAACCTATGTGAATCAATCAAACAATCACCACATGAGCAACACAGCAAAAGAAAAATGTTGTCACATTCGCCTTCATTCGCCTGGCGAACCCTCGCAACGAACCTTCGCCTGGCCTTCGCCTGACGAACTCTCTCAGCGAACACTCGCTAGGCTTCGCCTGGCGAGACTTCCCAGCGAGCCCAAGTCAGTAGCTACTGACTTCATTCGCCACCATTCGCCAGCACCTTCGCTGGGCGAACCTTCGCTATCCAACTTCGCCTGGCGAACTCGCCAGCGAAGTCCACTGGAACTTAAACTTAATTATTCGCCAGCATTCGCTGGGCTTCGCCTTCGCTCGCCTGGCGAGAGCCAGCGAACCTGCGCAGAACAGAACCACACTCTGTCCCTCCTTCACCATTCCACTATCCACCAACTCTTGAACATCCAAATCAGTACAAATAGCATCAATACATGTTACCCGACTATTCTACGGCGTTATTACTCAGTTCCAACCGATTAAATCATCAATCTACCGATTAATCCAACATTTGCCCTAATTGGAAAGTGATGAAAAACATCCACAAACCCAAACCCAACATACATAATAGCATACAATGATTAAATAGCAATGTTTCTCACCCTTACCTCGATTAATCGGAGCTTTGATGTTGGTTCTTGATGATTTTCCACTTTCCTCTTCTTCTCCTCCCTTTCTCTTCTTCTTCCCTCTTTCTCTTCTTTCTTTCCAAATGTTTTTAACTTTCTTTTCTTTTCTTCCTCACTTATATTTCCTTTATTTTCCTTCCTTCCAATTTCCTTCTCAATTCTCTATTAATTCCAATTAATAAAAATTAATTCCAATATTAACATAAAATCCCACTAAATCAATTAATTACTACAATTAATTATTTAATGAAATTTGGGCTGTTACAGGAGCGGCCTCGGAATTTGTCGAGCATGCTCATTTTGCCGGAGTTGTTCGCGATGAGTTCGTCGAATTTTCTTTTTCACGGATCCGATGGACAGACTCCTCGTGGCTCCATCAGAGATGACCATGGCTCTGGGGAAGTATTCCCACCGGCTGGTTGGTCGGATTGGCTCGTCGATTAGGTCGGGCCCTTCGGGGAGACCGAATTCTCTGCCCGCGAACCAATCCTCGGGGCGGCTGACACACAACGCGACCTGGAGCCTGCTGTTGTCCTCTGGAGAGGGAAGTTCCTCGACTTTCTTAGCTTCTGGAGCCTCTTGCCTAGGTGGTTCGCCTCCTCGGGTGTATCTCTTCAGGTGACCGTCTTTGATCAGAATTTCGATCGCATCCTTGAGATGGATGCAGTCTTCTGTCACGTGCCCGTAGCTCCTGTGAAATCGGCAATATTTCGATTTGTCCACGTTCGGTTTGGGGGGTGTTGGTCGCGGGAAACGGACACCTCCCTGTACGAATTCTGTTTTGGCGCATTCGGCCAGTATGCGCTCGCTGACTAAGGCCGTGTATTCCGTGAATCGGCTGGCAGGGCCACGCGGTTCACGTTGTTCGCGGGGCTCGCGGGGGCGGTCTTCGCGATGGCGGTCTCCCCCCCGTCGATGGCTCGAGGCTCCGTCGTCTCGGTGCCCGCGGGGGGCCTCCCGGTCTCGGGTGTCTCGAGCGGAGTTGGCCGCTTGGGTTTCTTCAAATCGGATATAGTGCGCGGCCCTATCGAGGAAGTCTTGGAGTGATGTTGGTCGGTGTATGCCCACAGCCTCGTAGAACTTGGAGTCGTGGCGCAGACCTTGCTCCATTAAGTAGCGTTTCATCTCGTCTGACGTCGTCACCTGCACTGCTTCTCGAGTGAATCTCTCGATGTACTTCCGGAGAGGTTCGTCGGGGCCCTGGATGATCGCCCCGAGGACTGCTTCCGTCTTCGGGTGGCGTCGGGACGCCGTAAAGTGTTTGGAGAACAGGTCCTTCAAGACCCTCCATGACGTAACTGATTCGGGCTCCAGACTTTTATACCAGGTCATAGCGCCCTTCCTCAGAGTCGTCGGGAAGAGTCTGCACTTGATGGCTCCCCGGACGTTTCGGTAATCGAGCATGGCCTCGATATCCTCTAGGTGATCGTCCGGGTCGGTCGTGCCGTCGTACGTCGACAGCGTCAGGGGTTTCTCCATCCCTTGGAGTATGGGGGCAGCCATGATTTCTCGGGACAGCGGGGTGCGGTAGTCGTCCTCGTCGATGGGTTCCGTTCAAATTAGGCCCATGGTTTCGGGTTCTCGTCCTCCTGCCTGGGTTGTCGCCTCGAGGATCCCCGGTCGGGATCGCCGCAGTGCTCTGATTCCTCTCGCGAACGTGCCTTGTTGGGGATCTGGTGCGTTCTCGTGCCACCTGTGTGCGGTGCCTCTCCAGCTGCGGCCGGCGGTTTCTGGGTTGAGGTGAGGGGCTCCTCGAACCTCCGTTCTGGTCTTCCCGCGGGGGGTACCTCGGAGGACCGATGCGTTCTAATGCTCCAATTCTCGCATTTTGTTGGAACAGCAGCTGGTTCGTCTGGTTGATGGCCGTAAAAAGGGCGGTCACTGTTGGGTCCGCTCCCGCCGGGATGGGAACGGGGTGGAATGCTGGCGGGCTCGGGGGCCGGTGGTCGACCTGAAGGGGCCGCTCCGCGGATGACGGTGAAGCAGTTTGGCCGTCCCTTTCGTCGGTTTCCGCCGGACGCGTCGTTCCTGTCTGCTTGTTTCCGTTGGTGGCGACGTTGAGCACGAGGTCGTGCGGAGGGCCGTCGCGGTGTGGACTAGCCATGATCGTGGAGGTTTGGTGAAACTTTTGGTTTTCTGCTCGGAGTAACGGGGAAGTTTCAGTTTCCCACAGACGGCGCCACTGATCTGACCTGATCAGAAGGGGATCACGGGCCGGCCACACTCTATTGGACTGCTACGTGCTCACCGATGCTGAGGGGAAAGAAAAGGGGGTGTACCTGCAAAACACTCTGATGTCAAAGTAAGGAATTGGGCAGAGCGAGAGCAAAGTACAGAAAGAGGGGTAAGAAGTGTGTTACCTGACCCTCTTGAGGAAGAGGGTATTTATAGAGAGACCCCAGCGCTGGGCCAACGGTCATTTGAGATGGGCTGGATGACCAGGCCCAACCCTAATGACTGCTAGGGCTTACGTGGCGTAGTGAAGACCAGGACGTGGTCTTCGCCCTAGTCCACCTGCTCCTAGATCTCCGGAAAGTGAGTTTGACCTGCTCTTTCGGAGGTGGGCAGTTGGTTGATGACGTGTCCCCGCGGAGGGGAGCACGTGGAGAACGTGCGCCGGGCACGTTGTTCTCCCCGCGGAGGGGAGCTCGGGAGGTAACCCGGAGCGCGTTGCTCTTCCCGCGGAGGGGAGGAACCAAGGTCGTGCTTTGATGCGTCGGGGTCTGTTCTGTTCGGCTGGTAAAAGGGGACGACGAGATGCTGTTGGACGCGCTGCTTGTGTCCGGTGGCGTGTTCTGCTCGTCTTGCTGGACGCACGTGCCCGGCGTGCCCGATTCGCCCGTTGGGCCGTACGTGGTATTGGGCCTGCCGAGGTCGGGCCCATACCGGAACATATATATATATATATATATATATATATATATATATATATATATATATATATATATATATATATATATATATATATATATATATATATATACATGTGTGTATATATATATATATATATATATATATATATATATATATATATACACACATGTATATATATATATATATATATATATATATATATATATATATATATATATATATATATATATATATATATATATATATATATATATATATATATATATATATATATATATATATATATATATATATATATATATATATATATATATATATATATATATATATATATATATATATATATATATACATGTATATATATATATATATATATATATATATATATATATATATATATATATATATATATATATATATATATACATACATACATATATATATATATATATATATATATATATATATATATATATATATATATATATATATATATATATATATATATATATATATATATATATATATATATATATATATATATATATATATATATATATATATATATATATATATATATATATATATATATATATATATATATATATATATATATATATATATATATATATATATATATATATTACAGATGAATTTCATGTTTGAGAACCCTTAAGCACATTGAATGTATACGCCCTAACGTTTACGAATCTTTACAAAG
Organism: Lathyrus sativus; assembly: GCA_963859935.3. Classification (NCBI taxonomy): domain Eukaryota; kingdom Viridiplantae; phylum Streptophyta; class Magnoliopsida; order Fabales; family Fabaceae; genus Lathyrus; species Lathyrus sativus. The sequence goes on from OZ012735.1 coordinate 68,538,010, forward strand.
TCTTCGCATTAGAATGGTGTTTCGTCATTAAAAGTCAACATAAAATATATCAGATTAAGCTCATTATTGAGAAACCATAAATGCATTGTAAACAACACATTACATATATAATATATATATATGATCTCATTTATCAACAATGTCGGCGAAGACAATGTTTAACATGTGTTTCATTATACAATAATCACACTCAAATTCCTTTGTTTGTTTTCTCGTCTACAAAAATAAATATTAATTTCATGAATGTTATAAACACACTTGCATGTAACAATATATATAAATGAATGTCACTTGTGTACAATTTAACGAATTTTAATAAAATTTAACGGGAATGACCAATGTGGTTAACAAAACTTGGTTTAAGGGAATTAAAATAAATATTTATTAAATAAAGGATGAAAATGGAATCCGAAATTAAAATAAAGGACCAAATGATGCATTAAGCCAAAAGAAATTGTGTTTCGATCCTGAGTGAAGCAAACATCCAAGATAGTGTTTTGATCATAAGTGAAGCAAACATATAAGGTGTTTTTTTTTTAAATTTTCCGCTTGACAAATTCTAACTAAAATTTATTGATTTGTGAAATACATGCACGTTGCTATTTTTTCAAATTCCCGATTAACAAATTTGGAACTGCACTTTTGAATTTGTCATTGAATTGTTAAATAAAAAAAAATTATTATAGAAATGAGTTTGAAAATACACTTTTAAACTAATTTAAAAAAAATACAAATGTTTCATTTAAAACATATTTTTTTATAAAATAAATGTGTTCAAAAATACATTTTTAAAATTAATAAAAAAATTAGTCAAACACTTAAGTTCGAGTGGTAAACGAGTTTCTGCTCAAAAACAAAAGTAAAAAAAAAATACCGAATTTGATTATGTATTTGACCGATGTCAATACTTCTTACGAGCTCTAAATTAGTATGGCCGCTTTCTCATGAGAATCACATTGCGAAGAAAAATATTAGTAATAGAAAGAATTTTAAATGATTTTCTCCGGAGGTAAGGTTACGAGAACTAACTAAATTGATTAACACTAAATTTCTAATTTAATTGAAAGGGCCATTGAATATTTTTCGGACCCAAGTTAAGATGGAGCAACAACCGTTGAACACGAGCGAAGTGAAACCACTAGCGCCACCGCAACCACTTCACACGACCGAATTGAAACCATTGGCGGCACCGCAACCACTTCACACGACCGAATTGAAACCATTGGCGGCACCGCAACCACTTCACACGACCGATCTAGACGACGAAGATGAGAACGTCAAACAGCTCGATGAATGTTCTTCTCTCTATCTCTTGATGCAGGTGAATCTCATTCTCTTCTTCATCTTCCCAAAACCCTAAACCCCTTAATTCTTTTATTCGTCGATGATTGGCTGAATTTTTTTCCCAATTCATTCTCAGGATTGCGTTGTTCGTTCTAACCGGAATTGGAAAGAATGCCAGAAAGGTACAATTTGTTTGTATTACCTATCTTTATCTCTATACGTGAGACTCTGATTATGAGTTTTCTATTCCTATGTTTTGTTAGTATGCTTAGAAATTGAATAGAAGCTCAATTTAGTTCCTAATTCATATGAAAGTTGATCAATTTAGTCCTATTATATGAAAATCTGTTAGTTTAGTTCTAAATCTTCATGGATCATGCTAGTGACAATTAAAGTGAGCGTGGTTGTTTGAGACCAAATTGATGGTTTATAAGTTGGAAATTAGTAGTGTGAGATGGAAAATACTAACTGTGTATGCTCATTAAGCCAGAACATTTTTTTCCCTTGGTATCAAAATAACTGTTTATTTTTTGTTAATTTCTTTTATAGAATTCTGAGTTCCTTTATATTACTCTAAGATGTAGCCGATGCCACAATTGTGGTTTCATTGTGGAGACTTCTAAACCTGTTGTATTACGGACATAACTGCAATTTAGAACTTTGTAATGTCGTGCTTGTGTTTAAACTAGTCATTATTAGTTTTACATTAAAAGAAACAGTTGTGATTTTATGTGATGTTGATCTTTTGGCAGAAATACAAGCTTTGAGGGAATGCTCTGAGAACAGAAGGAAAAATAAACCAGAAGTGAGAGTTTATAAGCGATGAAGTATTTGGTTAGTTAGTTAGGAGGCCCTCTACTTTGCTTCCGAGCTATTGTTTATGGTATCACATTTTTGTACACATACACTTCTATTTTCACCCGTTAGCATGAACATTTTTGGGCTGTATAATACAATTGAAAGTGATTGGGACTGGACTTAGGGGAATGGTGAGCTTGTGCAGAGAGCTGTAAATAAACAGTGCTTCCAATAGGAAACGCCGATGATTAGTTTTAAGGCTGGAGTAGTTATCTTGTTTGCCTTGCTTTTACTATAATAATCTCAATTGCACAATTCTTGCGGTTTGATGATAATGTGTTGTTTGAATAGTTTGTCAAGGACTTGGCAACTTGGCCTCACTTGATCTAGTTTAATATACTTTCAAATGATCATAGCTAATGAAGCAGCAATACAGGTGAAATCTGCCTCTTATGTGAGCTAGCAGAAGGGTGATTTGAGTTACTAATAGCAGTAAAAGTAATATTGAGACTTAATAAAATAGCATTATCTTAAAGAATTTTTACCCCAAAAGTTATCTTTCAGAAAAGTTTGAACTCTTTATAGTAATTTAGTTTTCTGAAAATATTTTTAAATGGTTTAGTAAAAGTAAAAATAAATGTGTTAAAATAAAGTGAGAGTAAAATAAGTGTAGTCGATTATCTCTTATTGCTATGAGAATGCACTTCTACAGTTTGTCAAGAGAATAAATAAAAAATTAGAAAGGTAATTAATGTTTGTTTCATGCATTGTAAACTAATACTCAAGAATGTGGTATTGAGGTTCTTACTTTTCGTGATTGTTTGAGGTTTTAACAGATTATACATTTGTTCTTTTTATTCATAGAAAATTTACACATTTTTTATTTTTTATTTTCAAGGCAAAAAGTTATAATTTTGTATTCCCATGAAAAATTGACATTGATTTCATTTTAATTTTATTTCACCTAATATTACTATATATTCAACATAATATCATTTTTGTTATATTTAGTTTATTTTTGTATTGTTTCTTTATCCCCTCAAACATTTCTGTTTTCGTCTCGTAGATATTATCAGTCTTATAGCTGTTTCTTTATGATTTAGTGGATTACACAGATTAAATTCGATGGTTTATGTATATATATTTCTATTTCTTTTCTCATCTTATATTATGGATTTAGATATTTAAACTATGGACTTAGATATTTAAACCGTGCAATTTATAGGAGAATTTAATTTACCACACACCTCATTTTATTTGGCATTTCCTATAAAAAATTTAAAACTGTTTTGGACAAAAAGTTGAATAAATTTTTTGTTCAAAATTTGTGGTAGACAAAATCAAAATTTGTGATAGTGTATTGTAAATTTTTTATATAATGGAATTTTTGAAATATCTGAGAAATTATAAATAATACCTAAAATTTTAAATTTATCATTTTATACCAGAAATTTCAACCAAAGTGAAATTTTTGGTACTGTTATTTGTTTGAAATTTTAAATGCTCAAGATTTTGTCTACAGTTTTGGATGGTTGTGATTGTAATGACAGTTTTGTGTGGTCCAGAGTAAATGCAAAGTTGTATAAATAGAGGGATCACCTGTTGTTTGATAAAAATATCTTAAAAAATACATCTTTCTCAATTTTTGATTAAGAAATAAGTGTACATCAATAGAGTTTCACCTCCCGTAGAGTTTTGGCTTTCAGATGGCACTACATCTCTCGCTGTCTTGACGTCCAAGTTGAATGAAGTATTGCATGATACCGAAAACAGAAAGGTGAGAAAAGTCGAGTTTCGTGAAGATTGGATTGATATTGACTGAAGGGTGAAATACAATCTTATTGAGTTGAAGACCGACGAAGATGTAAAGGATGTGTGGAAATCATTTCATTGTAGGTTAATGAAGGGGTCGTTCGAGTTAGATGTTAAGATTTCAAGATCCGCCGACAACATAATTAAGATGATGAAACGTCCAAAATCATTTCGTAGTGTCTAGGTTTTTTTATTTATTATCATTTTTAAGTTATGTTTGCATAAGTTATCAAATGGTAGTTTATGTTGATGTTGCATCAATGGTAGAACAAAAATATTATCAAATAAAAAGTTTTAATGAAGATATCTGAGTAATGTTACATGTAATATACAAATAATATATAAATAATACATAAAGATAACAAAAATGTCTAAATAGGCCCCCACTGACTATATGTATAAACCTCGTCATCTAGGTTAACCAAACCCATGAGGTTGTCCATAATAACTGCAATCATCTAGAGGCGTTGTTGGTTATCGGCATCAATTGTAAGAGGCGGCGGTAATGGCATGTCATCGATGGGTACCCCCAGCATCAGAAGGCCCAACATCATCTATATGTTCAACATGTGGGATGATGTGAGAGTGTGATACAATGATATACCACTCTAAGTAACCATTTCCACACTGCGAAAGGTGTTGAACCATAACTGCCCGATCTCTAATGGCACGACCAGAGATGATTATGTTACTCTGAAACCACCAATCAATGTTCGCAGATGGTATATCCAGAACTGTTCGTGGGATGCTCTAAACATAATCATATTGTCGCAAACACCTCTCAGGCAAGTGTCTATCAACCATGGTATCCCACCGCATATAACTTGAATATAAAGAAGACTCATCAAACTCACGGTGGACTCTATGATCAGTGTATGGTATCCAAATGACATCATCTATAGTCAGCGCATCTAGCCCCTCATGTACTCAGCAATGCCATCGAAATGTAACTTTTTGGTCCTCCATTTCCTCGCCCATGTGGCCCCCCACTATGGAATGTTGCACCCTCCTGTCACAGATGGTGGGCAAATGCTTGTATATCCAACACTAATATCAAAACACAGACACAACAAATAATAATTAAGAAATATTATTTGTAATATTTAAATAAGAAGACAACGACAAATAATAATTTCAAGTATACTTGTAACAGACTTATATAACTAGCAAGCTGTCTGGTCTCAAATAATGTCGCCACTCCAAGTATCGTATACATAATGGTCAACGCGGCGCACCCCCAAGCCCAACTGGTAACGTCAAGGCTACTGAACAATCACACATAACAGGATTTGATATAAACACTTGATTTATCTGCAAAGAGAGTACATGCTACAAGATGTAGCATGTACACCCTATAGGCAACCTCATAGTGTAACAAGATCGTCGCACCTTTCCTGAAGCCATGACATATGAAGGTGAGCACATGTGTTGAAGGAAAACTCCTGCACGACCTCCTCAAAAAACTCTCAAATCTCGTGCAACAGTTATACATGCAAGCATTTGGATAATAACAGGAGATGTCCAAAATCTGCCGCCAATGGGGAGATGGATCAATGAGGAGACATCATCTAGAGTGATAGTCATCTCCCCAAATGGAAGATTAAATTAAGATGTCTCTTTGTGCCATATCTCAACAAAAGCAGTAAGTAGTGGAGTGTCGAGCATGGTGAGGGAGCAGTGGGCAAAATCAAGGAGCTCTAACTCACGTACAATCTGTATGACCTCCTCAGGCATTGGAGTCTTCGAGAAATTCTTCATCTTCGACCCATGCGATGTCACATTTAGTGGGATACGGTCTTGTAACAAACAATTTTTTTTAAAAAAAAATAGCAGTTAGCTTTTATGGCACAATAATAAATAAATTAAAGTTAAACATAAAAGATACATATCTCTCTTTGCGATAGTCGATATGCCACATGGTCAGTATACTTAGTAAGCATCGACCGATTAATGAGTCCTCTAGAGAATTCTTCATCAGTGTGCATAGAAGGCTCAATCAAAGAAGCCATAACCTTTACGCCAATAGTAATAAATGGGATCGGATCGGCAACAACAACATCTGGCTAGACCACCTCGTCTACAACCTCATCGACAACCACCTCATCTACAATAACACATCTGACTAGACCACCTCATCTGCCACCCCATCTTTGGGTTGCTCAACTAATCAAATAGATTGACGTCGGGTGCTACGGGGTGCGCAAAACTGGCCATGTTCAGCCAACTGTTTTCAGTGTGAACCGGTTGGAACCATTCATCCAGCCCGTATCTGGGAAGGCTCGGTATTAGTAGCTCTAGTCTGGTCTGCCGCTCTATTTGTCGCTCTGCTTGCAATAGTGTCGTTTCTATCTTTGTATTTCACTGCAAAAGACGGAGAAAAAACTTAATAACTATCGCAAATTCTGAAATATTTGATAAAAGATAAAGTTTTTATAACTATCAAAAATTTTGAAATTTTCAGTAAAAAACAAAGTTTTTATAACTAGCGGAAAGTTTGAATTTCCGATCAAAAAACAAAGTTTTTATAACTATCGAAAATTCTGAAATTTTTTAGAATTTTCATCTGATTTTGTACCGGAAATTTTGAAATTTTATATTAAAATGTTTTCATTATTATCGAAAATTTTGAAAGTTTTGGTACAAAATCATGCAAATTTAGTAATTTACGTTTGAAAAATGTACTGATTTTGAAATTTCCGATAAAAGAAACGTGATTTTCGGTATCACCCCAAAGAATTCAAATTCACGTGTGGAAATTGTGAATTTCAAAAATATGTGAAAAACTGTTGCAAGGGCAGTATTGTCTATTCATACGAAATAGAAGGGTGTCAGGTTCAAATTGAGGGTGTCAAGTTAAATCCTCGATTTATAGTATGATATAAAGTGAAAATTGAAGATTATATCATACTATAATCTTTTAAAATATTAATCTAATGTATTCCTTTGACAATTTTTCTAACATAAAAGTAATATATATACATATATATATATATATATATATATATATATATATATATATATATATATATATATATATATATATATATATATATATATATATATATATATATATATATATATATATATATATATATATATATATATATATATATATATATATATATATATATATATATATATATATATATATATATATATATTGCCTTCTAAATTACTGTAAATAATTTTTTTTGGGGTAAAATTACTACAAATGATTTTGAATGCTCTTATAATGGCTTATCCATTGGGCGATAATCTAAGAAGGGATGATATTGATAGTTTTAATCTCTGACTTGAAGACTGAGAAAAGGAATCAACACCCCTAAGTCGTAAATGACAGGGAAATGCATGTATAAGAATCTGTCTTGTGAATTCGTAAGGGCATTCATGTTAACCATTTCCTCTTCAAAGTAGGGTTTAAATGTGACTTCTTCCTCGCCACCCGATCCAGATAAGTTTATGTTCTTATTAAAAGTGGCCATATATTCCTCAGTTGTGTAAAGAGTTTTGAAGTCTTTGATTTTTAAACGTTTCGCGGAGCTGGTCGCCATTAATGATTTATCTTGTCCTTGGAATGAATAGGGTAAAAATGTATCAATATCACTACGAGAATTAAAATTTCCATCGTAACTTCCAAACATTTATAGCTTTACAAGTTTATAATCGATTGATTTGTCCAGTTGTCTTGCATTATCCATGCTATCTGCATATTTCCATAACTTTCCCATGAGTATAAGGTGTTTTTACCTAGTTATTCTCATCTAACTCCCTGATAATTGTCATTCCCATTAAAAAGAAAATATATAAAGTAAAAAGAAGTTAAATAACTGAATATGGATGGATAATGGTGGTGAGTTGGAGAACCAAACTTAGAGAGAAAGAGTTAGAGAAGAAAGGTTGCTCAAAAATGATGAAAATATGTATGCAAAAGTAAGAAAAGTAGTTGTTATTCTTTTTTTATAAGGTCAATAGTAAGACAAGTGGTTGCTATTCATTTTTTATAAGGTCAAGAGCCTAGGCCAAGTAGGCGTCATTGTCAAGTCATAGGGTTGCACCTATTTGTCTGGAGTGGGACATCTACAGGCTAGATTAGGCGCATGTAATTTAATCAAGAGCCCGTAAGGCATGCACCTTTCTAAGACAAAACTCATCATATTTCATCATATTGAAGCATTAAATGTTCGTCATGCTTCTTACAAGTGACACTTAAGGTACTTGTCCAAAGTAATGCTCCAAAGACAAGCCATATAAGTAGCACTTGAAAGAGAACTCATTATATTGAAGCATTAAATGCCCCACGTGCTTCTCACGACATTTGAGGTATTTGCTTCTCACGATACTTGAGGTACTTGTCTAAAGTAACGCTTAAAGAAACAAGTCCTATGTGTTGCACTTGAAAGTGAGCGTCGTCTAGCAAACTTAAATCGCTTCGCTCTTCTCAGACCTTGTGTTTGAGGAAATGTGGATTATGATAATTTTAATTAGACCCTATAAGAAAATAGTTCACAACTCAATCTTTCTATTAAGAGTTATAAAGTGTCTCACATGCTTCTCACGACACTTGAAGTACTTGTCTAAAGTAACGCTTAGAGAAACAAGTCCTCTGTGTTGCACTTGAAAGCGAACGTCACCTAGCAAACTTAAATCGCTTCAGTCTTCTTAAACCTTGTGTTTGAGGAAATATGGACTACTATAAGAAAATAGTTGTGAGATGTTGGATCAAACTCTAGTATGGTCGATGTCTGTTTGCGAGTAATGCGTGTTGTAGTCGAAGTTTGTTCTAACATGCATTAGTCAATATTGCTAGGGTTGTTAGCATGTTGAATTGGGTCTTGCTTGTAAGCCCAATTGTTTAAGTTAGCTTGTACCCTAAGTTATCTTGTAATGAGAAATTGTTAAAAAGCCCATTAGGTTAGTGTGTTATTTTTCTTATAAATAGGATACTAGTTTCTCAATCTTGACATAAGGAAAAATAGGAAGATAAAATCATAATTTCAAGGGAGAGAGGTTATTTTGTTATTCTTGTATACTTGTAATCTTGTTCTAAGAGAAAGGAAAGAATAACAGTTTAATAACCAATCCTTGTTTCTTTCTTCTTTATTAACCCTAACCCTTGTGTGTTTCTTGAACACAAAGAAACAATTTATACTTAGTTTAAAGGTATCTGATTCACAACAAATTGGTGCGGTGAGCGTGGAAAAGATGCCTTCAATAAAGTATGAGATTGAAAAGTTCATTGGAGTGAACGACTTCGGTCTGTGGCGCTTGAAGATGAAAGTCCTATTGGTTCAGCAGGGTTGTTTAGAAGCGTTGAAGGGTGAGGCAGCCATGGACGCTGCATTAACGGCAAAAGAAAAGACAAACATGATCGAGAAAGCCCACAGGGCAATATTGTTGAGCCTTGGAAAAAAGGTTCTTTGAAAGGTATCAAAGGAGACTACAACATCGGGATTATGGGTGAAACTTGAAATTTTGTACATGACCAAATCTCTGGTGAATCGGTTCTACCTGAAGCAAGATTTATATTCATTTAAGATGAGTGAAGACAAAGTGTTGACTGAGCAGTTGGATATGTTCAACAAGCTGATTCTTGATCTTGAAAATATTGATGTGAAGATCGATGATCAAGATCAAGCACTGTTGTTGTTGTGTGCTTTGCCCAGAACACATGCTCACTTCAAAGAAACTCTCTTGTATGGAAGGGAGTCCCTGACCTTTGAAGAAGTTCAATCAGCCTTGTATTCTAAGGACTTGAACGAACGAAAGGAGCATAAACCTTCGACGGTGGGTGAAGGTTTGGCCGTTAAGGAAAAATTCTTGCCAAAGGATGGTAAGTTCGACAAGAAGAAAGGTAAAAGTCAACAGAAGTCTTATAGTGGCGAAACATCTAGGATTCGATGTTATCACTGTAAAAAGGAGGGTCACATAAGAAAGGTGTGTCCTGAACACCTGAAATATCATGGAGGTAATGGCAATGCAACCATTGTTCAAGATGACTTCGACTCATCTGATGTTCTTGTGGTTTCAAATGGCGACTCGAGGAAATAGTGGATTATGGATTCAGGTTGCACTTGGCACATGACTCCAAACAAAGAATTGTTCGAGGAGCTATGTGATCAAGATGATGGATTTGTGCTGCTGGGAAACAACAAATCTTGCAAAATTGCAGGTATTGGATCTATGAGGTTCAAGCTCCATGATGAGTCAATAAGGTTATTGACTGAAGTCAAGTATGTACCTGACTTGAAGAGAAATTTGATTTCTCTTGGTGAATTCGACAGAAAGAGATACGTTTTTCAAGGAGAGAAAAGTATCCTAAGAGTCATGAAGGGGTCGAAGGAAGTCTTGAGAGGCGCGAAGAAACAAGGCTTGTATACCCTTGAGGCTGAGGTTGTAAGTGGTTCGACAAATATTGCATCCACGAAACTTATGTCGAAGACAGAATTATGGCACATGAGATTGGGCCATGTCAGCGAAAGAGGCCTGGTCAAATTGGGGAAGCAGAACCTGCTAGGAGGTGACAAAGTCGAAAAGTTGGAATTCTGTGAATCTTGTGTATTTGGTAAATCTTGTAGGGCGAAGTTTAACAAAGGCAAGCAAAGAACACATGGATCCCTGGATTACATTCATGCTGATCTTTGGGGGCTTGGAAGGAATCCTTCACACTCAGGTGCAAGGTATTTTCTATCCATCGTTGATGACTATTCCAGAAAGCTATGGGTATTCATTTAGAAGACGAAGGATGAAACTTTTGAGAATTTCAAAAGTTGGAAGATTCTGGTCGAAACTCAAACTGGCAGAAAGGTTAAGAGGTTGAGAACCGACAATGGCCTTGAATTCTACAACGAAGCGTTCAACAGTTACTGTGTTGAGTCTGGGATTGCAAGGCATAAGACTGTAGCAGGTACTCCTCAACAAAATGGCTTAGCTGAGAGATTCAATCGAATAATCCTTGAAAGGGTTAGATGCATGTTGGTTAGTGCTGGATTGAAGAATGTGTTTTGGGCGGAAGCTGTTTCGACAACAGCTTACCTGATAAATAGATGTCCCTCGACTGCCTTGGGAATGAAGACACCTGAAGAAGTTTGGTCGGGACACCCACCTAGTCTCGACAGACTTAGAGTATTTGGCTGTGTGGCCTATGCTCATATTAGGCAAGACAAGGTCGAACCTAGAGCTCTGAAATGCATGTTCATGGGATACCCTGAAGGAGTCAAAGCTTATAGGCTATGGTGCCTAGAGCCAGGTCACAGGAGGTGTATCACCGGTCGAGATGTAGTTTTCAATGAAGCAGAGATGGCTTTCAAGAAAACTGATGATGCTGACGAAGAGCTGGAATAGGGAGAGATTCCTGTTGAGGTGGAGCATGTTGATGCTGAATTATTTACCCTAGATGAAGTCGAAGAAGACACAAAAGATGTTGTCGAAGATGAGGAGACTGATAATGACTACCTGCTAGCAAGAGACGGGTCGAGGAGAGTCATCAAGCCACCTCAAAGACTTGGGTATGCAGATCTTATAGCTTTTGCCTTAATCTCTTCAAGTGAGGTTCTAGACGAAGAACCTAGAAACTATTAGGAAGTTATGAGGAGTCGAAAAAAGACTGAATGACTGAAGGCCATGGATGATGAGATGAAATCTCTTCATGATAACAACACCTGGGAACTGATCAAGAAACCTGCTGGAGCCAGGTTAGTCAGCTGTAAATGGATTTTCAAAGTTAAGGAAGGAATCGAAGGAGTGGCGTCGAAGAGATACAAGGCAAGATTGGTTGCTAGGGGGTTCACTCAGAAAGAAGGTATCGACTTTAATGATGTGTTCTCTCCTGTTGTAAAGCACAGATCCATTCGAATGTTGCTTACCATGGTGGCCCAGTTCGATCTTGAACTGGAACAGATGGATGTGAAGACTGCGTTCTTGTATGGTGATCTAGATGAAATAATCCTGATGAGGCAACCTGAAGGGTATATCAAAGTGCAAACTGAATAGATCTTTATATGGACTGAAACAATCTCCTCGACAGTGGAATAGGAGATTCGACAAGTTCATGGCACACATAAGTTTCATCAGAAGTCAGTTCGACCAATGTGTTTACTTCAGATTTCGACCGGGTAATTCATTTGTTATTTTGTTGCTATATGTGGATGATATTCTAATAACAAGCAACAATGTCGAAGAGGTAATGAGGGTGAAGGCTGAACTCAATAAAGAGTTCGACATTAAGGATCTGGGAGCTGCGTCCAGGATTCTTGGAATTAACATCCGGAGAGATAGAAAGTAGTCGAAATTATGCTTATTTCAAAAGGCATGCCTACATAAGGTTCTCGTAAATTTTGATATGTCGAATTTAAAGCCTGTTGTGACTCCGACAAACCCTCAATTCAAGCTGAGTATAGATCAGTGTCCCAACACTGATGTTGAAAGAACTTATATGAATATCATTCCATATGCTAACATAGTAGGTTCTTTGATGTATGCTATGGTCTGTACTAGACCCGACATAGCATATGCAGTAAGTCTTGTAAGTAGGTACATGATGAATCCTGTAAAGGCTCACTGACAAGCATTGAAGTGGATTTTAAGGTACATGAATGGGTCTCTGAATAGAGTCTTAATTTACGGTGGAGCCTTGGGTGAAGATAGTAAAGCAGCAATCGAAGGATATGTCGACTCTGATTATGCAGATTGTATGGATTCCAAAAAAATCTCTCTGGATACATGTTCACTATGTTTGGGACAACAATCAGTTGGAAAGCAACACTTCAGAAGGTCGTTGCCTTATCAACCACTGAAGCGGAATATATTGCCCTAACTGAAACTGTGAAAGAAGCATTGTGGCTTGAAGGTTTTGCAAAAGAGTTAAAACTTCAAGGTCGAGTTATCACTATTAAATGTGATAGTCAAAGTGCAATACACCTGTCGAAGAATTTAGTCTATCATGAGCGAACCAAACACATTTATGTGAGGCTGCATTTCATCAGAGGGGTAATCGAGCGTGGAGAAGTCAAAGTGCTGAAGGTTTCGACAGATCATAATGCTGCTGATATGATCACTAAGACGTTGACCAGTTGCAAATTTTTCCACTGTATGCAGTTAATAAAACTGCATGAAGAAAGTTAGTTTCTTGATGTTACAAAGTTAGATCCAAGGTGGAGATTTGTGAGATGTTGGATCGAACTCTAGTATGGTCGAAGTCTGTTTGCGAGTAATGTGTGTTGTAGTCAAAGTTTATTCTAACATGCATTAGTCAATATTGCTAGGGTTGTTAACATGTTGAATTGGGTCTTGCTTGTAAGCCCAATTGTTTAAGTTAGCTTGTACCTTAAGTTAACTTGTAATGGGTAATTGTTAAAAAGTTCGTTAGGTTAGTGTGTTATTTTGCTTATAAATAGGATACTAGTTTCTCAATCTTGACATAAGGAAAAAATAGGAAGATAAAATTCTAATTTCAAGGGAGAAGTTATTTTGTTATTCTTGTATACTTTTAATCTTGTTCTAAGAGAAAGGAAAGAATAACAGTTTAATAATCAATCTTTGTTGCTTTCTTCTTTATTAACCCTAACCCTTGTGTGTTTCTTAAACACAAAGAAACAGTATATACTTAGTTTAAAGGTATCCGATTCACAACAATAGTTCATAACTCAATCATTCTATTAAAAATTATAAAGGGCCACTTGACGATCTGGTGGGTGTGACCTGACAAGTCATGAGTCTCACCGGGGTCATGAGTCGCCCGATCCGATCCATCACACCTAATATTTTTAATAATTAATTTTAATTTATTAAGTAATAATTGTTAATTTTATGTGTTCTTTCCACGTCTAGTATTTTCAAACATGGTGAGATGCATGTCCAAACAAATTTTCATGGGAGACCGCATGTCAGTTTGATTATTTACATGTCATGTTAAGACAGTAAAGAAGGGGGAAAACCATGTTATGTCCCTTTACTGTTGCACAGACCCATCCATCCTACAAAATCAAGTAACTCTCTCCTTATCAAACAGAAAGCCATGATAAAATAGTAAAAGAGTGAGAAAAAAAAAAAGGATTCTATTAATTTCAGTCCAAACTATGCTAAGTGGTTCAAGCTCATAACCATATATTTTATGTAATCACCACCAAGAAACACTACAAACAAGACATTATTTCACTTTTTAACACCTACTACAATTTTGAAAACTAATGTTTCATATGGATTTTGAAAACTAATGTTTCATATGGAAGCAGCAGCATTTCCAGGAATGAATTTGACAGAAACACTATTGACACAATGACGTTCATCAGTTGGAACTTTGAACCCTTCTCCTTTGAATACATGACCCAAATGCCCCCCACATGCTGCACATGTTATCTCAGTCCTCCTCCCATCTGGATCAGGCTGAAAATGCCAAAGTAACTTCCATTATAACAATTCAATTCCAAACCTTCAACTATACACATTTTTATTCTAGAGCACGGAAACCAGAAACACGAGATAATTACAAGTATCGGTTTCAATTTTGAATACTTACGAAGCGATTGATGGCTCCAGGAAAACCCTCAAAGAAAGCTGGCCAACCACAGCCAGAATCAAACTTGGTAGTAGACTTATAAAGCGGTGTTCCACAGCCAGCACAATTATAAACCCCTTCTTCATAAAACTTGTTATACTCTCCCGTTCCCTTCAATCTGCACAATGATAAAAATTCCAACTCTTAAATTGAAATTCACAGTCACAATAATATGATACAAAAAGAAGAAATTGAGAAATTATTACTCAGTTCCTTTCTGGCGGAGGATGCGAAACTGCTCGGGGGAAAGAACGGCTCTCCATTCTTCCTCGGATTTCTCGATTGGCGTAACTGATGATGCCATTGATTTCGATTTTGATGTATGGTGAGGAAGCGTGAGTGCAAAAGAAATTTATAGTGATCAAATTGGAACATGGTAATTAAGATTTGTGAGTATTTCAAAGAGAAAAGTTTTGAGAGGAAATGAACTTGGACGGAAAATTGGGAAATGGGGATGGAGGGGATAAACGAGAGTTAGGGCCACGTGGCATAAAATAGGTTCGCTTTCCCGTTACTACACTGTTAACGTTATCATTTCTTTGACCAGGAAAACATTTTCATTGACGGCAGGAATCCAATTCTTTATGTTGATCTTTTAACTGTTTTTTTTTAATTCAAAAACACTAACTCCATGTAGTATGACGGATGGTGTCGGTTTTCTTAAGGATCCGCCATTTCAATGGAGCATTTTTTTCGTTTTTTATTTTTGTAATTCTGATTTTAGTTAGTTTTGTTATCCATGGTCGGTAGCAAGCTTAGATAAAATGGAAAGATTAGATTAGTCGATCAGCAGTCAACATACGAAATAATGTGAATGACAGGTCAATGCTCGTAAGCAATATAATGTATAATTTAAGTACAATGTCAAAAGAGTAAGGGTTGTTGCATCGTCGTCCGGATATAGTGAAAAATAAGCAAGGGTTCCCATATTTTCTTGAACGAGTGTGGGTAAAGAAGTTAATTCATGAGAGAATGATTCGTTTTGGATCATGGAATATAGACACACTTACTGGAAAATCTATGGAAATAGTGTACGCTATGGTTAGAAGGAAAATCAATTTTATGTCCCTACAAGAAACTAAGTGGACAGGTGAAAAGGTGAAAGATTTAGACAACTCTAAATTTAAGCTTTGATACACCGGAAAAGTTAGATCGAAAAATAGGATGGGGATTATTATGGACAAGGAGTGAAAGAATGATATTATGGATGTGATAATAGTAGGAGATCAAATAATACCCTTGAAATTTGTAGTGGAACAAGACACGTTTAATGTTATTAATGCTTACGCATCTCAGATTAGGTTAGCAAAATGCCTTAAGGTAAAACTTTGAGAGGATTTAGAAGGTTTACATCAGGATATACCTCAAGGTGAGAAGCTGTTTCTAGGAGAGAATCTTAATGGACATGTAGGTAGCTTATAAAGAGGTTTTGAGAGCATGCATGAGGGTTTGGCCTATATGGGATGAATGCGGAGGCTAAAATCCATCTTGGAGTTTTCGTTTGCTTTGGATTTTACTATAACAAATATCGGGTTTAAGAAAAAGATGAACATCTTATCACATATAAAAGTGGAGTGACATATTCTTAGATATACTTCTTTCTTATCAAGAAGTTTGATAGGAAGATTTGCTTGTACTATAAAGTAATTCCGTATAAAGAGCTTGACTATCCAACACAGAGTTTTGGTTATAGATGTAAGAATTAAGGGGATAACAAAGAGAAGCAGTCATATGGTAACACCACGAATCAAATGTTGGCATTTGAATGGTAAAAAACAAGAAATTTTCCAACATAAGATCTTGGATGGAGGGTTTGGACAACCACAAAGAAGTGCAAATGATATATGGAATAAGATGGCTCAAAGGATTAGAAAAAGTGGCTAAAGAGACGTTAGGTGAATCGCGAGGTTTTGAACCTAAGGATAAAGAATCATAGTGGTGAAATGAAAGTGTCCATAGTAAAATTAAAGTAAAAAATGATTCTTATAAAGATTGGTCTAGGTGTAAAAATGTCGAAACGTGAATAAGTACAAGAAAGCTAAGAATGAAATGAAGAAGGTAGTGAGTGAAGAAAGAATCCAAACTTTTGACAGATTATATAAATCTTTAGGAACCAATGAAGGAGAACAATTTATATATATAGGCTTGGTAAGGGAAAAGAAAGAAAGACTTGAGATTTGGATCAAGTGAAGTGTGTTAAAGATGAATAATGAAAAGTCTTGGTTCAAGAAAAATATATAAAGGATAAGTGGAAGACGTAATTCTACACCCTATTTAATGAAGGATATGATATCTCACTAGACTCTTACAAACTCGACATTAGAGAAGCATATCAGAACTATAATTACTATTGTCGGATTCAAAAACAAAAGGTAAAGGAAGCTTTGAAAAGAATGAGTAATTGTAAGACGGTTGGACCAGAAAACATACCTATTAAAGTGTGAAAAATTCTTTGAGATAGAGGTATTGAGTGGCTCTCTAAACCGTATAGTAAAATTATGAGGTCAAAAAACATGTCGGATGAATGGAGAATAAACACTTTAGTTCTAATCTATATGAACAATGGGGCATACAAAACTATGCAAATTTTATGGGGATTAAGCTTATGAGTCATACCATCAAGTTGTGGGAAAGAGTGATTAAATGAAGATAAATAAAAGAGACTTAAGTCACCGAGAATCAATTTGGTTTTATGACTAAAAGGTCTACCATGGAAGGGATTTATCTATTACGGCGTGTGATGAAGCATTATCAGATGAACCAACAAGCCCTGCACTTGATTTTTATTGACTTAGAGAAGGCATGTGATAGAGTGCCTAGAGAGATTTTGTGGAAATCCATAGAGAGGAAAATGGTTAGGATTGCATACATCTGAGCTATATAGGATATGTATGAATGGGTATTGACTAGTGTGCAAACGCAAGGTGGAGAGACAGACAATTTTCCCATTACAATTGGTTTGCATCAAGGTTCAACCATAAGTCCTTACCTTTTTACCTTAATTTTGAATGTACTCACTGAAGACATCTGATAACATGAAAACATATAGTATATTTCGACCCGATTCACATGTTATTTATTGTCTTTTTATTATATTTCTGTACTATTATGTCGTGTTTTATTTACATTTCAGGAACTTATTGAATATAGTGTTTATGCGAGAAAACCGGAAAAGGAGCAAGAAAATGAAGTTTTTAGCATAATTTGTTGTTTTCTTGTGTATGGCGTTCGCCATACACTCTTGCCACGTCATAAATGATTTAAGCCCATGGCGTTTGCCATGATTGCACAGATTCAGCAGAACATGGATAACAACCTGAACTCATTCTTCTTCACTTTCCTACATTCTCTCAACAGTTTCTACACGTTTTAGAAGCAGCTTTACAACATTTGGCCACTATATAAGAGTGTTTTTTTCTTAGTATTAAGCATCCAAGTTCGTGTGTGGAAGCTTTGTTAGTTTAGTTTTAGGCAAATACTGTACTTTCGAAGTGATAATCTCTTACATTGAGAGGTTATCACATCATTAGTTTTAGGACTTATATTGTACTCTTAGATCGCAATCATGCCGGCATAATTGAAGTTATTTTGTTTTCGTTTATTGCACTCGAAGTATTCCAATTTTAATTCAAGTTTCACAGGTTTTTATATCATTGCTATTAATTTATATTTATCATATTTTAGTTTATTCATCATGTTGTCCTTGATTTCAATTGCTATGAATTTCATGTTTAAGTATCAATACATTTTCGGCTAAATATCTTTGAGTCTGGTATGTGAGGACCGTCGTTCTGACGGGACTCGGTAATAAAATTTGGCGTTAAATTTTCATAAATTTCTCTTCTGGTTTTAATTTTCAGTCTTAATTCAAATTGTTTTACACGAGAGTGAAAACAAATAAAGGTTCGAGCCGATAACGCAAGAGTGTGAGGATTGAACCTGATAGTGAAAGTTAGACATTAGTCTAAATATAGCGAGAGCGCTTTAGGTATCAATTAGGACTTATTTAGTTGTTAAAAATGTTTTTTGATTGAAATGGGCGAGCGAGAGCAAAATCTCATGGTTAGAGAGTGTAGCTTTAATCAATAGCGCGAGAGTGTGAGATGAAGTTTTTAAACTGATATTTTCTAGTGAAAGCAATTTAACCGTAAACTAACGCCAATGAATTGCAGAGTCCCTGAGGTGTATAGAATCCACATTTCGGTCTCTCTTATTTGATATATTTACTAAATCTTATTTAAATTTTAGTTTTAGTTGCCCCTAATTTGAATATTCATTAGCCTTAGTTTTACACAGTACCAATAGATAACAATAGATTGATTATTTGTCCCTGCGGGGTCGATATCTTTTAAAACTACGCGATAGACTGTATACTTGCAGTTAGATAATCTGATAGTCTCATAAAGTCATGATCAAGTTGTTGGCGCCGTTGCCAGAGAATAATTTAGTCAACATTGTGATTCCATTGTTGCGCATTATAGACTAAGGCAACAAATTTCTTCTTAATTTGTCGATTACATGACACGCACTCGCTCTCAAGGCGAAGAGTTAGAACAACCGATTGACCAAGTCAAGCATTTTAGTAACCTAAGACGCTGAATCCAAGAATTTCGAATAAAGTATAATCTTCCTGATCCAGATATCTTAGAACCAGAACCAGACCCAGCTATGGTTGAAAATGAAAACCGTCCTCCTAAGGAATATGTTACTCCATCACAGGATGAGCCACACAATAGCATTGCAGCCCCTGCCATCAATCGAAACGATTTCGAGTTGAAACCTTTATTGTTATAAGTCGTACAATAAAACCAGTTCTCTGGTAGCCCTACGGAAGATTCGAATTTTCATTTATCAAAATTTGTGCAGTACTCAGACACAACAAAAGCAAATGGTGTTAATTCTGAAGTCATAAGACTACGTCTTTTTCCTTTTTCTTTAAGAGACAAAGCTAGAGCTTGGCTCCAGTCCTTACCATCAAACTCTATCACTACATGGGACGAGTTAAAGAAAGTCTTCTTAGCAAGATACTTTCCATCTAGCAAGACTGTTATGCTAATAACTCAAATTAACGGATTTAGGCTGAAAGATAATGAATCTCTTTTTGAAGCTTGGGAGAGATACAAGGATATGTTGGGGCTTTGCCCACATCATGGACTTGAACCATGATTGATTATCCATACTTTCTACAATGGTTTATTATATAACACCAATTAAACATAGACGCAGCAGCTGACGGCGCTCTAATGGACAACCCCTATGAAGATGCATATCAGCTCGTTAAAAACATGGCACAAAACCACTTCCAATAGAGAGGTGAGCAAACTTCTATAGAGAAGCCACCATTGAAGTGCAGAATGTATGAAGTTAATGGCATATACCACGTCAATGCTAAAGTAGATACACTTACTCAAAATATTGAGAGTTTGATTGTAACTCCAGCAGCTACCGTATCTGTTGTGACACCTAGCTGCGAGCTATGTGGAACCCCTGGGCACAACACCCCTGAATGTCATTTGTTGCCTGAAATTCCAATCGACCAAGTAAATTATGCCCAAGGAAACCCAAACTCAAACACCTATAACCCTGACTGGAGAAACTATCCTAATTTTTCCTACAAGAGCAATAATGCTTTGTTTGCTCCGAACCCAACATCAATTGTTCCTCCGAGTTATAAAAAAGGAGTCCCCGCTGCTCCTTAAGCACCTAGGAAGTCCAATGTTGAATTAATGTTGGAAACCTTTATCGCATCCCAAACCCAACAAAACAAGGAGTTTTCCAACTAACACCTTGACATGAGTGAACTGACGAAACAATTGCCGAGTAAGGTTGACGCAATGGCTACTTATAACAAAACGTTATAAACCCAAATTTCTCAAGTGGTCCAACAACAAACAACAACACCAACCTCGGCTGGAGTATTTATTGGCTAACCACAACTTAACTTGAAAGGTCATGCTAATGATATCACACTGCAAAGTGGGACAGAATTAGATGGGTCAGTAGATCCTAGAATTCAAAATCCACCCACGTATCAAAATTCTGGAAAAGAAGTTAAAAAGGTAATAAACGATGACCAACTAGCGAAACCAACTGACAACGGACATGAACAAAAAGACAAAAAGATAGTACAGAAAGAAAATCCATACATGTCTTCACCATCATATAAACCACTCATTCCTTATCTTGAAAAACTTGTTAAGTCTAAAAACGAAGGACAATTTAAGAAATTTGCAGAGCTTCTGAAATAACTGAACATTACAATACCATTCACAGAAGTCATTACTCAAATTTCTTCATATGCTAAGTTTCTTAAGGAGATCCTATATAATAAGAAAAGGCTTGAAGATAATGAAATAGTGATGCTCACTACTGAGTGTAGCACTATACTTCAAAAGAACATGCCTCCAAAATTAAAAGATCTAGGCAGTCTTTCCATACCATGTGTAATAGGAAAGTTTATCATAGACAAAGCAATTTGCGACTTAGGAGACATTGTTAGTTTAATGCCTCTTTCCATATGTGAAAAACCCAAATTAGAAGAAGTAAGACCAACGAGAATGTCTCTCTAACTAGCCAACCGTTCTATTAAATTTCTCGTAGGTATACAAGTGAATGTTCCCGTCTGAATAGGTCAATTCTATATTCCCACCGAATTTATAATTATGGACATAAAAGAAGATTCCAACATTTCAATCATTTTAGGAAGACCCTTTTTGGCCACTGCTTGCGCCATCATAGATGTGAAGAAGGGAAAACTAACCTTTGAGGTTGGTGAAGAAAAAGTTGAATTTATTTTGGCACAATTCCCAAAGGCACCAACTATAGATGATTTTTGTTGTTCCTTAGACATCATTGACGAATGTGTAAGAGAAACGAATATAGAACCACCTAAGTATATTGAAGTACTAACGATTCCAACACCTCCTATATTTGAAGATGATGAATGGCGACAACCATATGTGGATGATAATCTAAGTGAATGTCTTACAATTACTTTAGATCATATGCATTGCCCAAAGAAACCTTCTATAGAACTTAAAACACTATCCAAAAATCTCAGGTATGAATTCCTAGATGAAAATCTTGAACGCCCAGTAATAGTAAATGCGGACTTAGAATAGATAGAAACCAAGAAGTTATTACATGTCTTAAGGAAATATCCAACTGCCCTAGGCTATAACATCTCAGACCTAAAAATAATTAGTCCCTCTTTGTGCATGCATCGCATTATGCTAGAGGAGGACTTCAAAACCTCTAGAGAACACCAAAGAAGAATTAACCCTATAATGAGTGACGTAGTAAAGAGAAAGGTGCAAAAGCTATTAAAAGTAATAACTACATACCCAATATCTGATATTAATTGGGTCAACCTAGTGCACGTCGTGCCCAAGAAAGGAGGTG
This sequence comes from Lathyrus sativus, assembly GCA_963859935.3. Taxonomy (NCBI): domain Eukaryota; kingdom Viridiplantae; phylum Streptophyta; class Magnoliopsida; order Fabales; family Fabaceae; genus Lathyrus; species Lathyrus sativus. The sequence goes on from OZ012735.1 coordinate 68,559,857, forward strand.
TTACGGTTGTTAAGAATGAGAAAGGTGAATCTGTAGCGAAACATATTGAAACTGGATGGAGGATGTGCATTGACTATAGAAAATTAAATAAAGTTACTCGCAAAGATCATTTCCCCTTACCTTTTATCGACCATATTGCTTGAGTGATTGGCCAAACATTCTTACTTATGTTATTTAGACGGTTATTCATGATTCTTTCAAATTCTTATTCATTCTGATGACCAAGAAAAAACTACCTTCACATTTCCTTATAGCATATACGCCTACCGACGAATGCCATTCGGACTATGTAACGCTCCTGCAACATTTCAAAGATGCATGACGGTTATCTTCACAGATTTTCTAGATGGCATCATGAAAGTATTTATGGATGATTTTTCAGTTTGCGGACAAAGTTTTGAAGCTTATCTAACTAACATAGAAATGGTACTTGAAAGATGTGTAAAAGTTAATCTCGCACTCAATTGGGAAAAATTCCATTTCATGGTTCGACGAGGAATAGTACTTAGAAACATGGTGTCTGACAAAGGGATTGAAGTAGATAAGGTTAAGATAGAAGTTATAGAAATCAAACTCTGAAAACCGTTAGAGAAATACGTAGTTTCTTAGGTCACGCCAGTTTTTATTGACGATTCATTAAGGATTTCTCTAAGATATCCAAAACACTAACTGGCCAATTAATGAAAGATGTTGAATTCATCTTCGATGAGAAATGCTTAGAGGCGTTCCAACTATTAAAACATGTTCTGATTTATGCACCTATTATGCAACCACCTGATTGGAGCAGACCATTTGAGATAATGTGTGACGCTAGTGACTATGTCGTAGGCGCAGTTTTAAGGAAACGAAAAGATAAGAAGCTTTATGTGATTTATTATGCAAACCGAACATTAGATAAAGCTCAAATGAACTACGCCGCAATAAAAAGGAACTCATATCTGTCATTTTCGCATTAGACGAATTTCATTCTTACTTAGTATGAGTTAAAATAATTGTCTACACTGACCACACTGCTATTAAGTACCTATTAAGTAAAAAGGACGCCAAACCAAGACTCTTGAGATGGATCTTGTTATTACAAGAATTTAATTTAGAGATCAAAGATAAAAAAAAGGCACTGAAGATGTTGTAGTTGATCACCTCTCTAGACTTGGGAATATAAAAGTCGAACAAGTGCCCATCAATGATTATTTCCCCTATAACCAACTTGTAGCCCAGTTAGAAAATAACTTAACCGACACAACCGAATGTTCTCAAATTAATCTAACATAGAAAATAAAGAAGTTATGAAAGCAGTCTTTACTAAACCCGTAGTGCCTTGGTATGATGATTTTATCAACTACCTAGTTGTCGGAGTGCTTCCACCTGAATTAACTTACCGACAGAAAAAAAGTTTTTCCATGATTTAAAACATTATTATTGGGATGAGCCCCTTCTTTTCAAGAGAGGCGCCGATGGTATCTTTCGTCGTTGTGTCCCCGAGGAGGAGGTAGACAATACAATATCTCATTGTCATGTTTCACCCTATGGAGGGCATGCAAGCATGTCAAAGACTTGCGCAAGAATAGTACAATCTAACCTCTTTTGACCTAACTTGCGGAAAGATGTCCACACCACGGTTATAAATTGCGACCGGTGCCAATGCACTGGGAATATCTCAAGACGCGAAGATATGCCTCAAAAGGGTATCTTAGAAGTAGAAGTTTTTCATGTATGAGGTATTGACTTTATGGGCCCTTTCCCATCTTCTTTCGGTAACAAATACATACTCGTTGTTATTGATTACGTATCCAAATCAATCGAGGCTATAGCCTCTCCTATAAGTGATGTGTGAGTCGTTAATAAACTTTTTAAGAATACTATTGTTGCGGTGAGAATAGGATATCAAATTATTAATTAATTTGAATCATAATCTTTGATTTACAATCGGTCTTTGATTTATCCGAAGGAAAGGTTAAAGAAAGGAAAAACCTAATTTTGCATCGTAAACACAATACGGGGAGAGATCTAGGCTCGGGGGTTGGTTAAGCTTAGGGAAGGTATTAGCACCCTAAACTTCTGTAGTACTCTACAGGAACCTCTTGTTTTAATGTTGCTATTTTCTAAAATATTTGCTTAACGGTTACGCTAAGGGTTAAAGGTTAAAGAGAAAGACCTAAGGGTTAGTCTTAAGTTTACTCGCCAAGACTCGCATCTTGTGCCTACGTATCCTGGGTAGGGGATGGAATCAGAGTAATCATATTTCCCCTAGAAAGGGAGGTTAGAAACTTCTTGATTGTGGTCAAGGTTTCAATGGGGAATAAGCGTTCTTAGGGAAGCGCTTACGTAGAGTGTTGTGACTCCTATTTCTACATTGAAATTAGTTGAATTTAAATGAAAAGGGTAAAATGGGTATTCCACGGCGGGAAACCTAAAACGGAGTGCGGTGACTCCTTGACCTAATGCTAGGGTAAAGGGTGATTTAGTCCACGGCGGGATGCCTAAGCGATTAGGGTTTGAAAAAAGTCAAAGGTGAGAACTATTGACTCGGCGGTCAAACGGCTAGACCTAATCCTTCGGAGGGATTTAACGGTACATGATGCAAATGACATAATTAGCCAACAAATATTGAAATAAGGGAAAGTAAGAAAACTGTAAAGGAATTGCAAAGCAACGATAACCTCGCGTAGATTACAACCATGAAAATGAAATGTGAAAAAAAATAGGGAATCTAATAATTGTACAAATGAGAAACAGTGGAGGGAACGACATAAGCGTTATACAACTTTAACGGGACAATTAACGGGCAAACACTAATTCGCAAGCTGAAATCGAGGTGTTAGCCAATTTTACGAAAGGTTTTATGTTAGTTTGGGAATTTGTTAGAAATTAATTTACAACAATTTGGATTTTAATATGAGTCTTGAAAAAAAAATTCTTTTTAGGTTTTTTATTAAAATAAGTTTTAGTTAATTTTAAGAAATAAAAAAATTGGTTTTAATCAGGAAAAGCTTTAATTTTAAAAATGGTTTTAGTTTAAAATATGGCCTTAAAAGGATTTTAATTTTAAAAAATGGACTTTTTTAAGTTTTGAATAATAAAAACAAAGATTCTAATTTTAATTTTAAAAAATGGATTGAGTTTAATTTTAATGTTCTTAATTTTAAAAGATGGTTCAATGACAAGTTTTACTAAATTATAATATTAGGAAAAGATTATGGTTTCAATTATAAAACACAAAGTGCTAATAATAATAAAATAAAGAAAAAAATAAAAAGAAATTCAACAGAATAAATTGGGGGGGGGGGTGGGGTTGTTGATGCGATTGTGTGCAGCTAGGGTTTTGAAAACCCCAAAGGATAGAGGCTGGCGGCGGAGCCCTCTTGGGGAATTCCTGCTGCGCCTTGTTCTTCTTCTTGCTTTTACCATCTTCTTCCTGTTCTCACTGCCAGCGTTTGCGAGCTTTCTTCTACCTGGAAAAAAAAACCACAAAAACCCAATATGATTTCATTCAAATTCTTACGTATTTTCTTGAGTTCTTGATGGTTTCCTTCGCCTGTGTGAACGGTGGTAATGATGATGACGAGATTTTCGTCTCTGAGCCTTGGGGGCTTTTTGACGGTTTGGTTGCCGACGGTGGGTTTTGTGAGTGTTTTGGCGGATGATGATGGTGGGATGTTATTTTCTCCCTCTGAATCCGGCCGCGGCTGGCTTTTTCTGGTGATTTCGACGGACTTTGAGTTTGCGCCGCCGTTTATTTGTTCCTGATGTTTTGGGTTGGATGATGATGTCATTTTTTTTGTCCTTGCTGATATTGTTCAGCCGCGAATTTGGATGGGTTCCCGACGGGTTTTTTTTGATGTTTTTTAGGGTTCCAAAACCCGTCCTCTTTCTGATATTTTTCTGATGATTTATATTGTTTGCTTTAATCTTCTTTTGGGCCTGGATTGTGATGATTTGTGTTATTTTTTTTATACAATCTGGGATTTGATTTGATTTCTTTTGTGATGTTTGAATCCGGATCTTGTTCATTGTGGTTTGTGAATTTGGATATGGATTTTGGCTGAGATACGAATTTGGTTCTGTTTACAGATTTGGATCTGATCTAGATTTTGATCTGGACTTCCTTAAGGATTTGTTTGGCTGAAAAATCACTTTTTTCCCCAAAAACTCTTTTTCCTCTCTCTCTCTCTCTCTCTCTCTCTCTCAGAATAAATTATTGCCGATTTTTTCCTAGGTTGAAAAATGGAAAATCGGGAGCTAGCGACGACCTTGCTGTTGGTCTCTCGGAATGCCCGATGATGATAAATTACTAAGGACTTCTAGACGAAATTAAAAAAAAAAACCACTTTCGATACAAAAAAATTTGAATCCACTGATAATGGTTTTTTTTTTTGCAGGTTCGGAGATTCGAAGATGAAGACTTGAATCGGGGATCGGGAAGCAGAAGCTCAGAAGAATTAGAACTTTAGGACTTTACTTGTAATCTTCAAAAATGTAAAAAATCCTGAATAATATTGTAATCAGGAACTATACAAAAATTGAAAAATAAATAAATTCAATTCTTATTTTCTGACTAAGTCCCATCTGTATCTCTCTTCGAATAAACTTGACATTTCACAATCTGAATTTGAAACTTAGCCGCTTGCAAATACTTAGAATTAACTGACGTCCAATGCAAATTCGAAATTCAACTGAACCTTCAAAAATTAATTCGTACTCGGTAACAAGAATTGGTGGATATGGCCTTGAATAAAATAAATAAATAAATCCAATTTCTTAGCAAACTGAAATTTATTCCGCAAATAACCTCCTCGCAAAAATTCTTGCACGTCATAGAAATCCACCCGTTCTCAAGCCACCTGTCGTGTAAATCGGGAACAAGAAACCATGATTTCCTGGGGATCCTCTAAGGATAAATTGACTCTGTAATCGTCAACATATTGACGATATGTCTGTACTCCATGACTTAGCATACGGTATTATTTCCTGCAAAAACAAACAGATTGAGCAAACCGGTTAGCGGTTAGTTAAAACGAAATACGGAACAACATGAAATGTGAAATGATCGAAGATCTAAGGGTAAATTTTGGGGTATGACAGTTTCCCCTATTTAAATAACTTCACCAGATGATTTGAGTGGCGAAGGCTCGAGAAATCATGGTGAAAGGGATTTAAATACAAATAACCAAAAATTTTGCCCTTAGATGCAGTGATATGCAATATAGACAAAACGAAAACAAACCATAATGTTGACAATGTCATGAATCTATTATGATGCGTACGAGAGAATGCTAAATGTACAGATGCAGACGACACGACGACACAAGGGACATACGGGACGAACGAACTACACTGGAGAATACGACGCATTGAGGAAACAACATGACACTGGGGAATTCTGAAGTGATGGCCAACTGGTGTGAGCATGATCAATTGTTACTTTAGAAATAAATGGTAAGAATGGGATCCTTAATGGATATGGCACCGACAAGACGACCTCCACTGGGGAATATCCGAGAATAACTGTTCAACTGGTTCAGGCATGACCGACTGATACTCTAGGATGAAAAAGTAAAACTGGATCCGCACGGCTGTAGGATCAAGTAAATAGAATGTTGGAGCATTGAGCAAAGAATAACATCCGAGCTTCTGGAAACTCGTTACGTGACGGGATCAGACAGAATCTTCTGGAATCCGTAGAAAATATACAGGGTAAAACCGGCTGTATGCCAAAATAAATGGACTTTAATGAAAATGCCCTGATAAGTTCCTCGGGAGAGAACTGCCACTTATCATCGGAAGGGACATAAATGCTAAAAGGGCTAAGCTCTCAAATAAAGAGACTGTTGCTTATCTGGGGATAATAGATGAAGGATTGATCGATAAGCTCCCCTGGAGGGACTGTCACTCATCTGATAAAAATAAGCTTCCATGAGCAAAGCATGATTTAGCTTCTTCTTTTACTAAAGGGTAAAACAAACTTCTTCATACTTCAAGGTCGGCACCCTGAATATGATTCAACTTCTTCTTTTACTAAAGGGTAAAATAAACTTCTTCATACTTCAAGGTCGGCGCCCTGAATATGATTCAACTTCTTCTTTTACTAAAGGGTAAAATAAACTTCTTCATACTTCAAGGTCGGCACCCTAAATATGATTCAGCTTCTTCTTCTACTAAAGGGTAAAATAAACCTTTTCATACTTCAAGTTCGGCGCCCTGAGCATGATTTGGCTTCTTCTTTTACTAAAGGGTAAAATAAACCTCTTCGTACTTCAAGGTCGGCACCCTGAATATGATTCAGTTTAAACCTCCTCACTCTTCAAGATGAAAGGGCAATGGAAACCAACTTCTCGATGGAGTTGGCCACTTGTGGCTAGTTATGATGAAGATAGGATAAGCTTCTCAGGCGAGAAATACTGCTTATTTGCAAGAGTAGCAATGATAAGCTTCTCGGGTGAGAACTGCTCGTAGAGGTTGTAAAATGTAGTGTAAGGTTGTAATGAAAGTTGTAATGAAATGATAAGCTTCTTGTACGAGAACTGTTGTTGATCGATTGTAAAATATAATGTAAGATTCTCAAATAAAGGGAACGGTCGTTTTCCATGTAAGGTGTAATGATAAGCTTCTCAGGTGAGAACTGTTGCGTATTGCTGTAGAATGTAATGTAATGATAGGCTTCTCGGAGGAGAACTGTCGTGTACCATGTTGTAACATGTAGTGATAAGCTTCTTGGACGAGAACTGCCGCTTATCGGTGAGGCATTGTAAGAGGCCCTTATGGAAAGATAGTGCAAAATAAATGCACGTCCAAGTAGGTCCGGCGACCGACAGGACTGAGGTTCAATCTAGACTCGAGCTTAAAATACACTATTAAATAAGACTCCATTGAGGAAATGAACTCAAATGGGGATTATCTTATCCTAGCGCGGAGAGATAACTGAAATAAACATCGTCCACGAGGGTTGAACTCTGTGGGGAAACTGGAAATAATAGGTATTTTGTGCCTAGAGCTGACTATCTACTTGGAGAGAGCGGACAAACCCAGTTACTTGGCAGTAACGACAAAGGATGGCAGCAAATAGCAAACAAATAGATGCTAATGTGTATGTTAATCGTGTATGTGAATGAAAATGTAATGAGCATGCAATGCTTAGGCTCATGCACATGCTGACAAAACAGATGAGAGAGGAGACGGGAGATGAAATAAACATCTCGACAGGATACCCGGCGACCTCTGCAATGGTACATCTAATGAAGGATAGGAAAAGTTGATGGTGGAACTAAATCTTGCTTCAAAGTTCCAACTTCTCTGGGGAGAAAACAATCCACTTAGGGATACGATATCATGACTTCCTCATGGGGATATGATACGACCTTCACCAGAGAGTATGATGTCATGACTTCAATGGAGGGATTGCTATCATGAATCATAATTATCCAAGGAAAATCTTAGGATTGGAGACTTTCGGGGATAAAATAAATATCTGTTTCATGGGGAAGATGAAGAGCTAGGCAGCTTCATGGAGAAAACGTAGTGACTTCCTGGGAATAATACATCGGCTTCCTGGGAGAAAGGTGCATCCAACTTCCCTGGGGATGATATATCAAACTTCCCTGAGGAGGGGTATATCAGACTTCCCTGGGGAGAGTTCAACAGACTTACTGGGGAGAATTTACCAGACATCCCTGGGGAAAGTATCTTGACTTCATGGGGAGAATATAGCGATCTCTTGGGGAGTATTTCCTGAGGAAATTAAGGCAATTTCACCGAGGAACAAGTGATTCCACTAGGAACGGGTCCTTAAGGATATGGAACATATGGAGGATGTCGGGGATATCTCTGCAGTCTTGAGAGTCACTGAGGATTTATCGGATGGATCCCAAAAGTGTTGTCAGCTTAAAGTCTCGCTGGGGACTGTTTCTTAAGGAAAGCATGGCAGCTTCGGTGCGGAAAAGATGATTCCGAACTGAGAATGGGTTCTCAAATAAAATGAAAATTGGAAGATGCTGGTATGATCTCTGCAGTCTTGAGAGTTACTCGAGATTATCAAATCGGTCCAAAAAGTGTTGTCAGCTTATAGTCTCGTTGGGGACTGATGTCAGCTTAAAGTCTCGCTGGGGACTGTGTTGAGGCAATGGTTTAGACGCGTTTTTGAAATGATGAGATTTACTGGGGAATGAAGACTGCGCGGGAGTAAAATCCATCGGGTGCATGAAGAACGTTGTGAAAACACAGTAGTTTTGATCTTGAGGGACTTTGTAGTGGTCGCCATTTGGAAAACATAATGCCCCAAAGTACCTAGTTTAGGAGAGGAGAGTCATCTCGAGAGGATTTTACAGAGAACATGGAGTCCAATTGCCCCACTGTTTTCGAACTCTTTGAGAGATTTGGTCGGATCTCAACGTGACTAGCTCAGAACGACAGTGTTATGATTGAATCTTCGAGAAATAGCTCCTAAAAATGTAAGGTTTGCACCAATAGTGATTTGGAAACCGGCTTCCCCTGTTTAGCAGAATCTTCAGATTTCGTTGTCGACCTTTATATATAAGTTCTAAGATATCAGGCGAAATCAACACGCGTGAAATGCTAATTCTGAAACTATCAATGTAACATACATATTTGTCTTAAAATTTTTGTTTTTGAAAAAGATATCACAATAACTTGTGACCAAATCACTAGTTAGGATATGAATGTAATTTATGACGCCAACATTAAATTGAGCATATCTCGTAGGAGTCAGGAAACATTATCTCGTCGAGTATGCTTTCAAGAGAAATCCTGCTTCAATTAGGTCTTTTGAAGGTTGTATCGTGGCTTGGTTCATGGTTTAAGAAATAAAGGATAAAGGCTCAAAGTTATTTGTACCCACCCCTTCTTCGTGATGTTATCCAATCCTATATTCAGTTAATTGTATATGAGCACTCATCTCTCAATCGGATTTGATATGGTCGATAACTCATTAAGGCTTTGGACATGGCAATCACTCACCTATTTTTCTTTTAGTGTTTGAATCTCACGACTTTGTTCTTTATTGGGGATTCTTTATGGTAATCCTCATTTTTCTTTTATTCCCTAACTTTTTCCTGGACGGCGTTTTTGGAGTCTAGCGGGATGCCCCAGTTTTGCATAAGTCTCCTTCATAGGTTTTGACTCAGTGGGCTCTATTTTTTTAACGAGTCGTGTGACTCTTTTGAAAGGCTTGTGACTGCCCCATTCTTTAGGCAGTAGAGAGATATTCATCGTGTTTTTTGACCTCTAGCTTCCTAATATGTTAAGGATAAAATGGGTTCTCGAGTGTTCACTCCTCCTTTTGAAAGTATGAGCGCTCGATCAGTTTAACTAAAAAACTACCCTGCCCCAGATTAAAGTTGAGGGTTTTTTATTTGGAAAAGAAAACTCCTACTTCAAGGCTCAAAGGGGTTAAAGAGGGATTATCTACCTTACATCTCCAGTGTTTGGGATTTGAAGGAATGCCTTACGTCATCAGCAGGTTTCAATTGGAAGCATACGACCAGATATCTGATGTTTTGGTTCATTATCCTCCTCCCAATTCTCTATCAAAGCAAGAGATCAGGTAAAATTGACATTATAAGTTATGAAAAATGATTTTTGTGATTGAATGCAAATGGATTTATTTAAGACAAACATATGCATTGCATTAATTATTCAAAATAAACAAGTTCGTACATGCTAATTATGCTTAATCAAAGAAACAAAATACATATAAATAAACGAAATGAACTGTCTAAAGGAGTTTATGAAGTCTTCGTATTCAAGACCGACACGGTAGTAGTGGTTTCCTCTAGCGGAGCCTCACTGGAATAGGGAGTGTAGATACGCTCACTGCGATTCATCTTGCTTGCCCCAACTATATCTGTCACTTCTTCATTATCAGTCTTCAAATCTTCCTTCGGAATAACCTTCTGTTGAAAAGTATATTTCCGACAAATATTTTTAATATCGTATCCACAGAGATTGGTGTTATTACCGCCGTTCTATAATTTCGGTTATTGTAAGTTCAAAGGTATTCAAATTGTTTATTGATGAATAAATTGTTCTTGTCACTTGTAAGAATAAATGAGATGATAAAAATGGTTTTAGAATAAAGTTTAGAAGCCTTGTCAAGATTGAGTTTCACTATCTTTGTTATTTATGTATTCTTAATATCACATGCATGCATTCAAACTCCATTGATAATATTCAAGTGTTCTCTCAATAATATTCATGTCTAAATAAAATTGTGATAGTTACTATATAAATCATTAGACGATCTCTCCATCTAACTATTGATATAATAATCTTGAATGCTTAACACAATAGAAAAAGTAGTGAATAAATCTATCTCTATAATTTATTCTCTACTTGGAAAAATATTTTAGTTCAAGAATCAAACTACCTTTCTCAACAATAATTCAATTCTAATTTTGTAATGTAAAGAGAAAAAATATTATTCCTTATCAAAGGTGAAGTTTGTTATATGCAAGGATACAAATGTTACATAAACAACAAAAGATGACTACTACCTCAACCTTGCCAAGAAGAAATTTAGCTACTCATCATCTTCATTGATTCCATGGAAAATTCTTCAAGAATTTCTTCTTGCATGAAGCTTGCCTCAAGAAAACATACAACACTCTTATGATACACCTAATTTCAAATTTAGACAAAACATGAATAAGAATAATGGTTGGCTACAAAAATTATACCAAGAAATTCCAAGTAATACATGTCAAAATTGAATCAAAACTACACACACATCATAGTGATGATGAATAATCATAAGGGTTTTCTTACACTCATCCGAACAATTAAATCAACATCAACTCGAATCATGCGTTCATCACAACATACACTAAATCATGAAATTTTTTGAGAATCAAGAGATCTTTTAAGGGTTATAATGTGGTTCGGGTTAAAGAGAAAGGACATGATCACAATGACTCAATTAAAGATTGCATATTCTAAGAGAGCATTTCCTTTTATTCACCAATCTTCATTTTCATTTATTATTTTTTTTGATAACACACCACCATGAGCTTTTTCTTTTCATTTTTTTTTTAGCTCTAATGTTTTCAAGGTGATGTATTATGTTTTCCCAACTTTATCATTTTGACCATAGTTGATGCTATCAAGCTCTCTACTTAGACATAGGCACAAAAATCACATTGCGACCAACTTGGGTTTAGGTTCACTTGAAACGAAAGAATTTAGGATCCATTTATTTACCATATTATCAATGGTATTTAAGTTTATACTTTGGATGGATCCTACTATAGGCTCAAAAGGGGTTTTACTACGGATCACTCCTCACAAGGTTTTTATTTTCTTTGGCCACGTGGTTTTTCTAAAAAACAAAGATTGCCTCTATCCTTTTCAAAAAATGTTTTCTCAAAAATTAGATTAATGTATGATTTAGCATGATAAGAATGAGTTGAAAAGAAATTGTCGGTCTCCCGCATTTTAGTGTATAATGAAAGGTTACCTCACAATTGGTTAGGTCCTAATTTGATTCAAAGTAAACATGTAACTTAAGGAATTTTATGATAACAAATTTGTAATACACCATTAAATTATTCATATAAAGTCTAAAAATAAAAATAAGGTGTACCTTGAAGTGTCGACAGCTGGTTCTTATCATTACCACTCAAATTTTCCCAACTTGTTCGTCGCAATCCTCTTGGTTCCTTCAATTTACTCAAGCACAAGGACAATTAAACAAAAATTTTAAAAGTGAGGTATACCAAAAGAGTTTTGAAAACACACAATTTAAAAATCACAAAGTAGAAATGCATCCAACAAGTCTAATGGTGAAACTAGAGCCACCAAGGTACATAATGCCAAAAGAAATAAAACAAAACTAAAATAACAAGAAAGAAAATTACTAAAACTACCAACATGAGATCATCACTCTTCATCCTCATCTTCTCCACCACCCACGGTTTCTAGAATATCTTCCATCTGAGCATCTTGGCCCGTGCTTGGAACTTGGCTACTGCTTCCTGCCCCTCCCATAAAAGATGGCCTGCCCTCAGGCCAATTAGCATAAGCGAAGTAGTCCGCCTGAGACGGGAATGTGCGGGCCTTAGGTGCAAGAAAGGTGTTCTGAAATTGTTGCTGCATACAATCAAATAAAAATGATTGAGACCTTTTAGAGGCCTCAAAGTTATCACAGTAGTAAGTGGCAAATGCCATTTGGTCAAACGTCGGCGCACGGTGGGGTCTAGGGGATGGAGCAGCAGCTTCTACATTTGCATTCCTCTCCATCCGGCTCTGACAAAACCTGTTTAGGTATGTATCATCCATGATTGAAGTGATGGAGGAATGTACCTCTCCCGGAACCTGCACTTTTGCATTCAGACACAATCCCATGATTAACCCGGGATACATCAGCAGCCCCATTTTTCCTCCAAATGGTGTTCCGCTCAGTGCAATCTTCCGCAGTTCTTCTGCAACAATGAAGGCTAAGTCCACGGTCTTCCCCAACATAATATAATATAACAAGCAGCCTACATCGAGTGGGATGGTGGTGGTGTGGCTTTGGGGGCGAATGTTATTCAACAAAATGACTAAATAGATTTGTGCTTGTAATTTCAGATTCTCCCTCTTCCAACACTTGGGTACTCCTTGGTCATTCAGCTCGTATGTCTTTCCCTCTAGACATAGATAATTACTAACTTCCAGAATGTCCCAGTCATTTGCCAATGCCTTGATCTGGAATTCACATCGCCTATCCCCCGTCAAGGTGAGAGGATTACCAAAGAACTTGTTAAGTGCTTGCTTGTTAAAGAGGACAGTCTTATCTCTCACCACTGTCTTATAAGCGTATGTCGTCCCAGGTTCCGTGTGAAGAGCATTGGCGTAAAATTCGCGCACAATGTCATAGTTAAGTTCCGTGACGGGCTCAAAGATCTTTTGCCATTTCCTTCCTTCTAGATTGGCCACCACCTCCCTATATATACCTTCTCTTGACAGCTGGATGATTCTTTCGTTTTGAATGTTTTTCTTGAGAAGTACCTCAAACCTTGCCTCTTGTTCCGGACCAAGAAAAGTTGGTTGGGTCCTTGAGGAGCTAGAGGCTGTGGTCTTAGTATGTTTGGACATCTGCATCACAGTCAAAACAACAGCACAGACATTCATGTAAATTAGTCAAGCCAATTGAGAAATTTGGGGATGCAGGTTTTGAAGGGTTCGCGACACGACCTGTGCGCAACCCAGAAAAATCTGCATCCATAAGTGTGGATTCATGGCAATTTTCAGCACAATCATTGTTTCAACCCTAAATCTAACCTAGCTTAACCAATTGTTCAACATGCAAACAGGTAATTTCATGAATTTTTGAATTTTCTACTAACCCTAGATTGAGAGAGCAAAAGATGAGAAAGTGGGGAAAGAATGTACATACCTTGCTTGAGATTGGAGAGAGAGAGAGATAATTTGCAAAGAGTAAGGTGTAGGACCTTGAAAGTGATGGAAGCCTTGTAGTTTTGAGTGTGTGGGGTGAAGGAGTGTGTGAGTGTGATAGTGGGCAAAAGAGGTAACAGAAAAAGAGTAAAAGATAACAAAGCAAAGTAAATAAATTGGGGATTTTCACCTTTTTCGCTTCAGTGCGCGGCGCGAACAGTCAAAATCAGAATGTTCATTATTCCTCAGTTCGCGGCGTGAACTGACTAGGATTTTAACAATTTTTTTGAAAATAGAGAATGGGTTGCTATCCCTTGTATCCTACAACTTGTTCCAATGCTATTTAATCATAAGAATGAAAGAAACTTACAGTAGTTGGGCTGCCTCCCAACGAGCGCTTTATTTAACGTCGTTCAAGCTCGACAATCAAGTGATTTATTCATGGTTCGGTGAGTGAAATGACACAAACCTCTCTATTTATTTCTCCACCGTGATAGACTTTCAATCGCTGCCCATTTACAGTCCAACTTTCTTGGGATTTGGGATCTTCAATCACAATGGCTCCGTATTCTTTCACTTCTTTTATTACAAACGGTCCAGACCACTTGGATTTCAACTTCCTTGGGAACAACTTAAGCCTTGAGTTAAAAAGGAGCACCATTTGTCCGACCTTAAATACTTTGGGCCGAACCTTCCTATCATGGTATGTTTTCACTTTGTCCTTGTACATCTTGTTTGAGTGATAAGCATTGTTTCTCAACTCTTCCAACTCATGAAGTTCCGCTTTTCTTTTCTCACCAGTTTGAATGGGGTCAAAATTTAAGAGTTTGAGAGCCCATAATGCTCTATGTTCCATTTCAACCGGGAGGTGGCAAGTTTTCCCATAAACCATTTGGAAAGGTGTGAGGCCAATGGGGGCTTTGTACGCAGTACGATATGCCCACAAGGCTTCGTCTAGTTTCAAGGACCACTCTTTTCTTGAATTAGAAACTGTCTTTTCAAGGATCCTTTTGACCTCTCTATTTGATACTTCTGTTTGGCCATTTGCTTGTGGATGGTATGGGGTGGTTACCTTATGCTTTACACCATAATGCTCTAGAACCTTTTCCAACGGTGTATTGCAAAAATGTGACCCTCCGTCACTTACTACCACCCTAGGCACACCATAACGTGAAAATATATTTTTCTTTAGAAACTTGATAACGGTTTTGGAATCTGCCTTAGGTGAGGCAATTGCTTCCACCCACTTCGACACATAATCGACAGCTACCAAGATGTATTCATTAGAGAAGGACGATGGAAATGGTCCAACGAAGTCAATCCCCCAACAATCAAAAACTTCTACTTCCAACATGTTGGTTAAAGGCATTTCATCCCTTTTACTAAGTCCTCTGCTTCTTTGGCATTTATCACAACTTTTGGCATGTTCATAAGCATCTTTGAACAAGGATGGCCAATAGAATCCCGATTGGAGGACTTTAGTAGCGGTCCTTAAACCACTATAGTGACCCCCATATGGAGAATTGTGACAGTGCCATAGGATATCTTTTGCCTCCTCAGTAGTCACACACCTTCTCAAGATGTTATCCACACCTACTTTAAACAGGTATGGATTATCCCAAACATAGTATTTTGTGTCGGCCAAGAATTTCTTTCGTTGATTCGAAGTGAGGTCCCCCGGTATCAAACCGGTTGCCTTATAGTTAGCAAAATCGGCAAACCATGGCCTCACTTGAATCACATATAATTTTTCATCCGGAAATTCTTCCCACACTTCCTCTTCTTTATTTGTAATTTCCACATTCACCAATCGGGACAAATGATCGTCCACCACGTTTTCGGAACCTTTTTTATCCCGGATTTCCAAATCAAATTCTTGTAATAATAGAATCCAACGAATCAACCTTTGTTTGGAATCCGGTTTGGTTAGCAAATATTTGATAGCCGAATGGTCTGTGTAAATTACAACTTTAGATCCGATCAAATAAGCTCTAAATTTTTCTAAGGCATACACTATGGCTAGTAACTCTTTCTCAGTTGTTGCATAATTGACTTGTGCTCCGTTTAAAACTTTACAAGCATAATGTATGGCATGAAATTTTTTTGCTTTTCTTTGACCTAAAACCGCGCCAACCGCATAATCGCTTGCATCACACATAAGTTCAAAATCAAGTTTCCAATTAGGTGCAACGATTATGGGTGCGGTTACCAACTTTTGTTTCAACTCATGAAACGCTTTCAAAAAAGAGTCGTCGAAAAGGAATTGTGTACCTTTGTTGAGTAAATTACTCAAGGGCTTTGCAATTTTTGAGAAATCTTTAATGAATCTCCGGTAAAATCCAGCATGTCCGAGAAAGCTTCTTATCCCCTTGATATTTATTGGAGGTGGTAATTTTTCGATTACTTCCACCTTTGCTCGGTCAACTTCCAGCCCTTTGGAGGAGATTTTGTGCCCATGAACAACCCCTTCGGTTACCATGAAATTATACTTCTCCCAATTCAGCACCAAGTTTGTCTCTACGCACCTCTCTAGTACTACATCAAGATTTTTCAAGCATAAATCGAATGATGCACTATAGACGGAAAAATCATCCATGAACACTTCAATAGACTCTTCAATCAAGTCTGAAAAAATGGCTTGCATGCACCTTTGAAATGTTGTTGGTTCATTACACAATCCAAAAGGCATTCTCCGGTAAGCAAAAATGCCGAAAGGACATGTGAAGGCTGTTTTTTCATGATCTTCTGGGTTGACCGAAATCTGGTTGTAGCCCGAATAACCATCTAAAAAACAGTAGAAATTCTTACCGGCTAACCTCTCTAGAATTTGGTCCATAAAAGTTAGTGGGAAGTGGTCCTTTCTTGTGGCTTGATTCAACCTCCTATAGTCAATGCACATCCGCCATCCGGTTACCGTCCTAGTTGGAATCAGCTCATTTTTCTCATTGCGGACAACCGTCATACCACCTTTCTTTGGGACTACTTACACCGGACTCACCCATTCACTATCGGATATAGGATAGATCATTCCAGCTTCCAATAGTTTGACGACTTCTTTTCTCACCACTTCCTTCAGGGATGGATTTAGGCGTCTTTGAGGTTGAGCAACAGGTTTGTAATTGTCTTCCATCATGATCTTATGCATACAATAGGCTGGGCTAATACCTTTTAAATCTGATAATACCCATCCAATTGCACCTTCATTCTTCTTCAATACTTGAGTCAACTTCTGCTCTTCTTGGATGGATAAAGCATTGCTAATTATCACCGGTTTGGTGAAATTATCGCCAAGGAATATATACTTCAAATGTGGAGGTAGCATTTTCAATTCCAGCTTTGTGTCTTCTACTTTCTTCTTCTTATCCAAAACCTCAATTGTTTCTTCATGAGAGGCAATCTCTCCACAAAACTCTAAATCACTCAAAATTGCCTCAATTTCTTTTTCTTCCTCTTCGGTTGAGACATTGTAAGCTCCTATAAGAGACCTTTCCAAGGAATTAGAAAGATGGACTTGATTTGTAACTTCAATGATTTCCTCTTCTTCTACATCGATTCGGAAAGAATCGTGCTTGTCTTTAGGATGTTTCATGGCTTCGAAAAGATTGAATGTCACTTCTTCATCTTGCACCCTCACTTTTATGAGTCCACCATCGATGTCAATCATCATTCGGGCTGTCTTCATGAATGGTCTTCCGAGAATTAAAGGAACATCACGGTCCTCATCCATGTCTACTACCACAAAATCTACCGGAAAGAAGAACTTGTCCACCTTGACTAGCATATCTTGTGCAACTTCATATGGTGAAGTGGTAGACTTGTCGGCTAGTTGGAGAGTCATCCTTGTCGACTTCATCTCAATGTTTCCCAATCTTTTGATAATGGATAAGGGAATTAGATTAATGCTGGAACCTAGATCAATCAAACCATTGCCAATGTATGTGTTTCCAATGGTCACTAGTAAAACTACTCGGTCCGGGTCGGACTCCTTCCTTGGGATATTTCTTTGAATGATTGCGCTGCACCGTGCGTCAAGTAGAACGGTTTCGTCTTCAGTATACCTCTTCTTTTTTGTAAGAATGTCCTTCAAAAACTTTGCGTATTTTGGCATCTGCTCTAGTGCTTCGATAAATGGAATACTAATTTGAAGTTGCTTGAGTATATCCATGAACCGTGCATAATGCCTTGCATTGTCCTTCCTTGATGGTGCATGCGGGTAAGGTAAGTGTTGGGCTGGAACATGACTCACGCTTTTATCCCTTTTTTGTTTTTCACTTTTTGCTCATTCTGAACACCTTTATCATGGTTCTGTTTTTGTGCAGTTCGCAGCGCGAAGCTCTGGCGCGGCGCAACCTGAGGAGAATTTTTCTCTTCTTCGTTCTGAGCCTCCAACAATTCTTCTTCTTGATTTCCAGCTGTGACATTTATCTCATCCTCCACTATAATTTCCTCGTTTATGTTGCTTGCCACCTTTTTACCACTTCTTGTGGTAATTGCTTTACAATGTTCCCTTGGATTGGTTTGAGTGTTGGCGGAGAATGATGGACTTGCTTGTTGTTCCGCCAATTGTTTTGCAAGTTGGCCTACTTGAGTTTCCAAATTCTTGATTGCTGCTTCATTGCTTTTTTGACTTGCCATGGAAGCTTGTATGAATTGTGCAAGCGTATCTTCTAACTTGGAACTTCCGCCTTGTGATTGTTGAACTTGTATGTTTGGACTTTGATAGGGATTTTGTTGCTGAAAACTTTGATTGTTGAACCTTGATTGTTGGTAGCTTTGGTTGTTCCTTTGAAAAGTGTTGTTGTGTTGTGGAGGATATCTTTGGTAACCTTGCCCTTGATTATTGACATAACTTACTTCCTCTTGAATCGGGGGACAAAATTCGGTTGGATGATCTCCTTGACAAAGTTCACAACTTGCTACTTGATGTCTAACTTGTGTTCCATGAATCTCCTTCAATTGTTGTGGGAGTTTGGACATTTGTTGAGTGAGCAGCTCCACTTGTTGAGAAAGTATCTTGTTTTGAGCAAGTATGGCATCATTGGTATTCAACTCAAGAACTTCCGCTTTCCTTTGCGAAGGACTACGGTCGTGTTGACTTTGTCGATCATTGAGTGCCATTTGATCAATAATGGTTTTTGCTTCCTCCGCATTCTTTGACATAAGAGAACCACCTGCGGTAGCGTCTAAGAGTGTCTTTTGTGATGTTTGGAGTCCGTTGAGAAAAATGTGAATTTGTGTGAGATCATCAAAACCATGACCTTTGCATTTCCTCAACATGGATTTGAATCTTTCCCAAGCCTCGTTTAGAGACTCATTGTTTCCTTGTGTGAACACTGAAATAGCCATTTTGGCTTCCATGAATCGGGATTGAGGATAGTACCTCTCTAGAAATCTTTCTTCTAACAAATTTCAATCCGTAATCACTCTTGTTGGTTGATCAAGGTACCACTCTTTTGCTTTTCCCACCAATGAGTATGGAAATATCCTCTTGAATAAGTTTTCTTCACTTGCTTCATCTACTCCCGTAGAACCCGCAATCTCATAAAATTTGATGAGATGGTTGTACGGATATTCATGATCCATTCCGGTGAACGGATTTACATAAAGAAGTTGAAGGATTCCGGTCTTCATCTCCGTATTCCTTCCGCCTCGAGCAAATTGAGCTGTCCGCCTTGGACTATTAGCGGACATTTCGGTACGAGCGTCGTCACCCATACTTCCTTCAACGGTTTCTACAACTTCCTCTTCAATTTGAGCAAGTGCAAAATTTGTTGCTTCTTCTCTTCGGTTCCTTTTGTCGGCTAGTTTCTTTCTCCTTCGTGTCTTGCTATTAAGCCTTCGGATTATTCTTTCAATTTCGGGGTCGAATTAAAATTGCTCCTTGGTGGCTTTTTCTTGCATGCACTAGAATCTACAAAACTAACAAACCAAGTGAAACACAAGAGTGATAGAAATAAAAACAAAAACAAGAACTTAGAACAATGAATTATTGCAATGCATGTAATATCGACACCAATCCCCGGCAACGGCGCCAATTTGTTGAAAAGTATATTTCCGGCAAATATTTTTAATATCGTATCCACAGAGATTGGTGTTATTACCGCCGTTCTATAATTTCGGTTGTTGTAAGTTCAAAGGTATTCAAATTGTTTATTGATGAATAAATTGTTCTTGTCACTTGTAAGAATAAATGAGATAATAAAAATGGTTTTAGAATAAAGTTTAGAAGCCTTGTCAAGATTGAGTTTCACTATCTTTGTTATTTATGTATTCTTAATATCACATGCATGCATTCAAACTCCATTGATAATATTCAAGTATTCTCTCAATAATATTTATGTCTAAATAAAATTGTGATAGTTACTATATAAATTCTTAGACGATCTCTCCATCTAACTATTGATATAATAATCTTGAATGCTTAACACAATAGAAAAAGTAGTGAATAAATCTATCTCTACAATTTATTCTCTACTTGGAAAAATATTTTAGTTCAAGAATTAAACTACCTTTTTCAACAATAATTCAATTCTAATTTTGTAATGTAAAGAGAAAAAATATTATTCCTTATCAAAGGTGAAGTTTGTTACATGCAAGGATACAAATGTTACATAAACAACAAAAGATAACTACTACCTCAACCTTGCCAAGAAGGAATTTAGCTACTCATCATCTTCATTGATTCCATGGAAAATTCTTCAAGAATTTCTTCTTGCATGAAGCTTGCCTCAAGAAAAAAAGAAAATCTCTCTAAAATCTTCTTACAAACCTAAGAGATACTAAGACTCTCAAGTCTAATAATTATGTCCAACATGCAAGGGAAAAGTGCCATAAATAGCCTATGGGGCGCCACCCTACAAAAAGTGGTTTTAAATTCCAAGACAGGACATGTGTCATTACTCTGCATGTGGCTGAAATGCACTCAGTTCACGACGCGAGGGGTGGTCGCAGCGCGAACTGTCAAAAACATAATTGCTTACTTTGTTGCTTCGCATTGCTTTTGCCGACTTTGTTCTTCAAGTATTGCTCCAGAGGTCTTTTTATGCAATCATTCTTTTCTTGACAAAATTTCTACAAGACTTAAAGAAAAAGTGAAATATCTATTCGATCAAAACAAAAATAACTAAAATTGAATGTTTTACTAAATTGTGATAAAAACTTGTGTGAATTTAATAAGAAATTGGTAAAAAGGGACCGATAAAATATATAAAAAGTAGTATCAATTGGTCCCTAACACCTTCCCAGATTCTTTATTAATCATGGTCACGTTATCTTGAGGATCACGACAATGAAATGGACTAGGCTCCTGAATAATTACCAGCTTTGGCTTATTCGTCGTAGGAGTAGCTGGCTTAGATGTGTTGAAAACAGGCTTAGCAGAGCTTAACCTTAGCAAACAGAAAAACCTTAGAGGAGTCCTGCTCTGAGAACCGTCAAGAATAAGGCTCTCATCAGACAGGTGATCGATATCATTGACAGACCCATGGTTAGGCAAAAGGTTATTCTTGACATTCGGCTGAGGATCATCAAAAGACAGTATCTTCTTTTCCAACAAATCTCTGACAAGGTTCTTAAGAGCATAACAATCTTCCAAATCATGGTCAAGCGCACCCTCATGAAATAAGCAATGAGCGGCGGCGTTGTAATTGGCAGGCAGAGGATTACGTGGTGGACCCAAAGCTCGGGTGGTAATCTGACCTCGTTGCACTAATGATGGGTATAACTCGGTAAAAGTCATCGGAATCGGAGGACAAGGCTTGTGTTGTCTCCTATTCGGACCATTCTGACGAGGTGCCTGATTCTTCGACTGTTGATAAGCAGGAGCGTTGGACGCTCGTTGACAGTTGACAGGAGTTTGTGCAGGCTGATAACCAGGAGGTTGTTGATAAACCGGTGGCTGATAGATCGGATTCGGTTGCACAGGCTGATATGTATGAAACTACTGATTGAAGGGAGGTGCAACGGTAGCTACATAGGGTTGTTGAGCATACCGAACGGGATAACCTTGAATATAATTAGGCTGATGTCGCCATGGTTGATGAGCAACCATTTTACGGTTATACTTGCTCGAGAGACTCCTCAGGCGTGTAGCTCTTTTATGATGGTCGAAGCTCGGAGCTTTGCACTGCGGAGGACTGACTTGTTGAACTGGTTGGGCAATATGAGGAGGAACCAAACCGGGTTGAAGACCATAAGGAGGTACAATCGCAACAGTAACAGCTAGTTGAGGACCCACAATAGTATTGGTAATCTCTAATATAACACTGGGTTGAGTATCCATCTTTGCATTAAGAGCTTGTAGCATCTCCATAATCTGCCCCACACTTCCTCGAAGATCTTCGAGTTCATTGCTAATACAGTCAAACTCTTGATTTTGTTCTGCCACTCTTTTCCGAGCTCGGGCTCTAGTGTTGTACTGATGCAGAGGACTCAAGGTGACGGAAAATACTGGAAGGTGAGAGAACCGAGAATGAGAAACCGGAGGGAAGGATGCAATGCAAAAATATGATGTTAACGCCATGAAATGGTTCCAAGAACTTCAACAGTCGATTGCAAATATTTATTTTTAGGAAAGCTGGAAAAGTTTTTTGACTTTAAAATGTAGGACTTTTTGAATTTGCAAAGGATGGTTGAATTCCTTGAAACTAGGAATGATATGATGCTTTATGGATGCAATGCACAAGTACACACCAACAAACAAGGGTCCTAGGTTAGAGGTATATGAGTGGAGTCAAGGTTTACCCATCCCAAAAGGTATGTACTAAAGGTTAAATGTACCTGCAGAACAAGGGTTCTAGAGAAGTGCCCAAAGTCATCAGTGCATCTTTCGGATATTATCAATTTCCCGACTGACTCGGTGGTTAATAATATTCTCAAGAGAACCTCTTTTGAGTGTAGTATCACGTAGCAACTATTTTGGGACTACTCCCTCATGGTCATCGCACTACGTCCTAGATAAGGTCAAAGTGGGGTTAAAGGTAACTACGGTCCCCATTATCACGGACTCCTAGTCGAAAATAGTAAGTGTTTTCACGACTACTCGATCAACGGAACTAATTTTCGAGAGGGTCTCCACTAAGCGGTGATTCTCAAGTTAGCTTGGTCGGGACTCACTCCCTATAAACCTCGTCGAATATATCACCTTCCTATAATAATGTCACTCAAGTCCGGGTGTAAGACTTATCTCACAACAAGGATTCCCCAAGCAAGCAAATAATGAAACAAATAGTAAAAATAATAAACAAGGAAGGGGTAACCCTTAAAAGTTAGGGCTTTCCCCAGTGAAGTCGCCATTTTCTGTTGCGGTGAGAATAGGATATCAAATTATTAACTAATTTGAATCACAATCTTTGATTCACAACCGGTCTTTGATTTATCCAAAGGAAAGGTTAAAGAAAGGAAAAACCTAATTTTGCATCGTAAACAAAATGCGGGGAGCGATCTAGGTTCGGGGGTTGGTTAAGCTTAGGGAAGATATTAGCACCCTAAACTTCTGTAGTACTCTACAGGAACCTCTTGTTTTAATGTTGCTATTTTCTAAAATATTTTCTTAAAGGTTATGCTAAGGGTTAAATGTTAAAGAGAAAGACCTAAGGATTAGTCCTAAGTTTACTCACCAAGACTCGCATCTTGTGCCTACGTATCCTGGGTAGGGGATGAAATCAGAGTAATCGTAGTTCCCCTCGAAAGGGAGGTTAGAAACTTCTTGACTGTGGTCAAGGTTTTAATGGGGAATAAGCATTCTTAGGGAAGCGCTTACATGGAGTGCAGCGACTCCTATTTCTACATTGAAATTAGTTGAATTAAAATGAAAAGGGTAAAATGGGTATTCCACGGCAGGAAACCTAAAACGGAGTGCAGCGACTCCTTGACCTAATGCTAGGGTAAAGGGTGATTTAGGCCACGGCGGGACGCCTAAGAGATTAGGGTTTGAAAAAAGTCAAAGGTGAGGACTATTGACTCGGAGGTCAAACGGCTAGACCTAATCCTTCGGAGGGATTTAACGGTACATGATGCAAATGACATAATTAGCCAACAGATATTGAAATACGGGAAAGTAAGAAAACGGTAAAGGAATTGCAAAGCGACGATAACCTCGCATAGATTACAACCATGAAAATGAAATGCGAAAAAATAGGGAATTTAATAATTGTACAAACGAGAAACAGTGGAGGGAATGACATAAGCGTTATACAACTTTAACAGGACAATTAACGAGCAAAAACTAATTCGCAAGCTGAAATCGAGGTGTTAGCCAATTTTACGAAAGGTTTTATGTTAGTTTGGGAATTTGTCAGAAATTAATTTACAACAATTTGGATTTTAATATGAGTCTTGAAAAAAAAAATTTCTTTTTAGGTTTTTTATTAAAATAAGTTTTAGTTAATTTTAAGAAATAAAAAAATTGGTTTTAATCAGGAAAAGCTTTAATTTTAAAAATGGTTTTAGTTTAAAATATGGCCTTAAAAGGATTTTAATTTTAAATAATGGGTTTTTTAAAGTTTATAATAATAAAAACAAAGGTTCTAATTTTAATTTTAAAAAATGGATTGAGTTTAATTTTAATGTTCTTAATTTTAAAAGATGGTTTAATGACAAGTTTTACTAAATTATAATATTAGGAAAAGATTATGCTTTCAATTATAAAACACAAAGTGATAATAATAATAATAAAATAAAAAATAAATAAAAAGAAACTCAATAGAATAAATTGGGGGGAGGGGGATGTTGTTGCGATTGTGTACAGCTAAGGTTTTGAAAACCCCAAAGGATAGAGGCTGGCGGCGGAGCCCTCTTGGGGAATTCCTGCTGCGCCTTATTCTTCTTCTTGCTTCTACCCTCTTCTTCCTGTTCTCACTGCCATCATTTACGAGGTTTCTTCTACCTGGAAAAAAAACCACAAAAACCCAATATGATTTCATTCAAATTCTTACGTATTTTCCTGAGTTCTTGATGGTTTCCTTCGCCTGTGTGAACGGTGGTAATGATGATGACCAGATTTTCGTCTCTGAGCCTTTGGGGCTTTTTGACGGTTTGGTTGCCGGCGGTGGGTTTTATGAGCGATTTGGCGGATGATGATGGTGGGATGTTATTTTCTCCCTCTGAATCCGGCCGCAACTGGCTTTTTCTGGTGATTTCGACGGACTTTGGGTTTGCTCCGCTGTTGATTTGTTCATGATGTTTTGGCTTGGATGATGATGTCGTTTTTTCTGTCCTTGCTGGTATTGTTCAGCCGCTGATTTGGATGGGTTTCCGACGGTTTTTTTTATAATGTTTTTTAGGGTTCTAAAATCCGCCTCTTTCTGATATTTTTCTGATGATTTATATTGTTTACTTTAATCTTCTTTTGGGCCTGGATTATGATGATTTGCGTTATTTTTTGATATAATCTGGGATTTGATTTGATTTCTTTTATGATGTTTGAATCTGAATCTTGTTCATTGTGATTTGTGGATTTGGATATAGATTTTGGTTGAGATACGTATTTAATTCTGTTTACAGATTTGGATCTGATCTGGATTTTGATATGGACTTCCTTAAGGATCTGTTTGGTTGAAAATTCACTTTTTTTTTCACAAAAGACTCTTTTTCCTCTCTCTCTCTCTCTCTCTCTCTCTCTCTCTCTCTCTAAGAACAGATTATTGCCGATTTTTGCTGAGGTTGTAAAATGGAAAACCGGGAGCTGGCGACGAACTTGTTGTTGCTTTCTTGGAATGCCCGATGATGATAAATTACTAAGGGCTTTGAGACAAAATAAAACAACCACTATCGATACAAAAAAAATTGAATCCATTGATAATGGTTTTTTTTCTGGTTTTTTTTTGCAGGTTCGGAGATTCGAAGATGAAGACTTAAATCGGGGATCGGGAAGCAGAAGCTCTGAAGAATTAGAACTTTAGGACTTTACTTGTAATCTTCAAAAATGTAAAACATCTTGAATAATAATGTAATCAGGAATTATACAAAAATTGAAAAATAAATAAATTCAATTCTTATTTTCCGACTAAGATCCATTTGTATCTCTCTTCGAATAAACTTGACATTTCACAATTCGAATTCGAAACTTAGCCGCTTGCAAATACTTAGAATTAACAGACTTCCAACGCAAATTCGGAATTCAACTGAACCTTCGAAAATTAACTCATACTCGGTAACAAGAATTGGTGGATATGGCCTTGAATAAAATAAACAAATAAATCTAATTTCTTAGCAAACTAAAATTTATTCCACAAATAACCTCCTCGCAAAAATTCCTGCACGTCATAGAAATCCACCCGTTCTCAAGCCACTTGTCGTGTAAATCGGGAACAAGAAACCATGATTTCCTGGGGATCCTATAAGGATAAATTGACTCTGTAATCGTCAACATACTGACGATGCGTCTGTACGCCATGACTTAGCATACGGTATTATTTCTTGCAAAAACAACTAGACTGGGCAAACCGGTTAGCGGTTAGTTAAAACGAAATACGGAACAACATGAAATGTGAAATGATCGATGATCTAAGAGTAAAATTTGGGGTATGGCAACTATTTTTCCTAGGTTTGGTATGCCAAGACTCGTCATTAGTGACGGTAGCTCCCATTTCATTTCAAATATCTTTGAAATACTGTTACTCGAATATGGAGCCCGACACCGAATAGGACACCCTATCACCCACAAACAAATGGGCAAGTTAAGATTTCAAATAGAGAAATTAAGAAAATATTAGAGAAAACTGTTGCAACTTCTAGGAGAGATTTGTCTTTCAAGCCAATAGAATAACCAGCAAAACCCTAAGAGGAACCACTCCATTTAAGCTAGTTTATGGTAAATCATGTCACCTGTCGGTTGAACTTGAACATAAAACTTATTGGGCCATTAAGGCCCTTAACACGAATTATATTGCTGCAGGAGAAAAGAGAGTTCTAGATCTCCATGAACTAGAGGAATTGAGGTTAGACGCCTCTAAACATTCCCAAATTTATAAAGAGAAAACTAAATAGTGGCAAGATAACTGCATAGCTAGAAGAGAGTTCAATGAACTAGTCCTTCTCTTCAATGAACAAGTCCTCCAAACATTCTCCATGAACTAGTCCTTCTCTTCAACTCTCGACTAAAACTATTTCCAGGCAAACTTCGTTCTAGATGGTCCGGACCTTTTGAAGTTATCAAAGTTTTTCAAAATAGGGTTGTTGAAATAAGGAGTAAATCAAAAGAGACATTCATTGTAAACGGGAAATGACTCAAACATTACCATAATGTAGAAAATAGAGATTACTACACCAATTTCAAACTAGAAGAGTTGTCCGCTTTTCCGCAAGAATAGTTTTATTCAGAAATTGTCAAGCTACCGACATTAAATGAAGTGTTGCGTGGGAGAAAACCCACAGAATTTTAGATTCATATTTTTCCCCAATATAATAAGTGGTATATTTAATATTTTGATAAGTACTAACTTTGCTCATGTTTATTTTCAAGACACCGTGAAAGCTAACTTTATTACTAACTCTAGAGATGGATAACATATACTATATGGAAATTGCTTTCAAGAAAGCATCCCAGAGGTAGCGTTATAAAGTCTTATTTTAGAGAGAGATGGAGCTAAGAATGTATCTGGATGGACAGAGCATGACCACCCTATGAATTAGGGAAAGTGTGCATTTTATGCTCAGCCAAATTGGTTGGGATAATTTTGCTGTCAGAAGAAGATATTGTACTTACCATAAGCTGACTCTTGAGTTTTTGAGCTTCTTTTTCCATGATCTTAACCAGGGTTGGGGTTCAATAGAGGACTAACTACTTTTAGGTTGTTTGGGTATACTTACTACTTCACACACCGTGAGATTGCTGACCTCTTATGGTTTCATAGTGGCCCCGACGTTTTTACTAAAGCACAAGAGGGGGTTATACATATATAGAGCTTGACTACTTTTAGGGCAGCATTTTTGGAGACTACCACCCTGAACCAAATTCTATGGACTCTAACAGTATACATAACCCAGCAATTAGGTACTTTCATATGATCCTAGCTTATACACTCTTTGGAAAAGAAGAAAACGTTACCGTTGTATCTAGGGATGAGCTATTCATTATCTTTTATGTTTTCCAATCTAAGTGGTCTCGTTGCCATGATAACTACTGCCCTTGGTCTTAGAAAACCAGTGTCAACCTTAACTCTTTTAGGAGGTATCCGACCAATGAATGTAGTCTTTTGTTTTAACCACTTTTTCCTCCCAAACCTAGGGCCAAATGTGTTCAAACTGCTCATAGACAACCAAGTGGTACATCATTTCGCTCTACCAAATTACGAGAGGACCGATGTGCACAACTGGGATAATTGGTTGTATGACTTAGAAGGTCAGAACGAGTCACCTACACCACCTAAGACCCCTCAAGCTTATGAGTACCGCTCTAATCCTCTTCCTGATTTTCCTTCACTTGCATCTGCTTCCCCAACCACACCTCTCGTAGACCATATTACTGCATTAGACACCCTTCGGACTGAAGTTGCTACCCTTAGGAATGATGTTACTACCATTCGATGAGATTTGTATGGCTTTATGGACATGGAGAACAAGCAGTTTGACTATATCTATCAAGAGTTGCATTCCATGAGAAGACTCTTCGAGCATGATGCACATTGAAGTGGCTGATTCGTTATTGATTCTTACCATATTTCCTTTTTCTTGCTTGAACAGTGAGGACACTGTTCCGTTTAAGTGTATGGGGAGGAAAATATTTTTATTGTTTCTCTAAGTTTAGGATTTCTCAGCTTTCTTTGATTTTCACAGTTAATTTTCAAACTTTTTGTCGAGCTAACGACATAAAACATAGCGTTGTGTGGGAGGCAACCCACAAATTTTCATTTTTCGCAATGCAAATTTTAATTATTTCCATTTTTTATTTTATTTTAATATTGCTTTAATATTCATATATTTTTTGGTTTATTCTCATTCCTTTTTATTATTTATTATAAATGATTCAATACCTTAATTATCTAAAAAATTTACGTGTCCAAAGCCTATAGCGTTCACCATAGGCCTAACTTTTGAAAATGCGCAATTTAAAGTCTATGGCGTTCACCACAAACCTAATAGCGATCACCAAAGACCTAATGGCGATCACCATTGACATACTAGTGGCAGACACGACTATTTTAACTGTTTCACACGATTTTTGACATTTTCTCTTCCAAATCTACTGCATGCACTTGCTCTCTTCAACTTCCCATGTTCCCACTACTTCAAAACCTTCAAACTTACATTAAACCACTTATTAAAACTTATTCACTACCATATTTATCTCACATTCTTCCCCAATTCTCACATTCCTTCACAAAAACTCACTTTCACTTCCAAAAACTCTCCACCATGCCTCATAGAGTAGCAAGATCAACAAGGACAATGATAGATCTAAAGGGTATCACGTTTAAAGAGGGTGAAGACAGAGAGATACAAAGAGAGAGGTATGGAAAACTTTTTCAACGCGTGGTAACTTCGACAAGGTATGCTGACGAATCTGCTCTATGTAGTTTGGGTTTGTTAAATAGCGCTAATTTGATGGTAGAGAATTTAGGGATGACACATTTCTGCACTTTAAGCAGCCCCACTTATATTATACTCACACTTGAGTTCTTGAGCTCATTCGGTTACTTCACGCTGGTAGTGAACCAACACACCGTAGACATGATTAAGTTTAGGATGTTTGATGTGGAATACGAGTTTATCCAGGACTACATTGCCGACTTGCTGAACTTCCCTCATGGGGATGGTTTTGCATGTGAGGGAGCCTTAGAGGGAGATTAGCATATTGAAGCGTTCCACTTTTGGGAACAAATTACTGGTGAGGCCACCACTGATTGGGAAGGCCTCAAATCCACCGTTATCCACAACCTGACCATCCATTACCTACACAGTATTTTAGCAAACACTTTCTTTGTACAGGTGAATAATAGAAAGGTGAATTCTAAGGAGCTATTTTTCTTGTATAGCGCACTTACACGGGTAAAAAAAACCCGACTCCGTTTATGCTGACGCATATGTAGTCTGTTGTTACTAGAGGTTCCAGCCCCATTTGCATAGGAGGGCTAATCACATTATTAGCTCGTGTTATGGGCCTTGATAGAGAGCTTGCAACTCTTGAGCCCTTCGATACAACCTTTCTTGATTTAGAGACTTGCCACAATATGCTCTTGGTTAAGGCTAGACAAGACGGTAGGTATGGTTTTATGATTAATAATCGTGTTATCTGAATCATTATTTTACCTTGTTTCGCACACACTGATGTGCAAAGACGGAACAATTAACGTTATATTTTGATCGCCCATGAGCCTGGTCATCCTGCCCATATTGATATTCCCATGCAAGATACTACGGGTGATTCCACTGATGATGAGTACAACCATATGGAGCAAGATGCTCCCACCCATATGATTGTCCCTTATACACGCGCACACACTGCACATGGCTTTTAGGATTCTTTTGCAGGTACCTCATCCGGACATCAGGCTATGAGGAGTAAGACTACACTGCAATTAGAATCACACTTGACGATGTCCTTATCGAGTTGCGACATTGAAACGATATAGACGCCGAGCGTGACCAGATGCTTAGAAGCATGTCGAGGAAGCAAGACGACACGATGGCTATGATTCACCAGATATATGAGCAGCAACGCGATTATGCTGTATGCATTGAGCATAATATGGAGGACCTGATTGAGCAGATGTCAGGATTGTGTATGGGGATGACAGATATGCTAGAGTATCACGTGGGTGTGCCACATCCACAGTAGGGTAGAGACGAATATGGATGAGGATGAGGCCGATGCCGCTATTGAGCTCACCATCTAGGTTATTTCACTATTTTTCTACCTTGTATCAAAACATTGAGGATAATGTTTGGTTCAGGTGTGAGGGAGGAGTTTTATCACTTTATTTTTACTCGTTTTCTATTTAGATTTCCCTTTCTTAGGTTAATTTATGTTTTTAGAATTTCATTTGTTTCAGTATTTTGTCGAGTCTTTTGCATGTGCTATTGAGTCATTTATGCGTGGTTTCCATCGTTTATCAATTTTCCCTTTTCTTGAGCCATAACAAAAATTTTGACTCCAAAATTCGGTGCACTTTTTGAAAGTTTTAGGCTATAGATGAAGTTTAGGATAAATTGTGGAGATTTGGGAAAAATACTCAAAATTGATATTGTTTTAACACCTTAATCTCCCGATTATGGAGATTGATTTTAGTACTTTTGTACCATAGCCTTAAGTTCTTACCCCTTATTAGTCCTTAAGTGGTTTATTGAGCAGTCAACACCATCCTAAGCACACACTAAGTAGGAAGCTAATGCAAATAAGTGTATGATCTAAGGTTTAAAAATAAAGTTAAAAAGAAAAAAAAGAATGAAAAGAAGTGTTTCTTCTAAGTTAGGTGATCCTCACCCGATCACTTAGCCTAACAGTGCAAAATTCTTTCAGTTGTTGATGCTTATGCTTATGTGTGAGAAAAATAAAATTTTGAGATCATAAACACTAACGGGCTATCCTAAAATGAGTGTGTAATGATAACGGACTTAATGTGATTGCGTCAGAATGAAAAAGGACGAAAGAGGGATGAGTGAATTAGGCTTAGGTATAATGACATGATTCAGATTGGTTTGTATAGGAGGGAGGCTTGGGATCATATAATTGTAGAATTGTGTTCCTACGATATCCTTAAGTGCGAGAGAGTACATATCAAAATAATCTTATCCAAAATGGAGTTTGTAGCCTAGAAAGAGTATCCATGTGTGTTGTTTTTCATGAGTCTCGATACCGCTTGCTGCAAAGTTTTACATAGTTTTTTTCATTGTTGTAACGGTTTGCTTGAGGATAATCAAAGGTTTAAGTGTGGGAAAGTTTGATAACATGAAAACGTATCATATATTTTGATCCAATTCACATGTTATTTATTGTCTTTTTATTATATTTTCGTACTATTATGTCGTGTTTTGTTTACATTTCAGGAACTTATCGAATATAGAGTGTCTATGCGAGAAAACCGGAAAAAGGGTAAGAAAATGAAGTTTATAGCAGAATTTTCTATTTTCTGGTGTACGACATTCGCCACCAACTTATGGCATTTGCCATACACCCTTGCCACGTCATAAATGATTTCAGCCCATGGCGTTCACCATGGACTTACGGTGTTCACCATGATTACGCAGATTTACCAGAACATGGATAACAACCTGGACTCATTCTCTTCCACTTCCCTACATTCTCTCAACAGTTTCTACATATTTTGGAAGCAGTTCTGCAGCATTGGACCACTATATAAGAGTCGTTTTTCTTAGTTTGAGCATCCAAGTTCGTGCGCGGGAGCTCTATCAGTTTAGTTTTAGGCAAATGTTGTACTTTCAAAGTGATAATCTTTTACATTGAGATGTTATCAAATATTTAATTTTAGGCTTTACATTGTACTCTTGGATCACAATCTTACCGATATAATTGAAGTTATTTTGTTTCCATTCTTTGTAGTCGAAGTATTCCAATTTTAATTCAAGTTTCACAGGTTTTTATATCATTGCTATTAATTTTCGTTTATCATATTTTAGTTTATTCATCATGTTGTCCTTAGTTTCAATTGCTACAAATTTTATGTTTAAGTATCAAAACATGTTCGACTAAATATCTTTGAGTCCGATATATGAGGAGCGTCGTTCTGACGGGACTCGACAATAAATTTTGGCGTTAACTTTTCATATATTTCTCTTCTGGTTTTAATTTTCAATCTTAATTCAAATTATTTTACACGAGAGTGAAAACAAATAAAGGTTCGAGCCGATAGCGCGAAAGTGTGAGGATTGAACCAGATAGTGAAAATTAAGCATTTGTCCTAAATATAGCGAGAGCAAAATCTCATGGTCAAAGAGTGTAGCTTTAACCAATAGCGTGAGAGTGTGAGACGAAGTTTCTAAATTGATATTTTCTACTGAAAGCAGTTTAACCGTAAACTAACGCCAATGAGTTACAGAGTCCCTAAGGTGTATGAAATCCATATTTCGGTCTGTCTTATCTGATATATTTCCTAAATCTTATTTTAATTTTAGTCTTAGTTTCCCCTAATCTGAATATTCATTAGCTAGTACCAATAGATAACAATAGATTGATTATTAGTCTCTGTGGATTCAATATCTTTTAAAACTACACGATAGACTGTATACTTGCAGTCAGGTAATCTGATAGACTCATAAAGTCGCGATCAATATCTAATAGCTAGCACTAAGATACATAATTTTTGCATATGATATAGTCCTTCTTATAGAGTCGAAGGAGAATCTAAATGAGAGGTTAGAAACTTGGAGACGAGCTTTAGAAACCCATGGTTTTTGCCTTAGCAAAAGCAAGACAAAGTATATGGAATGTAAGTTCAACAAAAGAAGTGTTTCTAACCTGAAGGTGAAAGTTGAAGACTATGTTATCCCTCAAGTCACGCTATTTAAATATATTGAGTATGTAATACAAAATAATGGAGAAATAAAAGGGTATTTAAATCATCAAATTCAAGATGGGTGGTTGAAATGGATAAGAGCATAAGATGTTTTATGCGATGCAAAGATACGACTTAAGTTGAAGGGGAAGGTTTTATAGAATTGTTGTAAGACTTGCGATTTTGTACGGGACATAATGTTGGACAATTAAGAATCAATAAGAGAATGAAGTAAATGTAGCATAGACGAGGATATTGCGATGGATATGTGGTAAGGCTCGACATGATAAAATTGTAAATGAAAATATTACAGAGAGTGTTGAGGTAGAGCCTATAAATGAGAAGACGATGGGATATAAATTTAGGTGGTTTGAGCATGTAAGTAGAAGACTGATAGATTTTGTAGTAAGGTGGGTAAACCAGATGGAGAGAAGACAAACAAGTAGAGGAATGGAAAGACCTAGAAAGAATATCAGAGAAATTAAAAAAGATCTCGAAATTAATGATTTGGACATAAGCATGGTCCTTGATAGAACATTATAACGAAAGTTGATCCATGTAATCAACCCCCTTAGTGGGATACGACTTAGTTTTTGTTGTTGTTTTTATTTTTATTTTTGTAGTATATTTAAATTTTTTAATTAATATTTAAATATAATATTTTATTAAAATTATAAAATCAATAAAAATAATCAATTTAATAATGATAAAAAAAAATAATTTTAATGAGATTTATTTTTAATAGGCATGGAAACAAATTAAAATAAAAATATAATATTTGATATTACAATACAATAATTGAAAATATAAAAACAAATTAATTATCTTCTTGAAGTTGTTGTTCGTCATCTTTGTTTAAATAGCGACTAACGATTTCACATTATGTACGAATTAGGACACGGAAACCACGACCATATGGTTGTGTTGAAGTACGTGGAGGAAGGGGCGAAGTTGTAGGCAAATAAAAGGATGTATTAAATCAGAGAGTCGGTTAGGAAAAAGTTCAAAGTGCATTAAAATTCTCAAAATTCGTATTCGTAGAAAAGTTGTAATACCATAAACCCCAAATCAATTATTATAGAATAATGAGGAATAATTTTTCTCAAAAATGGTGTTATATTTTCTTAATACAAAACATCTTACTCAGAAATTATAATATAGCAGTGGAATTTAAAGACATCAATTCAACTTTAATTGTCTCAAAATATAAATCACTTCATTTAGATAAATGAGGCTCAATTTAACATCTCGCATAACACAAAATAGAAAATTTTATTCCTATCCCAATGTTTTACTATCATAGCGACACACGAAAACTAAACAACTCAAAACTATAAACAACAAGGAACGCCATTATGTCATTCTCTAACACAAGCAATAACTAAAGTTCCTCTACCTGAGTATCTGCATCACATGCATAAAGAATATACAGAGAATAAACAGGGGGTGAGAATACATTCACATATGTTAATGGTGCATAAACAAAAAAATAGTAAGATTAATATCAATAATTAATCACATAAATCATCCACAACAATAATTAATCAAAAATGCAATTATGTATGTAATATATTCATCTCCTCTACTCTAATGCATGTGGTACCAAGTTTTAGATATTAGAGTTATGTTACTGATTTATCCATCCTTCGATGGTTCCTCTCTTAACTTGGTTCCCCTCTGAAACAAAACTCATCCCATATCCCTATTTACGAACCTGAAACTCATTATTGGACCGAAGTCTCAGACTCACCACTGGTCCCCACTTCTAAACTAGAAACTCGCCACTGAACCGAAGTCCGTACACCTATTTCTGATATACATGATGCATGAATGCGACAAACAATGCGAATGTAATACTCGTCTCAACCTCCAACTCCAACACTCGTCTCAGGTTCATATATGAACTTAAGACTCGTCATCAGACCGAAGTCCCAGGCTCGTCATTGATCCCCTCTCTGAACCTGCAACACATTGTTGAATCGAAGTCTGTACATCGCCAATGCAAGACCACAACGAATGGTTTCTATCTGAACCAAGCACCTCGACATGATTCAACATAATATATAAACATCGCCAATATGAGGCCACCACAGTAGTTCCTCTATGAACTACACACCTCAACATAAATATCGCCAATATAATGCCACCACAATAACTCCTCTCTAAGCTATCTATCTCAACATAATTCATCATGAATTTATAATTACAACTTAATAATATTTATAATTAAATAATTACTCAACAATACTCACCAATGAGGGTAAAAATAACACTACATAACTTTAAGCATTCGACATGGTTAACTCATAACTCAACGTAGTTCACGACTAACTATTCTACTTTTTATTCAAGGATTACGAGTCATAAGACATACTCTAACCTTAACTCAACTACTCATCATCTCGACTCTGAACATTTCAAATAACTCAAAAAACCCAACTCTTTTGACACACACAACACTTCAAACACATCAATGTAACTCAATAGCTAACTCATACTCTAAACATATCAAATGACTCATAACTCAACCACTTTTTTCAACTTAACTATAAAAATATCAAATACCTCAAACTCAATTCTAAGAATATCAAATACTTCAAACTCAACTCTAAACATTTTCATTCTACTGTTATATAACTCTTCATTCTATTATTTTATGGTAGCTACTAAATGTCAATTAATTTTTTATTATTCATTATCATAATAGTTATTTTAATAATTTCGATAATAAATAAATTTAAGGCTAATAAATTTTTAGAGAATTAACTTAGTCAAGATTCATATTAAGTAAACAATTTTATGAATAATAATTTTTAATAAATAGTTTTCAAAAATTTTGCTTTTATAATTAAAATAATATATAAGAAAATTCTTACTTTTAAAATGAAATTAAAGCTTCTTTTAAAGTTGGTTTTTAGTGTATAAAAAGTCATGAAAAAAAGATCTTTGTTTTCCAAACTTTATCTTTGACATACATATTTAATAATTATAATTTATTATGATTTTTACATATGTGTTATTTATACATACATATATAAGAAATAAAATGCTAATAAACTTTGTCATATTTTTTAGTATAAGGGTAAATAAAAGGTCATGGGTGTAAGTAAATACTATTTTGATTTTATTTTATAGAATTTATCAATTATATTAAATATTTTTTTAATTTAAATTTATGATTTAATAATATTATATGATAAAATTAAAATATATGTTTAATCTTTTTAATTTAACAAATTTTGTGCAAATAATTAAAAATATAATACAAAGAAATTAAAATACGAGAAAACAATCTACTATCAATTCAAATATTATGATTTGAAGGAAGAAAAGGATGTTAATAAACTTGTTGGTTAATCAATTTTTTTTTTCATTTTTATTATATTTTAGAAACAAATGCATGTAACACATCAGCACACGAATATCTAGATCAGAATCTGTGTGAATGCACGAGTAATTACCATTTTTGCACATTATAGAAATAAGAGTAAATATATTTTGAATAATGCATGAATCCAAACATGAAAAAAATATGTTTATCTAGGTTACTAATAATTATTTTTATAATTAAAATAATATTTACAAATACTATTTTTTTTAGTCAAGAAAAATATATTAATTCAAAAAAGACTATACAAATAAGGTGATCCTACAAGGATCCAACCACAATAAGAGACTAAAATTACATCATTAAACTAGGTAGGTGGATCCTAATCTTTTTACTTTGTCACCCTCTATAAACCACATTGTCTATGATATTTGAAACTATGATCGTATTATCCATATTATTTTCAAAAATAGTGTCGTTTCTATACCTCCATATGCAATATATGGTTTCAGCTATTATCATCTTCATGAGATCACTTTTCCACCCTTTATTCTTCGCATAACCACATGCCCATCTCAACTCATCTGTCCATCCTGTAGGCTTATGATTGATGTACATCCAATGTAATGTTTCCTTCCAAATTGGTCTAGTTAAATTGTAGCATAAAAACAGATGTTCATGACTCTCATCTTCTTTGTGGCATAAGTTGCATCTTGTATCCTGGACAAACCAAAATCTACTCAATCTGTCCTTAGTTGCTAATCTTTTATGGCAAGTAAGCCATAAACAATTCACTGCTATAGGCCTTGCTTTATTGCAGAAAATCAAAGTTCTCCACGACACCCTTTGGCCATCATCTATAAGGATTTTTTAGAATTTAGTTGCTTTGAATTTCTGCTTACACATAGCTTGATCCCATTCTTCCTGCAGAATCACCAGCTTATCTCTTTGGTTCATAATGGCTTGTAAAACTCAAGAGTTATGAGCCTTAATTTCATAGTCTATAACTTGTCCTCCTTTAATATAGTAAGTGTGGATATATTTCACCCACATGTGTTGCACCCCAAATTTTGATCCCTTATATCCTCTTCATATCATATGCATTTATTTATCTAACCTTAACAAGTTTCGAAGTGTGTTTTTGTCAAGATACAGATGAAACGGGGCTCCGCACTGATAAAATCAAAGTTTCGAGGATTGGTCAACCAATGTTTTGGGTTGAATCATTTATGAAATGAGATCAAGAGTACCATATTGGGTCATGCGTGAGTTCAATTTGAGGTAATCACCCACAGATGGGGTGCAGTGCAGTTCAAGGCACCCGATTAGGGTTTTTCGGGTTGAAAAAGTCAACTGTAGTTTGACTTTAGATTTGGGAAATAATTCAAGGATAAAAGTATGGTTTAAAAAGTTCATATGGATTAGTGAAGTCCCCTCAAAGAGTTTCAAAGTCTTGGAAGCTCCGAAACATGAACGGACGGTTCAGTAATCGCCGATCGATCGTACGGTTGACCGAAAAGTCAACCCCCTTAAATTTTAGGAATTGGACTTCAAGTTGTGAAGAAAAGTTGTTCCTTATGTCATGAGGGACCTACATATTAATTTTCATGATCATTGGATCAAGGACGTGAGAGTAATCGAAAAATCGGGAAATTAGGGTTTCGAAAGGGGCTAAACCCTAACTCCCTAACCACACACCCGAACGAGGTGGTTCAAAGCTCGTCGGAAAGCTCTTAACAAGTCCTACAAAATTCATATACTAGTCAACACTTAGAAAATGCATGGAATTGGAGTTATCATCAAAGTCATTTTTTAGTACAAAACACTTAGTGAATTTCTCAAAATCTGGCTGCATCAAAACTTGTTTTTTGCTAACTTTAAGGGACTTTTCAACCAAGATGCACATAGATTTGGAACTTTTTACAAACATGAATGTTGTAGGGCTATATGAGGGCTTTTCAAAAAGAACAAGAACTCCCCAAGAGGAGTTGGGAGCTGGAAGTTATGGTGTCTTGAAGTTGGGTCTGTCACACTAAAAGTTCATTTGCTTCAACATATCAAAATTGGATTTTTCACAACTTGAGTCATTCTCCACCCTTGGATCATGTTACAAACTGATAATATGAGGTAAGAATGAAGAGAAAACCAGAAAATGGGATAGTTTGAGGGGTTTGGCAAGTTGAAGCAAGTTGACAATTTTATATTCATTTAAAAGAAGAAAGAGAAACTTTACAAGGGAATGGAAGCTGCAGGCCCCTACCTTCATAGCTCTCTCTAGTCATCTCAAGTCCCTCATGTCAGCTGATATTTGCATACCTTGAGCCAAGGAATTGATGTGTAGGAGCTGATATGAAGATCTTGGCAAGATTTTGGAAGAAATATCATGAAACTCCCTCCAAAAATGGAAAATACAAAGCTGCCCTCATCCTTCTTTCTTCTATAAATAGAGGCCTCACCCTTATTTGTTTTTGACACCAGAGCTGCTCATAAGATCAAAGCATCACATCTCTCCCTCTCATTTTTCTTTTTACTTATAAGTGAAGAAAAGCTCAAAAACACCAAAAATGGCCATTTTGCAACTTTCACACCACTTTCATTTCCAACACTCTCACAACCATCCACATATCTCCTAAATGACATATAGAAGGTGTATGACTCATTAAAACATCAAGAACCACAAAAAATCAAAAAGTCAACTCTCATTCCACCATACTTTGACCAAAGCTACAAAAAACACCAAAGTGAGCTCTAAACCTTTCCTTGAGGTTGTGATCATTGAGACACCTCATAAACAACATATCTCAACTGTCCAAACACTTATCAATCACTAGAAAGTCACATCTCTTCATTTGGCATTGGAAGTGCATTGTTGCTTAAAGTGGAAGAAAGCTCAAAGGCCAACAATTGAAGCAAGCCATCTCTAGTTTTCTCAACTGATATAGCCTGCTCATAAGGATCTACAAAAGGTGTGTATTTGTTTCTCATTAACTTTAGCATCACTCTTCATGAAATTACCTTTTTAAGTGCTTTGGTAGGATTTGAACTATGCACACCATGTTGATTTTCACAATGTATGTCTCAATGAATGGAAGGGCTTCTCATAAGCATTAACCTACATGTTTTGACCTGTTTGTCATGGTAGTATATTGACTCAATCATTAGGCTACACCAAATCACTTAGGGAAGTAGTTTAGTTTTGATACTAGCTACAGCCAGGGTGTTAATATTGATGTTGTTGGTTTGATATGTTATGCTTGAAATCATGGGCCTGTTTGAAATAATTCATTCAAAGCTATTGATGCTTGGTATGTGTTGTTGTGCATACTATATTCTTGATTACTTGAAATATTATGGGAGGCTGCTATATCTCAGTTCTGCATAGGCCTGTTAGGAGGGCAGTTTTGTTTGGTGTGCTGGCCTTAAAAGGGTGAAGTTATGCTGCTGAAGCAGGTGATGTCTGTGTTTTTGTTATGATTAATTTGGTGAACACCCTCTCAAGATTGTTTTATCCCTTAGCATTTGAGACTTGCCACAGTTACAATCCTTGGCATTATTGCTGGCAGTTTTAACAGGCAGACTGTTTCTCACTTTTTAAACAAATTGCTTTGGTTGTGTTTTACATAAAGAGGTGTTGTGTCACCAGAATTATGATGTGGCAGCAAATTGAGTTAGGGAGTTGGTTCTTGACCTGACACTTAGGGTGTGTGTGGTTAAGATAAGAGGCCTGTCATGCTGGCCTTTTGGGTAGTGGATTAGGTTCAACAATTGGTAAGTTGCAGTGAGAATAAATTTGGACTGGTAGAGTACTTAGCTAAGATAAATTCAAGATTGCTTATATTATAGAGCCATCTTGGCATTTGTTGGGTTTGAGTGCCATATAATGTGATGTTGTTGTTACTGTCCTAGTAAGTATAACATAGGGTATGTACACAACCTGTTTACCAAAAGACAATAACCATTCAAAACAAAAGAACCAAATTATCAATACTACACCATGATATTTGTAGACCCCTCCTTCTTTTTGTTACTGTCACTTTGGTTTTGCATAGCTGTTAGGTTTTTTTTTTTAGTTGAGTATTGTGCAGTTTGTGTCATTTGTAATATGTTTGAATCAATGATTGTGATCATGAATTTTGGCTGCTAGTTTTGTTTCTAAAAAAGACTCACTTGATTATATTCTTGTCCTGAAAAGCTGTACCTCAGTGTTGTGTGCTTATGTTAAGGGTGTTGAATTCTGCTTTAGGTTTATCAATTGTTGAAATCTGTCAAAACTGTATTGCCAAGTTTCAAGTATGGTTGCAAGTCATTTGAGTTGAATTATGTGAACTCATTCTGTTGGAATTGGTTTTAGGACAGGTTATAAGCATAAAACCACATGAAGACTAACTTGAGCTTGTTACAGCTGTATCAGTTTTGATTTGGTTTTGATTACCTTAAAGGCTAGTTGACATGTCTCATCATCTTCCATTTTGTATTATTAATGCTTGTTGTGTGAAGTAAGACTAGATTTGAGTTTTGATTCTAGCATCATGTTTGTATTTTTTCTGCTACCAGCCAGCTAACATCCCAGTACATGTTTTTGAATCATGATTTTGTTTAAATCCTGCTGCAAAGGGCTGAACAGCATCCTCCAAATCACTTTGATCTGCTTTTAGTTTTGTTGTGTTTTTTATATCAGTCTTGACTTAGTAAAATCTGTTAAGGTGCTATAAGGCAATATGGACTAAGTGATCATGTTAGGATGTGGCTGGTAGTTTAGGTTTTGGCCAAAAGACCTTCAATGCTTGATTCAAAAACACACTATATGAACAATCTTCTTTAACAGTACCTCACCTTCAACCATTTGCAATCTCAACATCCTGCAGTCGGGTCATGTCTTGAATCAGTGAGGAATTGAGATATCCTTGTATTTAAGAGCATGTCAATTTGGAACTCCAACATTGAAATTGCACTTTAAACCATTTTCACATTTTTTGCAAATTGATGGTTGTTGCACCCCAAAATTTGCCCTCACAATACAAGACTTTGTGTTCCAAGAAGGTTCACAAGGTTCACAAAATTCATAATTGGTCAGAAGAGTTGACAATTCCCTCAGACAATGCACCTCCTAAGCAGTGCATCCAAAACTAGGGTTTTGACTTTAATCAGGCTAAATAGACTTCCAAGACTTCAAGTGAGCTTCATAACATCTTATATGTGTATAAGAACCCCCATGTCAAGTTTCAAGACTTTTCTCAAAAGTTTGCTCAGTCAGATGATCAGATAAGTCAAAAGCAGTCAATGCAGTTAAAAGGTCAAACTGAGGTCAACTGTGGTCAAACCAAAGTCAAACTTCATGATTTTTTTGCCAACATCAAAGAGAGGTTGGGTGAGAAATATTATCATAATAACTGTAATACCCCAAATTTTGCCCTAAGATTTGTCGTCGCATTTCATTGCATTTAATCAATTACTAACAAATTTGTGTAGTCGTTTGACTTTTTGCAGGTAAATATCATATGGCATGCACTTTTTTTTCTAAAAAGTAAAAATGGCACAATTGGCAGGAGGACATGTGTAAGGAGTTATGAGTGTGAGAGGTTGAGAGTTCGAATCTCACCTTTGGCACTTTTTGTTGTTTTTATTATTTTTACTCTAAATTTTTCTATCTTTCATTAAAAAAAATAACAAAAATAGTTTTTTATTATTATTTAATTATTATTTTCGTATTTTAATTAAATCATTTTTTAAAATATTATTTTTTTCACTTTTTTCTAAATTTTTCATAAAAATATCCAAAAAATCATAAAATAAAAAATGGGCTTTAGGGACATTATTGACAATTTGGTGTTAACCCTAATTTGTTCCCTATATATACATGTGTTGCCTTGTTGGAAAAGAGGAGAGAATGAAAAAAACCTAAGAGGAGTGAGTGCCGTTGGCCGTTATTTAGTTTTCTTCTTCATCCATTACTATTGTTTCTTTTTCTTCATCGTTTACCGTTATTTCTTTTCCTTCATCTATTACTGTTGTTTCTTTTTCTTCATCTTTTACCGTTATTTCTTTTTCTTCATCTATTACCGTTATTTCCTTTTCTTTATCTATTACTGTTGCGTTTATATATATATAAATTTTAAATTGTTAGAGTTTATATATATAAGATTTTTGATCGAATTATGTCGATACGATGTTTGCACATTTGTGTGCATGACGCGTGACATTTGTGTTAGTTCGATCTGGTTGCGATGATCGCATTTTTGTGTGAGCAATAATACTATTTTTTGCTTAATTTCTTTTTCTTTGCGATAAATTTTGTTTCGTCCGATTTAGATCTGGTTGCGATGAGCGCATTTCTGCGTTAGCAACATTGTTGGGTTATTTGGCACATTTAAAATTCATTATTGCTTTATTATTATTATTATTATTATTATTATTATTATTATTATTATTATTATTATTATCATTATTTATTATTATTATCATTATTATCATCATTATTATTATTGTTATCATTGATTTATTAAAATTTGTTGTAATATAAAAATCTGTTTTTTTAAAATAAATGACATTAACATCTTTTTTCCAAATTAATATGAAAACCTAATTTTAATTTTCTATATGATTCTATGTAATTCTTGTAAATTTTTGTAAATAAAATTAAACCTTATAAACACTTAATGTAAAATTTTGGTGAATGTGATTATTGATTAGTTAAAATTTGTTTTCATCATAATGTGTAAATATTTTTCTTAATAATTGTTAATATATAATTAGAGATAATTAAATTTTTGTAAATGATTAAGAAATTTATAATTATGTTATATTTAGAACTTTATATTATAGTAATTATTTAATCATTTATGTTTCTAAATAAAAATCAAATCTTATGATATTTAGAACTTTATATTATAGTAATTATTTAATCATTTATGTTTCTAAATAAAAATCAAATCTTATGATATTTAGAACTTTATATTATAGTAATTATTTAATCATTTATGTTTCTAAATAAAAATCAAATCTTATGTTTAATCACGTTATTAATTAATTATTATTGCTAATCATATTTTGTTGCTTATTATTATTTTGAAATTTCTATCTTATTATTTTTTCTAACTTTGTCTATTTTTCTCATTATTATTGTTTCAACTAATTATTTTCACTAACTTTATATTTATACTAACCTTATTTAATTTTTCTTATTATTTACTAACCCCAATATTTTATTTACTTATTTGTTATTTTTTTTATTATATTTATTTTGATTATATTTTACTATTTATTTTATTTATTATAATTTTGTAATTGCCTCTTAGATGTAAATTGTAATCATTTAATTATTATTATCATTATGGTTAGTAATTAGGGAGTGCCAATATGTATGATATTTAAAAAAATAAATTAGATCATTTTAATATAAGATAATTAAATTAAACATTTCACACACGTAAGTCGATTTTAATCGCTGTCTCACTTCTTAAGGATATCCCTCAAGTTGCCTATGAATATTGGTTAAGTGGGGTGTATAAAGCAAGTCCCTCAAATAGAAAAATCATCAAAGTCCCTTATGGTTGCCTTTACGAATCGAGTCCCTTTCGAAAAATGATGATGGTCCCTTATATGTGCTTATTACATCCCACAATGGCCTTCAAAAATCCAATTGTCCCTCACATGTCCC
Source organism: Lathyrus sativus (assembly GCA_963859935.3). Taxonomy (NCBI): domain Eukaryota; kingdom Viridiplantae; phylum Streptophyta; class Magnoliopsida; order Fabales; family Fabaceae; genus Lathyrus; species Lathyrus sativus. The sequence goes on from OZ012735.1 coordinate 68,603,676, forward strand.
TTAACATCCAAAGTAAGGACTACCTACTCCATTATAGTAGGGATAGTCTTACTAAGGAAAGGATAAAGAATAAGAAAGACCTTAAAACATTAGGGTAGGCTATTCCTAGATACTTGCTCACTTCAAAATTTTTTCACACTTAAACCAATTTCCAACAAAATTTTCAAACAAGTTTTTTTCACATCCATACACGGATTATTATTAAACTATTCTGAAATTTTTTGCTATTCACACACTACACTTTCAAAACAATTCAAAAGTGAGCTTAAGTACCTAAGAGCCCATGGATAACCATGGATGAAAAGGGTGCTAACACCTTCCCTTTTCATAACCTACCCCCCGGACCCAAAATATTCTCTAAGGTCTTTCCTGTTCTTTTATAACCTTTCCTTATGGATAAAATAAAAGTCGGTGGCGACTCTTGCTATCCGCAACATTGTTTAAAGTCAGTTCTCCCACCGTGTTACAATGGTCATCTGTGGATTTAGTAGGAAACTGAGGTTATCTTTTGAACTTAATTCATGAGTATTATATTTCAAGCTTGTGCAGGCTTCTGTTGGATTTCAAACTCATCAGTTTTGATCATTAACTTGCAAATTGCATCACATGACATAACAAGCATAAGCATTCGAATTTTTCATCTCATTAAGAATCTTGGAAAACTAATATCACCATCAGATTCCTCATGATTTTTTGGGTGAGATACATATAAAATTTGTCAAATTCCATAAAGAAATGAGAAAGTTACAGATGAATTTGCAAATCTTGGTTTTTTCCCTTAACTCTTGCCCAGCTTGCCTTGAAAGTATACTACATATATTTATGGGGTGGCTTTACATAACGGATGTATCGCCACCCCAGTGGTTAAAAGCCTTGCCATAAAACGCCCCACATGCCTTGTGTCCTGGGTTCGAGCCCCAGCGAGGCATTTTTGCGCTTTGTTTTTTTTCTTTTCTTCATGTTTTATTATTTTATTCTTTCTTTCCATTACTTTCCAAGGCGCGCATGAGTGCTCTAGTGGTAGTGGTGTATGTTTGTAAACATAAGGGCGTGGGTTCAATCCCTACCCACGCCCCTTCCTTTTTAATTGCTTATTTATTTATTTTATTATCATGAAATCAATCAAACTTCAAAGTTCCCTAATTTATTCGTTGTTTATCAGTTTTAATCCGTTCTTTTTGCAAACTCTTCATTGTGATGTCTAGTTTTGTTTGGTAGATTGAAATCTCATGATTATTTATTTTAACAATGCTTGTGTTTGCTTGTTAGTAGATCCACTTTTAGGTCGTCACCTTGCGCCTCGATTTAAATTCTCCCCATACCATGTTTATTTTTCTTGTAAGATTTATTGGTATTTGTTTATGTCCGTCAACCTGTTGAGTTTTCATCTTTTATTAGTTGTTACCATGAATGATTATACCTCCTAAATTACGAGGCTAAACTAATTTAATTATGTGAGATTGTTATCTATGCATATTGTTGTTACGCTTTGAGTTTATAACGTGATTTGTTTTCAAATTATTATTTGTTTACATGGTTATCCCCTTTATCATGTTTTCATAATCCTTGTTAAAACCGTACTTTCAATCTTTGTTAAGATGTGCCTATATCTTTGTCAAGCCATGCTTATTGCAATATGCTTACCGTGCTTGGTTGTAACCATTCATCCTACTCAAAATACTTGCTCATTGTAATGTGTTGGTTAATCCTTGATTATAATCATGTCTTCTATATTTCTCATGCTTGAATATGTTTATACCTTGTTAAATTATTCCCCAAGTGATGGAACTTTTTAGTTCTCATCCAAGTTGCTACCTCTCCTTCCTTCCAAAGGAAAGTCTCTCCATTGACCTTGGTGTCATGAATAGCTCAATACCCCTTTTGACTTTGTAAAGTCATATCGAATCTTAGTTAAGATTAGAACCCATAAGCCATTAGACTTTGCCTAAGTCTAAAAGACCCACCTTTACTAGGAGTGTTCCTCAACTAGAACCCTAGGTTAGAATTTGTTTAACTCTAAATAAGAATCATAGTGATGATTACTTATTCCCCTTTGAGTGTTACAACATAGACATAGAGAGTTTTGTTAAACTCTATACAAACATTGTTATGTTTGTTCCCCTTTGAACCTGGATCATAATCAAGTGTTCTTCATCCCTTGTGAGGTGAACTATGATTGCTCTGATTCTATCCTAGTTAGGATACGTAGGCAGAGGACGCGACGTCTTTGCGAGCAAACTTAGAAACTATCCTTAGGTCTTAACCTACACCTTTTACCCAATCCTAAACCTTAGCAAACATTTACCAACTTAGCATGCAAACAAACAAAAGGTTCCTGTAGAGGACTACAGATGTTTAGGATGTGAAATACCTACCCTATGCATAACCAACCCCCGATCCCCGAATCTCTTAGCGTTGTTGTTACATCGCGCAAAAGGTTCTTTCTTTCTTTAGACCTTTCCTTTGGATAAATTAAAGACTGGTTGTGAATTTAAGAATTAAAGATTCAAGTTAATCAATAGCTTGGTATCACGATTTTCACCGCAATAGAAATGGCGACTTCACTGGGGATTCTTAACTTGAGGGTTTAGCCTATTTTGTTTGATTGTATGCTATATTTGTAAATATTTGCTTACCATGTATATTTGTCAATATATTTGTTTGTATGTTGGGTATTGGGTGCTTTGAGTGGTAAGACGGTCCTATACCCGGACTTGAGTGAAATTATGATAGGATGGTGGTATATTCAAGAAAGCTTATAGGGAGTTGATTCCCGGCCAAGCTAACTTGAGAAACCACCGCTCAGTGTAGGCCCTCTTGAAAGTTTTAAGTATTGTTGATCGAGTATTCGTGAAAACAATGCTACTTTCAACAAAGGAGCCCATGACACTGTGGACTTTTAGATTACATGTTACCCCACTTTGGCCTTATTAGGACGTAGTGCGATGACTATAAGGAAGTATTTCCGAAGTAGTTGATACGCGATACTACACTCAGACGAGATTCTCTTGAGAATATTATCAATTACCAAGTAATTTGGGAAGTTGATAATATCCTAAAGATGAGTTGATGACTCTGGGAACTTTGTAGAACCCGTTTGGCAGGTACAGATTAATCCATAGTACAATCCTTGGGGATGGGTAGACCCTTGGACTCATGCTTGTCCTTAACCCTAAACCTGTGTTGTGTGCATATGCATCTTGTTTGTGTTTTGTGCATTCATATCATCATGTCATCATATCATCATATGGTTTCATGGAACTCAGACTTTGTTGTTTGTAAATATCAGAGGTCGTCATGAACAGTGAAAGAAAGAAGACTTTGAAGTACACTTACAAGGGTTTTAACCTAGATGACTTGAAAAGATTAAGCACCTTAGTGACAGATCTAGAAGGATTTCAAAGTCGATATGGGAAGTTGTTGCTACTTTTGAAGATAAAGATGGATAGTGGACTTCTTTCTACTCTCCTCCAGTTTTATGACCCGCTCTACCACTGCTTCACATTCCCTGATTATCAGCTAGTACCCACACTAGAAGAGTATTCTCAGTTAATCGGATTGCCTATTCTTGAAGATTCTCCTTCTCCGATTGTAGAGAAGGACCCTAAAGAGCAAGATATCGCCAAAGCTACGCGTTTGGGAGTGGATGATATAAAAAAGAATCTGATTACAAAAGGGGGAGTCTTTGGGTTAAAAGCAGAATTCTTGGTTGAGAAAGCTCAATATTACGCAGATCATTTAAGCATGGATACATTCGAGGCTATCCTTGCCTTACTCATCTATGGTATATTCTTGTTTCCAAGCTTTGAGAATTTTGTGGACCTCAATGCCATCAAAATTTTCTTGAAGAAGAATCCTGTGCCTACCTTGTTAGCAGACACGTACCATTCTGTTCATCTGAGGAACTTCCATAATGGAGGAATGATCACTTGTTGCGCTCCTTTATTGTACGAATGGTTCACTTCACACTTACCCAAAGCCAACGCTTTTTGGGATCCAAAGAAAGGATGGTGGTCACAAAAGATCATGGCTCTTACCCATTCCGATATTGATTGGTATAGTCGTGATTATGATGGGATAATGATTATTGACAGTTGTGGGGAATTTGGCAATGTACCTCTCCTCAGCATTAATGGAGGGATCAGCTATAATCCAATACTCGCCCACCGACAATTGGGATACCCTCTAAAGGACAAACCCAAAAGTGTTCAAGTAGAAAGCATCTTCTTCAAAGAAGGGGAAGATAGTCAAGGATTAAAAGAGAAAATTCTAGAAGCTTGGAAGCATCTACACAAGAAAGGAAAGAAAGATCTTGGAAGACTCAACTGTGTTTCTTTGGAACCTTACCTCCAATGGGTTCGGAAAAGAGTCGTCACACTAAGGATGCCGTATCCTAAACAAGAGCCTATGACCTTAAAGGAAGAACGCCTGTTGGTCTTCATGTCTGAAGAAGAAAAGTTGAAAATTGCTTTGGTCAAAGCACAGCAAACTGAAAAAGCTTGGAAGCACAAGTATCAGATAGTCATTGAAGAAAATGCGGAGCTCCAGAGACAACTCCAGTCGAAAGATGAAGAAATCCTCTCTTGTAAGAAGAGGAAAGCACTAGAAGAACCTTATAAGCCTCAGTCTAATCCATGGAAAATAATTGTGGACAGACTCATCATTGAGAAGACTCAGATGGGAAGAAAGATCGAGAAGCTCAACCTTAGGCTGCTAGGAGAACCTTGATAGGATCCACCAAGTTGTTTAGTTAAAACTCTTGTAAGAGGAAACGATGTTTTGTAATCCGTTTTGTTTGTTAATGAAATGACGATTTCTGATGTTCGAAAATATCTGAGTTCCATGACAATCATGTGCATTTGCATTCGCACTTCTTCTAACCATTCAAGGAAATTCATCTTTTTCTTTACAGGCAACAACATGGTAAGAAGAGACATGCTTCGAGTCCCGGATCTGAGATTGGGCCGTCTAAGAATGTTAACCAGACTTGTCCGAAATCCTGCTGCTTTCATAGCTAAATATGGGGACCTATTGCCATTAATAAGCGCTCCGATCAATGAGCCCATGTTGCAAGCCTTGGTGGAATTCTATCATACAACTTACCACTGCTTTGTGTTTCCAGATTTTCAGCTACTCCCGACCCTCGAAGAGTATAATGCTTACTTGAAGATCCCATGGACTTTTACACTCCCTTATGGAAAGCCAAAGAAGAAGGACTTAGCTAAAGCCCTGCATATCAAGCTGGAAGACTTACCACCAATGAGGGTGAAAGGAGGGTGGTATGGAATGGATGTCGGGCCTTTAATGGAAATGGTCGAGTATCACTATGAAAGCAGAAACCTGGGCATTTTTGAGGCGATTTTGGCACTACTAATATATGGACTGTATCTGTTCCCAAGCAGTTACGACTTCATCAGCGAAGAGGCAATCCGCCTTTTCATCCTCAAAAATCCGGTCAACACAATACTGGCTGATACTTATGTAGTCATCCACCGTTTTGCCTTGTATGATTATGGGCGATTCTCATGCTGTCTTGCACTACTCGACCGATGGTTTACTTCTCATCTGCCAAGGACCCATATCCTTTGGAGGCTTCCTACCAAAAGCGCATGGGTTTCTAAACTTGTCACTCTCAGACACCATGATATCACATGGTATGACACTAGCATTGGGGACCAAGTCATGATTTCCAGCTACGGAGATTTCCCCAATGTGCCTCTCATTGGGATAGAAGGGGTGATCACTTATAATCCTATTCTCGCTCGGCGTCAACATGGGTATCCTACCAGGCCCGAGCCTGAACCAGAACTGTTAAGGCCTCGCTTCTGTGAGACAGGTCGCAACTAGGAACTAGAAGAAGATGCTCAATATGCTCTAAGAGATCCACACCTCATGGGCCCAACTCCAATGGAGAATGCAAGTTGTTTAACCACTAGGGGGTACCTGCTATGGTCAAAGGAAATTGCCTTAATCATGTTCTACACTCACGACTATGAGATAACTATGGAACCTGAGGTCCCCGCGACTAGGGAAGAGCTGAAATACGCTTTGGTTAAAGCGCAAAGAGAAAACAAAGACCTGTGGGAGATTATCCGCCAGGATCAAGTTCATGTCAGGGTCCAAGAAGGAGAAGGGTCGTCTTGTTAGATTGATTTTTGTTTCACCATTTCCCTGCTTTCCCTAAAAAAGGATTGATATCCTGCTTGTTGCATTTAATTTCATTGTAAGAAAAGTCTTGCTTTTTAGCAAAGGCCACTCTTTTGTAATAGATTTCCAGCTATCAAATGAAAAACGCTTTTTAAGCATGTCGTTACGTGTTGGCCTAACCTTTTGTTTGTAAACGAAAATTTTGAGTTTCCTTGAATGGTTTATGCATCCGCATTTGCATGTCATCCTACATCAATCCTGCATTTGGGGTTCCGCAGCTCATCTTTTGTTCTTGTCCAGAAAGAGGAGATAAGGAGTCACGCTGAGTACCCACAGATACAACACACGGTCCCAAGCTCAAAAGAAGATGGCAGATAACGACCAAAGGTTCGATCGAATGGATAATGACATTGAAGGGATCAAAGGGGACGTCAACCAGATCTTGGAAGCCCTCAACGTGATCAAAGCAAAAATGGACAACCTACAGTGATCTCCGAAGTTGCCACAGCAGTAGCCAATGTCACAATGGCTCCTGTTACTTCAGCGGAGTTTCCCTATGGCATGTCCCGGGATTTTGTGCCACCTTTCAATAACATGCAGTCTTCAGGTCTCAATCCATTGTTCGACTCAACAATCAGAAACCCCATTTTTACTCCAGCAAGTGGACCCACCACAGTACGACCAGTCTTCGCCAATCAACAGTCAATCTTTGATATACCCGATGGATCCGAAGCCGAGGACGAAAAACACGAAAAGTTAAGAGTAGAGATGGACATCATGGCCAAAAGGATGAGGGCCATTGAAGGAAATCATGTCTTTGGGTCTGATGCCAAGGATCTATGTTTGGTATCTGGATTGGTGTTTCCTCAGAAATTTAAAACACCGATCTTCGACAAATATGAAGGGACCGCTTGTCCTAAAGAGCATTTAATCATGTACTGTAGGCGGATGGCTCCGCATATTGAAAATGATAAACTGTTAGTACACTGTTTCCAAGATAGTCTAAAAGGGGCTTCGGCCAAGTGGTATCTTGGTTTAGATCAAGCTAAGATTCACAGTTTTCAAGACCTTTCAGATGCTTTTATTCAACATTACAAGTACAACATGGACCTAGCTCCCGACCGCCGTCAGCTTCTCAGCATGACGCAGAAGAATACCAAAACCTTCAAGGAGTATGCGCAAAGATGGCGCGGAACTGCAGCACAAGTAGAGCCTCCCCTTATTGAGAAGGAGTTGGCAGACTGGTTTGTGGATACAGTTCGACCAGAGTTCTATGAACGTTTGATCAGCAGCGTTACAACAAACTTCTCTGATATTGTGGCAGTGGGGGTCAAGGTGGAAGCAGGTTTAAAGAGTGGAAAAGTGGCCACTCCAAATGTTACCTCAAGCGCCAGCACGGCAAAGAAGCCAGTCAGCACGTTCCACAAAAAGAAAGAGGGAGAGGTGAGTACAATCACATATGGAAAGAAAGTACAAAATTCACAAAGCAACCACCAACAGTACCAACCATCATATATAGCGGCAGTGACCCCGGTTTTTCAACCTTCTTCACAGCATGGTCCCCAACCTGGGACATTCAACAATCAACACCAGCATCAGTCTGGCAGTCAGCAACAGTATCGCACCAATAATCAACAGCAATACCAGCAGCCGCAGGGTCAACAACCTCAGAACAGGGCCCCGAGGGCAAATTATCCAGCAAATAGGCCAAAGATACAGCCTATTCCAATGAGTTACACCGACCTGTTTCCCATGTTAATAGAAAGAGGTTTGGTTAAAACAAGAAAATTAGGTGCTCCACCTAATCCACTCCCGTTCTATTATGATGCAAATGCTCGCTGCCCATTTCATGAGAATGCTCCAGGCCACAATCTCGAAGGTTGCTTCGCCCTTCAGCACCTAGTTCGTGAACTTATTGAAAAGGGAATTCTATCCTTCGAAGATAATCCGCCTAACGTTAAGAGCAACCCTCTTCCAAATCATGGTGGAGTCAATGCCATTACTGAAGAAGGGGAGGGGTCAGAAGACAAGAAAGTTACTACTGTTGGTGAGATCAAAGTGCCACTAGCAGACCTACACAAACGCCTCGCTCAGGCATGGTCACTCAAGACATCTCACGAAGATTGCAAAGAATGTATGCTGAATCCTGAGGGTTGTGACACTGTGAAAAAGGACATTCGAGCTATGATTGAACAGGGAATGATAGAAATTGCCCACCGGAAAAAGGAAGAAGATATGGCAGTCATCGAGCCTGTGTTTAACATACCAGGAGAATCCCACAAAGGAGCCGTATTCAGAGATGATAACAGTAACAAAAACTACAAGAATATTCGGCCAGTATTTCGTGATGATGCACCCCCGAAATTCGGGAGGGGACAGACTAGGTTTGAGCCAAGGGAAGGATTCCAGCCTCGCCCAAGAGCCGTGACACCAAAACAAGACTATTCGTGGTGTGAAGGGATTCGCAAAGAAAAGAAACCAGTAAGTGTGGCCAACATTGCCGATGGAAGCAAAATGACCCGGAGTGGTCGTGTCTATCAAACTCGAACGTACAACGAGGCTCCTCCACCAGCAGTTTCTGTTCAAAAGACACCTGTCCCTCAGAAGCCTGTTCCAGAGACAACCACCGCCAAAGAACCTTTAGTTAAAGGAAAAGAAAGTCTCAAGAACGATGAAGAAGAATTCTTGAGAATCATTCGACGAAGTGATTATAGGGTGGTGGACCAATTGAATCAAACACCCTCCAAGATCTCGATCATGGCTTTACTCTTAAGTTCTCCGGCACACCGCCAGGCATTGCTCAAAATCCTGACACAGGCCCACGTCACTAAAGATATTACAGTGGGGCAATTTGACTCCGTTATAGCAAATATCACTGCCTGTAACACTTTGAGCTTTGACGATAATGACCTGACAGCTGAGAAGCGTAAGCACAATCGTGCCTTGCATGTATCAGTCAAGTGTGAAGAGGATACAATGTCCCGAGTTCTTGTTGATACTGGATCAGCACTCAATGTAATGCCCAAAAGGACTTTGGCCAAGCTGGCATATCAAGGCGCTACCATGAGACCAACCTCTCTTATAGTCAAGGCATTCGACGGATCCAGGAGAACCGTGATAGGAGAAGTTGATCTTCCTATTCTAATTGGACCACAAATCTTTGAAGTCACCTTCCAGGTGATGGACATAAATCCGGTTTACAGCTGCTTATTGGGAAGACCCTGGATTCATACAGCTGGCGCTGTCAATTTCACGCTCCACCAAAAAATGAAGTTTGTTGTGAATGACCAGCTAGTCATTATCCATGGAGAAGAGGACTTAATAGTGAGCAACTTGTCATCTTTCCGGTATATTGAGGCTGATGAAGACTCTCTCGAGACAGCCTTCCAAGCACTAGAAATAGCTCACACTGTTCTAGTAGATGAATCAGACATAACCCAAGGGCCATTATTTACCTCTGCTCAGAGTATTAAGGCAGCACTGAAAGCTGGAGTCCCACTGGGATGAGGAGAGGTCATCGAAGTCAATGCTCGAGCCAAGAATGATCGACAAGGGTTGGGTTACAAACCAACTCCGGAAGGCTAGCCAGAAGAAAGAACCATGAAGAAAAAGTCCTTAAAAGAGATATTCACCAGCGGCAGTGTGCAAGTCAATGCCATTATTGCTGAAGATGAGGACGGTAATCTGGACCATCTAATAACTAGAGGAGGAGGAGCATTGCGCAATTGGGAGGCTGTGGAAGTTCCCATCTTTTTACCTTTAGAGTAATTCATTCTGCCTGTTAGCTTTGTGTCTTTCTTTAAAAAAATTCTGGTCTTGCCCAAGACCTGCGAATTATTTTGTATTGGGCCACTTTGCAAAAATTGAAAATCATTAATGAAAAAGTGTTTTTGTTAAAACTCTTGTTATTTGTTTGCGCATCACTTTCACTCTTTTTGGAAAAAAATGGCAATCTCTTTCGGAAAAAAATAATGATAAAAACCACCCTTCATCTGCATGTCTGTGTGTGAGTGCCTGATTGTTCCTAAATAAAACATGCAGAATACCCCCATCAACCACAGAATCCTATGATCATTCGGTTCCTTCTACTAGCGGTTCATTTGTCTTTCAAGCTGAAGAAGATAACGGAGAAGAGTTGGAAGTCCCAGAAGAGTTAAAGAGAATGGCTGAATACGAGGATGATTATATCCAACCCCATAAAGAGCAGACGGAAGTCATCAACTTGGGGTCAGAGGAGGACAAAACAGAAGTCAAGATTGGGGCATCATTAAGGCCAGAAATCAAAGACAAGCTGATAACAATCCTCAGAGATTTTGTTGACGTATTTGCTTGGTCCTACCAAGATAGGCCAGGGTTGGATACTGACATTGTCATGCACAAGCTCCCCCTGAAACCAGAATGTCCTCCGGTCAAACAAAAGCTTCGCAGGTCGAGACCAGACATGGCGCTTAAAATCCGAGATGAGGTCAAAAAGCAAATAGATGCTGGCTTTCTAGCAGTATCCAAGTATCCAGAATGGGTGGCCAACATTGTACCGGTCCCGAAGAAGGATGGCAAGGTCAGGATGTGCGTCGACTACAGGGATCTAAATAAAGCAAGTCCGAAGGATGATTTCCCGCTACCACATATTGACACTTTGGTGGATAACACAGCAAGCTTTGCAGTGTTCTCGTTTATGGATGGATTTTCGGGTTATAACCAGATAAAAATGGATCCAGATGACATGGAGAAAACAACTTTCATCACACCATGGGGCACCTATTGTTATAAGGTAATGCCTTTTGGTTTGAAGAACGCAGGGGCAACGTATCAGAGAGCTATGGTCACACTCTTTCATGATATGATGCACAAAGAAATCGAGGTGTACGTGGATGATATGATTGTAAAATCCCAAAGTGAAGAAGACCACTTGGATCATCTACTGAAGCTATTCGAGAGACTCCGAAAGTATCAATTGAGACTAAATCCAGCCAAATGCACCTTCGGAGTTCGCTCAGGCAAGTTACTTGGTTTCAGCGTTAGTCAGCGAGGAATTGAAGTAGACCCTGACAAGGTTAAAGCAATCCAGGAGATGCCTGCTCCCAAAACTGAGAAACAAGTTAGAGGCTTCCTTGGACGTTTGAATTACATCTCCAGGTTCATCTCCAATCTGACTCCTACCTGCACACCGATCTTCAAGTTGTTACGAAAAGATCAAACGGTGGTATGGAATGAAAACTGTCAGGCGGCGTTCGAGAAAATCAAGCAGTATTTGCAAGAACCTCCAGTGCTGATTCCTCCGGTACCTGGAAGGCCTTTGTTCATGTATATGACCGTGTTAGAAAATTCGATGGGCTGTGTCTTGGGCCAGACTGATGAGTCAGGGAAGAAAGAACATGCAATCTATTACCTAAGCAAGAAGTTCACTGATTTCGAGAGTTGTTACTCTCCCCTGGAAAAAGCTTGTTGTGCGTTGGCATGGGCTGCTAAACGTCTGAGGCAGTACATGATTTGTCACACTACGATGCTGATTTCTAAGATGGACCCCATCAAATACATCTTTGAGAAGCCAGCTCAAACAGGAAGATTAGCCCAATGGCATATGCTCCTATCAGAGTACGATATCCAGTATGTCGCTCAAAAATCCATCAAAGGGAGCATCTTGTCAGAACACCTTGCAGAGCATCCTATGGAGGATTATCAACCGCTCAAGTTCAATTTTCCTGATGAAGATGTGATGTATATTCAGCGCACGAAGCCAGAGCCTGGTCCAGAAGAAGGTCCCGAGCCGGGATCCCGTTGGGAGATGATGTTAGACGGAGCGTCAAACAAAAATGGACATGGCATCGGAGCTGTTCTGAAAAATCCAACTGGAGGGTACACTACGGTCACAGCCCGACTTTGTTTCTCCTGTACAAACAACATAGCAGAGTATGAAGCCTGCATCCTAGGATTGGAGGCTGCCATTGACCTCCGTATCAAAATCCTGGAAGTAATTGGTGATTCTGCTTTGGTGATATACCAACTCAAAGAAGAATGGGAAACCAGGGATGAAAAATTGATTCCTTATAAGACCCACATCTTAGAGATGGCTGAGTATTTTGATGAAATTACCTTCAAGCACGTACCAAGGGCAGAAAATCACATTGCTGATGCGTTGGCCATGATGGCATCCATGTGGAAAGTCCAGTTTGTCAACGAGGCACCTCTGATTCGCATCGAAAGAAGGACAGTACCCGCATACGTCATGGCAATAGACGAAGAATCTGGGGAGAAGCCATGGTTTCATGATATCAAGAATTTCCTTCAAAACCAAGAGTATCCCGCTAACGCGTCCACAATTGACAGAAGAGCAATACGGAGGTTGTCATCTAAATTCTTCATCAGCAACGGCATCTTGTACAAAAGAAACCATGATATGGTCTTACTCCGATGCGTCGATGAAAATGAGGCGAATCTCATAATGACCGAAGTACACGAAGGAACCTTCGGCACCCATGCAAATGGCCACACCATGGCTAAGAAAATCTTAAGAGCGGGTTACTTCTGGTTAACTTTGGAGATGGATTGCATACTCTTCGCTCGAAAGTGTCATAAATGTCAAGTTTATGCTGATAAAGTGCATGTCCCTCCACATCCTCTCAATGTGATGACGTCACCTTGGCCTTTTGCAATGTGGGGCATAGACATGATCGGGGCAATAGAGCCAAAAGCTTCTAATGGCCATCGCTTCATCCTTGTCGCAATCGATTATTTCACCAAATGGGTGGAAGCAGCGTCATATGCAAATGTGACGAAACAAGTGGTCGCACGCTTCATTAAAAAAGAGATTGTCTGCCGATATGGTATCCCTAACCAGATCATCACTGACAACGGGTCGAATCTGAACAACAAAACAATGAAGGAACTTTGTGACGATTTTAAGATCAAACATCACAACTCGTCCCCTTACAGACCTAAAATGAATGGTGCAGTTGAAGCTGCAAACAAAAACATCAAAAAGATAATACAAAAAATGGTCGTAACTTACAAAGATTGGCATGAAATGTTACCATTTGCTTTGCACGGATACCGAACATCAGTATGCACTTCGACAGGGGCAACTCCCTTTTCTTTAGTGTACGGGATGGACGCTGTGCTACCCATTGAAGTCAAAATACCTTCCTTGAAAATCTTGACGGAAGCAAAGCTGGATGAAGACGAGTGGATAAAAGAAAGTTTCGATTCGTTGAATCTCATCGACGAGAAAAGAATGACGGCCATGTGTCACAGTCAAATTGATCGCGACTTTCTATGTCTAATACAACTAACTGCAAGTGCACAGTCTATCGCGTAGTAATAAAAGATATCGATCCCACAGGGACTCGTAATCAAACTAGTGTTCTCGGGAGTTACTATGTTTAGCTAGGTAGAATATGTTTTAAGGGAATAAGATTGTCACTAAAAGAGGGAACTAAGATTACTATTTAGATTTTAATTAATTGAATCGATACGTAGTAATTGTGTTCTTCAGGGATTTGATAAATTACTGGTGTATGAAATAGTTTTCACAGTTTATTTAAGCAGAAAATGGAGATTTGAAGACTCTCGTCTCACGATGGTTGTTGACGCTAATCATAATCCTAAGGGCCAAACGTACACTTTCGTATCCCGTTCGGGGTTTAAATCATTTTTTGGAAATCTCTAAGTTCTAATTCATTTTAAAGTGCTTTCGCTGTTATTAAAACAAATGCCTAGTGTTTACTATCTGACCTTACCGCAGCTTTCGCTTGTTGGTTCGTATCTTAATTAATTTCCCACTTTCGTGGAAAAACTACTTTTAAATAAGTTCTCGCTTTCGCGACGAAGTTTATTTCGTGAATCAATTTTTAAACACTTAGACCATAAATTACTTTTGTGAAAAGAAAGTTTTCAAACAAGAGTTATCAAATCCCATTCGAATTATTACTACATATCGATTACCTAAGTTTAGCTAGACATGGAATTGGGAAAAACAAAATACAAATAATAATAATAAATAATAAATTGCATTATAAATAAAACAGAAGTCGATCAAAATGAAAACCTGTAAATATGCCAATTGGCCTTTGGGCAGATCCTCCACAGATGTTGGCAGGATTCTGGTCTTTAGTGCCAATTTGATCGTACAGTACAATAGCAATTACAAAAGAGCGGAAATGGGAATAAGGAAATGTAAAGGGAAATGGATACAAAATAAAAACTGGAAAGTAAATTGCTCTGGAAATTAAATTCGGCAGCACTTCGTGGTATGAATGCAACACTCTTTCTGAAGTCCTCTGCTTCCCTTTTATAGAAGTGGAATCCCAACGGTTATCTCTGAGGATGATGGACCTTGAGGCAGATAATTTAGGGAGTAGTGGTCCACTTAATGGGAATTGGAACTGCTCTTTTGACGTGTAATCTGAGTGGGGCGTTTTTGCCTGCATGACGGTCGTCACAAGGTGTGACGGTCGTCACCCGTGTGACGGTCGTCATGAAGCTGTGACGGTCGTCACATCAGCAAAAACTGATTGTTGCGCTTTTCATTATGTTTTCACTCCTTTTTCGTCCATATTTCATCTGAGATTGCTCCTTTTCTTCATGTTGCCTTGTTTAGACGTGATCGTTGAATACCTGCAAAACATCAGACAAATATACGGAAATAACCCAAAATCGGATCGAAAACGGTTAGCTTTTAGTTGAATTGTGCCTGAAAATATCTATATGATTTCGTGTTATCAAACTCCCCTAAGCTTGAATCTTTGCTTGTCCTCAAGTAAAACATGGAAAAGTCGGCAAGCACGAGGCAGCTTCTTTGTTCGCAGAGTTTGGAAAAACCGGGATTCTTGGTAGGAACAAGACGAGTATCACAACGACACTGGACTACAAGTCTTCGGAGGTCCCCTTTTTATGCAAATCGGTCTCAGTCATGCTACTGTATCTTGGTGTCAAGGTTCTCGTGGAAAGTTCACCCTATTTGTTCTAGCGCAATCACATTAAGCCCGTTGTCCGCACACTTTCATGGCAAGTCGACCTGTTAGTGAATATGATCTCATTTCTGTTTTTGATCTTCTTCATTGATCATAATTTTATGTCATTGATTTTCAATGAGTTTTTCGTGCCGTTGGGCTAAATGCTCGGGTGAGGATCACCTAACTTAGAAGGAAACGTATCTTATATTTTTGGGCTTTTTAGCTCTCTTTTCATGATTTTTCATCTTTTTGGAGATCGTACACTTATTTGTATCGGTCGCTTGCTTAGAAGTGTTTTTAGGATGGTGCTGACTGCTAGTATAAACTACTTGGGGTTGAGTTTGCGTAGACACTTGAGACTTTGGTACACGTAGGTGGTGAAACCGACTCGCATAAACTAGAGATCTAAGGTGTCTGGACGATACTGGTTTTGTTAGAACTGTCGTTTCCTCGGAGTTTCAAAACTTGTTTTGAACTTAGGTGCATTCTCGTGATGCTTTTGCTTTTGAGGAACATATGAAAGTTTTTGTTTACGTTGAATAATGTGGGGATTGTTTGCGTAACGTGAAAAATATATAGACGAGCTTTATTTGCTAGAAATAGAAAGTGTAAAAATAGATATTACTAGAATTCAAAGTGCAGTGAAATGGAAATAAAGGAAATAAAGGAAGTTCAGAGTACAGTGGAAATAAGGCTCCGCTCCCACACTATCTCGATCAGTGTCCTCACTGATTCTTGAAGCGTGCGAGAGGGAGATACAACTGAAAATGAAAATACAGAATACTGAAATATAGTAAACAATGAAGGAAAATAAAGGGAACTCTAGTCTCGGTCTCTGTCACGTCCGCGCTGGCGTCCTCTGGCTCTAGCAAGGGCTACTCTGTCCTCATAGCTCATGGCTCTGGTATGGTAGACCGTGTCTCGGAGTCCTTCGACCTGCAGGGTCAGATTCTCTAGGCTCTCAGTGATCGTAGCTTGGCCGGTGTGAAGTTGCTGCATTTGAGTGCGGTGCCAAGCTTCGAACTGGTCAGCTCGTTGGTTCTGCTGCTGCAGCATCGTGAGTATCTGTGCCTGATGGAAAGGTTTCTGAGGTTTTGGGGTTTTTCTGCAGAGAGGGAAAAATGACAGAACGGTGGTTTGGAGGTTGAATTTGGAGTTGAAGTTTATAGTTCAATGTGGGGAGGACGAAAATTCGTAGTGGGGTAGGAGTTTGGATGTTTGAAAGTGATAATGGGGGGAGTGGAAGGGAACACGAACCCTATTTTATCAGATAGCAGTTCTGGACTGCGTGACGGTCGTCACCCGCGTGACGCTCGTCATGGGGCTGTGACGGTCGTCACAGCAGCAAAATCTGCAGAATGCAGAATTTTGCTCTGAGGGCGTACTCGTGGTGATTTTAAAGCTTAGTATTGATACGGTGATGTAATATAACAGCCAACAAACAACAATTAATGCGAAAACAAAATAATTGAATAAAAAATAGAATTGAAATAACATAAAATTGAAACAATTGTATGTAGTACATAATGAAAACGAACAATGCGAAAAATCCAAATAATTAAATGAAACTAAACTAGACTAGACTAAACTGAAACTACTGCTACGAGCTAATAACTAATCTTTTCGTGCCTTCAACTCATCGAATTTCTGCGAATAGTAGTCGAGTTGGTCGCAGACTAGATCCATGAAGCCTACCAGGTCACTGTGCATGCCTGCGATATCAGCTTTTACATTAGTCAGAGCTTTATCAACGTCGTCCAATCTGAGTAACACGGTATCCATTTTGTCGGTGGTCTCCTCAGGGATAGGCTCAGGATAAGTATTGTAGTGTGGAGGAGTCATAGGGTCTACTTCAGTTTCAGAGGCAGCGTCCTCATAGTACATATAGTCGTGTGCCTCAGAGATGTGGTCACTGTCATACATATAGTTCTGGGGTGTTGACTGTGGTGAAGGAGGTCCCATAGGCTCATCCAATTCGTAGAGCCAGTTATCCTTGTTGTGGATGCTTGTCATCAGATGATCAGGCAGTGTGAATAGTTGTACTGGTTTTTCATTAATAAGGTACTCATACGGTCCAGGTCCCATAGTCCCTAAGATGCGCCTGTTAAAGCAGAATTGTATGTTCATGGGTCGGATGGTACCAAAACGAGTGTTGGCATTTAAATGGAATCTAAGGCCAAGCTCGTGGGCAATCATTGTTACTAGTCCTCCTATGAGAATAGGTGTCTGAGGTTCCAGCGTGAGGCGTTTGAAAGATCTCATCATGAAAGGCACTGCATTTACTGTCCGTCCCTGAGAAGCACAGAGCATGATGAATAACTCTTCCTTAGACACTGTAGTAATATTTTCTTCTTTTCCAAACAAGGTGTGAGCTAGTATCTTATGGAAGTATCTAAAGGCTGGGTTATGAATGTCATCATTGTACATTTTGTCTGGTTCAGGGTGATAGTCGCCTGTAATTCTACCCCAGAAGTGATCGAGTTGCAAATCAATATCGTCATCTTCTGCACTGATGAACACATGCGGTCCGCTAGGGAATCCTAGGAGGTTAACTAGTGACATCCGGCTATGAGTTTGGTCCATTCCAAACAATCTGAAGGTGATCAACTCTGAGCGGGTTCCAAAACCATAGTTGGGTGTGTATCTGAAAGAACTAAGGAATTCATAGGTAAGATCCTTGTAGGTAGCGAAACGTGTTTTCAGAGCAGTGTTCTCCCAACCTAGTTGATTGAACAGGTATTGAATGTTATATGTGATCCCTAGTTTATCCATAGTAGCCTTGTCATAATACAGCGTTAAGGCGAATTCTCTTTCGGTCAGTGCTGCAAATCTTGCCTTTTGAGCGAGCCCTCGGAAGTGAACCTTTGTGAAATCGTACTCGGCCATATTCGCAGGTAATTCGGAGAAAACAGAAGGAATGTTTTGAAGACTTTAAAAATCCTGAAAAGTTTGAAACAGGAAATTGAAGTCAGGATTTTTAGAAACGAAAAGTGGTAGAAACAAAAGGAAAAAGAGAAAAAATAAAATAAGAATAAAAGTACGAAAATGAACGAAAGTAGAAAGTAGTAGTAATTTTAGAATTTTTGTTGGATTTTTTTTTTCAAAGTAGAATTTTAAAGAAAAATGAAATGCAATAACGAGGGAAATTTGGGTTGCCTCCCAGTAAGCGCTGTTTTTAACGTCTAAAGCCTGACGATAGCTTGGTGAGAAGCTATTCGGGTGTCTGAGCTGGAAGCTCAAGCAATGTTATATTGCTTACTTGAGGACTGTCGTCGTTCTTATTGTAATGTTTTAGACGTTGCCCGTTTACGATAAATGGTGCATTCGTCTTATCGGTAATTTCAACAGCTCCACTCTGAAGTACTTTAGTCACTTCATAGGGTCCAGACCACCTAGATTTTAGTTTTCCTGGGAAGAGTTTTAATCGTGAATTAAAGAGCAATACGATGTCTCCCACACTGAATTGTTTCCTGATTGAACGTTTATCATGCCACTTTTTAGTTCATTCTTTGTAGATACGGGCATTTTCGTAAGCGTCTAATCGAAGTTCTTCCAACTCGTGTAAGTTCAAGATTCGCTTTTCTCCTGCCTCGGTGTAGTTGAAGTTGAGTGTTTTAATGGCCCAAAAGGCCTTATGCTCTAACTCTACAGGGAGATGGCAGGATTTACCGTAAACTAATTTATAGGGGGTAGTACCTATTGGTGTCTTAAATGCGGTCCTATAAGCCCATAAAGCTTCTTGTAGCTTCGATGACCAATCTTTCCTTGAGGTAGCGACAGTCTTTTCCAAGATCTGTTTTATTTCTCTGTTCGAGACCTCTACTTGTCCGCTAGTTTGCGGATGATAGGGTGTAGCTACTCGGTGCCTGACTCCATATCTAGAAAGAAGTTTATCGAATATTCGTGATATGAAGTGAGATCTTCCGTCACTAATGACGAGTCTGGGTACACCAAATCTAGGAAAGATTGTGTTTTTGAAGAGTTTGATTACTACTCGTGCGTCGTTTGTTGGAGCAGCTATGGCTTCTATCCATTTAGACACGTAATCGACAGCGACGAGTATGTAGTTATTTCCAAAAGAAGGTGGGAAAGGTCCCATGAAATCTATTCCCCAGACGTCGAAGATTTCTACCTCTAAGATTCCTTTCTGAGGCATTTCATCGCGTCGTGAGATGTTTCCAGTTCGTTGGCATCTATCACACTTTTGCACAGCGATATGAACGTCTTTCCAGAGATTGGCCAGAATAGGCCGGCTTGGAGAATCTTAGCGCACGTCTTGGACGTACTAGCATGACCACCATATGGTGCTGAGTGGCATTGGGAAATAATATTTTCTATTTCTTCCTCTGGGACACAGCGACGATATATGTTGTCGGCCCCTCTCTTGAAGAGTAGGGGTTCGTCCCAATAATAGTGTTTCAGATCGTGGAAGAATTTCTTCTTTTGCTGATAAGTAAGATCTGGTGGAAGCATGCCCGCAGCGAGGTAATTAACGATGTCAGCATACCAAGGTAATGTGACTTGGGCATAGACGGCTTCTACGGCTTTTTCGAATTCTGGATCTTCCGAGATTGAGTTGGGTGTGTCACTTTCTAATTTGGCTATCAGACGTTCGTATGGGAAATCGTCATTTATCGGTACTGGTTCGTGTTTGATGCCTTCTATTCGGGATAAGTGATCTGCAACAATGTTCTCGGTTCCTTTCTTATCTTTGATTTGTAAGTCAAACTCTTGTAGTAGCAGGATCCATCTCAATAGTCTTGGTTTGGCATCCTTTTTGCTTATTAGGTACCTTATGGCAGCGTGGTCTGTGTATATTATAATTTTTGCTCCTACTAAGTAAGAACGGAATTTGTCAAGCGCAAATATAACTGCTAGAAGTTCCTTTTCTGTGGTAGCGTAGTTCATTTGGGCAGGATCTAAGGTTCTACTGGCATAGTAGATGGCATGGAGTTTCTTGTCCTTCCTTTGTCCTAGAACTGCGCCTACAGCGTAATCACTCGCGTCGCACATGATTTCGAACGGTAGTCTCCAATCGGGTGGTTGCATGATTGGTGCCGTGATAAGGGCTGATTTCAATGTTTCGAATGCTTTTAAACAGTCGTCGTCGAAGACGAACTCAGCATCTTTCATTAACAGTCCGGTCAGAGGTTTTGTTATTTTTGAGAAATCTTTTATAAATCTTCTGTAGAAACCGGCATATCCTAGAAAACTCCGTATTTCTCGTACGGATTTTGGAGGTTGGAGATCTTTTATAATCTCTATTTTAGCTTTGTCTACCTCAATCCCTCTATCTGATATGACATGTCCTAGAACTATTCCTTGTCGGACCATAAAATGGCATTTCTCCCAATTTAGGACGAGGTTTACTTTTACGCAACGTTCTAGTACCATTTCTAAGTTTTGTAAGCATCCTTCGAAACTTTGTCCACATACCGAGAAATCGTCCATAAACACTTCCATAATGTCGTCTATGAAATCTGCAAAGATTGACATCATGCATCTTTGGAAGGTTGCTGGAGCGTTACAGAGTCCGAATGGCATTCGGCGGTAAGCAAAAGTACCGTAAGGACAGGTGAATGTAGTCTTTTCTTGGTCATCAGGATAGATGGGAATTTGGAAGAATCCTGAGTAACCATCTAGATAGCAGAAATATGAATGTTTGGCTAATCTTTCCAACATCTGGTCTATGAAGGATAGCGGGAAGTGATCTTTGCGCGTAGCCTTGTTAAGCTTCCTATAATCAATACACATCCTGCTTCCAGTCACGACTCTTTTTGTTATTGATTCGCCTTTTTCGTTTTTAACTACTGTGACTCCTCCTTTCTTTGGTACGACGTGAACTGGGCTAACCCATTCACTATCGGAGATCGAATAGATGATTCCAGCATCTAGTAATTTCTTTACTTCATCTCTGACTACAGTGCTCAATATGGGGTTTAGTCTTCTCTGATGTTCTCGAGAGGTTTTAGAGTCTTCCTCTATTATAATTCGATGCATACAGATTGAAGGGCTTATACCTTTTAAATCGCTTATGTTATAGCCTAACGCGGTGGGGTACTTCTTTAGGACTTCTAATAACTTTTCGGTTTTTGGTTGTCCTAAGTCGGCGTTGACTATCACTGGTCTTTTTAGTTCATCGTCTAGAAATTCATATCTAAGGTTTTTGGGTAGTGTTTTAAGTTCTAAAGATGGGTTCTTCGGACCTGGCATATGGTTTGGGGTCAGTGCTAAGCTTTCGCTTAGGCTGTCGTCTTTATACGGTTTACGCCAATTATCGTCTTCAGAAATGTCGGGTATTTGAATCTTTATTATTTCTGAATACGTGGTCTCTTCCTTTTCAAGTTCTCTTATGCATTCGTCGATTTCATCTACTAAATAGCAGGTATCGTCTATTGCTGGTGCTTGTAGGAACTTGGTGAGAATGAACTCTATCTTTTCTTCTCCTACTTCGAATGTTAGCCTTCCTTTCTTCACGTCTATAATGGCTCCGGCTGTAGCTAGGAATGATCTTCCTAGGATAATTGGGGTTACAGTGTCCTCCTTGATGTCCATGATTATGAAGTCGGTTGGAATGTAGAATTGTCCTATGCGTACTGGAACATTTTCCAGTATTCCGACGGGGTATTTTACTGATCTGTCAGCTAATTGTACGGACATTTTGGTTGGCCTGAGGTCTCCCATATTCAGCTTTTTGCATATAGATAAGGGCATAACACTGATACTAGCTCCTAAATCGCATAGAGCTTTGTCTATTACGAACTTTCCTATGACGCAGGGTATGGAAAAACTACCTGGGTCTTTTAATTTAGGAGGCATGCGGTTTTGAATAATAGCGCTACACTCTGCAGTAAGTGTAACTGTTTCGTTATCCTCGATCTTTCTCTTATTCGACAGGATTTCTTTGAGAAATTTAGCGTATGACGGCATTTGAGTTATCGCTTCTGTAAAAGGAATAGTAATATTCAACTGTTTAAGGAGCTCTACAAATTTCTTAAACTGTCCTGAAGTTTTAGAGTTTATTAGTCTTTGCGGATAAGGGATAGGTGGTTTATATGGCGCTGGAGGTGCTTGAGTTTTTTCACTTGCGGTATCCTCCTTCTCGTTGTCCTCCTTCTTCTCTAACTCAGATTCCTTTTCTGCTTGTTCAGTTGGTTTTTGTTGCATGGCTGAGTTTTCGGTCCTCGGATCGATCGGTTCGTCCAATTCTTTTCCACTTCTTAGTATCACAGCATTTACTTGGCCTTTTGGATTCTGTTCGGGTTGTCCAGGAAATGTGCCAGCAGGTGCGGCAGCAGATGCTTGCTGTTGAGCCACTTGTGATATCTGAGTTTCTAACATTTTGTTGTGGGTGGCTAAAGCGTCTACTTTTCATGTCAACTGTTTAATTTGCTCGCTAGTGTGTATGTTTTGATTCAGGAACTGTTTGTTCGTTTGAGCTTGAGTAGCTATGAACTTTTCCATCATCAATTCGAGGTTCGATTTCCTAGGTGCATTCTGAGCAGCTGGTTTCTGATATCCTTGCGGAGCAGTAGGCATTTGCAATGCATTTTCGCTTTTGTAAGAAAAGTTTGGATGATTTCGCCAACCTGGGTTGTAGGTATTTGCGTAGGGATTTCCTTGAGCATAATTTACCTGGTCTGGCGGGATTCCGGCTAGCAATGGGCATTCGGGTGCATTATGAGTGGTACTTCCGCATAACTCGCAATTTGGAGTTACTGCAGCGACAGTTGCAGTGGGGTTAACGGTCAGACTATCAATCTTCTGTGCTAGTGCATCTACTTTAGCATTGAACTTTTCAAGGCTGCTGATTTCGTACATCCCACCTTTCGCTGTGGTTTTCTCAGTTGGAGTGCGTTCACCTCCCCATTGGAAATGGTTTTGTGACATGTTTTCTATTAATTGATAGGCTTCATCGTATGGCTTATCCATAAGTGCACCGCCCGCGGCAGCGTCTATTGTCAATCTAGTATTGTATAGAAGCCCATTATAGAAAGTATGGATCGTCACCCAGTCTTCTAGACCGTGGTGAGGACATGTTGTCATCATATCTTTGAATCGTTCCCATGCTTCGTAGAGAGATTCAGTATCTTTTTGTCGAAATCCGTTGATTTGAGCTCTAAGCATAGCAGTTTTGCTTGGTGGAAAATATCTCGCTAAGAAGACGTTCTTCAATTGCTCCCACGTCGTAACGGAGTTGGATGGTAACGATTGTAACCATGTCCATGCTCTGTCTCTAAGAGAGAATGGGAAAAGACGAAGTCTTATCGCGTCTGGAGTTACTCCATTTGCCTTCACCGTGTCTGCGTATTGTACAAACTTCGTTAGATGTTCGTTCGGATCCTCAGTTGCGTTTCCTGAGAATTGGTTTTGTTGTACAGCCGACAGCAATGATGGTTTCAGCTCAAAATCATTTCGGGTAATAGCTGGGGCAGCAATGCTACTTCTAGGCTCCATCTGGGATGGTGTAGCGTATGCCTTCAGCGGTTTGTTCGGAGGTCCTTCAGCCATCTCTGGTTCTTCTTCTTCTGATTTAAGAATGGGAGTGAGAGGTTCGGGAGTGTTATGTTTGAGTTGTTTGAGTTGGTACTCAATGACTCTACTTCTTAAATGTAAGAAGCGTTCTAGTTCTGCGACTGAAGGTTTTACGATATCGCTTTGCGGGCGATTTCTTGGCATACAATCGACATAACTAGTAAAGGAAAAATGAAAATTGTTAACCTAGTCTATACGACGTAACAGAAGGTTACACTATTGACTAAACGGGTCCCCGGCAACGGCGCCAAAAACTTGATCGTGACTTTCTATGTCTAATACAACTAACTGCAAGTGCACAGTCTATCGCGTAGTAATAAAAGATATCGATCCCACAGGGACTCGTAATCAAACTAGTGTTCTCGGGAGTTACTATGTTTAGCTAGGTAGAATATGTTTTAAGGGAATAAGATTGTCACTAAAAGAGGGAACTAAGATTACTATTTAGATTTTAATTAATTGAATCGATACGTAGTAATTGTGTTCTTCAGGGATTTGATAAATTACTGGTGTATGAAATAGTTTTCACAGTTTATTTAAGCAGAAAATGGAGATTTGAAGACTCTCGTCTCACGATGGTTGTTGACGCTAATCATAATCCTAAAGGCCAAACGTACACTTTCGTATCCTGTTCGGGGTTAAAATCATTTTTTGGAAATCTCTAAGTTCTAATTCATTTTAAAGTGCTTTCGCTGTTATTAAAACAAATGCCTAGTGTTTACTATCTGACCTTACCGCAGCTTTCGCTTGTTGGTTCGTATCTTAATTAATTTCCCACTTTCGTGGCAAAACTACTTTTAAATAAGTTCTCGCTTTTGCGACGAAGTTTATTTCGTGAATCAATTTTTAAACACTTAGACCATAAATTACTTTTGTGAAAAGAAAGTTTTCAAACAAGAGTTATCAAATCCCATTCGAATTATTACTACATATCGATTACCTAAGTTTAGCTAGACATGGAATTGGGAAAAACAAAATATAAATAATAATAATAAATAATAAATTGCATTATAAATAAAACAGAAGTCGATCAAAATGAAAACCTGTAAATATGCCAATTGGCCTTTGGGCAGATCCTCCACAGATGTTGGCAGGATTTTGGTCTTTAGTGCCAATTTGATCGTACAGTACAATAGCAATTACAAAAGAGCAGAAATGGGAATAAGGAAATGTAAAGGGAAATGGATACAAAATAAAAACTGGAAAGTAAATTGCTTTGGAAATTAAATTCGGCAGCACTTCGTGGTATGAATGCAACACTCTTTCTGAAGTCCTCTGCTTCCCTTTTTATAGAAGTGGAATCCCAACGGTTATCTCTGAGGATGATGGACCTTGAGGCAGATAATTTAGGGAGTAGTGGTCCACTTAATGGGAATTGGAACTGCTCTTTTGACGTTGTTGCACCCCAAAATTTGCCCTCACAATACAAGACTTTGTGTTCTAAGAAGGTTCACAAGGTTCACAAGTTCTCCAACAACTTGCATAACCTTTCATGAAGTTCATAAAGTCCACAAGCTACTTTATGAAGGTTCACAAGGTTCACAAGTCCCACAGTGCTTTCAATACCTTTCATGAGGTTCATGAAGCCCATAGGTTGCTTCTTGAAGGTTCACAAGGTTCACAAACTTCTCAACATCTACAAGACCTTTCATGAGGTTCATGAAGTCCATAGGTTGCTTCTTGAAGGTTCACAAGGTTCACAAGATTCACAATGTTTACAAAGCTTTCCTAAGGGTCATGAGGTCTACAAAGCCACTTCATGATGTTCACAAGGTTCACAAGCTTCACAATACCTCCCATGAGTATCACAAGATATCTTATGAAGATTCACAAGGTTCACAAAGTTCACAATTGGTCAGAAGAGTTGACAATTCCCTCAGACAATGCACCTCCTAAGCAGTGCATCCAAAACTAGGGTTTTGACTTTAATCAGGCTAAATGGACTTCCAAGACTTCAAGTGAGCTTCATAACATCTTATATGTGTATAAGAACCCCCATGTCAAGTTTCAAGACTTTTCTCAAAAGTTTGCTCAGTCAGATGATCAGATAAGTCAAAAGCAGTCAATGCAGTTAAAAAGTCAAACTGAGGTCAACTGTGGTCAAACCAAAGTCAAACTTCATGATTTTTTGCCAACATCAAGTATATGAAGTAAAATTCATCATTTTATCAAGGGTTGATCATGATTCATCAAGGAGATTCCAGATCATCAATAATCAGGAGTTTCTAAATTAGGGTTTCCTTAGTAAAAGTCAACTGAACTTTGACCAGGCATAACTTTCACATACTTCATCACCAAGTCTCCATCCAAAGCTCATTTTGAAGGAAATTGAATTCTATACAACTTTGATGTTGAAGGTTAAGCCCAAAAATGCTTTATTTGAAAGATATGATCTAAGACATTATAGGTCATTTCAAAAGTCAACAAAAAGTCAACAACTTCAAAAGGGCATAACTTGAGATTGGTAAATGATATGGACCTGAAACCAATGGGGTTGTTTAGAGGACTCTTCAAGCTTTCCAAAAAGTCCAAGAACACCATCATACCTTTAAAATTGAGAGAAATGTGCCCTTGCAAAGTTGGACAATTTTGTGATGGTTTATGTTGAAAATGGAGGCTTAGAAGTATTTCTTTCCAAATGGGCTGCCTAATTTATGACCCAATCCATCTCATAACATGGTGCACGACCCAATTGACCAAAATTCATCATTTTTATTATTTTTTATTTATTTATTATTGATTTAATTCATAAAAATCATTTTAAATAAATAAAAAATATAAAAATCTATTTTTGGGTGAAGATTTTGTTTCTAGAAATTCATAATCATTGATTGAATTAGAATGAGAAGGAAATCATGTGATCTCTCCCAAATTATTATTTTTTATTTATTTATTATTGATTTAATTCATAAAAATCATTTTAAATAAATAAAAAATATAAAAATCTATTTTTGGGTGAAGATTTTGTTTCTAGAAATTCATAATCATTGATTGAATTAGAATGAGAAGGAAATCATGTGATCTCTCCCAAATTATTATTTTTTATTTATTTATTATTGATTTAATTCATAAAAATCATTTTAAATAAATAAAAAATATAAAAATCTATTTTTGGGTGAAGATTTTGTTTCTAGAAATTCATAATCATTGATTGAATTAGAATGAGAAGGAAATCATGTGATCTCTCCCAAATTATTATTTTTTATTTATTTATTATTGATTTAATTCATAAAAATCATTTTAAATAAATAAAAAATATAAAAATCTATTTTTGGGTGAAGATTTTGTTTCTAGAAATTCATAATCATTAATTGAATTAGAATGAGAAGGAAATCATGTGATCTCTCCCAAATTATTATTTTTTATTTATTTATTATTGATTTAATTCATAAAAATCATTTTAAATAAATAAAAAATATAAAAATCTATTTTTGGGTGAAGATTTTGTTTCTAGAAATTCATAATCATTGATTGAATTAGAATGAGAAGGAAATCATGTGATCTCTCCCAAATTGTTATTTTTTATTTATTTATTATTGATTTAATTCATAAAAATCATTTTAAATAAATAAAAAATATAAAAATCTATTTTTTGGGTGAAGATTTTGTTTCTAGAAATTCATAATCATTGATTGAATTAGAATGAGAAGGAAATCATGTGATCTCTCCCAAATTATTATTTTTTATTTATTTATTATTGATTTAATTCATAAAAATCATTTTAAATAAATAAAAAATATAAAAATCTATTTTTTTGGGTGAAGATTTTGTTTCTAGAAATTCATAATCATTGATTGAATTAGAATGAGAAGGAAATCATGTGATCTCTCCCAAATTATTATTTTTTATTTATTTATTATTGATTTAATTCATAAAAAATCATTTTAAATAAATAAAAAATATAAAAATCTATTTTTGGGTGAAGATTTTGTTTCTAGAAATTCATAATCATTGATTGAATTAGAATGAGAAGGAAATCATGTGATCTCTCCCAAAATAGCAAGCACTCATGATCAAATATTTGAAATTTATACAATGATCTTTTTGAATATTTTTTGGATCAAATATCCACACAACACATCAATGATTCTGACCTAAATCCATCACACATATATATTAAGCACAAACATAACCCTAGAGAGGAATTTTGCAGCAGCCTAAAGGTAAGATCAAAAGCACAAAAATCTTTCAAAAAGTCATATTCGGGTTCTCAAATTCAGAGCATTGCAAGGTATTTGGAAGATATAGCAAGCTTCCTTGGACTCTTCTGATCATAAATCATCATCCATATGCATCATATACACACCCAATTGCTCAACCCGAGTTCATCTTGACCTTGAATATTTTGTTTTCGAATCCATTGATTTATCATGTTTAAACTGTTTTTGATTGTTGTAGGATGTTTAGAATGAACTCTAGAACGATTCTGGGTGGTTCAATTGGATTTTCATTGCAGGAACAAGAATTCACCATGATTAGGGTTTTCGGCCCTCTTTAGGGTTTCACGATTTTCAAATGATAAATGGATTTGAAAAACATAGGACGATTGAAAAACTCAGTAGCAATACAATGGTGCAATCAATTTTGTGAAATTTTGCCGTTTGGATGAAGTTTGTGTTTCGCAGGGTGGAAGAACTCGTAACAATATTCGTAGGAGAAAACGTTGCAAAATCCGCAGCCTGATGGTTGTTGTGCTTCCTGGAAATCAAGCTGGCCTGGGTTCAAACCTCAGCCAGGTAAGTTTCCGCTTTTTTTCTTTCCTTTTATTTGATTTAAATATTATAATATTAAAAATTAAATATATTATGTATATTTCTCAATAATAAATAAATAATAATAAAATATGTCTGTTTTCTTTAATTTTAAAAAATATGTTTTTTTTCACAAATTTTGTTTCTATATTTTATGTCTAAATTGTAATATGTATAAATTAGAAAATTTTTGTATATAACTAAATCCTATTTTTTTTATATAAACCCTAAAAATTTATTTCTCATATAAACCCTAATTTCATAAAACTCTAAAAATATTTTTTAATACAAATCTAATCCTATTTTTTTTAATGTTATTTTCTAATATAATTATTATGTATGTATGTTTACTATAATTCTTACAAATTTTTGTAAATATACTTATAAATATTTTTTTACATAACTTTAGTTTATAAATAATTGTGCTTATAATAATTAGATTTTTTGTAGTAACTTCATGATTAAAATATAATTTAATAATTTGTAAATTAAAACAATTGTTTATTCATATTTGTTTTTTTTAGTTGATTATATTAAAAAATTGTTAATTTCTTATTATTATAATATTTGGATTAATTTTGTTTATTCTTATTTACTAACCCATTTATATTCTAATCATGCTTATTATTTTGTCAAATATTGCTTACTAACCCCCTTTATTATTTATTATTGCTTATTTATATTTTATTTATCTTTGCTATTTAATTATTTTGCTTATTATTTTGTAATTGTTTCTTGGATGTAAAGTTGTTTAATTATTTAATTATTATTATGGTTAGTAATTAGGGAGTGTAACAACATGTATGTAATATTAAAATAAATTTAGATCACTTTTAAATAAAGATAATTAAAATAAACACGTCACACACGTAAGTCGATTTTAATCGCCGTCTCACTTCCTAAGGATATCCCTCAAGTTGCCTACGAATAATGGTTAAGTGGGGTGTATAAAGCAAGTCCCTCAAATAGAAAAATCATCAAAGTCCCTTATGGTTGCCTTTACGAATCGAGTCCCTTTCGAAAAATGATGATGGCCCCTTATATGTGCTTATTACATCCCACAATGGCCTTCAAAGTCAAATTGTCCCTCACATGTCCCTTAACATCCAAAGTAAGGACTACCTACTCCATTATAGTAGGGATAGTCTTACTAAGGAAAGGATAAAGAATAAGAAAGACCTTAAAACATTAGGGTAGGCTACTCCTAGATACTTGCTCACTTCAAAACTTTTTCACACTTAAACAAATTTCCAACAAAATTTTCAAACAAGTTTTTTTCACATCCATACACGGATTATTATTAAACTATTCTGAAATTTTTTGCTATTCACACACTACACTTTCAAAACAATTCAAAAGTGAGCTTAAGTACCTAAGAGCCCATGGATAACCATGGATGAAAAGGGTGCTAACACCTTCCCTTTTCATAACCTACCCCCCGGACCCAAAATATTCTCTAAGGTCTTTCCTGTTCTTTTATAACCTTTCCTTATGGATAAAATAAAAGTCGGTGGCGACTCTTGCTATCCGCAACATTGTTTAAAGTCAGTTCTCCCACCGTGTTACAGAACTGGCGACTCTGCTGGGGATCTATTTAAGAGGGGTACCCTTAGGAATTAAGATCACTTTAAATTGTTTGCCTTGTTTGCTTTATTATTATATTGTTGGGGTGCTCTTATGTGTGAAAGGTCCTAACCCGGATCTAGTGTACCTTAGGTAAATGGCAATAGACCAAGGAAACTGTACGACGTATATCGATACGGTTGATCTGGTGGCCATAGTTAGTGCGACTTCTTGGTTGGTGCTTATATTCCTTAAGTCAAGTTGAGGATAATATTGAGGCTGCCATATGTTGTAAATGCACTAACTGACTTTTAGAACCCTAGTTAACTCATCTTGGCCTTTAGAAAGTAGTGAGGTAACCGGCTTTGGTGCAGACTGAAGTTGGTTGACACTCGATACTACGCTCATTGAGATCTTAAACTTGGAGGGTTTTGGTTGGCAAGTAAGTTGCCTTCTGAACAACCACCCTTGTGAAGGATCAATGATATTGAGATCCCTTAGAACCTGGTTACTTTTGTAGGACAGGATGAACCATCTAACTTCAGGGGAGGGTACTTGCCTTTGAACCTCATGCAAGCCTTTAAACCTAGGGCTATGGTGTGACTTGTTTGTGTGTGCCACATGTTTGTGATTGAGCATGACATCATGACATCATCATGCATCATAAGCATATCATTTTCCCTAACCATTTCAAGGACCAAAGGATTTATCTTTGTTCTTTGTTGCAGGTCATGGCTTCTGCTCGTAGAAACACCATCAGGATCAACTTTGTAGGGATACCTCCCAAGCTCAAAGAGTTGGTTTCCCAAGTGTCTGATCATTCCCAGTTCGTCCAGAGACATGGTCACCTATTGGATCTAGTCACTTCAGGGTTCAGTGAAGACATGATGAGTGTGCTGTTTCAGTTCTTTGACCCTAAGCACCATTGCTTTACATTTCCTGATTATCAGCTGGTTCCAACCATGGAGGAGTTCTCTAAACTTCTGGGTATACCTGTTCTTGATCAGAAGCCATTCACAGGCTTAGAGAAGGAGCTTAAACCAGAAGTTATTGCTGCAGCTCTACATCTGAAGAAGTCTGACATTGTTCTAGAGACGAGAAGTGGAGTTAAAGGTATTCTTGCCAAGGTATTAGTGGATAAAGCTCAAATGTTCTTGAAGGCTATGAGCTACGATGCTTTTGAGGAGATCTTAGCCTTATTGATTTATGGCTTAGTGTTGTTCCCCAATCCTGATCAGTTCATAGACGTTCATGCCATCAACATATTCCTGAGTCACAATCCAGTGCCTACCTTACTTGGAGACATCCTACATTCTCTTCACACCCGTACTACAAGGGCAAGAGGAACTTTGATGTGCTGCATACCTTTACTTTCTAGGTGGTTTATTTCTCACCTTCCTCGCTCAGTAATGAAGAATGAGCAAGGGTTCAGATGGTCCAAGAGGATCATGTCACTTTCTCACTCAGACATCCATTGGTGCTCCAGATCTATGGAGAATGTCACCATCATTGACCGTTGTGGGGAGTTTCCTAATGTGCCACTTCTAGGCATAAGAGGAGGCATCACCTACAACCCATCTCTAGCTTTACGACAGTTTGGTTACGCCCAGAGCGATGGTCCACATGACATGTTGATTCAGGGCATTGTGTTTGATTACGACAACGATCTTCAGGGTTACCGTCAGAGATTCATCCGAGCTTGGGGAAAGGTAAACAGGATTGACAGCAAGACACTGGAGCCTAAGTACACTATTCCTATGGAGGCTTATCTCAGATGGGTACGATCTCGTGCTCAGACACTCATGATGCCATATCCTGCCGTCCTACCAGTTACCATGGAACCTGTTGCTGAAGGAGACACAGCTTATACCATCCTTCACCCAGACATGCCTACTGATATGGAAGACTTGCAGAGATCATGGATCCAACTAAAAGAGCAAAGGGATACTTTCGAGGCTCATTACAAAGCAAGCCAAGCAAGGATCCTAGAGCTAACAAAGCTACTTCATGAGGAACGAAACCTCAACTCATACCTCAACACAAAGAGGAAACGTCCATGGGAGACTTAAAACCCCATCTTTTGTACTTATTTCGTTTTCATTTTTGTAAGCCTAGAAGGCAAAACAAGTTATTACTAATAAAAAGTTACTTTCTTGTTTGTTTAAGCAAATTTAAATCCTGCGGTCCTTGAAAACATTGCATATGCATTCCCATATCATTGCATCACAGGTTTATAATTGTGCACAGGTTTCTCATCTTCTCGCTGTTTATTTCAGCAATGGCTCTTGAACAATCAGTTAAGGATCTCCAGGCACAGAATGCACAGTTCCAAGAGCTGATCCTGAACCTATCCAAGGGGCAGGATGAATTGAAGACACTGCTGGCCAAGAAGACTAAGAAGGCTAGAAGGTCTGCTGGGTTGCTCAACATGGGAAGAAGGTTCAAAAGTCCTGTCAAGACCAAGGAACAGGTTGAAGACTATGAATCTGAAGAATCTGAGCAGGAGAGAGGCAGTCTCCACAACACTATGGGGGACTCTGATTCTGAGGCTAACTACTACCATGAGCCTAACGAAGACAAATTCAAGATGCTGGTGGATAGAATGGATGCTATGGAATTACAGAAATCATCTGGGCTGGATTTTGAGGATTTGAGCTTGATATCTGGGGTGGTCATACCCATTGGGTTCAAAGTTCCTACATTTGTTGTCTATGATGGGGTCTCTTGTCCCAAATTGCATCTCAGGTCTTATGTCAGAAGAATTCAACCCCACACTGCTGATAAAAAGTTGTGGATCCATTTCTTTCAAGAGAGTTTATCTGGAGCTCAGCTAGAGTGGTATTATCAGTTGGAGAGTGTCAACATCAGAGACTGGAATGACCTTGCTGAAGCTTTCTACAAGCAGTATCAATACAATGCTGACTTAGCCCCCACTCGCATGCAGCTTCAAAGCATGTCTATGGGTGCCAAAGAAAGCTTTAAGGAGTATGCTCAGAAGTGGAGAGACTTAGCTGGAAGAGTTCAACCCCCTTTGACTGATAGGGAGTTGGTTGATATGTTCATGTGTACGTTGAATGGTCCGTTTTACAGTCATCTCATTGGAAGCTCATCATCTGGCTTCACTGAGTTGATCATGACAGGAGAGCGAGTAGAGAATGGTATCAAGAGTGGTAAGATCCAAGTGGGCACTTCTTCATCAGGTGCTGCAAAGAAGCCTCCCACTGGGAAGAAAGAATCTAATGCTGTGTATGGTCAGCCTGATCGTAACAGAAGGCATCAGTCTGTTAGTGCAGTTCATATTTCAAATCCAACTCCTGCAACAACAGAGCAGCCTCAAGGCAACCAACAGAGGGCTAGAAGACAGTTCACAAAGATCAACATGTCAATGGCTCAGGCATTGCAACACTTGTTGAAGGCTGAACTTATTACCCTGAGGGAGGCTCCTCAGAATCCCAATGTTACCTCTCCCAAGTACAATCCCAATGCACGATGTGCATATCATTCAAACTGTCCAGGACATGATACTAATAACTGCTGGGTCTTGAAGAACAAAATTCAGGATATGATTGATGCTGGAGAAATTGAGTTTGATCCACCAGGTACTCCAAATGTGATTACAGCTCCAATGCCAAATCACGAGAAGACTGTCAACGCCATTGACAAAGATATTGATGAAGATCTGCGTGTCTATTCAGTTATGGAGTTGAGCACACCATTGTCTGTTATCAAAAAGAGGTTAGTACAAGCTGGGATCTTTCCAGGTTGTCATGAAGATTGTCTATATTGTACCTATAAGCCGGATAGTTGCTTCATTTTGAGAGATGGGATTCAACGTCTCATGGATAAATATACTATAGTGTTTGAAAGAAGACCAGCATCTGTAGAAAGTATGGTGGATCATCTGACTCAGGGTAAGAAGATTGAAGAGGTTGACATGGTTGACAAAGTACCACTAAGAATCACTTCAAAGGGCCCCATTAAAATCACTCATCAGGGCCCAATCAAGATTACTGCTGAAGGTCCTGTGAAAGTTGTTGCTGAAGCCAAAGTAGCTCCTCTGATCATTACCACTCCTGGTCCTATTCCTTATACATCTGACAAAGCTGTGCCTTGGCACTATGGGTCTGATGTTTACATCCATGGTGTCAAGCAGGAGCCTTTACCTGATATGCCTGTTGACATTGATAATATTGCTGGATCTAGCAAGATCACTCGTAGTGGAAGAGTCTTCTCTCCCCCAGTTGCTTCTAAGAGTGCAGTTACTCCTGCTGTTACTTCCACCACTGATGCTCGGGGCAAGGGTCTTGTTATTGAGCCTGTATCTACTGATGTGCCAGCTGCTGATGACCTCTCTAAGCAGATGGAAGAAGTATTGAAAATCATTCGCAAGAGTGATTATGATATTGTTGATCAGCTGGGGCATACTCCCTCAAAGATTTCTATGCTCTCCCTGTTATTATGTTCTGAGGCTCATGCCAAGTCATTGATCAAGTTTCTAAAGATGGCTCATGTACCCAGTGCAATTTCTGTGGACCAGTTTGAGAATTGTGTTGCTCACCTGACCTATGACAACGGGTTAGGATTTTCTGATGCTGACTTGACCCCTGCCAAGAGGGATCATAACAGGGCCTTGCATATTTCAATTGAATGCAGGGGCACTACCCTGTCTCATGTGCTGATAGACAATGGTTCCTCTCTGAATGTGTTGCCTAAGGAAGTCCTGAACAAGCTGAGTCCTGAAGATACGGTATTGAAGCCCAGTAATATTGTGGTAAAGGCTTTTGATGGTTCTAGAAGAGTAGTGCATGGGGAAATTGATCTTCCAATCAAGGTTGGCTCTCAGGTGTTTACTGCTACATTCTATGTGATGGATATTCGTCCTTCGTACTCATGTCTGCTTGGTCGTCCCTGGATCCATGGGGCAGGTGCGGTGACCTCCACATTACATCAAAAGTTGAGATATCCGGTGAATGGAAAAGTTGTTACTGTCTTTAGAGAGGAAGAATACTTTGTCAGCCATGTAAACACTTTCAAGTATCTGGAAATAGAAGGTGAATACATTGAAACTCCATGTCAGTCATTTGAAGTGGTTCCCTGGGCTGTTAAGGATTGTGTGACTCCTCCTGCTGTGAAGAAGGTTCCTGTGGTCATCAGAAACCCTCCAACAATGGCAATGGCCTCCCTCAATGATGCAAAAGCTATGGTGGAAGAAGGTGGTTGTACTATTTGGGGTCAGCTTCCTGATATTCCATACAAGTCTGACAAGTTTGGTTTGGGTTTCACTGCAGAGTCCCAGAAGGCTGTTCGTCGTGCTCGTGCTGTTCGTATCACCAATCAAGGGGTTATCAATGCTGTGGGAGATCAAGATGAAGACTACAACTTGGAGGCATGGATTTTTCCTACTGTGGGTGCTGGACTCAATAATTGGAAAGCTGAAGATGTTATCCCTATCTCCTTTAGTCAGGAGTAAATACTATTACTGTGTTATGTTTTTAAATTTGTAATTTCTGGAACAATTAAAACTTTCAAGCCATGTGCCTTACCCGGGGCACAATGGTGTGCTTGTTACGGGTCATCATTTCATTTGCATACTTCATTCAATAAAATCGGTGGACGTTTCGTTTTCGTAAATATTGTGTTCCTTGTCTTTCTTTTTTTTTTTTTTGCTTTATCAGCTATGTGTTCTTACACACACCCACGTCACTAAAATACCCGTATCCTCATCCACTCTGGATCCAGTTGATAACAGTTCTACTATTGCCAATTACGATTTCGAGAATCCGATCTATCAAACTGAAGACGGAGATGAGGACGATTGTGAAATACCTGTAGAGCTTGCTAGGTTGTTACAACAAGAAGAGAAAGCTATACAGCCACATGAAGAGCCAGTCGAAGTTGTGAATCTAGGAACTGAAGAAAACAGAAAAGAGGTCAAGATAGGGGCTGATTTAGAGGACAGTGTCAAGAGCAGGTTGGTTCAGATGCTACGTGACTATGTGGAGATCTTTGCTTGGTCTTATGAAGATATGCCAGGGTTGGATACAGACATTGTGGTTCACCGTTTGCCAGTGAAAGAAGATTGTCGTCCAAAGAAGCAGAAGGTTCGTCGTATGCGTCCTGAAATGTCAGAAAAGATCAAAGCAGAGGTAATGAAACAGTTCAATGCAGGGTTCTTGGCCGTAACTTCTTATCCTCAGTGGGTTGCAAATGTGGTACCAGTTCCTAAGAAAGATGGTAAGGTACGTATGTGCGTGGACTACAGAGATCTGAACAAGGCTAGCCCTAAAGATGACTTTCCACTTCCTCATATTGATATTCTGGTAGACAACACTGCTCAGCATAAGGTATTCTCTTTTATGGATGGTTTCTCTGGTTACAATCAAATCAAGATGGCACCTGAAGATATGGAGAAGACTACATTTGTGACACAGTGGGGCACCTTTTGCTATAAGGTAATGCCATTTGGTTTGAAGAATGCAGGGGCAACATATCAGCGTGCTATGGTGGCTTTGTTTCATGATATGATTCATCATGAGATAGAGGTATATGTGGATGATATGATAGCCAGGTCTCAGAACGAAGAACAACATCTTGATCATCTGCACAAGTTGTTTGAGAGGTTGAAGAAATACAGGTTGAGATTTGTTGGTGTAAGCCCTAGAGGCCAATACTTTTTGGTACTTGTATCGGATTATTCGTTTAATAATAAAAGGCATTTCTTTATTATGTTTGTCTTTCAGAATAATAAAGTCCCTAGAATAGTTAGTCTGTTTAATGAAATGTTAAGTGTGACTTAATCATGAGATCCCATTAAACATAAAGACATTATTCTTAAAATATCCGTAGTCAAGCTTTATTGCAAAGTGGGATAACATTAAAAGCATTGAGACTATTATGAAGATAGACTGATGATCACATCTCATGGATCATGGATAAAGAGTTATCAAGTCTTGACATAGGTATAAATATTAGGAGTAATATTTATACCGGATTGACCCGCTATGAGAATACTACATAGTATGTTATGCAAAGTGTCATAAGTTATTCTCATGGTGATAATGGTGTATTACCACCCTTCGACCTGAAACCACTATGGACCCTAGATGTAGAGTCGGGTGCTTTATTGCTGATCAAACATTATCCGTAACTGGATGATCATAAAGACAAGTTGATGGGCACTCCACGAAGCATGCTGAGGGACATGAGTGTCCTAGATGGAATTTGCCAATCCTGCATAACAGGAGAAATGTCTAAGGGCCCAATATTGAACTGGACAAGGATGACACAGTGTATGCCTTGTGTTCAATATAGACATAGGGGCAAAAGGGTAATTGTACAAACATATATTATCACGAAAAAGGTTTTGTCAGATCACATGACATTTTCGTGACTTGGGTAGCAGTGATGTGTTGCTAGATACCGCTTACTGTTTATTATGTTAAATATATATAATTTAATATAATTACCAACGTTACGAAATCCTACAGGGTCACACACATAAGGACAGTTTGATGAGAGATAGAGAAATCAAAGGAACACCGTAAGGTACGGTGCACTTAAGTGAAAAATAGAAATTCGGATAATATAATAATAATTATTGTTATTTTATAATGGTTATAAAATAATAATAAAATAAATATATTTATTATAATAATAGTTATTATAATAATATATAATATTATTATGGATCATGTGAATTAGGGTTTTAGCCCGCAGCCCACAAGAGAGTCTATAAAAGGAACCCTTGTGATGAAGCTTTCACATGATGCAATTTCGTTTTTGATTCTCTTTTCTCACTCAAATAATTCCGTTCGTAAGCAGCTAGCACTGTGACCGGAAGTTGTTCGTGTGGACTGAGTAGAGGCGTTGCACTTCATCAACGCTTGTGATCGCTGCATCAAAGATCTGAATCGCCACAAAGAGGTAACGATTCTATCACTGACCATGCTCATTCGTGAGGATCACTAAAGGAAATTTTTTGTTTTCCGCTGCGTTTAGATCGCAATTTTCCTTCAGTGGTATCAGAGCCACTTACGAAACCATGGATCTGATAGCTGTTAAATTTCCGTCTTTTCTGTATTTGATTCGATTAAAACACAGAATGAATTTAACAATAAACGATTAATTAAATTTGGCATCTGTTGTGTACGATTTGGATGATTGATGTTGATTATGCTTCGGAATCCGACATTAGTATGGTGAAGTTGTGCGATACATTGATCATCCATAGGTTACACAATTAGATCGATCACTTTTATATAAGATATAAGAAATTCTGATGCAAAGATGGTATATGGGATATACTGTTTTGATTTCATCCATTCAATCACATAAGGATTGTAATTCTTTTGAAAGATCATCACTTTCATTCGCTTCGGAATCCGACATTAGTATGGTGAAGCAATGATATGTTGATCTATCATATTGAGTTATCAATCGAGTTGTGTTTGACGGCATGAAATTGTTGCATTAGGATTAATGGCAGTACAAGTGTTGTATTGCCGCAGACTTTTCCGGTTGGGATTGTAAATGCACAAAAGTTGTGCAGGAAACGACGTGAAATACAATGAAGTGTTCATAAAAATTTTCGCTGGGGCGCTGCCCCTAACAACCCCGCAAGGGGGCGCTGCCCCCTTGACCCCCGTCCGCTGACCGGGCAGCGGAACCCCCGGTTAAGTCTGCAAAGTGTGATCAATCAGTCGAAATTTAATTTAGTTTATTTAATTATCGGAATTTTAAACTAATAATAAAAGTGTGTTTATTATTATTTATTTGTGGTGATCAGTTATGGCCTTAGTTTTGTTTTGGGATTTTTGAATACGGCTTGCGTGTCGTGCCTCTCTCTCAATCTCTTTATGTAACTTCTTTTCTCATCTCACTCCCTCGTATGTAAAACGAGTTTTCTTATATGTAATGTAATATTATGTTATGAAAAAAAAAAGGAAGTATTCAATATTAAAGGAGGATAACCTTGGAGATCATGCTTGGAGAAGCTTAGATCGTTATTAGGTTAGCTTAGGTTCTCTCATTGGCTTGAGAGAACAATTGCGTTAGGGGCCATAATTGTATCTTTTTATATGTATGTTTATGCATGTAATTGTATGTTGATGCATGTGAGAGACGTTTTGCATGTGAAGCCGGTGAGATCAAACTAATAACAAATTCCCTCAAAATTAAATATTAAGTTTATGCTTTCCAATTTTTAGCACTCATCAAGACTAGTATCGAGCATTGTAGGTTTCGCCTACGCGAGGTGCATGTTCTATATTAGTAAGGTGTGATGGGATAATTGTAATATCCAATTGCTAAAACAATGGGTCAAACTTAACTAAACAAATTATAATAAGATTATATATGTTTAGAAGCAAGAATTGGGAATGATTCATGTGATGGATCAGAATAAGGAGTTATTCACCCAATTGAAAATATTCGAGAGTTGTATGAGATACAATTGGAAGGAGTTCCTACCTAAATAACTTAGTTTTGTGTAATCAGCCTAACGCTGACTTAAAACAAAGTGAAACATGGATCTCGACCCACTAGAAAGTCTTCCAACGGGATTTTCCGAATCAAATGATGAGGGTCATTTGTTTTGAATAAAATAGTGGGAGCATATTTGATTAAAGGCCTAATTAAATATGTTGTTTTAATGATACTTATATTTTCATATTTCTCTTGTAGATTACCATGACAACAAACACATCGAACAATATTTTGCGATCCATCCTAGATAAGGAAAAATTGTCTGGGACAAATTTCCTGGATTGGCACCGTAATCTGAGGATTGTCCTCAAGCACGATAAGAAGCTGTATGTCTTGGAGACACCAGTTCCTGAGGAGGAACCTCCTAGTTCTGCACCAAAGGCAGAAAGAGATGCTTATAAGAAGCATTTCGATGATGCCAATGAAACCGCTTGCCTCATGCTTGCTACCATGAACTCTGAGTTGCAAAAGCAACACGAGAACATGTCTGCGTTCGATATGATCGGACATCTGAAAACGCTTTATCAAGAGCAAGCAAGAAATGAGAGGTTTCAGGTTTCAAAGTCCCTTTTTAACAGCAAGTTAGCTGAGGGAGCCCCTGTAAGTCCCCATGTACTCAAGATGATTGGGTATGTGGAGAACCTTGACAGATTAGGGTTTCCCCTTGGAAAGGAACTTGCGATTGATCTGATCTTGCAATCGTTGCCAGAGAGCTTCAGTCAGTTTGTCCTGAATTTCAATATGAATGACTTGGACAAAAGTCTTCCAGAACTGCTAGGCATGTTGAGAACTGCTGAGCAGAATATGAAGACAAAAGGGAAATCCATTCTGATGGTCAGTAATGGAAAGAAACAGAACAAGAGGCCCATCAAACAGGGTGGTAGAGGGAAAGGCAAGGAAGTTGCCAAACCCAAACCCACTCCTCCTATTTTGAAGCCTAGTGGAGGAATAGCAAAGGAGGGCACTTGCTTCCATTGCGGTAAGACCGGACATTGGAAGAGAAATTGCCCAAAGTACCTGGAAGATAAGAATAATGGAGTAGAGACTTCAAATTCAGGTATTTTTGTTATTGAAATTAATTTATCTACTTCTGCATCATGGGTATTAGATACTGGATGCGGTTCTCACATTTGTACTAATGTGCAGGGACTAAAAAGGAGTAGAAATTTGGCAAAAGGTGAAGTTGACCTACGAGTTGGCAATGGAGCAAAGGTTGCTGCTTTAGCTGTAGGAACTTATGTTTTAACTTTACCTAGTGGTTTAATAATTCAGTTAGAGAACTGTTATTATGTACCTGCAATTAGCAGGAATATTATTTCCGTTTCTTGTTTGGACAAGTTTGGTTTTTCATTCATAATAAGGAACAATTGTTGCTCCATTTATTTGAATGATATATTCTATGCTACTGCAAAAATGAATAATGGACTATATGTCCTTGATCTTGAAATGCCAATTTATAACATTAATACTAAAAGGTTGAAACCTAATGAGTTGAATCCAACTTACCTTTGGCACTGTCGATTAGGCCACATAAATGAGAAACGCATTTCCAAACTCCATAAAGATGGACTCTTGGACTCTTTTGATTATGAATCATACGAGACATGCAGATCTTGTTTAATTGGAAAGATGACAAAATCCCCATTCACAGGAAAAGGTGAAAGGGCTAATGATCTTTTGGCACTCATACATACTGATGTATGTGGACCACTGAACATACCAGCCAGAGGAGGTTTTCAGTACTTCATCACTTTTACTGATGACTTCAGTAGATACGGATATG
The DNA here is from genome assembly GCA_963859935.3 of Lathyrus sativus. Lineage (NCBI taxonomy): Eukaryota > Viridiplantae > Streptophyta > Magnoliopsida > Fabales > Fabaceae > Lathyrus > Lathyrus sativus. The sequence goes on from OZ012735.1 coordinate 68,644,889, forward strand.
TGTATTTAATGAAACACAAATCTGAGTCCTTTGAAAAGTTCAAGGAATTCAAGAATGAAGTACAAAACCAACTAGGTAAGAATATTAAAGTTCTTCGATCAGATCGAGGCGGTGAATATTTAAGCCTAGAATTTGATGACCATCTAAAAGAGTATGGGATTCTATCCCAACTTACTCCTCCTGGAACACCACAATGGAATGGTGTATCTGAGAGAAGAAATCGAACCTTGTTAGACATGGTCCGATCCATGATGAGTCACGTCGATCTTCCAAACTCCTTTTGGGGACATGCATTATTAACAGCAGCTTACACACTTAACCGTGTTCCATCCAAAAAGGTTGATAAGACACCATATGAGATATGGAGTGGTAAGAAACCACATATGTCTTACATGAAGATTTGGGGTTGCGAGGTTTACGTCAAACGACAAATTTCAACCAAGCTTGAGCCCAAATCTGACAAATGCTTATTTGTGGGGTATCCTAAAGAAACAAGAGGATATTACTTCTACAATCCTTCTGAGGGCAAAGTGTTTGTCGCTCGAACTGGAGTCTTTCTGGAAAGGGATTTTATTTCCAAAGGAAACAGTGGGAGGAAAATAGAGCTTGAAGAAATTCAAGAATCACAAAACATTGAAACACCTATGGAGGAACTAGAGCGGGAAACACAAGTAGTTGTGGAAGAGCAACCTGCTCAAGAAGAACAAGACCAGCGTAGGTCAAGCAGGATACGTCACCAACCTGAGAGATATGGATATCTCATAAGTGATCAGGGTGATGTATTACTCATGGATCAAGATGAGCCTGTGACCTACAAAGAGGCCATAACTGGTCCTGAGTCTGAGAAGTGGCTAGAAGCCATGAAATCTGAAATGGATTCCATGTACACAAACCAGGTTTGGACCTTGGTAGAACCTCCTATAGGAGTTAACCCTATAGGATGCAAGTGGGTCTTCAAGAAGAAGACTGACATGGATGGTAAGGTACATACCTATAAAGCAAGACTGGTTGCAAAAGGCTATAAACAAATTCATGGGGTTGACTATGATGAAACCTTTTCACCAGTTGCAATGCTTAAATCTGTTCGGATTTTACTTGCCATCGCTGCATATCATGATTATGAAATATGGCAGATGGATGTCAAAACTGCTTTCCTTAATGGGAATCTTCTTGAGGATGTGTACATGACACAACTTGAAGGATTTGACATACCACAAGATGCCCAAAAGATATGCAAGTTACAGCGATCAATCTATGGATTGAAGCAAGCTTCCAGAAGCTGGAATCTTCGTTTTGATGAAACCGTAAAACAATATGGATTCATCAAAAATGAAGATGAACCTTGTGTCTACAAGAAGGTTAGTGGGAGCATGATCGTGTTTCTGGTATTATATGTAGATGACATATTACTCATTGGAAACGATGTCCCTACCTTGCAACAAGTGAAAACTTGGTTAGGGAATTGTTTTTCTATGAAAGACCTAGGTGAAGCAGCCTATATATTAGGAATTAGGATCTATAGAGATAGATCACAAAAACTGCTTGGCCTAAGTCAGAGTACATACATAGATAAAGTGTTGAGACGCTTTAATATGCATGATTCCAAGAAAGGATTCATACCTATGCAACATGGTCTGTGTTTATCAAAAACAAAATCCCCTTCAACTAAGGAAGAAAGGGATCGCATGAATAAGATTCCATATGCATCTGCAATAGGATCTATCATGTATGCCATGTTATGTACTCGACCAGATGTCTCGTATGCATTAAGTGCAACGAGTAGGTACCAATCTGATCCCGGTGATGCTCACTGGGTAGCTGTCAAGAATATCCTTAAGTACTTGAGAAGGACTAAGGATTCATTCTTGATATATGGAGGTCAGGAAGAGCTTGATGTAATTGGTTACACTGATGCTAGCTTCCAGACAGATAAGGATGATTTTAGATCACAATCTGGTTATGTGTTCTGTCTCAATGGTGGCGCTGTGAGCTGGAAAAGTTCAAAGCAAGAAACAGTTGCTGATTCTACAACTGAGGCCGAGTATATTGCTGCCTCAAATGCAGCAAAGGAAGCTGTTTGGATCAAGAAGTTCATTAGTGAACTTGGCATAGTCCCTAGCATTGTGGATCCCATTGGTTTATATTGTGATAACAATGGTGCTATCGCACAAGCTAAGGAGCCTAGATCTCACCAACGATCCAAACACATACTTAGGCGTTATCACCTCATTCGAGAGATAATCGATCGGGGAGATGTGAAGATATGCAGAGTACCTACACTTGACAATATCGCTGACCCATTAACAAAGCCTCTTGCGCAACAGAAGCATGATGGTCATACTAGATCTATGGGTATTAAGGGTATGCCTAATTGGCTCTAGTGCTAGTGGGAGATTGTTGGTGTAAGCCCTAGAGGCCAATACTTTTTGGTACTTGTATCGGATTATTCGTTTAATAATAAAAGGCATTTCTTTATTATGTTTGTCTTTCAGAATAATAAAGTCCCTAGAATAGTTAGTCTGTTTAATGAAATGTTAAGTGTGACTTAATCATGAGATCCCATTAAACATAAAGACATTATTCTTAAAATATCCGTAGTCAAGCTTTATTGCAAAGTGGGATAACATTAAAAGCATTGAGACTATTATGAAGATAGACTGATGATCACATCTCATGGATCATGGATAAAGAGTTATCAAGTCTTGACATAGGTATAAATATTAGGAGTAATATTTATACCGGATTGACCCGCTATGAGAATACTACATAGTATGTTATGCAAAGTGTCATAAGTTATTCTCATGGTGATAATGGTGTATTACCACCCTTCGACCTGAAACCACTATGGACCCTAGATGTAGAGTCGGGTGCTTTATTGCTGATCAAACATTATCCGTAACTGGATGATCATAAAGACAAGTTGATGGGCACTCCACGAAGCATGTTGAGGGACATGAGTGTCCTAGATGGAATTTGCCAATCCTGCATAACAGGAGAAATGTCTAAGGGCCCAATATTGAACTGGACAAGGATGACACAGTGTATGCCTTGTGTTCAATATAGACATAGGGGCAAAAGGGTAATTGTACAAACATATATTATCACGAAAAAGGTTTTGTCAGATCACATGACATTTTCGTGACTTGGGTAGCAGTGATATGTTGCTAGATACCGCTTACTGTTTATTATGTTAAATATATATAATTTAATATAATTACCAACGTTACGAAATCCTACAGGGTCACACACATAAGGACAGTTTGATGAGAGATAGAGAAATCAAAGGAACACCGTAAGGTACGGTGCACTTAAGTGAAAAATAGAAATTCGGATAATATAATAATAATTATTGTTATTTTATAATGGTTATAAAATAATAATAAAATAAATATATTTATTATAATAATAGTTATTATAATAATATATAATATTATTATGGATCATGTGAATTAGGGTTTTAGCCCGCAGCCCACAAGAGAGTCTATAAAAGGAACCCTTGTGATGAAGCTTTCACATGATGCAATTTCGTTTTTGATTCTCTTTTCTCACTCAAATAATTCCGTTCGTAAGCAGCTAGCACTGTGACCGGAAGCTGTTCGTGTGGACTGAGTAGAGGCGTTGCACTTCATCAACGCTTGTGATCGCTGCATCAAAGATCTGAATCGCCACAAAGAGGTAACGATTCTATCACTGACCATGCTCATTCGTGAGGATCACTAAAGGAAATTTTTTGTTTTCCGCTGCGTTTAGATCGCAATTTTCCTTCAGAGATTAAATCCAAACAAGTGTACTTTTGGAGTTAGATCTGGAAAGCTCCTGGGTTTCATTGTCAGTGGAAAAGGTATTGAAGTGGATCCTGCAAAAGTGAAAGCTATACGAGAGATGCCAGCTCCCCGTACTGAGAAGGAGGTTAGAGGTTTCTTGGGACGATTGAACTACATTGCAAGATTTATTTCCCAATTAACTACCATCTGTGAGCCAATCTTCAAGTTGTTGAAGAAAGATCAGGTGATGGAATGGAATGATGAGTGCCAGACTGCCTTTGATGAAATTAAGAGATATTTGCTAGAACCTCCGATTTTAATGCCACCACTTGATGGAAGACCCTTGATTATGTATTTAACAGTATTAGACAACTCAATGGGGTGAGTATTGGGGCAACATGACGAGTCTGGTCGAAAAGAGCAGGCAATATACTACCTTAGCAAAAAGTTTACCGACTGTGAAACAAGATACTCACTGCTCGAGAAAACTTGCTGCGCTTTGGCATGGGCTGCTCGCCGACTAAGACAGTATATGTTGACCCATACTACCTTGTTGATTTCGAAGATGGATCCAATCAAGTACATATTTGAGAAACCTGCTCTCTCCGGAAGAATTGCAAGATGGCAAATGATCTTGACGGAATATGATATACAGTATACTACTCAGAAGGCCATTAAGGGGAGTGTTGTTGCTGATCATTTGGCTCATCAAGCAGTAGGTGATTACCAGTCAATGAATTTTGAGTTCCCTGATGAAGACATTATGTTTGTTACCAAAGAACCTGGACAATATGACGGACCTGAACAAGGATCCCGATGGACTATGGTTTTTGATGGTGCCTCCAATGCACATGGTAATGGTGTTGGTGTTGTGATTAGTTCCCCCGAAGGTTGTCATACCCCGATTACTGCCAGACTTTGTTTCTATTGTACCAATAACATGGCTGAGTATGAGGCATGTATCATGGGTATGCAAGTTGCTATTGATATGAAGATTCAGTTCCTTGAGGTGTATGGAGATTCAGCTCTGGTAGTAAGTCAGATTAAAGGAGATTGGGATACAAAGCATGATAATCTCATTCCTTACAGAGAACATGTGTTGTCTTTGATCCCACATTTCAAAGAGATTACTTTTGGACATATTCCACGAAGAGAGAATCAGTTGGCAGACGCATTGGCCACCATGGCATCTATGTGTGAGATCAGCTAGGATGGTGAAGACTTCCCATAACCTGTAAACGCAGACATAGTTAAAAAATACTACGCATAAAAAGAGACCCGCTAGGTTGACAGGCCTAGGCAAAAATAAGGGCACCCCGGCAAATCAAAAGGGTTTGGGCAAAAATTAGGGATATATATATAAAAAGATGTACACCCGGCAAGTCGAAAACCTGAAAAGGCGGCTTGGGCAAAAAAGGGTATCCCGGTGGATTGAAAACCTGAAAGGGCAATCCAGGCAAAAGTTAGGGATTAAAGCGTATGACTATGTCTCGTTTGGATCACTCATGAAACTGCAACCAGTTGTACTACTTACTCAAGCTCAAACAGATAAAGCTCAATCCAATCGTTTCCGTCTCAACAGCAAGAAGATGAGATACTTGAGTGGCAATAGTAGAATTGAAACTCAATAGGATTATTTCCCACATAGCTGATTCTTTTTGTAAAACTTCATGACAAAATTCTCTTACTAGGGTTTATGTCTCCTTGTACAAACTTACCCGTGTATGGGTCACTTTTGATATAAATAAACCCCATCTTTTGAATCCAGATTTACTTTTACCCTATTTACATAAGCGAAACGTCCATTGGTTGTGTTTGAATGTATGTATGCCTTTAAATATGATTGATGTTTACCAGAAATGCATGTATGCTTTTAATATGATTGATGTTTACCAGAAATGCATGAAAATGCAGTAATAGTATTTACTAAGGACGAACGAGGGAAGGATTTCAACGAAGCTTCGCCGGTTCATCTTTACAAGACAGTTACAAACCATCAGTAGGACTAATCCATTTTCACAAAGTCTAATCTCCCCTGGAATTTATATCCATCTCTTTTATCCTCATACGGATATACGGGAAATTACTTTCCAATAAGGGCACGATGAACGAAGACGGGATGTTATACTTATCTTACTATCAAACGACAACGGGAGGTTATCTATACCTTGTTATCCCCAACAACGGGAGGTTATCTATACCTTGTTATCCCCAGCAGACGGAGGGTTATATATTCTTCAACAACGAATCGGGATTTATTTTCCTTGGCCAGCAGTTGTTATACAAGGATATCCAGACACTTCCAGCAGTGTCATAGCATACATACATCATTTACATCATACCATAACATATATGTCTATAGTACATTACCTAAGTGCATCATGTCATACATGCATACATAAAGCATAAACTAATGTTGTTATACAGAATGCTACCTTGTTTTCAGGTTAATTATCCAACAAACAAGCTTATGATCTTTGGGACTGCTTTATTGTAACCTCAGGGTTACTTTATCCTCCTGATGAGCTTCTTATTACTTTGGGACTGCTTTATTGTAACCTCAGGGTTATTTTATCCTCCTGATAGCCTCTCATGACTTCAAGACTGCTTTAGAGCTACTGATTGCTCTATCCTCCTGAAATCATCCTATTACTTCAAGACTGCTTTAGAGCTATTCATTGCTCTATCCTCATGAGGTCATATTACTACTTCAAGACTGCTTTAGAGCTATTCATTGCTCTATCCTCCTGAAGCCATCTAATTATTTCAAGACTGCTTTAGAGTTATCCATTGCTCTATCCTCCTGAAATTACATTATTATTTCAAGACTGCTTTAGAGCTATCCATTGCTCTATCCTCCTGAAATCATTACTTCAAGACTGCTTTAGAGCTATTGATTGCTCTATCCTCCTGAAGACATATCACGTTATTATTTCAAGACTGCTTTAGAGCTATTAATTGCTCTATCCTCCTGAAGCCATCTAATTATTTCAAGACTGCTTTAGAGTTATCCATTGCTCTATCCTCCTGAAATTACATTATTATTTCAAGACTGCTTTAGAGCTATCCATTGCTCTATCCTCCTGAAATCATTACTTCAAGACTGCTTTAGAGCTATTGATTGCTCTATCCTCCTGAAGACATATCACATTATTATTTCAAGACTGCTTTAGAGTTATCCATTGCTCTATCCTCCTGAAATTACATTATTATTTCAAGACTGCTTTAGAGCTATCCATTGCTCTATCCTCCTGAAATCATTACTTCAAGACTGCTTTAGAGCTATTGATTGCTCTATCCTCCTGAAGACATATCACGTTATTATTTCAAGACTGCTTTAGAGCTATTCATTGCTCTATCCTCCTGAAGCCATCTAATTATTTCAAGACTGCTTTAGAGTTATCCATTGCTCTATCCTCCTGAAATTACATTATTATTTCAAGACTGCTTTAGAGCTATCCATTGCTCTATCCTCCTGAAATCATTACTTCAAGACTGCTTTAGAGCTATTGATTGCTCTATCCTCCTGAAGACATATCACATTATTATTTCAAGACTGCTTTAGAGCCATTCATTGTTCTATCCTCCTGAAATCATATCATTGCTTCAAGACTGCTTTAGGGTTATCACTATTGATTGCTCTATCCTCATGAAGACATGCTGCTACATCATTATTATTCCAGACTCCTGACAGCTTTCATCATACACCCATGTTTTGAACTGCTCCCCCCCTAGTGGCATCTTTAAGCCCACTCAATCATATTCAACTAGCCATCTGTACCACTCTAGTGTACTGGTGAGTGCAAATTTTTGGGCTTTTGTGTTCAATCCCCTTCAACCTTCCAGGTTACGACTGGCAAATATACCAATCTAACCCCTCAGGTTTCAGAAAATTGAACAGGGGCAGCTGTTGCACCCCAAAATTTGCCCTCACAATACAAGACTTTGTGTTCTAAGAAGGTTCACAAGGTTCACAAGTTCTCCAACAACTTGCATAACCTTTCATGAAGTTCATAAAGTCCACAAGCTACTTTATGAAGGTTCACAAGGTTCACAAGTCCCACAGTGCTTTCAATACCTTTCATGAGGTTCATGAAGCCCATAGGTTGCTTCTTGAAGGTTCACAAGGTTCACAAACTTCTCAACATCTACAAGACCTTTCATGAGGTTCATGAAGTCCATAGGTTGCTTCTTGAAGGTTCACAAGGTTCACAAGATTCACAATGTTTACAAAGCTTTCCTAAGGGTCATGAGGTCTACAAAGCCACTTCATGATGTTCACAAGGTTCACAAGCTTCACAATACCTCCCATGAGTATCACAAGATATCTTATGAAGATTCACAAGGTTCACAAAGTTCACAATTGGTCAGAAGAGTTGACAATTCCCTCAGACAATGCACCTCCTAAGCAGTGCATCCAAAACTAGGGTTTTGACTTTAATCAGGCTAAATGGACTTCCAAGACTTCAAGTGAGCTTCATAACATCTTATATGTGTATAAGAACCCCCATGTCAAGTTTCAAGACTTTTCTCAAAAGTTTGCTCAGTCAGATGATCAGATAAGTCAAAAGCAGTCAATGCAGTTAAAAAGTCAAACTGAGGTCAACTGTGGTCAAACCAAAGTCAAACTTCATGATTTTTTGCCAACATCAAGTATATGAAGTAAAATTCATCATTTTATCAAGGGTTGATCATGATTCATCAAGGAGATTCCAGATCATCAATAATCAGGAGTTTCTAAATTAGGGTTTCCTCAGTAAAAGTCAACTGAACTTTGACCAGGCATAACTTTCACATACTTCATCACCAAGTCTCCATCCAAAGCTCATTTTGAAGGAAATTGAATTCTCTACAACTTTGGTGTTGAAGGTTAAGCCCAAAAATGCTTTATTTGAAAGATATGATCTAAGACATTATAGGTCATTTCAAAAGTCAACAAAAAGTCAACAACTTCAAAAGGGCATAACTTGAGATTGGTAAATGATATGGACCTGAAACCAATGGGGTTGTTTAGAGGACTCTTCAAGCTTTCCAAAAAGTCCAAGAACACCATCATACCTTTAAAATTGAGAGAAATGTTCCCTTGCAAAGTTGGGCAATTTTGTGATGGTTTATGTTGAAAATGGAGGCTTAGAAGTATTTCTTTCCAAATGGGCTGCCTAATTTATGACCCAATCCATCTCATAACATGGTGCACGACCCAATTGACCAAAATTCATCATTTTTATTATTTTTTATTTATTTATTATTGATTTAATTCATAAAAATCATTTTAAATAAATAAAAAATATAAAAATCTATTTTTGGATGAAGATTTTGTTTCTAGAAATTCATAATCATTGATTGAATTAGAATGAGAAGGAAATCATGTGATCTCTCCCAAATTATTATTTTTTATTTATTTATTATTGATTTAATTCATAAAAATCATTTTAAATAAATAAAAAATATAAAAATCTATTTTTGGGTGAAGATTTTGTTTCTAGAAATTCATAATCATTGATTGAATTAGAATGAGAAGGAAATCATGTGATCTCTCCCAAATTATTATTTTTTATTTATTTATTATTGATTTAATTCATAAAAATCATTTTAAATAAATAAAAAATATAAAAATCTATTTTTGGGTGAAGATTTTGTTTCTAGAAATTCATAATCATTGATTGAATTAGAATGAGAAGGAAATCATGTGATCTCTCCCAAATTATTATTTTTTATTTATTTATTATTGATTTAATTCATAAAAATCATTTTAAATAAATAAAAAATATAAAAATCTATTTTTGGGTGAAGATTTTGTTTCTAGAAATTCATAATCATTAATTGAATTAGAATGAGAAGGAAATCATGTGATCTCTCCCAAATTATTATTTTTTATTTATTTATTATTGATTTAATTCATAAAAATCATTTTAAATAAATAAAAAATATAAAAATCTATTTTTGGGTGAAGATTTTGTTTCTAGAAATTCATAATCATTGATTGAATTAGAATGAGAAGGAAATCATGTGATCTCTCCCAAATTGTTATTTTTTATTTATTTATTATTGATTTAATTCATAAAAATCATTTTAAATAAATAAAAAATATAAAAATCTATTTTTTGGGTGAAGATTTTGTTTCTAGAAATTCATAATCATTGATTGAATTAGAATGAGAAGGAAATCATGTGATCTCTCCCAAATTATTATTTTTTATTTATTTATTATTGATTTAATTCATAAAAATCATTTTAAATAAATAAAAAATATAAAAATCTATTTTTTGGGTGAAGATTTTGTTTCTAGAAATTCATAATCATTGATTGAATTAGAATGAGAAGGAAATCATGTGATCTCTCCCAAATTATTATTTTTTATTTATTTATTATTGATTTAATTCATAAAAAATCATTTTAAATAAATAAAAAATATAAAAATCTATTTTTGGGTGAAGATTTTGTTTCTAGAAATTCATAATCATTGATTGAATTAGAATGAGAAGGAAATCATGTGATCTCTCCCAAAATAGCAAGCACTCATGATCAAATATTTGAAATTTATACAATGATCTTTTTGAATATTTTTTGGATCAAATATCCACACAACACATCAATGATTCTGACCTAAATCCATCACACATATATATTAAGCACAAACATAACCCTAGAGAGGAATTTTGCAGCAGCCTAAAGGTAAGATCAAAAGCACAAAAATCTTTCAAAAAGTCATATTCGGGTTCTCAAATTCAGAGCATTGCAAGGTATTTGGAAGACATAGCAAGCTTCCTTGGACTCTTCTGATCATAAATCATCATCCATATGCATCATATACACACCCAATTGCTCAACCCGAGTTCATCTTGACCTTGAATATTTTGTTTTCGAATCCATTGATTTATCATGTTTAAACTGTTTTTGATTGTTGTAGGATGTTTAGAATGAACTCTAGAACGATTCTGGGTGGTTCAATTGGATTTTCATTGCAGGAACAAGAATTCACCATGATTAGGGTTTTCGGCCCTCTTTAGGGTTTCACGATTTTCAAATGATAAATGGATTTGAAAAACATAGGACGATTGAAAAACTCAGTAGCAATACAATGGTGCAATCAATTTTGTGAAATTTTGCCGTTTGGATGAAGTTTGTGTTTCGCAGGGTGGAAGAACTCGTAACAATATTCGTAGGAGAAAACGTTGCAAAATCCGCAGCCTGATGGTTGTTGTGCTTCCTGGAAATCAAGCTGGCCTGGGTTCAAACCTCAGCCAGGTAAGTTTCCGCTTTTTTTCTTTCCTTTTATTTGATTTAAATATTATAATATTAAAAATTAAATATATTATGTATATTTCTCAATAATAAATAAATAATAATAAAATATGTCTGTTTTCTTTAATTTTAAAAAATATGTTTTTTTTTCACAAATTTTGTTTCTATATTTTATGTCTAAATTGTAATATGTATAAATTAGAAAATTTTTGTATATAACTAAATCCTATTTTTTTTATATAAACCCTAAAAATTTATTTCTCATATAAACCCTAATTTCATAAAACTCTAAAAATATTTTTTAATACAAATCTAATCCTATTTTTTTTAATGTTATTTTCTAATATAATTATTATGTATGTATGTTTACTATAATTCTTACAAATTTTTGTAAATATACTTATAAATATTTTTTTACATAACTTTAGTTTATAAATAATTGTGCTTATAATAATTAGATTTTTTGTAGTAACTTCATGATTAAAATATAATTTAATAATTTGTAAATTAAAACAATTGTTTATTCATATTTGTTTTTTTTAGTTGATTATATTAAAAAATTGTTAATTTCTTATTATTATAATATTTGGATTAATTTTGTTTATTCTTATTTACTAACCCATTTATATTCTAATCATGCTTATTATTTTGTCAAATATTGCTTACTAACCCCCTTTATTATTTATTATTGCTTATTTATATTTTATTTATCTTTGCTATTTAATTATTTTGCTTATTATTTTGTAATTGTTTCTTGGATGTAAAGTTGTTTAATTATTTAATTATTATTATGGTTAGTAATTAGGGAGTGTAACAACATGTATGTAATATTAAAATAAATTTAGATCACTTTTAAATAAAGATAATTAAAATAAACACGTCACACACGTAAGTCGATTTTAATCGCCGTCTCACTTCCTATGGATATCCCTCAAGTTGCCTACGAATAATGGTTAAGTGGGGTGTATAAAGCAAGTCCCTCAAATAGAAAAATCATCAAAGTCCCTTATGGTTGCCTTTACGAATCGAGTCCCTTTCGAAAAATGATGATGGCCCCTTATATGTGCTTATTACATCCCACAATGGCCTTCAAAGTCAAATTGTCCCTCACATGTCCCTTAACATCCAAAGTAAGGACTACCTACTCCATTATAGTAGGGATAGTCTTACTAAGGAAAGGATAAAGAATAAGAAAGACCTTAAAACATTAGGGTAGGCTACTCCTAGATACTTGCTCACTTCAAAACTTTTTCACACTTAAACAAATTTCCAACAAAATTTTCAAACAAGTTTTTTTCACATCCATACACGGATTATTATTAAACTATTCTGAAATTTTTTGCTATTCACACACTACACTTTCAAAACAATTCAAAAGTGAGCTTAAGTACCTAAGAGCCCATGGATAACCATGGATGAAAAGGGTGCTAACACCTTCCCTTTTCATAACCTACCCCCCGGACCCAAAATATTCTCTAAGGTCTTTCCTGTTCTTTTATAACCTTTCCTTATGGATAAAATAAAAGTCGGTGGCGACTCTTGCTATCCGCAACATTGTTTAAAGTCAGTTCTCCCACCGTGTTACAGACGTGTAATCTGAGTGGGGCGTTTTTGCCTGCATGACGGTCGTCACAAGGTGTGACGGTCGTCATGAAGCTGTGACGGTCGTCACATCAGCAAAAACTGATTGATGCGCTTTTCATTGTGTTTTCACTCCTTTTTCGTCCATATTTCATCTGAGATTGCTCCTTTTCTTCATGTTGCCTTGTTTAGACGTGATCGTTGAATACCTGCAAAACATCAGACAAATATACGGAAATAACCCGAAATCGGATCGAAAACGGTTAGCTTTTAGTTGAATTGTGCCTGAAAATATCTATATGATTTCGTGTTATCACAAATCTATCAACAAAGGATGGCCCGGGCGTTCAACAAGAAGGTTCGTCCCAAAGAGTATAAGGAAGGAGAACTTGTGCTTAGAAAAATCCTACCTACACAAAAAGACATGCGTGGCAAGTGGATGCCCAACTAATACGACCCTTTTGTCGTGAAGACCGTTTTCTCCGGGGGATCTCTGATTCTCGAAACCATGGATGGCGAACCACTCAAGTATCCCATCAACTCAGACGCAGTAAGAAAATACTACGCCTGGAACGAAATACATAGAAAGAGGATTTCAGTGCCCCGACCAGATGAAAGCCCATGGTTGGAAAGCTGACAGACGCTGGGGCAGAATCATGTGCGAAATATTAGAAGAAAGGTCAACGCCCGTTGTTCTCGTCAGATGCAGCAAAGCAAGTGAACTGGCAGCCGGAAGGACCGAATTATTATGGGATTCTGTAATCTTTTCTGTTGCCATTTTTCAAAACTTTTAAAATTCCCAAGGCTTTGCCTTTTGTAAAGTTCTTGTCTATCAATAAAATCAGTTCTTTTTTTGACCAAACCATTGTTATGATCTACTATTTTTGTTATGCAATTTCATTTATTTGTTAATAAGAATCTTCATGAAAGCAAAGTGTTTTGAAAAACTGAAGTCTTGTTTTAAAAAGAAAGCACAATTTGACAAAATGATTGAAAGTTCTAAAGGTAATATGATGATATTACACAGTTCTTGAAGTTGTGGAAATCGCTGTTACCTTTGACCGAGATAGATGCGTCCGACAGCAGTTCTAGCTATTAAGCTAAGACTTCTTCCTTGCAAAATTACGGGGATATTACTGAGAAAAGATCGTTATCTGCGCCAAAGAAGGAAGTGTCGCCTGACTTGAGGCATTTTGAAGCTCAGCGTGACGAGTTCTCTCTTTATTTGGTTTTCCTCTGTCCCTACGGGTCGTTCTGCGTCTTGCATACAGCATCATGCCAGCATACGCATTTGTTTGCATTCCCACCGTCGAGATCCTTTGGTCGTTACCTTTATCTTTGTTTTGTTGTTACAAGTTCGCTTTAAAGTTGACATCCTGGGGTTTCCTTATTTGCTCTGGGAAGTTAGTGGTGACTAGCAATGTCTAATTTATACAAACAGGGGGTTATTACCAATTTTCACCTTCGATTTGGTTATCACCAACAAACTTTGAAAGACTAGTGGTCACTAGCACGTATTCAGAACTAACTACGTTCGGTACAGTAGTTCGGTCGTCACCAACTGTTTTGTTTAAACTTAGTTGATACTGATTCTGTTATAAAGCAAACCAATTGTTATTGGAGTCCCTCTGATTCGGTTTTCACCAAAATTTGGCTAAAAATCTAGTGGTTACTAGTATTACCCTCTAAAAAACCAATGGTCATTGGTACTTGAGTGGTCGTCACCAAAATTCCCTAAAAAGTCCGATAATTATTGGCGTCGCCGGAATCCAATGTTTATTGGTACCTATTTGATTTGGTTATTACCAGTCTTTCTGAATCTAGTAGTTATTAGTATTACCTTCAGATCCAATTGTTATTGATACCTTTTGATTCGGTTATTACCAATCTTTCTAAGTCTAGTGGTCACTAGCTTTGTTTGGAAAATCTAGTTTTCACTAGCAGTATCCAATATCAGTTGTTATTGGTATACCCCTAGTCTGGTCGTCACCAGTTACCATAAGTCCAATGATTATTGGCATCGCTTAAATCAGATTGTTATCACTACTTTAGTCTGGTCGTTACCAAACTCTGGGAAAATCTAATAGTCATTGATCTCCCTGGAATCGGTTGTCACCGAAAGCCCCAGTTAAGACTAGTGGTTACTAGCATTGTCCAGAACCAATTGTTATTGGTATATCTTGATTTGGTCATCACCAGTCCCCTCTAAGACCAGTGGTTACTGGCATTGCTTGAAAATTAATCGTTTAGTACCGAAAGTTGATTGTTACCAACTTCCCCAGCCGGGGGCCTGTTGTTTTGACAACATTGCTTGGAATTTCCCAATTGTAATTGGAAATTCGATGTGGTCGTCACCATATCCCCAGGAAGTCTAAGGATACTTAACACTTCTTGAAAACCGTTTTGTTTGGGTCGTTACCATATTCCCAGTAAGTCTAGTGGAAACTAGCATTGTTTGAAGCTATTTGTTATTCTGATCGTCACCAGTCTCCCCAGTTGAAGCTTTTGCTTTTCCAGTCGAGTCTCGGAGAACTAGTGGATACTAGTTTCCCCGGCACGTCCGGTCTTATTTCTAACCTCTTCCTGAAGATCCCGTTTGAACTCTTCGTTATAGGAAATCTTCCTCATCTGGTTATCCCCAGTGAGATTCGTGTCTTTGTTCCGTCTTTTCCCCGGGGAAGGTGTGCTTCCCCAGTGGGTTTTGTTCCCCAGCAAAGTTTTCCCCAGTGGGTTTTGTTCCCCAGCAAAGTTTTCCCCAGTGGGTCTCTTCCCCAGTGTGGTTTGCATTTCTTTCATTTCCCTAGTGAAAAGTTATCATCTTCCCCGGTGGTTTTTCCTCGTCTGGTTATCCCCAGTGAGGTTCGTATCTACTTTCCCCAATGAAGATGTGTCTTCCCTGGTGGAATTTGTGTCCCCTGCGTGAAAGATTTCCTTGAACAAGCATCTTTAGTCATGTCTGAACTATCTCGCTTACTTTGCTTGGAAATTTTCCCCAATGTGTTGGGTCCCCGTGAGCGGTTACTCGTTGTATTGCCGTTCTTTTTTAGTTGTTCGTGTGTCCGCATGTGTATTTCATTCAAGCATCATATAACATCATTTAGATTCATGGCATATTTGCATTTTTCCTTTTGCATACCATCGAATCTAAGAGACAAAATTTCTGGTTTGCTATATTTAAATACCTTTCACTACGATTCTATGAGGATTGTCATCTCTCATTACCATCTAGTGAAGATATTTAAATAGGGGCATATGTTGCACCCCAAATTTTGACCCCTTATATCCTCTTCATATCATATGCATTTATTTATCTAACCTTAACAAGTTTCGAAGTGTGTTTTTGTCAAGATACAAATGAAACGGGGCTCCGCACTGATAAAATCAAAGTTTCGAGGATTGGTCAACCAATGTTTTGGGTTGAATCATTTATGAAATGAGATCAAGAGTACCATATTGGGTCATGCGTGAGTTCAATTTGAGGTAATCACCCACAGATGGGGTGCAGTGCAGTTCAAGGCACCCGATTAGGGTTTTTCGGGTTGAAAAAGTCAACTGTAGTTTGACTTTAGATTTGGGAAATAATTCAAGGATAAAAGTATGGTTTAAAAAGTTCATATGGATTAGTTAAGTCCCCTCAAAGAGTTTCAAAGTCTTGGAAGCTCCGAAACATGAACGGACGGTTCAGTAATCGCCGATCGATCGTACGGTTGACCGAAAAGTCAACCCCCTTAAATTTTAGGAATTGGACTTCAAGTTGTGAAGCAAAGTTGTTCCTTATGTCATGAGGGACCTACATATCAATTTTCATGATCATTGGATCAAGGACGTGAGAGTAATCGAAAAATCGGGAAATTAGGGTTTCGAAAGGGGCTAAACCCTAACTCCCTAACCACACACCCGAACGAGGTGGTTCAAAGCTCGTCGAAAAGCTCTTAACAAGTCCTAAAAAAGTCATATACTAGTCCACACTTAGAAAATGCATGGAATTGGAGTTATCATCAAAGTCATTTTTTAGTACAAAACACTTAGTGAATTTCTCAAAATCTGCTGCATCAAAACTTGTTTTTTGCTAACTTTAAGGGACTTTTCAACCAAGATGCACATAGATTTGGAACTTTTGACAAACATGAATGTTGTAGGGCTATATGAGGGCTTTTCAAAAAGAACAAGAACTCCCCAAGAGGAGTTGTGAGCTGGAAGTTATGGTGTCTTGAAGTTGGGTCTGTCACACTAAAAGTTCATTTGCTTCAACATATCAAAATTGGATTTTTCACAACTTGAGTCATTATCCACCCTTGGATCATGTTACAAACTGATAATATGAGGTAAGAATGAAGAGAAAACCAGAAAATGGGATAGTTTGAGGGGTTTGGCAAGTTGAAGCAAGTTGACAATTTTATATTCATTTAAAAGAAGAAAGAGAAACTTTACAAGGGAATGGCAGCTGCAGGCCCCTACCTTCATAGCTCTCTCTAGTCATCTCAAGTCCCTCATGTCAGCTGATATTTGCATACCTTGAGCCAAGGAATTGATGTGTAGGAGCTGATATGAAGATCTTGGCAAGATTTTGGAAGAAATATCATGAAACTCCCTCCAAAAATGGAAAATACAAAGCTGCCATCATCCTTCTTTCTCCTATAAATAGAGGCCTCACCCTCATTTGTTTTTGACACCAGAGCTGCTCATAAGATCAAAGCATCACAGCTCTCCCTCTCATTTTTCTTTTTACTTATAAGTGAAGAAAAGCTCAAAAACACCAAAAATGACCGTTTTGCAACTTTCACACCACTTTCATTTCTAACATTTCCAACACTCTCACAACCATCCACATATCTCCTAAATGACATATAGAAGGTTTATGACTCATTAAAACATCAAGAACCACCAAAAATCAAAAAGTCAACTCTCATTCCACCATACTTTGACCAAAGCTACAAAAAACACCAAAGTGAGCTCTAAACCTTTCCTTGAGGTTGTGATCATTGAGACACCTCATAAACAACATATCTCAACTGTCCAAGCACTTATCAATCACTAGAAAGTCACATCTCTTCATTTGGCATTGGAAGTGCATTGTTGCTTAAAGTGGAAGAAAGCTCAAAGGCCAACAATTGAAGCAAGCCATCTCTAGTTTTCTCAACTGATATAGCCTGCTCATAAGGATCTACAAAAGGTGTGTATTTGTTTCTCATTAACTTTAGCATCACTCTTCATGAAATTACCTTTTTAAGTGCTTTAGTAGGATTTGAACTATGCACACCATGTTGATTTTCACAATGTATGTCTCAATGAATGGAAGGGCTTCTCATAAGTATTAGCCTACATGTTTTGACCTGTTTGTCATGGTAGTATATTGACTCAATCATTAGGCTACACCAAATCACTTAGGGGAGTAGTTTAGTTTTGATACTAGCTACAGCCAGGGTGTTAATATTGATGTTGTTGGTTTGATATGTTATGCTTGAAATCATGGGCCTGTTTGAAATAATTCATTCAAAGCTATTGATGCTTGGTATGTGTTGTTGTGCATACTATATTCTTGATTACTTGAAATATTATGGGAGGCTGCTATATCTCAGTTCTGCATAGGCCTGTTAGGAGGGCAGTTTTGTTTGGTGTGCTGGCCTTAAAAGGGTGAAGTTATGCTGCTGAAGCAGGTGATGTCTGTGTTTTTGTTATGATTAATTTGGTGAACACCCTCTCAAGATTGTTTTATCCCTTAGCATTTGAGACTTGCCACAGTTACAATCCTTGGCATTATTGCTGGCAGTTTTAACAGGCAGACTGTTTCTCACTTTTTAAACAAATTGCTTTGGTTGTGTTTTACATAAAGAGGTGTTGTGTCACCAGAATTATGTTGTGGCAGCAAATTGAGTTAGGGAGTTGGTTCTTGACCTGACACTTAGGGTGTGTGTGGTTAAGATAAGAGGCCTGTCATGCTGGCCTTTTGGGTAGTGGATTAGGTTCAACAATTGGTAAGTTGCAGTGAGAATAAATTTGGACTGGTAGAGTACTTAGCTAAGATAAATTCAAGATTGCTTATATTATAGAGCCATCTTGGCATTTGTTGGGTTTGAGTGCCATATAATGTGATGTTGTTGTTACTGTCCTAGTAAGTATAACATAGGGTATGTACACAACCTGTTTACCAAAAGACAATAACCATTCAAAACAAAAGAACCAAATTATCAATACTACACCATGATATTTGTAGACCCCTCCTTCTTTTTGTTACTGTCACTTTGGTTTTGCATAGCTGTTAGGTTTGTTTTTTTTTAGTTGAGTATTGTGCAGTTTGTGTCATTTGTAATATGTTTGAATCAATGATTGTGATCATGAATTTTGGCTGCTAGTTTTGTTTCTAAAAAAGACTCACTTGATTATATTCTTGTCCTGAAAAGTTGTACCTCAGTGTTGTGTGCTTATGTTAAGGGTGTTGAATTCTGCTTTAGGTTTATCAATTGTTGAAATCTGTCAAAACTGTATTGCCATGTTTCAAGTATGGTTGCAAGTCATTTAAGTTGAATCATGTGAACTCATTCTGTTGGAATTGGTTTTAGGACAGGTTATAAGCATAAAACCACATGAAGACTAACTTGAGCTTGTTACAGCTGTATCAGTTTTGATTTGGTTTTGATTACCTTAAAGGCTAGTTGACATGTCTCATCATCTTCCATTTTGTATTATTAATTCTTGCTGTGTGAAGTAAGACTAGATTTGAGTTTTGATTCTAGCATCATGTTTGTATTTTTTCTGCTACCAGCCAGCTAACATCCCAGTACATGTTTTTGAATCATGATTTTGTTTAAATCCTGCTGTCAAGGGCTGAACAGCATCCTCCAAATCACTTTGATCTGCTTTTAGTTTTGTTGTGTTTTTTATATCAGTCTTGACTTAGTAAAATTTGTTAAGGTGCTAGAAGGCAATATGGACTAAGTGATCATGTTAGGATGTGGCTGGCAGTTTAGGTTTTGGCCAAAAGACCTTCAATGCTTGATTCAAAAACACACTATATGAACAATCTTCTTTAACAGTACCTCACCTTCAACCATTTGCAATCTCAACATCCTGCAGCATGAGGGGTCATGTCTTGAATCAGCGAGGAATTGAGATATCCTTGTATTTAAGAGCATGTCAATTTGGAACTCCAACATTGAAATTGCACTTTAAACCATTTTCACATTTTTTGCAAATTGATGGTCATCTGTGGATTTAGTAGGAAACTGAGGTTATCTTTTGAACTTAATTCATGAGTATTATATTTCAAGCTTGTGCAGGCTTCTGTTGGATTTCAAACTCATCAGTTTTGATCATTAACTTGCAAATTGCATCACATGACATAACAAACATAAGCATTCGAATTTTTCATCTCATTAAGAATCTTGGAAAACTAATATCACCATCAGATTCCTCATGATTTTTTGGGTGAGATACATATAAAATTTGTCAAATTCCATAAAGAAATGAGAAAGTTACAGATGAATTTGCAAATCTTGGTTTTTGCCCTTAACTCTTGCCCAGCTTGCCTTGAAAGTATACTACATATATTTATGGGGTGGCTTTACATAACGGATGTATCGCCACCCCAGTGGTTAAAAGCCTTGCCATAAAACGCCCCACATGCCTTGTCTCCTGGGTTCGAGCCCCAGCGAGGCATTTTTGCGCTTTGTTTTTTTTCTTTTCTTCATGTTTTATTATTTTATTCTTTCTTTCCATTACTTTCCAAGGCGCGCATGAGTGCTCTAGTGGTAGTGGTGTATGTTTGTAAACATAAGGGCGTGGGTTCAATCCCCACCCACGCCCCTTCCTTTTTAATTGCTTGTTTATTTATTTTATTATCATGAAATCAATCAAACTTCAAAGTTCCCTAATTTATTCGTTGTTTATCAGTTTTAATCCGTTCTTTTTGCAAACTCTTCATTATGATGTCTAGTTTTGTTTGGTAGATTGAAATCTCATGATTATTTATTTTAACAATGCTTGTGTTTGCTTGTTAGTAGATCCACTTTTAGGTCGTCACCTTGCGCCTCGATTTAAATTCTCCCCATACCATGTTTATTTTTCTTGTAAGATTTATTGGTATTTGTTTATGTCCGTCAACCTGTTGAGTTTTCATCTTTTATTAGTTGTTACCATGAATGATTATACCTCCTAAATTACGAGGCTAAACTAATTTAATTATGTGAGATTGTTATTTATGCATATTGTTGTTACGCTTTGAGTTTATAACGTGATTTGTTTTCAAATTGTTATTTGTTTACATGGTTATCCCCTTTATCATGTTTTCATAATCCTTGTTAAAACCGTGCTTTCAATCTTTGTTAAGATGTGCCTATATCTTTGTCAAGCCATGCTTATTGCAATATGCTTACCGTGCTTGGTTGTAACCATTCATCCTACTCAAAATACTTGCTCATTGTAATGTGTTGGTTAATCCTTGATTATAATCATGTCTTCTATATTTCTCATGCTTGAATATGTTTATACCTTGTTAAATTATTCCCCAAGTGATGGAACTTTTTAGTTCTCATCCAAGTTGCCACCTCTCCTTCCTTCCAAAGGAAAGTCTCTCCATTGACCTTGGTGTCATGAATAGCTCAATACCCCTTTTGACTTTGTAAAGTCATATCGAATCTTAGTTAAGATTAGAACCCATAAGCCATTAGACTTTGCCTAAGTCTAAAAGACCCACCTTTACTAGGAGTGTTCCTCAACTAGAACCCTAGGTTAGAATTTGTTTAACTCTAAATAAGAATCATAGTGATGATTACTTATTCCCCTTTGAGTGTTACAACATAGACATAGAGAGTTTTGTTAAACTCTATACAAACATTGTTATGTTTGTTCCCCTTTGAACCTGGATCATAATCAAGTGTTCTTCATCCCTTGTGAGGTGAACTACGATTGCTCTGATTCTATCCTAGTTAGGATACGTAGGCAGAGGACGCGACGTCTTTGCGAGCAAACTTAGAAACTATCCTTAGGTCTTAACCTACACCTTTTACCCAATCCCAAACCTTAGCAAACATTTACCAACTTAGCATGCAAACAAACAAAAGGTTCCTGTAGAGGACTACAGATGTTTAGGATGTGAAATACCTACCCTATGCATAACCAACCCCCGATCCCCGAATCTCTTAGCGTTGTTGTTACATCGCGCAAAAGGTTCTTTCTTTCTTTAGACCTTTCCTTTGGATAAATTAAAGACCGGTTGTAAATTTAAGAATTAAAGATTCAAGTTAATCAATAGCTTGGTATCACGATTCTCACCGCAACAACATGTTATCAATTTTCCTACACAAGTTACACAAGCACTTTAACAAAAGGACCTCATTCCAAATATGAAGATTGAGCAATTGTAATCAACCTTGACTAATAGGGCAACAAACTTTCTTCCAAGCTACAAGGCTCCTCTTGTTCAAGTTCTCTTTACTAGTCCACACAAAACTTCTACAAATGGAATTGATCTTCTTAATCACATCATTGGGAATAGGGAGACAGTGCATCCAGTACTGGGTTATGAACTAAGCTATGCTCTTCACCAACTGCAGCCTTCATGTATAACTGAGGAGCCTTGAAGGCCAGTGATGAATTCTAACTACAATATTTTCCACCAATGGCATGTAGTGGTTGATTGTTAATCTCTTGTTGGATAAGGGAACTCTAAGGTACTTAAAGGGGAGGGTGACTTCTTGAAAGCCAACCTCATTCCTCAGGACTTCTTTTTGATCCCTATCTAGACCTCCAAAGTAAATCTCACACTTGTTATCATTCATGACCAAACCTATAAACAAGGAAAATCTCTTTAAAGTAGCCAACATTATTTGCATAGAGATTAGATCACCTTTTCAAAAGAGAAGGACATCATATACAAAGGTGAGGTCGGTCAACTTCACTCTCTCACACTTGGCATGAAAGTTGAAATTAGAGTCCTTTTGCATCTTGTACAACAGTTTGTTCATGTACTCCATGATGAGGATAAAAAGAAAAGGTGATATTGGATCACCTTGTCTTATTGCCTCTTTTGGCCTGCAGAAAGATCAGAGTATCCTCCCTGTCGCGGTGAAATTTGGATACCAAACTATTGATTAGTTTGAATCTTTAATTCAATTTGCAACCGAACTTTGATTTGTCCAAAGGAAGGGATAAAGATCGAAATTCCCACAATGCAATGCAAATGCAAGCTAGAGAGTTATAGGTTCGGGGGTTGGTTAAACTTAGGGAAGGTACTAGCATCCTAAGTTTCTGTAGTACTCTACAGGAACCTCTTGTTTTATGTTTGTTTATTGCTAAGTGTTTATCTGCTTAAGGTATAAAAACCCTAGTGGTTTATTTCTAAGTATACTCGATAAGATGTCGCATCTTATGCCTACATATCCTTACGGGAGTGGAATCAGAGTATTTTGTAGTTCACCCTAACGGGTTAGAGAAGTCCTTTGACTGTGGTCAAAGTTCCTACGGGTTTAGGGTAGTTGGTTGATTGGGTTTAGGAGAAGAGACGAGTCTTCATGTTAAGGGAGATGTAACCACCACAAATGTAAGAGGGGTTGTAGGAAATGGTCTTTGCATCGTCTTAAGAAAAGGTCTTAAATACTCGGACGGTCGCCAAGTATGCCTTTATCGCTCTTAAGGCAAAGTTCCTACATGTTTGATTGTATTAGTGTGGGGGTGGAGATTATATCTCACTTAAGATGATTAACATCTATTCTCTAAATGTGTTTGTAAAAGTTTGTATTGTTGATTGTTTTGTGTTTGTCTAATTTGTAAAGAATAAAGACAAGGTCCTTCCTATGGGGTAGGATCTATCCTAAGAAGATCGACTTGAATGGGATTAAGGATCGTGGGGAGAATGATGCAGATGATATGCAACTACACACAACGTTGAATTATGTGTAGGTTTTTCCTTTGGACGGATGTGATACGGAAATGTAAATTGCGGTAATGTAAATTGCAATGAATAAGTTGCGGAAATGTAAACCATACACATACGCATGAAAGCGCTGAGGTGTAGGTGCAAGTGTCGTGAAGTACACGATTAATTTTATTTTACGCTGTTGATTAATTTTAATCGATTGATTTTTAAAATGGTTGATTTTAAGCGAGAATTTGATTTTAGGTGGGATTATCTATAAGTTAAAGGAAAAGAGTTACAATGATCTTAATTTTATTATCTAAAACTTTAGGCAAAGTGATTATTTTATAATGGTTATTAATTTCATAAAAAAAGTTATTTATCGGTTTTGATAAAAAGTTAGATTGATGAAGCTGATTTTAGGAAAAAGTCAATTTAATTTTATTAGCAAAAAGATTTTTGGATGTGAATTGATTTTAAATAATAAGGTTTTCAGGTATTATCATAAGAGGTGGAAGTTAATTTAGATTAAAAAGTTTATTGATTTATTTTTTAAAAGTTGTTTTAAGTGTGAGATGATTCCAAAACAAAAAGGGTATATTATTATTTATAAAAGGTATTAGTTAAATAAATTATGAAAATAGTTTTTGTTTTACTAATATCATTACCTAATAAAAGTTGACAAATTATTTTTAAAATAAATAAAATTCAAATAGTGATTAAAATAGTTTAAAAAAAATTTAGTTATTAAAAAAATAATTAGAAAAAAGATTATTTAATTAATTAATTAACTTTAAAAGGTGATGATTAGATTTTAAAAAAGATTAGTGATTTAACGGGGGGTTAGTGAAGAGATTAGCGTGGTTAGGGGTGTGATTAGTGTGATTAGTGGTGTGTGTGCAATACATGTGCTAATATTACACATAAACGAAATTGAAAAACAAAGATAACCCCCAATCCCTAATTTGCCCCCAAATCGCCGTCGTCATCTCCCATCTCTCGCCAATCTCCTCTTTTCTTCGACTCATCCTCCATTGCCACGGTTGCTGTCTTTTCCACCATGATTTTCTCGGTTCTCCAAAATTCTCCACAACCTATGAAAAATCTCCACAAAACAACATCAATTAAGAAATAACAATGACAATCAGGGAGTGCGTTACCAAACAATGAAGTGCTTAGGTTATCGATTTGAGGCGATGATGATGACAACAACCCTCTTGCGGTCTCGCGGTGCTTCACGGAGTGCGAGGGAACAATAAGATGATCAATTCATTCTCCCGTCATTCATATGGATCTTCAACGGCCAAAGCAGATTTTCTTTTCGCGGTTCTCACTTCTCGTTGATGGAAGACCGTGTTGGAGGTGGAATGACTTTGAAGAGATAAGTTCTTTTTTCGAATTTGTGTTGCTGTGTATTTGTCACTTATTGCTTCGATCTCGCTATTCTGAATTGGTGATCGTGTGGTGTGTTTGGATGTGATTTCTGTATATGGCTAGGTTAGGGTTTCTTGATTGGAGATTTTTTTGAATGATCCGTGGATGGAAATGGCGATGGCTTTGAGGGTTTGTACGTGTGGATGCAGATCAACAATGGTACTAAAGATAAGACTCCTTTCGTTCGAATTTAGGGTTTCGATTTGATATTTTTCTAGATGCCCTCCCCCCCTTTTTTCTTCTGATTTCATGAATCCCTTTTATAGGCACCAAGTGATTACTATGGATTGATGGATTATTGATGGGGTTTCCATTTCCGTTGTGGACATGTTTTGACTGTTTTGGAAAGAAATGAGGTGTGTTTCTTTGTCTTGAAAATATTTCTACTTTGATCCCAACATGTCCAAACCCGTTTTATTTTGTTCAAACATGGATTGCTGACATTGAAAGAGTTTCCATCTTGGTTGGCTTGCGTTTGATTTTCGTTTTGGAAATAACAACCTATCTTGAACCTTCTGTCATATATTGAAACCTTCCTTTATTTGCTGACATGCTTGATTATGTTTTCTCTGTCAAGTTCAATTAATTTGTTTTTTTTGTCGAATTGGTAAGCTCAGGTTTGGAAGCTAACGACACACAATTGTTTTGGCCAGGTTGCGCATATATGTTTAAAACGTGGCGGTGAAAGTTGACGCTGCTCATTATTCTTAGTAGCCTACTCATCATCATTACCACTGGGGATAGCACATGAGGTAACTATACTCTTTTTATCATCTACAGCAGGTGTTGCTATCAATTCGATACTTGGAACTGATACAGGGCTGTTTTGTTTTCTTCAGAAGTCACAATTGCAGAAGAGTCTACAGAGTCATCTAGATCATTGTGCGAAAGATGTGTTGGTTGTGAAGTTCTTCTTTTTATGGCTCCTCTAATGGCCATTCTTGCTTCGTCCAACTCTTATTCAATCTTCGTCATTCCGGTATGTACAAGCAATGAGTTCATTGTTATGGTTGATATTTTGTTTCCATTCACTTTGGTGATTAATCGATGGTTCAGTAGCTAATAGGTTAACTCAAATACTTTAGAGAACACAACACAAACTCACTTTCATTGTTGGTAAAGAATAATTGGTTCTGTTGACCGTGTGCTCACATTTTAAACGCTTTTGCAGGGCGCGCACTCGGTAGAGGAATGCACGTGGGATTTTGCCAAGTTTCAAATTTCGTTGGTGCAGGTAGGTGCTTCTCTCGAGAGTTTTGAATTTGTTTTACGATCCAATGTGCTGTAATGGTTTGTATTTGAGAGATTGGAACATGAGATCAGGGCTGATGTAGTTGAAAAGAGTCTGCTTCAGTTGCGTGATTGTGTCGAAAACTCGCTTGCTATTTCACTTGGCTTCTCAAGGTACGTCGGTTAGCCTTCAACGCCAACGGTTCATCAAGTTGAATTACTTCTAAGCTTAACATAAGTAACTCCTCTTGTATACTGAATGGTTCCATCTTTAACTGTGCAGTAGTCTAGCTTTGGATGGTAGAGTGACATTTCTTTGTTCATTTCAGGATCTTTATGTTGGTAATTGGATAGACGCCGTTCTAACGTGAGTTTGGAGCATGGAGTCGGGATTATTCAACCTTCTGCGAAACCAATGCAATGTTTTAAGTCTGATTTTGTTCGCGTTATTATTTCTCGTCTTCTCCTCGTGCTTCCTTGATTCTCATGTGTTTTTTTTCAACTTCTCTGAACACATTTTGACGGCGCACGGGTGTTGATGACAGTAATAGCCATGAATGAGTTCTATTTGAGTGTGATTGCATTGGAGGTCAATTAACAGTGTATGTGTTTCGGTTTTCAGGAAATGGCGGTCCTTCGTCGCAGATGGAGTGCGGTTCTTGATGGCTAACCAGGTGGTGAAGAGGCTTTAATGGGTCTTAAACGAGTTCCTACTTTTGAATGTAGCCGACTGATTCTGTTGTTCTGCAGGAGAGGGTTGTCCGTCTTGAGGGAGATAACCATGGCCAACATAATTGGAACAAGAGTTCTTACCGTGCCTGTTACTGCAAAAGGATGGGAGGCGTCATCTACAACGTACCTGATACCAAAGCTTGGAGATTGGGTGTGAGTCTCGCTGGGGTTGTTCTTACTGTGTATTACTAAACCACATGGCACTTTAGTTGTAGTACAATGTCTCTAACTTTATTCAATTAATTAAATTTGTATTTCTTTTCCATATGCCCAACGTGTGAACTGATATGATTGTCCATAAATGCAAATGATCAAATGTTGGGATTTTTCTATTATAAATTCTTAAGATTTGAGCCATTAGACCAACATGGAGACTTGGATTTGAGTTCTAATCTGAGTTTGTTGAAGAACGAAAGTCTTGAAAATAATATAACCAACACAAGTCGGGTAATGGGATATATGTCGGTAATAATTGCGATCCACATGAACATGACTTTAGGGATTTCCTGTACTCGGATGCTACGACTTTATTATGTTCGCCCAATGAATCCATGTACAGTGCACTGAATCAAATCCAATGTGATACGAGTTAGGTTTCTCCATCGCGAATCAAATAACACCACTTGATTAGATTGCAACCATTGAACTTAAAAACTCCAATTAATGATCTTCAAATATTAAATCCCAAAATTATCTTGCACTACAAATGCCTCTGTCACCGTGGGCCCGTGATCTCAATTCATGTACAAATCTTGTCTCGACAAATCTTCTTTGACAAAGAGAGAACAACTTGAAAGGGGCCAAAATCCTGATTTAGAGGGATCTAATCATAAAAAAAAAACCCCGCCAGAGACATCTTTAAAGCACAAATACCCTCCACGCACTCATTAGTCGCACATAAAAGTAGAAAGATAAAATAAGGAAACACACAGGGAGGTGGGATCTTAAGGTCAAAAATTAGGGTGCAACACTCCCATCACATTGAACCTATAGTTCACTGTATTGACACTGGTCATGACCCACTAGATAAACCTTTTATGACTTCCAATATCTTTCATAATACACTCCAAAGCCCCTCAGTTGACCATATTATATGCCTTATGAAGATCTGTTTGCAACATAATTCTAGGAGTGCCCCCTTTTCTAGTGTACCCTTTAATGAGCTCATAAGCCAGAAAGATATGGTTGTGGATATTCTGGCCTGGCACAAAAGCAACATGACTATGACTAATCACTGTTTGCAGAACTTTCCCCGACCTATCAATCGAGATTCTTGATATGATTTTGTAAAAAGTGGTACAAACTGCTATAGGCCTATAGTCCTTTATCTCATTAGCACTAGTATTTTTAGGGATCAGAGAGACCACAATGCTATTGAAAGCTTTATATATTTTACATGTCTCAAAGAATTCATTGACTGCACCAATCACACCAGACTTGATTACACTTCAGCTGGCTTTAAAAAACTTTGCCCCAAAACCATCAAGTTTAGGGGCCTTCAAGTCTCATATACCCTTCAAAGCATTAGTAATATCATTCTCAGTTATATATTTGAAAAGATACTTCTTTTGTTCCATGTCAAGCTACTTGCCCATCCTCATGGCTCCAAGATCAATGCAATTGAGATTGTTGTCAGCCTTTCCCATCAATTCCTCATAGAACTCCAATATTTCTTTTTCAATGTCCTTTTGATTCTGAGTTAAAGTGCCATCCCTCTTCTTCAAGTTGCTAAGATAGTTGGAGTGTTGCTTGGCTTTAATAGCTGCATAAAAATAAGAGTTATTGCCATCTCCTTTTCTGAGCCAACCGATTTTTGATCTTTGCTGGAAAATCTTCACTTCAAGCTCATTAAGAGACATCACTTCCTCTATCAGCTCCTTAACCTTAACAATAATTGCCCTGTTCATCCTATTATCACACAAATCCTACTGAGCTTTCTTGAGATTATCTCTAGCTACTTGCAACTTTTGCTTTACATCAGATAAGGGCCTGCTAAATCTTCTCAAATCCTGCTTTAATCCTTTGAGTTTTTTCCAAAGAAAAATCATAGGACTTCCCCTTATAGGAACCTCCCAACTTTTCTTAACCAACTCATCATAGCCAGGAAGATCAACCAAACATTTGCTGAACTTAAAGTGCTTCTGGACCCTCCTAGTTTCTTCCTTACCTATCAGATGTAATAAGGCATGATCTGAGATATTAGGAGGGTGAATCTTTAACTTGGTCTCCAAATTATCTTGGAACCATTCAGTGTTTGTCAAAACATGATGTATTATAGAAAAGATAGTGTCATCTATATGCTTGTTAGACCGTGTAAAGTAATCACATGTGTTATCCATCTCATTGAACCCAGTGGTTTCCATAATCCTTTGCAAGTCTTCAAATTCCCTTTCAGTGACATGATTTTCCCCCACCTGATCTCGGGCTCTCACAACATTATTAAAGTCTCATATCATACACCAGAGGCCTTGAGGATTACCATGAATATGCTCAATTTCTTTCCATAAATTCCTCCTATGAGCCAGCTGATTATGAGCATAGAATGTTGTAAACCAGTATTTGAACTCTCCTTTAATGTCATAGACACCACAATGGATATATTGACTATTACTCTACATAAATTTCATATCCACAACATTACTATCCTAGTGAATCCAGATCCCCACATTAGCATGATCTTTATAGTTATTAAAGTGATTATCATAAAGTTTCATTCTGTCTTTGATTGACTTGGCTTTAGCTTTTTATCAGCACAATGATAGTAGGTTTAAGCTCATGGAGACGGGATCTAATCTCACACATTTTACCTACTTTGTTGAGTCCCCTTATGTTCCACGAGACTATCATGGATTAATGTTTAATAGCACAAGAGGGTCATTCAAAACCTCAAGCGCTTCAAATTTATTGCTACAACTGATATTACTAGGAGATCCAATTATAATGTTCTTACCTTTATCTCGTGTTGGCTTCTTCACCCTTGACCATATCTCCCCACTTTCATTATTTTGTTCCTCTTTTGCAGGCTGTTTGATGGGTGTTATTTCTTCAGAGGGTTTAGGTTTAGGCCTCCGTTTCTGGACTTTACTACGATCATCACATTTATGCCCCAACTTTTGAAACTTATTGTCATGCCCCAAATTTTAGCCTTAGATTATTAGGTTCATTTTGCATTTCATTTCATTCTGCATTGCGTTTTAACTAACCGCTAACCGGTTTGCTCAGTCTGTTGTTGTTACAGGAAAATAACGCTGGGTGCGCTTTAATTTACGAAGGGTGAAAGGGGCATTAATTTACATCCTGCTAGCAATTTATGAAGCAAAGTCATCATCAGAAATTCCTCAAATGATTAGGGTTTCTATCTCCGAATCATGCGATGTTTATCTGAGAATGGATTGAATTTTACGACGATTTTGACGTCAAGTTTCTCGTGACACATTGCATTTTATTTAGGAACTAGAAGTAGTCATCAGTTGAGTTGTAAAATGTTGTTTGCTTCCTAAACCGTATGGAGCTGAGTGCGTTGAAATATAAGTGAATTCGGGTCAAATCGGTGCGGGAATTTACTTTGAGGAATTTATTCTAACAGACACACGTTTTCCTGTTTTTCTGCTAGTTGGCAGTCAATTTTAAAGGAACAATGGAATTTCGTTTCACGTTGAATTTATAATGAATATCTGTTGGTTTGATCACGACTATTAGTCGAGTTGACTCACGTTACAAAGTCAAATTATTCAAGACACAGTCAGGATTTTAGATGTAGAGGAAAGTTTGTTTTGCCGCTAAAGTGAATTTCTCTGTTCATCTGTTCGAGGCTGCATTCGCCAATTTTATTATTGGGTATGATTCAATTTGCAAAGGATTTGTTTGAACTCAGGAATTACGTCAGATAAAATTTAATTCTAAGTTGTGCGAGATGTTTAACTGTCGAATTCGAAAGTTAGTCGGGTGAACTTAATCAGAGGAACTTATTTGGATGAATTTATTCGGAGAAATTTGATTGGGAAATGAATTCAGTATGCAAGAATAATTATAAAATTAAGCCTTAATTATCCTAAAAGTCCTAATTTTTCTAAGATTGTCTCCGCATCCAATTCTTCAACCTTCGACTTTTCGAATCTGCAAAAAAAAAAACCGCAACAGAAAATGGTGACTTCACTGGGGGAAAATCCTTATGGGTTTCCCTGACTTATTTCTGTTTGTTTATTGTTTTATATATTTATTTGATTACTTGTTTAATTGCTCTTGTTTATTGCTTTTGGGTTGATGTCTTTGAGTGGTGAGACAAGGTCCTATACCCGAACTTGAATGAACTTATGATAGGAAGGTGATATATTCGACGAGGCTTATAGGGAGGCGAATCCCGACCAAGCTTACTTGAGAATCACCGCTCAGTTGAGGCCCTTTCGAAAATGGTATTGTTGATCGAGTACTCGTGAAAACATTCACTATTTTCGATTGGAGCCTGTGGTACTGAGGATCGTAGTTACCTTTAACCCCACTTTGGCCTTTATTAGGACTTAGTGCGAGGACTATGAGGGAGTATTCCCAAAAATAGTTGCTACGCTATACTACACTCAAAAGAGGTTCTCTTAAGAATATTATTAACCATTGAGTCAGTCGGGAAATTGATAATATCCGAAAGATAGACTGATGACTTTGGGCACCTCTTTAGAACCTTGTTCTGCAGGTACAATTAACCTATAGTACATACCTTTTTGAGATGGGTAGACCTTGGCTCCGCTCATGTCCCTCTAACCTAGGACCTTTGATCCTGTTATATATGTTTTGCATCCTGTCTTGTATCGCATTTCATTCCATTTGCATCTTTGTATGATCCATTGCATATCATATTGTCGCGGTGAAATTTGGATACCAAACTATTGATTAGTTTGAATCTTTAATTTAATTTGCAACCGAACTTTGATTTGTCCAAAGGAAGGGATAAAGATCGAAATTCCCACAATGCAATGCAAATGCAAGCTAGAGAGTTTAGGTTCGGGGGTTGGTTAAACTTAGGGAAGGTGCTAGCATCCTAAGTTTTTGTACTACTCTACAGGAACCTCTTGTTTTATGTTTGTTTATTGCTATGTGTTTATCTGCTTAAAGGTTAAAGACCTAGGGGTTTATTTTCTAAGTATACTCGATAAGATATCGCATCTTATGCCTACATATCCTTACGGGAGTGGAATCAGAGTATTTTGTAGTTCTCCTAAAGGGTTTGAGGAGTTCTTTGACTGTGGTCAAAGTTCCTATGGGTTTAGGGTAGTTGATTGATTGATTTTAGGAGAAGAGATGCGTTATCATTTTAAGGGAGATTTAACCGCCACAAGTTGTAGAAAAATAGTCTTTGCATCGTCTTAAGAGAAGGATCACGTACTCGGATAGGGATCGACGAGGTACGCCTCTATCTCTCTTAAGGCAAAGTTCCTATAGTATTGATTGTATTGTTGTGGGGTGGATATTCTATCTCGCTTAAGATGATTTGGCATCTTTCTCTAATGTGTTTGAATATTTTTGTATTGTGTTGTTGATTGTGTTTTGTCTAAGTTGTAAAGATAAGAGACAAGGTCCTTCCTATGGGGTAGGATCTATCTTAAAGATCAACTTGAATGGGATCAAGGATCATGTGGGAGAATGATGCAAATGAGGTGCACTACACACGATTGTTGAATCATGTGTAGGTTTTTCCTTTGGACGTAATGCGATGCGGAAAATGTAAGTGTCGGTAATGTAAATTGCTGAAAGTAAACTGCGGAAATAATAAGGGCAAATAAGTAAACATACACATACGCATGAAAACGCTGAAGTGTGTGAGAGTGAATGTGTCGTGAATGTGAGTGTGCACGATTTAGATTGTATTTTACGCTGTTGATTGATTTTAAGCGGATAAATTGATTTCGGTTTGAGTAAAATGTTGATTTTAAGGTAACTGATTTTATAAGGAAAAGTTGTAGTTGATTTTTAAGGTTAATTAATTTGGTGAGGTTGATTTTTTATTTGATTTACTTATGGGAAAAATACACTTTTGTGAGATTAATTTAGATAGAAGTAATTTTAATGGGTGAAGATTATTAAAAAGGGTAAAATGCTTTCTATCATCTTTTATTAAGTGGATAGTTATTAAGAATAAGTTAATTAAATTATTAAATAGCTTTCTTATTATCAACATAAAAAAAGTTACTAATGAAACGCAAGTTGTAAAAAAGTTTTTTCTTTAATTAATAGAGATGAGAGAAAAAGAGTTTACTTTGATATGAATTATTTTAAATTGATAAAAAGAGTTTTAATTAGATTATTTTTTTTAAAAAAAAGGGGCATTAGCTTATTACTATTATTCTTATATAAAAAACTGATTAAAATATTGGTTAATTAATTGAATTAAAATTAAAGGAAAAAGGGGTAATTATAGATTAGTTAAAAAAAGAGTTACGATTAAGTTAAATAAATTTGCAGATTAAGGATCTACTTAATGGGTTAATTAAGGTGGTTAAGGTGCTAATGAGTGAAGGTGCACGGTATGTGCGTGTGTGCTGCACAAATGTGATTATTACATCAAAAGAAATACAGAAACAAACAAAACAAAACCCTAGCCCCAATTCGTTCTCCTCCTCACGATCCACCATCTCCGATCCCCTTCTCTCTCGATCTCTCGTTTTGATCTCTTCTTCCGTTTATTTCTTCTTCTTCTCCTACACAAAAAGACATAAAAGAATCAAATAGATATCAAGAGTTCAAACAGAACGACTTACGGTGTACAATTTTCTCGCAGGTGTCGAAGGTGATGGCGGATGGTTGTCGTATGGTGTTCGACGGTGGTGATTTACGAACGGTGCGAGGATTCTGAAGATGGGTTCGATGGAGGAAGATAACAGATAAGTTTTCCTTGACTTTCCTCTTCTCAATCCTTTAGGGTTTTTATGAATTGGGATCCTTTGGGGGGTTTCGGGATTGTT
Organism: Lathyrus sativus; assembly: GCA_963859935.3. NCBI lineage: Eukaryota > Viridiplantae > Streptophyta > Magnoliopsida > Fabales > Fabaceae > Lathyrus > Lathyrus sativus. The sequence goes on from OZ012735.1 coordinate 68,678,679, forward strand.
GTTTGGTTTTTTTGTAAATGTTAAATTTCTGGGTTCGAATATGATGGCCCTCTCTTTACGATAACTTTTTCACGACCTTTTCTCTTCTCATTCCTCTCTTTATATAGGTCTCAATTGAGATTTATGTGTTAAAGTCTGATTAAAACCACTTTGAATGCTGATTTGGGCTTTCTGTTTTGGTACAAGCTAATTCAAAACTTTCCTTTTCTGTTCCAATCTCTGTTAAATGAGAATCAAATCCTTGATATCGTATTAATCTGTCTACGTTCAAATAATTGAGATTTGGATTGAGTATCCGAATCTTCTTGTGGAATATTCTCCAATTGATTTACTAACTTTAGATTGTGATTTTGGCAGGTGTAACTAGCGATTGTTCTCGGCCAGAAGGTGGTTTAGAAGCCCAGAGGGAAGAAGCTCGGGTTTGATGCGTGGTGAGACGAGGAGTTTGAGTTTTGGGATTAATCTGCAAGGAGTTTCTCCAATGATCTCTACTTTATCAAAGTTTACGGCTTCGGTAATTCTCGAACGAACAGATAAATCTCTTGGGTGTTGTGACTGCAAATCGGGTAAAAGCATGTTGACATTCTCATACTCTTTTCTCGTAGGGCATGATTCAAAGCTAATACTGTTCAAATCAGGTATGGTTCGTGGATGCTTCTCAGATGCTCCCTCTATCTTGCTCTATTTATTGAGACAATATTCTTCATAACAGGTTGCTCTTGTTGCTGATGCAGGTTTTGTCTCGTTGATGAATGACCAGGACCGAATAAGTAATCATGAAGCTATGGAGCAGCAGAGCAAAGGCATATTAAAAGCTATAATTATCACATCTCTTCAGACATGTTATTTTGTCATTGCTGCTGCAAATCTAAACTTACTAATGTGTATGCAGAACTCCGGAGAAAAATTACTCAATGAGGTTGTCATTCCGATGACAGGGCCTCTTATTCATATTATAGGTGACCGTTTCGAGACCAATGACCTTCACGCAGGGATCTAAAGGAGGATAATTTCCGGCTCTTAGCTTCGAAGTGATTTCGATGGTAAAGTCTCTCATTTGACAAAATCATATTTATGATAATTTCCCATTCCCTTCTAAATTAGATGACCATATCTGCTGTTGGTTTGTAGGATGCTAAAAAAAATTCTGGAGCATAATCCCTCGAGGCTCACTAGCTCCGAATTTACTACCGTGGAACCGTGTGTGGTTTAATGCGTTTGTGGAAGTCCAGATTTGAAGGAAAGCTACTCTGTTACTTGGGATTTGGTGATGTAGGCTTAAGATCAGCAACAGAGGTATCCATTTGATAATTTTCCTCTTTTTAATGTCTTAACAGCAAAACCATTGGTGCCTGTGTTAACTGTTGGATCCATCTGCTTTAATCTCTGTAGGTGATTAGTTGAATTTGGATCAAATACATTGCCAATGAAGGTGTATACTTGTGCAAAATCTGGTATGACATGAACTGGCTTGCCCATATTGCCTTGATTAATCCCTTTACTACTTGGCATAGCTAGGTGAGTGCTGTCATTACTGCTGCTATTGCAATAATTAAGAGGAGCAGCTTGTCCAGATTGTCCATCATGTGTCATCTGCATCCGATTGTGGCACACTAGCTGGTGGTTGGATGCAACCCTGCCAGTTCTATTTAGAGTCTGAGGAAACAATGGAATTATGTCCTTTGCAGTAGATCCTAGTTCTGATAAAGCAGTGATAGCCTCAAGTATAAAAGGGCAATGTCTTAGGCATTCTTTATAAATAGCAACGGCAGCTCGACTATGTCTAGAAAATCGATATAGCTTTCCTAATAACAAATTCATTGGTAAACTTCTAGATTTGCTTGGAATTCCTTCCATCTCAACTAGAGCTGCTTTGTTCTCATTTAGAAAACAGTGACATGATGCAATTTGAACTTCACCTCGTTTTCATTAATTACTGCTATACTGCAAGAATTTGGAGAAGAAGATCTATTTGATGATAATGAACTCCGAGCAGATGACATGTTCTGTTTGGGAATCATCCTGTAGTATTGTAAAGCTTGCTTATAGGTGTGAATGGCTCTACGATACTCCCTTTCATGGTAGAATGAATCACCAAGTAGCACCAAGCTCTCAGTTTTGAGATGAGGAGAGGATTCAGCATTTGCAGCAGTAAAGTAGCATGTCAACCAGGATTATGATGAATGGAAAAAGCGTACACGTGTACCAGCTTCCTAAACCGTAGTTATGAAAATTCAAGTTAATGCTTTTGACTTGAGGTTATGTGATGACCTTCTTGTATTTCTTTGTATCGTGGCAAATAGTACCTGGCTGTAAAGTGGACAAGTTCCACCATATTATATTATTATTTGCTTCATGAACATTACATGTAACGATGGATTGTTATAAAACTTCACAATTTCTGACTCTTAGCCGTTCTCATGTTGACGATCCATTCAATCATGATCATAATTTGAATTTAATAATTCTCAACTAATTGCAACGATTTCGCTCTTGTAATTGGAACTTAACTTTGAGGAAGACACTTATTAGTTTAACAACTTCAATCCCTCCAAGTTGAAACTAAAATAATAACCAAATTGTTGGTGGACTAAGGTCTTGAAGATCAAAATAAACCATAGGAAAAGCACCAATTGAAATCCAAGCAACTCTTGTCATCATAACACCACTTGACTAAATAGCAACATGTTGAATTAAAAACCCAAACGAATAATCCTTAAATCTTGAACTCAAATTATCTTGCACTACAAATGCCTCCATCTATGAGCCCATGATCTTAATTCTTGTACGAATTCTGTGTTGACAACCCTTCCTTGCTAAGGAGAAAACTTGAAAGGGACCAAAATATTGATTTAAGGGGGGTATAGTCATAAGAATCCGCCGGAGATGCCCTTAAAGCAAAAATGACTCTGCACACACTCGTTAGTCGCATATAAAAGTGAAAGATACAACAAACGAAAACACCCAAGGAGGTGGATTCTTAAGGTAAAAAATTAGGGTGTGACAACGTGGCGTGTCGCGTCCTTGGATGAAGGGGAGACAGTCTGCCCGTCCCTCATGTCACCATCATGGATGTTAGAGGGCCCAACCTGGTCCTCGCCATTGGTGAGTGGGGCAAAGGCGGAATTATGGACAACATCGTCGTGACGTGGGCTGGTCATGATCTTTGAAGTTGAAGTTGATAACTGTTAGGGCTGATGTGGCGTCATGAAGACCAGCACATGGTATTCGCCCTAGTGTAACTGCTCCGTGCTATCCGAGAGGTGGATGACCGAATAATCAGGGCACATGTAGTTACATGATGACGTGTTTCCGCGTATGGGACACGTTGAGAACGTGAGAGAGGTCAAAGGAGCTCCCCGAGCTGGATGGGTTCTGCCCGACAACGGGGCAGAAGAGAGCGCGCGCCGGGCAAATGTGAGGATTCCTGCTCGACTGCCATGGGTCTGTGCTCGACAGAAAAAGATGTTCTCCCCGATAGGGGAAATGTCTCTGCCCGACGATGAGGCGACTTAGGTCTTATTGGACCTTCCAACCTGATGGGGTTTGGACTTGCTCGACTATGGGCCAAATGACGGCCCAGTCCAGAACATTTTTTATTTTTAAAAATAATAAATTTTCTTGGTTAAATAATTTTTTTTTTTGTTTTTATGTTTTTATTACATTTTAAAAACAAATGTGCATAACACATCAGTCTCATGTGAACACACGAGTATTTACACCAGTGTCCGTATGAACGCATGAACTATTGCGTTTTTTGTATGATTAAAAAAATAATTTTTTTTTAAAATAATGTGTAAATCCAAACATAAAAAAATTATGTTGTTTTTTAAATTATTTATGTTACTAATATTTTAATTTTAAAATTATTTTTAATTTAAGATATAATATATATATTAATTTATATTTATATATATTTTAAAAATAATATATGAAAAGTGGTTGCTGGATCCTATTAGAATCAATCGTTGTAATTATGGTTTTTTAAATTGATCATAGTTTTTTAATTAAAAAAAAATAATATATGAAAAATGAATTATATATTATTGATGTAATTATTTCAATAATATATGTTATTAATGACAAATGTTATTTTTAAATTGAATTTAATTAAAATACAATGATATAGTATTTAGATGTAAAAAATAGTTTGACTTTTATTTTAATAATTGGTAAAGGAATGCAAATGAACGATGATGATTAATTGACCGTATAAATTTTATAGTAACTAATCTCTTTTAAATTAATAAATAAATCTTAACTTTTTTTAAATGAGAAACAATTATTTTTTATCCAAATATTTTTGTAAATAATATTAAAACAAAAATAATATTACACCTTTCATTCAAATATTTTGATACATAAAAAAATTATATTTATAGTTCATATATAAATCAAAATATATCTATTTTTAAAAGGTAATGAATTTTTTTAATAATTTTCTTTTTTTATTTTTATTATATTTTAAAAATAAATGCGACTAAAATAAATTTTTAATTACAAAAAAGTTATTCATAAATGAAACTTTTATATTTATATTCCCAGTTAAATGATTGCCGAGAATTTTTTTTTGAATTCGGGAAATAATACTCCTATTTCTATTCAATAGGGTTGATTATTAAGTGCAGTGGTGTTCTTCACCCAAACCCAAACCTAATCGCCTCTTCTCACTCCCCACGGGAAAATTTGTAACCATATTGAGGAGAAAAAGGGATTTTGGTACAAACCACTCTTTCATTCCCTTCCCCATTATCATTATAGAAGAAAAAGATGGAGGCAAAGTATCATGGATTCGGCAAGAATTCAGAGAAAAAGATGGAGGCAAAGTATCATGGATTCGGCAAGAATTCAGGACCCGCTGAACCTTTTCAAGCTAAACCCTCTTTTGGTTTCAACGATCCTTCCTCTTCTTCTCCCATCACAACCCCAATTCTACCTTCAACACACAGGTACGCTAATTTGGTTGCTTTATGAGTGTATATGCTAGAAAAGATAAGATTAGCAAGATAAGATTAGCAACATGTAATTGAGCTATGAGTGTATATGCTAGAAAAGATAAGATTAGCAACATGTAATTGAGCTATGAGTGTATATGCTAGAAAAGATAAGATTAGCAACATGTAATTGAGCTATGAGTGTATATGCTAGAAAAGATAAGATTAGCAACATGTAATTGAGCTATGAGTGTATATGCTAGAAAAGATAAGATTAGCAACATGTAAGCAAATACAAGTGGTATTTGGATTGGCTTGTATTGCCCACCTGATTTTATGTAACAACCTCTGTGAGTGATTTTAACCCTGAAAATAATGCTATGGAAAAATGAGTAATGTTGTCTTGTCCTACGAGAATAGGGAGAGGATGAGTTAAATACTGTGCTGACAATCTGACATTCAAGAATTAGGGCTAAATCCCAGAAATTCTATGTACCCTGTCTGCGCTGCACCAGTTCGGGCACCTACCCAATATCCGATATGGGTACAGAATACAACATTTTTAGAAAAACTAAGATACGGGTGCATCACTATAATCTTTTTTAAATATAATTATAAAAAAAAGGCTGAAATCCGAAAGTTGTATAGTAGCGGCGCAGGCGTACAATAATGTAAGACTATATATAATTGGTATTTTACTTATATAAATATACTAAACATAAATTTGACTCATTAAAATAGCATGAAATTGTAGGGACCAAAGAAAAAAATTACGTTTTTGTGGGTATGTGTACCAAACATGAAAAAAAAGTATTGAGTTGGTACGTATCATATGCGTACCGGTACTGATACCTTGCCCAAAATTGTGTACCCGTGCTTTGATGGTAATTATTATGGTGTCATTTCTGTGTTTTCTATTTTATACTAAGTTGCATCCTTTTTTTTATCATTTGAAAATAGCATGTTAAATATTTGTCATACAAAATGTTTTCTTCTCATAGGTTAGCTTGATAATATTTCATTTTTAGTTCATTATGTTTTTTTTCCAGCTCCATTGAATCTCCTGGTTGGAGTGATGGTCAGAATATGTTATATAAAGATTTGGGTGCCCAAACTCCGGAAAGGACCACTTCTGTCACTAAATTTATTGCTTCGCGTGATTCGACTTTTGGTATTACAGCCAGAGTCTATCGATCTCCACTCCTAGAAAGCACCCGATCTCCTCCTGTATCATATGCAGATATTGATGATTTGAGGAACCCAAATCAAACTGTCCTAATAAATAAGTAAGAGGGTATAGTTTTTAACAGTATATTATTTCTCAATTAAAATTATTGTATATATGACCTTTGCATTGACGTTTCCTTTTTTGATTGAAATATCATATGCATAAACTAGACATATATCATTCCAGCTTTACTTCTATATAGGCTAAACCTCTGTTATGCAGGCTGGCTTTTAAATAGTTATATATCATTTCCCCTGCTGTTCTGATCTTTATCATGAATATTTTTCAATGATAGATTTGTTGTGATAGTCTGGCCTAGGAAAGTCATTTTAGCTTTGGCATTCTTCTGTTTACATCATTTGAGCCACTAGTGTTTTATATTTACTGTGAAATGTCTTGCCCGGTGGCATTATCTTCTTTTTCCACTTATTTGTTTGAGGCCTTACTTTGTGTTTTACTGCTGATTGCTGTAGCCGCCCAAATGTGCACATGGAGGGGCAAGGCAACTTACTTCCTCTAAAATTGCAATCACCTCCTTTGGTACCCTTGAATCATCAATCTGTTCCGAATTTCCAAGCTCCTTCTGTTTCTGTTCAGCAGTAAGTTTTAGATGCAACACTACTCTCTCCCTTCCTTCAATAGATATCTACTGGTTAGCTATCTCTATGTGCATTCAGGAATCAGAAAATTATAACTGAAGTTTTTCTTAAATCTCCATATAGGTAAAATTATGAAATGTTGCATTTTGATCTATAAAATCATTTGTACTTCACGGACTTGTCTTTTGCATGCATGACATTCTCTGTTCTAGTTTCAACACCATTAGTTGGCTGGAATCTTGCTGTTTGATTGCTAATCTTATTGTGATATGGCATTGCTTTCATCCTTTAATCAGTTGTACATTTGAATGCTTTAAAATAGGTAATTTATGGGCTCTAACCTTTTTTTGTTGTTGTTATTTTCCAAACATTCATTGCTTATCATTTGCTTCATCTAGATTTTGGCCGATGATTACAGCTCACCATTTATTAATGGTGGGGCTGTTTTATGATAAAATGCTGTTCTAATGCCATGACATGGATGCTGTTCCCGGGAAGCTGCTATTTCCATGATGGGATGGCACCTACGGTAGCCATGGCAGAAATGACGCTGAAAACAACTTAAAAAATAAAGGAAAAAAGTTGGGTGAAAAAGAAAAAAAGGACTAAGGCTGTGCATGGTTGGTTATTTTCAAAAACCAAACCATAATCATTTTCAAACCATAATCATTTTCAAACCAGTTAAATGGTTTGGATTAATAACCATAACCACATTTTAATAAAAACTGGTTATAAATTTGGTTATGGTTAATAACCGGCTATTAATTTTATTTAAAAAAAAAATTCCAAAAAAAATAATTTTTTATCCAAAAAATTTAGTTAGTTTTTAAAAAAATTAATTTTTTTTTTCAAAAAAATTTACTCTGACTTATCTTTTGCTGATTGTTAGTTTGCTCCTCACATAAATTCTTGAACTCTTAAATTAATTTACTCTGACTTATTTTTTACTGGTTGTTAGTTTGCTCCTCACGTAAATTCTAAATTCTAGATTTATTTTAGTTCAATTTTAAGCAATGTGAGACTTTAGTATAGCGGAACAAGCTTGTTGCATTTTTTCTCTATCATTTATCCTAAACTAATTAGCATAACTGTTACAAAATATCTTAAAACGTGGTCAGTTATTATTTCCAATTAGAAACCTCACTTCCGTTGTGCTACTCTATTATGCCTCTTTTTCTTTTCTAGCTTATCAACCCTGTAGATTAACAAACAAATTTGTAAGATTTTTTTCTGTGCTCTAAGTCTGGAACAGTATAGTTCTTAGTACACCTGGATTGAATGTTTTATGGAACTTAATTTGGCTGTTGCTTTGCATATTATTGGTGGAACAATAGGATTGTATTAGTTTGAGGAACAAAATATCAGTAAGCAAATATCTCATTGCTTGCAGAGATATATTGACAACGATACAAACCAGCTTTGGGGTACATATCAACATCAAAAACACAAAGCAAACCTTTTGCACTAATTAATGTTGTATTTATTTTTTATTTCTAAAATTCCTGTGTGCACAAGCATTGGGGGCTAGGGTTGCGTTACAGTATTCTAAAGATAATCTTCTATGTAGTTGGCTTAAGGTTGTGTCAAGTAATGCTCATGCAAAGTTTTATTGTTGCTCTTACTGTGGTCGAGATTGGTTGCTTTCATCTTGGCTTTGCTTGCATTAATTAATGTTGTATTTATTTTTTATTTCTAAAATTCCTGTGGGGACTGTTGATCCATGTAGTCAACCATACTATTGGGGAAAGGTTTAGTTATTATCTCTTGCAATGCCGAAATTTGACACTGTTTACTTAGATTAAGCTATTTTTGTTATACAGGCCTGCCTTAGCTCGCAGTACATTGGATGGACAGGGCAGTCCATCTATCAATTTTCCTAACTTCTCGGTCCGTCCAGTCCAGTCTTCTCTCACTCCATATTTTGATTCTCAGAATCCTCGGCCTAGTTTTACCAAAGAACTTAATCAGGGTTCAAAGAGAACTAGGTCCCCTCCTCTATTATCTACCAACATACACGAGGATTTTAACGATGCTAGGAAAGACTTTAGAAGGTAATGCCATTGATATTTTCCCTAGTATATCCTTTCACTGTAGTTATAATGTAATTACTTCTGTGAAGTTTATCTGATAAAATTAGATCAGGCCCTTTTTAGAGATAAGAGTATATCTAGCTAGTTTAACTAAACAAAGCCCTTGTAACTAACTGTGCCGAGTTAGCGCAGTTAGATTCAACTATAAAGTGAAACGAAAATCAGTTAGATCAAAACAACAATGAAGAGCTCTCTCATTACAACAATGAAGAGGAAATAGTATCCTAGTCCATTATGAACATGGAAATAGTATCAGAGCTATGTCAGAGCTATTTTGAATGGAAATATCGCAGCTATTACGAATGAAAATAGTATTAGAGCTATCTATTACACATATATGGAGTGGAGATAAGTAATCAAAATGACAAATAATCATAAATGTGTAGCTAAGTTGTACCCAATGGGCTATGCGCGCAAATAGTACGAACAAAAGTAAATGTATTACGGCTAAGAAGACATTATTCTTCTCTCATTTCTTGGTCCAAAGCCAATTCCAGATGCTCTTCTCGGTTGGCAGCTGTTCAGCTTTCCCAATCGATTCAATGTTAACTTAAGGATCTGCGGACGAGCCTCGAGCAAGACTCTCTCAACCTTAACACCTAGTTCCACTCCTTTCATTTTCTAATCCCAATCAAAATGAAGCCTGAACAACTCTCAGTTTCTTCATTCTCTTGCTTTTGGTTCAGTATCTTCTTATTGTTCACGTGAAATAGTCTTCATGAAATACAACTTTGAACGAGTGTTCAAACACCATTACATCTACGTTTAAACAAGCTCCCTGCATCCTGTCATTCACGTTATTCATGTTACCTTTAGCGGAACTTCTTACGTACCTTCTCATGTTTATTGGCCAGTTTAGTTAATCAAAGCCCTTGTAACTAACAGTGCTGAGTTAGAGTTTAGTTAATCAAAGCCCTTGTAACTAACTGTGCTGAGTTAGCACAGTTAGGTTCAACTATAAATATCTAGCTACATCTCTATGTAACTAACTTTGCAAAACTGAACTGAAAATCGATTAGATCAAAACAATTCTTTCTCTTCCTTCTCTCCTTTATGTGTTTCTCAGATTCTTATATATAATCAAGACAGTTAAAATTTGAGCTAAAGTCGAGATTCACAAGTATATCTTTGCGCAGTTGAGACAGTTAAGATCTGAGCTAAAGTCTATTGCAAAAGGGGAGAAATCTATTACTTGAGTACTTGGTCAGAATTCAGCGAATTATGGACATCCTGGATTCCATAGATGATCCAGTCTCCCATTGTGATCAGATTGAACCAATCCTTGATGGATTAAGGGATGAGTACAATGCACTTGCCTCTATCATTCAGTATCGTCCTATTCTCTACCCTATTATTGAGGCTGAGTCGATGCTTCTCTCACATGAAGCAAAACTAGACAAGTCCAAGAAAGTTACATTATCTGAACCTCTGTCTTTCAACCTCACTCAAACCAAATCTCCGTCCTCTCAGCCAAACAGTTCAGTTAACTTTGATACTCCAAATGTATCTCAGTTTAATCCTGTGATGAATTACAATGAATCTCGTGGTGTATTTCGTGGAGGTAGTGCTTTTCATCGTGGCAGAGGTGGTGGTAGGTTTGGTGGTCATTCCAAAGTGCAATGTCAAATATGCTTCAAGCCTAGTCATGATGCTAACATTTGTTACCACAAGCGTTCCTCTATGATGCCACCTATGTGGCCTAATTACTCCTCAAATCAGATGCCAAGGCCTAACTGGAACCAATGGACTAACAGTCAAACTCAAATGACGCTTGCAGGAAATTAGTGGACAAGTAGTCATTCTCCAGCCATGGCTCAACTTCCTACTTCTTAAGAATGTGTGGTTGTGCCTAACTTCGCCCTACAAAACCGACTTGTAGGGTGAGGGTTGCCTCTATTTATAAACACATGTTCAGACCATATATTGTCCGATATGGGACTCTTAGCACCCCCTCTCATGCTCAAGGTTTGCGTCCGGGGCGTGAAACTAAATTGTGGGTGGCTCAATGAGATCTTAAACGAGACTCTGATACCATCTTGAAATACAAGAGACTAAGAGACATTTGAATAAACCATGTCCAATTGAGTCATTATTGATTTTTAAAAATGTCCCCTTGTGTTGACCACCTGAGGCTTGGAAATCTCATAAACTGAAATTCTAATTTTATTATAGAGTTGAAACAGAAAATGCATTTGTTGAGCCTATTTTATATTTGTGTGGCTCTTCCAGACCTTCCATATCCTCTAGATTGGGAAGCACATCAAATGTTCTTAAGACCAGCCCTCATTCTCAACTTCACCAAATATCTTCGCCATTTAGAGTTGCCGAAGCTGCCGGAAGCAGGCCCATCATCTCCACTGCTCCTAAAAGGACAAGGTCGCCTCCTCCATCATTTTCAGCCACTGAAACCTTTGAAGGAAACTTCGAAGACAACTCTGAACGGTAAGAAACAAATAGCACCGTTTACATTGTCTGTGTATTTTATCTCAAATTCAATTTTTTATCGGATCCTTATTTTTTGTTGTGTTGATAGTGAAATGTTAGCCAAGGCAAAGCGTTTAGCTCGCTTCAAGGTAGAGTTAAGCAAATCTGAACATCATAATGATGACGTTGTAGGTGATACAACGTCAGTGTTGGAGAAGAAAGATATGGGTGGACATATGATAGATTCAGCAAGCAAAATTACCAATGGCCATGGTGTTTCTGACAATGAAGGGCAGGAAACATCCAATGTTATTATTGGCTTATGTCCAGATATGTGTCCTGGTATATCTCATATTTTAAATCTAAAGTGAACTTGTGATATTGTATTTTTATCTGATCTATAATTCAAACTCTGGAATGATTTTTTCAAGCTTTTAAAATTTGTTATTTGTTTTTGAGGTGGAAAAGTCTTGTTTGAGAAAAGTCCATGTTAACAAGCATGCCAACTCGTTCTTGCAAAAATTTTTGATATCTAAATTTCCCTTTTTTGTTGTCTGGTATTTCACACTCCTTAGTGATAACTCTTCTACTGTATAGGAAGTGTAAGAATGTTTTCATTTATTTTTTATTTGATTTGTATTTCAGAGTCAGAGAGGGGAGAGCGTGAAAGGAAAGGGGATCTTGACCAATATGAACGCGTGGACGGGGACAGAAATGTAACCAGCAGACTTCTTGCAGTTAAGAAGGTGATTCTCATATTACTAATTTTTTGTTTATCCTGTGAAAGAACGCTACTTTTTAATATTTATAATAATCCATATCATGATTCATGACAGTATACTAGGACAGCAGAGAGGGAAGCCAGCTTGATCCGGCCTATGCCCATCTTGAAGAAGACAATTGGTTATCTGCTAACTTTACTAGACCAACCTTATGATGAAAGGTTCCTTGGCATATACAACTTCTTGTGGGACAGGATGAGAGCTATTCGGATGGACCTGAGAATGCAGCACATTTTCAATCAAGGAGCTATTACTATGTTGGAACAGATGGTTAGTCCCTGTAGCTTTGTCATTACTATATCTTCGGAAATAGCTTGAGTTCAAAATCCGGTGGCCTCATAGAAACCTCTTACGAACGAGAATATGCAACTGCTGTTAGAAACCGGAAATATGGAAATATGTAAACTCATGTCTTCTGTGTTATTTAAGTCCTGTAAGCAAAAAATCAGAAACTCAGCACTATAATATTATCACTTAGAGTGGGTTGGGCTGGAGTATGCTCATATTTATCTTGATGATGGTGAAGTTATGTTGTCAACCAATCCTCTGATATGTTTTTGAACTTGGGCATCTGTTGGTTTTTGCTTTTTGCATTTTCCTTTTCTTTAGGTTATGTGTAATGCTGTGGAATTGCAGCCAATACCCGTTATTGGTAACTTTAACATGCAGCACTTATTAGATACCTTGACTGATAGAACCACTGGTATATTATACTGAAAATGGAGAAGAATCCCTTTTGATTATTCCAATGGCAGCACTTCAAGGATCTGCCTACCTCCCAATGCCACAAAATGGAGAAGAATCCCTTTTGACTATTCCTCTCAAATTACAAGATGCTTCCCTCTCCAATTCTCCTATCTATTGATAGGCAACATGCCTTATTTGGCCTAGCTAACTTTCAACAAAACTACTAACTAACTATTAACTAATTAACTAACTAACTAACCAACCACTTAAGCAACAAGTAAAAACTTCTTAACTAGCAATAGTAGACTTATCATTGACTTTCCAGTTCGTTAAGCTAATTCTTGTATATTATCAGCACCAAGATATGTGCCAAATTAAGCACTAACTCTTCCATTATAATAATGCATATAAAAGAAGATTGTTGGCCTTGCTTTAGTGGTAATAGAAAGGTTTTAGGTAGTTCGTTAAATGCTATATGGATTCAGATAGTCAAATACTAAATATATATTGAGTTCTTGGTAGAATAGCGTTATTGTATCTTTATCAATAACATGCATCTTTTGTACAAAGCAGTGTCAGATGATTGATTATAAAGACTAATGAAGATGTTGAATTCATTGGTTTCAGATAAAATTACACATCATTGCAATGCATGAGTTATGTGAATACACTAAAGGAGAGGGATTTTCCGAGGGCTTTGACGCTCACCTCAATATTGAACAGATGAACAAAGCTTCAGTTGAATTGTTCCAATTGTATGATGATCACAGAAAGAAAGGAGTGTATATTCCCACAGAAAAAGAGTTTCGTGGCTATTATGCGCTTCTTAAACTGGATAAGCACCCTGGTTATAAAGTAAGTAGCCTTTATAGTGTTTTTAACCTTTTAATGTTTCATTTGCTATACAAAATCTATGGAAATGAGCAAGTTATGCTAGGTTGAACCTGCAGAGCTCTCCCTTGATCTTGCTAAGATGACTCCAGAGATAAGGCAGGCACCAGAAGTTCTATTTGCCCGCAATGTAGCAAGGTTTGTGATATACATAGAAGTTGTTACCTTGTTATCATGGTTGCAGTCTAACCTTTCTTTGTTTTTTATTTTGCAGAGCATGCAGAACGGGTAATTTTATTGCCTTCTTTCGGCTTGCAAGAAAAGCAACTTATCTTCAAGCATGTCTAATGCATGCTCACTTTGCAAAGGTATCAGATATTCTTTTTATTTTTTGTGCTCAACAAAGACACTGATTGTAGTTTTTCATAAACAGCTTAGGCCTGCCATGTATAGACTGAGCATGCATTTACTAAATCATTATAGGAAAGTTTAGGAAATTGTTTGAGTTTATCAGACGCAAACTAATTACACACAATATGCAGTTCCTACTCAATGATATATCACTATTTTCATGCTTAAAGACTTTGACTTTTCTTGCCTGATTTTCTTTAAAATATTTGTCTCAAAATGCATAATTCTTAGAAGGATGTCTGAGTAAAAATAACTTAATTTTATTTTGAATCTGTCATGCATCTGTCAAAATAAATGTCTAGACTTCACTTTAGTTATGGATCATGTTGTCAATAGTGGTCTATGGCAGCACAATCCCTCTGCTCAACAATCTGGGATTGACAACATAGGTTATGGTTTGCTGATTATGTGACTGAGCTCCAATGCTAAATCTTGTTTGAAATCCTAACCTTTATGTTTTGTGCCACCTTTATCAGTTGCGTACCCAAGCGCTTGCTTCTCTACATTCTGGTGTACAGAATAACCAAGGTCTTCCTGTTGCTCATGTTGCTAATTGGCTTGCTATGGAGGTATATTTTATGGATTGATGTGGATGAGTGCTGCATCTATCTTTTTCCATTTTTATGTCTTTTAGCATGTTTTTATTAACTTTGTCTTATACTGACCTTTGTCTGTATAATTAGGATGAGGACATAGAGGGTCTTTTGGAGTATCATGGGTTCTTGATAAAAGCATTTGGAGAACCATACATGGTGAAGGAAGGCCTGTTTCTTAATGCTGATACTGAATACCCCACAAAGTGCTCCAAACTTGTCCACAAGAAAAGGTCTGGGAGGATTGTTGAGGATGTTTCACCCTCAATTCATGCTGAATTACTACCTGGCGAGACTATGAAAGAGATTCCGATGGCGAAAGCATACAAGCATGAGCCCCAAACAGTATCAGCTGCTAAAAACAATAGTTCTGTCCAGAAGCTTGATGAGGAAATTCCAGAATCTAAAGCCATTTACTCTCCAAAGGATAGTAAATCAGGAAAGGCATTTAAGGAAATGCAAAGTGTTCAGGACAGTGTGAAAGATTCTGATATGGCTAGGACTCATCCATCACCAATGAGCTTCCCCTTTGGTAATATTATGCCTGAACCACAACAAACAAGAATTGAAGGTTTAAAGATTGCCAATTCTTATATGGTTGCTGAAGCCTCACCAAGGAGAAACTCACCCTCTAATGTGGATGTCAGGCCATTGGAGAGTATACCAAAAACTCTTCCACCAGAAGGTTCATTAGCTAATAGCTTTTTCTTGCCACTTCCTGTGGCCCAGAGTGTGTCCAAGGATGAGTCCCTGTTTATTCACCAAGAACATGAAGAACATGAAGATGAAATTCATGAAGTTAGTGAAAGTTGTCACGATGAAGAAGTTGCTGAGGCCAAGCTGAAGTTGTTTTTAAGGTTTTCATGCTTTGTTCCATTACACAATTTAGGGCTTTGGCATATGAATTATTCATATGATCCCTATTTATTGCTATTTTAAAGCTGTTATACTTAATAATCCACTCTTTTCTTCCTTGTCTGCTCTGTTAGGTTATGGAGGAGACGAGTCTCAAAATTAAGAATGTTACGGGAAGAGAGGCAATTAGCATCAAATGCTGCACTGAGTTCATTAGCATTGGGCCCCCCAATTCGACAATGTATAGAAGTAAGTTTTGCAGTTTTGTGAATTTTCATTGAAGTGCTCTTTACTAGGGGAGAGACATTGGTGATGGTAGTGAAATAAATATGATTGCTTTTAATGTAGCTTCTTTTCTTTAAAAGGGGAGAGACATTGGGGTTTGGGGACTTTATCCTGTCTTTCACCTCCCATTACAAACCACCAAGAAAGTACCTGAGCTGTTTCTCTTCTGAGTGGAAGATGCTTGAGTCACAAACACCGTGAAATCTCGGACATACTACTCCTCGTAGCAATCCACCCCTAGAGGTTGTTCTACCGGAAGTAGGAAGCTCCACCTTCCCAAGAACTACCATTACCTCCAGCAAATTCTGACTATTTCTCACTGACATACTCATCGATATGCTACACTGGCTGGGGTGAAACAACCTACCTCAAGGGTTAATTGACAGTATTGTCATCATAACAATCAATGATCTGTTTCAGTATCAACCTACTCAGTGTTATTTGATCTCATCATCAATGCTTTCAATTCGCAACTGCGTGCTTGCTAACAATGGCTTCTGCGGGTTGGACCACTTGTTAATAATTCAGAAAGCTTGGAACAGAAAGTGATAGAAAGAATAATAAAACTGAACTATCAAATCATGCCTTATTCTGAGAAGAAAATGGATAATATAATCCTGAGAGTTTTCCTTTCACACCAAAGCTATCAAATCACTGAACGTCCCTCCATATTCTAATTTTCCCTATGTCTTCAATTACTCTCTTCTAACTAACTAAATAATACTAACCAACTAAAGTAACAGCTTCCATTGCTCTTCCCTAATGGTACTCCCTAACAAAATCATTTTATTTTTTAATAAGGCATTTTAGCTAATGACCTGCTCACTACTTCCAAATTCTGATCAATCCAAAGTTTGCTACTGAATCAGTGAAACATACTCTGAAGAATTGATTGTTGAAACAGTGTGCATTAACATGAATATCATTTAGCAATTTTAATTTTCTGCATTAAGAAGTTTCCATGCATAACTACTGTTGATTTGATTTATTTGTTTATTTTGTGGCTCTCTTTTGATGCAGAAACCTGGTAATTTTGACAAGTTTGACATTGATGTAACGATGAGGGAGAGATATGAAACACAGGAAAACTCTCAGTCAAGACTTAATGTTTCTGATGTAGTAGGAGATACAATAGCCAGAAGAAATCCAGATTCTAAATGCTTGTGCTGGAAAATTATTCTATGCTCTCAAAAGAGCATTGCATATGAAATGGGAAAAGCAGGCTTGTGGTTAACCTCAAAGGTCATGCCTTCCAGTGGTGATGATGATGTGGTGATTTCATCTCCTGGCTTGGTGATATGGAGGAAATGGATTCGAAGTCGATCTAACATTGATCCTACATGCTGCTTCTCTGTCATTAGAGATACATCAGTTGGTAATCGAGATGAGGTAGTATCAGGGGCAAATGGAATTTTGTTTCTAGTATCTGAGAGCATCTCATGGAAACATCAGAGAGTTAATCTCCATAACCTTTTGATGTCGATTCCCTGCGATGCTTCTTTGCCTCTACTCATCCTATGCAGTAGTGGCTCATATGATGAAAGGTCCTCTTCTGTTATAATCAACGAGTTGGGTCTTCAAGACATTGACTTACGGGTCAGTAGCTATCTTGTTGTTTTCCTCAGGGAAAACCAGCAGATGAAACACTCAAATGGATTTTTTAGTGATACCCGTTTAAGAGAAGGATTACAATGGCTGGCAGGTGAATCAGCTTCGCAACCCAACCTTGACTGTGTGAAAATAAGAGAACTTGTTCACACACACATTAGTTCCTTTTCAGGGGCGCAGGACATCATTAGTAACTCCAAGTTGGGCCCTAATGACTGCATCTTATTGTTCAATAAGGCCTTGGATTATTCAATGCAGGAGATTGTTGCTGCTGCCAATTCAAATCCTGCTGGTTGGCCATGTCCAGAAATTGGCTTACCTGACAAGTCTTTTGATGAAGATAGAGTAGTAAAAAGTTATTTGCCAACTTTGGGATGGAGTTCAAATGAGAAAACTCAACCAATCATCTATGCCTTGCAAAACTGTAAGCTCCCTACTTTTACCGATGATTTATCTTGGTTGGCCAGAGGTTCGAAAGTTGGGCAGGAGATCGAGAATCAGAGGACACAGCTTGAGAATTGCTTGATCCAGTACCTGTCTCATACTAGTAACATGATGGGAATTTCATTGGCAGCAAAAGAGGCACGTGTCATAACACAAACATGTGCTAAACTTGAGTTGTGTGGTTCAAGTTACCGTGTAGTTCCACATTGGAGTTTGATTTTTCGTCGAATTTTTAACTGGCGATTGACAGGTTTATCTAGTAGGGAAATTTCCACGGCCTACATCTTAGAACGTCATCATAATGTTGATCTTCAAAATGTGGGCTTTTCAGCATGTTTATCCTCTTACTATCCAGATACATCTTTAGATGAAATGATCAGTGTTATCTGCAACTCTCCTCTTCCTGCTAATGACAGGAGGCCTAGGCCCAAAGCAATTCAACGTCTTCCACCTATGGATTTTGATGACGAGACAACTAACTTAAGTGACGTCGAAAGAAATCTTCGACTTGAGTCGCCTAATACTAACACAGGTGGCACATATGGTATAAACAATGCTAAAAGTGAATTGTTATCGAGTAAGAAACCAAACAAAGAAGCTGACAAATTGAGCAAGCTATTGGAGCAATGTAACTTGCTGCAGGATGGCATTGATAAGAAGCTATCTATATACTTCTGATTGGCACATACATACCTTTTTTTCTATTGTTGTATGTATCCTTGACTAAAGTAAATTAATATAATTCTGGTTTACATGAAATTTTGTATACTAAGTTCTAACTCCATTGTCTTATTGTAAAACATTTCTTTAAAAAATATAGTTAGTTTATTAAATTTTACAGTAAAATAATGTCACATTAACCGAGTGGTTGAAAGCATAAAGAATCTAAGATGCATAAGTATGGTATCAAGTACAAAAAGACATTTGAAAAACAGGAATGCTATTATATCCATTTTGATATTAAATATTTACATTGTATGTACTATTCATATGGTGAACAATATTTTTTTAATAAAAATATATTTATGAATATTAAAATGAACAGTACATGAATAACCGTTATGAATAGTATGTAAACAATGCTCATGAACGTTATTTTATGTAGAGAAATAATCATGAATAGAACAATGCTCATGAACACTATTTATGAATGTTATTTTATGTACTGAAATAAAGTTAATTAATGAGATATAGAAAATTGGTTAATGAAATAATAAATTTGTTTAATAAACATTTAGATGTTACAAGTAATTTTTTGTAATAGAATAATACTGGTTAATGAAAAGTAAAAAATTTGTTAATAAAATTATGAATTTGATTAGTAAACGTTAAAATATTAAAAATATTTTTTTAACCGTAAACAAAGTTGATTAATAAAATATAAAATGTGATTAATAAAATTATAATTTGGTTAATTACATAATATTAAATAATTATCTTTTAATTTAAAAATAAAAATAAATAAAAATAAAAACAGAAATAATAATGTTTTTTATTTTCTTAAAAAGATATTATTATAATATTTTATTATTTAATGTATTAATAAATAATGAAATACAATCTAAATGTATATTTGTGGCGTAGGAATCTCATTTTTGTTTCAAAAGTATATGAGTGTGTCAACAAATACATGAATACTTTTATATAATGGAACATGAGGGGAGCAGTCAAGATTCAACTCTGTATTTTTCATAAATATCAAGATGCTTTCCAAATTTTAAGCCAGTGTCAGTAATGTAGGCTTAAATAATACTTTTGTTCTGAAGTTAAATCATTTTGATTTTAATTTTTAAAGTGAAAATCTGAATGAAAATTTAAAGGAAAATTTGAAAGCAAATATGTAGGAAATCCATAGATTTTAAATCCACATTAAAATTCAAAAGAAAATTTGTGGAAAACATAAGATTTTCTTGTGGATATTGATTTTAAAAATTAAAATAAAAAAAATTTAACATTCAAAGATTATTTAAAAAAAAGTTTAACCACTAAAAACAAAACACCTCAATAAAAAAATATTTAAACCTTAATTGTAAATAGAGTGGTACCTAAGCATTCATCTTTTTTTGTTTTTTTTTTTCTTTCATAACCAATGTATTTTATACTTTTTGAAGTAAATTATGAAATTAATGGAACTTAGCATGAAATTTAAAATTAGGTGAATAGACTATATAACTAAATAAATAATGTCAAACTACAAGACTAAAAATAAATGTTAGTGTTGTTATGAAAATAATAATTGATGATTGTTGTTATGAAAATACTCCTTTCGTTTTTTTTAAGTGTTATATTTTAGAAAAATATTTGTCTTTTAAGTGTCATTCAAAAGTTCCAAGTAGTAACCATCTCTAATTATTTATTACGGAGGAAGAAAAAAGTTAAAAGTAAAATAGAAAAAAAAATTATTGTTTAAAATATAACGATAATTATTAATTTTTTTGAAAAAAACACTTAAAAATAAATGGAAGGAGTAATAATTACTTGAACAAAAGAGATTGAAACATATTTGTCTGTATTAGACAAGAAGTTGGGTTATCAAGCCAACCAATTTGTTAAACACCGCTCTTACCTAACATGTTTTGCTAAACCCACCATCTCCTTTGGATCTTTCAGAGCACTTTCGAACAGGATCGCATTTTTCTCCGTATTGCCCAGTTCACTGCCAATCATAGCATCTCAGAATTTGTTGAAAAGGGTAGTTAGAAATTTCATATTGTATTTTTTAAAATGAATGAAATACAAGAGAGTCACTTATATAGTGCATACAACATAACAAACTATAACAAACTATGCCAGCTCAGCATAACAAACTATAACAAACTATTACAAACTATGCCAGCTCAGCATAACTGAATGGCTCAGAACTTAGCCACTGCTAACTGATAACACTATATCATATATATCTCTATCATTCCCCCTTAGAAGTTGAGGGTGTGTCAATCAAGTTTTGTTTGTTGACCACTCTTAACTTGTCACGAAGAGGTAGAAATTTCACAGCTGATAAGGGCTTGGTGAACACATCTGACCACTGATCATGAGCAGGAACATGAGCTACAACAAGATTTTTGCTGAGCACCTTCTCTATGACAAAGAAAATGTCCAACTCCATATGTTTGGTTCTATTGTGGAGGATTGGATTGTGAGCAAGTGTAACCGTGCTGAGGTTGTCACACAGAATTTTAGGAGTTTGAAAGTTACAGTGAAGCTCCCTTAGCAGGGACTGAACCCACAATACCTCTGCAGCAAGTTGTGTCATGCTCTTGTATTCAGCCTCTGCACTTGACCTAGCAACCAGCTGCTGCTTTTTAGACCACCAAGATATTAAATTGGGACCAAGGAAAACACAAGCACCAGAAGTGGACCTTCTGTCATCCGGATCAGAAGGCCAATCAGCATCACAAAACCCAAGCAAGGAAAGAGGATGATGAGCTTGAGCGGGTTGGAGAATAAGACCATGGTACAAAGTGCCACTTAGATACCTCAAAATATGTTTGACTGCCTTCCAGTGTTCCTCAAGAGGATTAGATAAAAACTGACACACTTTGTTTATAGAAAAGGAGATTTCTGGTCTTGTCAAAGTTGCATACTGCAGTGCCCCAACAACTGACCGATACAAAGCAGGATCAGAAACACTGTCAGAGCCAACCTTTGAGAGCTTGCTGCTAGAGATCATAGGAGTAGGCATCCCATTTGCATTAAGCATATTGAATTTAGCCAACAAGTCACTCACATACTTGGTTTGAGAGAGGAACAAAGAACCATTAGAAAGATGAGAGACCTCAATTCCTAGGAAATAATCCAACTTTCCAAGTTCTTTGAGAGAGAAGGCAGCATTTAAGCTCTTAATCAAGGAAGTGATAAATGATGGAGAGTTTCCAGTGATGATAATATCATCAACATAGGCTAAGACAACAATATGAAAGTTGTTGGTGTGGAGGAAAAACAGGCTGGCATCACACCTGCTGGCCTTAAACTGATGTTGCAGTAAAGCTCCTTTGAGCTTGTCAAACCAGGCCCTATGAGCCTGCTTAAGACCATAAATGGCTTTGTTTAACTTGCACACAAGAGTCTTATCAGATGCTTCAAACCCAGGGGGTTGTTGCATGTAAACTTCCTCCTCAAGATTGCCATTAAGAAAAGCATTGTTCACATCTATTTGCTGAATGATCCACCCATGAGTAACAACAAGAGTGAGAACAGTCCTGACTGTAACAGGCTTGATAACTGGAGAGAATGTTTCCTGAAAATCACTACCAGCTTGTTGGTGAAATCCTTTGGCAACAAGCCTGGCTTTGTATTTGTTTATGGAGCCATCAGAATTTTCCTTGACTAGAAATACCCATTTGCAACCAATGGGCTTCCTTGAGTCAGATGGAGACACTAGAGTCCATGTATGATTTTTCAAAAGAGCCTGAAATTCATCTTTCATTGCCTGAAATCAGTGTGGGATAGCCAAGGCCTGTCTGACAAGAGTTGGTTCCACGTGTGTAAGTAAAAGGGTAGGGTTAAGTCTTGGTTGAGTAATGCCACTTTTGGCTCTTGTTTGCATTACATGAGTATTGAGAGGGTGAATAAAAGGCTGAGAGGGGTTAGAAGGGATGGCAATAGGACTGGCAGGAGATGCTGCAGTAGAGGAAGAGGGAGATATGATGCTTAGTTCAGCTATGTCAGAACTAATGAAGCCAGGAGAAGATGAGGCTATAGGGGTATTAGGTGAGCTAACATCAACAGAATTTGGAAGAGGACTGAGAGGAGAAGAGACAACATCCTCAGTAGGGCTGACTAAGGACATGGGAGTGGGAGGACTAGAAGAGTTTAGGGAACTAGGAGTAGGAGCAGCTGCTGTTGCCATAAACCAGGAAGAAGCAGAAGCAATAGAGGTAGAGGAAGTAGTGGGAAGAGAAGTAGAAGATGGAAATAAAAAGGAATAGGGAAATCTTGTTTCATGAAAAAGGACATCCTTAGAAATATAGATATGTCCATTAGTAGCCAGACATTTGTACCCCTTATGAACGGTGGAGTACCCTAGGAAAATGCATTCCTTAGACCTATAATCAAGTTTGTGAGCATTGTAGGGACGAAGGAAAGGGAAACAAGCACAACTAAAGACTCTTAGACATGTGTAATCAGGATATTTATGGAGAAGTTTGAAATAAGGTGAGGAGTTTTCAAGAGTAGGACTTGGGAGCCTATTGATCAAGTAGGCAACAGTTACAAAGGCATGATCCCAAAATTTTAAGGGAAGTGTGGACTGTGCAAGTAAAGTAAGTCCGGTTTCTACAATGTGACGATGTTTACGTTCAACTAAGCCATTTTGATGATGAGTGTGGGGATATGTGAGCCTATGGAGGATACCTAGTTCTTGGAGATACTTGGTAAAAGGCCTAAATTCACCCCCACCATCACTTTGAACGGTTTTGATTTTACAATTAAACTGCAGCTCAACCATAGATTTGAAATGAATGAATTGCGTCAGTGTATCAGATTTTAGCCTAAGAGGAAAGACCCACACAAACCTAGAGTAGGCATTGACACACGTCAAAAAATAAGTAAAGCCACCTGAAGATTGTTCAGGGGCAGGCCCCCATAAGTCACAAACAACAAGTTCAAAAGGACGACTATACATAGTATTAGATAAAGGTGCATGCAGTCTGTGAGATTTGCCCAAACAACATGCATGACAGATATCACCAATAGGCTTAGATGGGATAGGAATGTGACAAAGTTTTAACACTTCTGTAAGTGCATGGTGATGAGGATGGCCTAAACGAGAGTGCCAGAGGGCATACTTACTATTGGAAATAAGAGATGAAGTATTGAGAGCAGCAACATTAATTTCAGGAAAAGTAGGGAAAACTGAACCAATTTTATTTATAGATGAGTTAGGAGTACACGGATGAGTACAATCATTATGAGTAATGGTCCGAAGATCACGATTACATGATGTACTTAGATTACAATGTACTGAGGAACTGGGACTAGGACACAACTGAGACATTTTAGCAGACGAATTGGAGAATTGTATAGGCCATCAGCACCAACACAACCACGCAGAAGTATTTTAGAGGAATCCTGAGGTTTTACAAGACAAAATTTAGGGTGAAACTCAAAGAAAACATTATTGTCCTGTGCAAACTTGCTGACACTGATAAGGTTTTTAGTGATTTTAGGCACAAGTAATAGATTGTGTAGGGTGAGAGGCATGTTAGGGCAAGTAGGTGAAGGAAAATACATAGAGCCTACAGAGTTTATAGACAGACCTTTACCATTTCCCATATACACGTTCTCAGATCCCGGCAACAAAATAGACTCAGACAGATTTGAAGCATCGGGTGTGATGTGGTGAGACGCACCTGAATCAGGATACCGCCATTGATTGCTGAATGAAGGATCCATACCAGTGAAGAATGCTTGAGGCTGAGTAGGACGTTGAGGTGGTGGCCTAGGAACAACATAACCAAAGGATGGTTGATACACAGGACGCGCAGGCATCATAAAAGGATTGAAGGAAGCTCGTTGAGGAGAAAACGAAGCTGCAGAGTAACAATGATAGCAGATGGAGGCATCATGTCCAGATTTGTGACAAATCTGGCATTGAGAGCTACCAAAACGACCTCCACCACGACCAAAACGACCATTACCACGGCCAAAACGACCTCCTATTGGATTTTGACCATGATTTTCAGTGTTCGCAGTAATATGACTAGTGCCCTGAGGAAATGACTTCGTTCTAGTGACAGAATGCTCAGAGACACTTGGTGAACCTACCGATGCTGCTTGAGTCAGATTTACCGTCGCTGGCTCAGGGAGAACAACTTTACGGTGCTTCTCAAGGCGCGATTCATGCGCAAGAAGACTCGATTCAAGCTCATCCAGAGAGCTGAGATCTTCTTTACTATTAACCGCAGCAACAATAGGATCATACTCTTCCGGTAGTGCATCAAGCACGATCTCAATTAGGTTACGCAGCAGAACTGGATCTCCAACAGAAATAAGCGAATCACTGATTTCGCGAACACGGACCATGAATTCCGTAACCATGAGTGATCCTTTCGTGAGGCGACACAATTCTGATCGGAGTTGACGTGCTTTGGTGGTGAGAAGAGTGGCGAAGTACCTGTGAACTTCAGTCCAGACTTGCCAAGAGTGACGACAATCCACTAGTTTGGGAAGAAGAGAATCAGAAATTGTGGAAAGAAGCCAAGTGCAGATAAGTGCATCTTGTTGCTCCCAATCTAGATAAGCTGAGTTAGCTCCGGTGAGTGCAGCGTCAGAGCTAGACGGAAACTGTGGTGGAACAACTGGTACAGTAACGAAGCGTTGAAGCTTGTGACCACGAATAACACCATCGATCTGTTTCTTCCACTGCTTAAAATTTTTATCATCAAGCTTAACCGAGATCAGATGCGAAAGCTTGACTTGAGAAGAAGGAAAAGCACCGTCGCTGTTAAACGACGATGCCATGGAGGAGATTTAGATCTGGATCGAAGAAAAGGATAGAAAAACTTTGGATACCATGATAGAATCTCAGAATCTGTTGGAAAGGGTAGTTAGGAATTTCATATTGTATTTTTTAAAATGAATGAAATACAAGAGAGTCACTTATATAGTGCATACAACATAACAAACTATAACAAACTATGCCAACTCAGCATAACTGAATGGCTCAGAACTTAGCCAATGCTAACTGATAACACTATATCATATATATATCTCTATCAAATCAAAACACACTGACAAATGACAAACCGTTATCTAATAATGAGAAAAAGAAACTAAAATATAATAACTGACATATATAAATATACAAAGTATACGAAGAGATAGCATATAACATATGCATAATGGGAAACAGATTCCCTATTGTCAAAGGTGACTTTTGGAATGACCTCAGACTTTAAAAAATCGAAAAATTTATATCATGAATTTTTTTTTTAATTTACGACCATTGCATATTTTTCAATGACTTAGATAAGTGTGGCAAACAGGCCGTGACCCGCTTAGGCAGTCTGTGCACCCGTCAAAAGTAATGAGTTGGGTTTAGATTTTGTACTCGCCGCTTACCAAAACCCGTTCCACTAAAGACCACCATCTGGTAAAGTCTGTCCTGCGAAAACCCGCTGCACATATTCATTCAGTTTGTCCAATCTTAAATCAGTCTTTTTTAATTAATTATAGTAATTTTAATTCTTGATGGTTTTATTTTATAAATTTATTTGAAAATATATGCAATATTTTTTTGAAGTAAAATTTGTTAAAAAGATACTTTATAAAAATTGTTTTAAAAAATAAGTGAAAAATCTAATTGAAATATAAAAACAAACCTACTAATCTATTAAAAAAAACTAAAAATAAATAAATAAAAAAGTAGGCGGGTGTCGCAACGCGAAAAACAACCGGCGAAAAACAGAGTCGCCACCGAACATTATTTATCCTGACGAGGGAAAGGAAACGATCGAATAAACCTCAAGAAGAGAAAAGAACATTGTCTCACAACCAAATCCTGGGTTCGAGAGCCAATTACGCGATAGGAAAGTATCAAGACTCCCTAGTACAACGGGATCCACGCTTGTTGTTCTAACCAAATGGTGTGTTTATCTAAAGCCTATATGCTAAACAGGAAAAACAAAAAGGAGACTCGATATAACATTGCAGTCCTAAGCTTACGTATTCTCTCATACATTTGGAAAGTCAGAGTCAACGTAGTTTGGAGGACTACGGGTGAAATGGGGTTTGGTGCTCGCCAAGACTTCACCGTCTTGTGCATACGTATCCTCATCCGTACGAGAATGAAGAAGTCAGAGCGTTCGTAGTTTGGCCTACCATGGAAAGTTGGTCTCGATCGCACGGGGGCAAGAGAAAAGACTCAATTAGTTGGTCTCGATCGCTCGAGGGCGAGAGAAAATGGGAGTTAGTTGTTAGCGTTTTAAAAAAGTGGATTGACTTTGTTTGAGATGCGCACCGTGCTAAAGTCTATGACATAGGATCAAATACTTCGCGCTAACGATCCAAAATTCTCGCGCACAAGTACCCTAAGATGAGGTTAGAAATGCATCAGTTCATCTTTTCTCATCTGCTTAAGACTCGTGACGCACTTACACACCGTACTTATTAAGTGTCTTATTTGTGTCAGGAGAGAGAAGAGAAAGACTCAAGGGCGAAGGTCTAAGGGAAACCGAATCCTAGATGTTATCATGCAAAATGGCCCTAAAGTCAGGATGAGGGAGATTCTACCCTAATGTGATCATGTTTGGATTGAGAGCCTAATGTCTATCTTAATCCAAACTTAATCAGAAGTTAAGTTAGGCTAGGAAGCCCTAAGGGAACATGTGAGCACAAAGTAATCAACAAGTAAACATGAAGCGTCTCAATCACAAAGGAAAATCAAACACAAAACAAGGCTCAAGTACACATAACACTCATGACAAAGTATCAAGCACACGACATGCATCAAGAATTGATCAACATTTAATCAGGATATGCATCAAAATCATGACAAAAATAATAAAGAAATTCATAAGATTCCAACAAGAAATATTCGCGAGTATCATCAAGGGTTAGTTCATATCCAAGGTCACTCACAATTTGAATATCAAGAGTTAATCTTAATTTATCAAAACCTAATCAAAGTTTAATCGAAACTAAAATAAAAATATAATCACAATCACGATAAAAACTAAGATTAAAGTATTAAAATTCAATCAAAATTAGCACCAACTAAGAACAAAATTGACAACAAAATTAGTCAAAGAAAAATTAAGCTCAAAACCACTATTAAAAGCTAGATCAAAATTTTAATTCAAGATTAAGTCCTAATTAAAACCAAGATCTAATTACAGCCACAATCTTAATACTAGGATTAGAAGTTAATAAAAAATTAAGATTAAAACTAAAATTAGAATGTAATCAAAATCAAAATCGAAACTAAGATTAGAAATTAATCAAATTTAGTATCAACTAAGAACAAAATTTAATCAGAAATTAAAATCAAAACTGAAATTAAAAATTACTCATACTTAGGATCAACAAAATTTAATCAAAATCTAGATCTAATTAAAACAATAAAGAAACAAAAACTAGGGGGTGTAAAAAATAATAATGACAGTGGGAGAAGAGGTTTCATGGAGTCGGCCCAATTGCCTTGTGCAAATTCTTAACCTAAAAAAAGAAAAAAAAAACTATAATCACATCAACATGCCCTTTTCCTTCAGCCTTCGTTCACTTTCTCTATTTCTCCCGAATCGCGCCGCCGCACCTTTTCATCCCCTCTCCTTCACAAATTGCGCCTTTCCTTATTCTTGTTGGTCAAGGTAAGAATACAACAAACTCAATCTTTATTGATGTCGCAAACTTTACTCGATAATGAAAATAGAAAGTTGAGGCTGTATAAGTAGCCTTAAAAAAAAACTGCATAAAACTAAAACTCCTAATTTTCAGCCCTCTATGCTAAAGAATAGGACTTACTAGAACTACTCCTTTTGACTAGGAATTTATTAACTGACTAAAATTCAAATACTAATTAAAAAAATATTAATATTTCAACAATTCCTCCCCTAAACTAAGTATGCATACTGCATTTTAGTTTAATCTTCTGCTGCTTGTACTCCCAACTGCTTCCGAATTTTCTCAAATTGGTCCAACTTCAATGGCTTGGTCATGATATCTGCAAGCTGATCATTTATTCTACAGAACTCCATAATAACAGCTCCATCCTTAGTTAGATTTCTCAGAAAATGAAATCTCACGTCTGTGTTTGCTTCTCCCATGAAAAACTGGATTTTTGGCAAGCTTAATGGTAGAAGAATTGTCGTAAAACATTGTAACACAATTAGATTGAGAACCTTTAGTTTGTTTTAGAATGTGTTGCATCTAAATACACTGGCAAACATAAGATGCAACTGCTACGTATTCGGCCTCAGTTGTAGAAATAGTAACTACTGGCTGCTTCTTGGATGCCCATGCAACAACTCCACCACTTAACATAAATACATAGCCTGAGGTAATTTTCTGGTCATCTATATCACCGACATAATCACTGTTTGTGTAAGCTACTAACTCATCCTTGCACCCTTTCCAGTAGAAGATGCCTAGATCAATTGTTGACTTAATATACCTTAAAATTCTTTTGGCTGCAAGCATGTGTGCTTCCTTTGGATTTGACATGAACCTACTAATAAGACACACACAGTACATTAAGTCAGGCCTGGTTGCTGTCATATACATCAAACTCCCCACCATCTGCTTGAAAAGAGTTCCATCAACTTGTTTTCCTTCCTCTTCTCTTGACAGCTTAATACTTCCAAGGACTATGGGATTTTTTACTCCATTACAATTTCCCATGCCGAATCTCTCGAGAACTTCTCATGCATACTTCTTCTGGCTTATGTGTATTCCTCTCACATTTTGACGCACTTCAACTCCTAGGAAGTACTTCATTTCACCTAGATCAGTCATCTCGAATTCTCTTTTCATAGAATTTTTGAATCCTTGCATCATGATCAGATTATTACCAGTAAAAATAAGATCATCAACATAAAGACTTACAATTAATATTTTCTCTTTTTCTTCTTTGATGAACAAAATGTATTCATAGCAGCTCCTTTTGAAACCTTCATTGAGGAAGTAACTTTCGATCCTGCTGAACCATGCTCTTGGAGCCTGCTTCAACCCATAAAGTGCCATTTTCAGTTTGTAAACTTTGCTTTCCTCCCCTTTTACTTCATATCCTTGCGGTTGTGATACATATACATTCTCATGCAGCTCTCCATGCAAAAATGCACTCTTGACATCCAATTGATAGAGTTTCCAGCCATTTCTTACTGCTAGTGCTATCACCATTCAGATGGTATCCCATCTTGCAACCGGGGAAACAACTTCATTGTAGTCTACACCTTTCTCCTCTGCATAACCCTTGGCCACCTGTTGCACCCTAAAATTTGCCTTTCCATTTTAGCAGTATCTGGCTTTCGTTTCTTTTTGCATTTTTGCATTTTTTTGCGTTGCATAGCATTCGTTCTTGAGACAGGGGATCAAGGTTTCCGTGGATCAGTTTTCATCTCAGTGCATGGACCGAAACAGCAAGCATCAGAGTCCCTGGCGTTTATTTTGCCCGGTGACCGAGCGGTCGATTTTACTTTGTTTTGCAAGGCATTTTTCAGCTCAGGAAGCAGCACTCAGGCTCATATCAAGCATTCTTACAGTTGCAACATTCAAGGACGGGATTCAGAAGCTTAACAGAGCTCCAAACGGCAAGAAACGGACAAACGGGCAGATTTCCCTCCAAAAGGCGCAAAAATTCAAATTTTTTAGGTGTTAATCGGTTAACCTATATGGTTAATCGATTAACCAAGGCAAAATTAGGGCAAATTGGGATTTTTTGAAGGTGTTAACCGATTAACCTATATGATTAATCGATTAATCAGTGCAATTTTTGCCTCTGTACGTGAATTTTCAATGCAGGCTGTTTTGGGGTCCAATTTTGGTCATGTGCAAGTATGATTTTCACTTTGGGAAGGATCTAAAACCTATTTGAAATTTGGTTAATTTCATTTTCCCTCCAAATGCCCATTCCTCATTCCAAACCAAATTTTCCACACCTCATTCCAAACCTTTCATTTGGATCCAAGCCTAAGTGGTATTTAAGTGATCCACTCCAAACCTCACACATCTAATCACTCATAATTTCATTTCAAATTCAGAATTGTTCTCATTCTCTCTCAATTCTCTCTCAATTTCTCCATTCCCAAACCTTCACCAAAGCTCTTCATCCATTGAATTCTTTGATTCTCCATTGGAATCAATGAATTCTTGAGCTTAAACCTTCATCCATCATCTTCATTGGATCAATTTCCTCATTCAATTTTCGTGCAAATTTGGATCTGAATTTTGAAGTGTTTTTGAAAGAGCTTATTTGGATAATTCTTGCTTGATTTTGGTGGATCTTCATTCTTACTATAAGAATTCAATTGGATCTTGAAGTTTTCCGGATTTCTCATACCCGATGAGAATACGTAGGCACAAGACGCGATGTCTTGGCGACCAACCTTTCCCCTTCGCCCGTAGTTAGTCGAACTACGTTGACTCTGACTTTCCCATTGCACGAGGGAATACGTAGGCACAGAGCGGCGATGCTCTGCCGAGTCTCTTTTCTTTTTCTTTTTGTCCTGTGAGCCTGTAGCGTAACCGACTCCCGAATCTAGGACTTAGTTGCGATGACCTCGTCTTTTCCCTTTTTCGTTAGGTTTTTCCGATCGTTTCCTTTCCCTCTCTTTGGGATAAATAACAAAAGGTGCCGACTCTTCTGTTTTCCCCCGGGTGTTTTTCGCAGTTGCGATACCACCAAGCGAGATTTGCACTTGCTAACTTCACCGTTTTCATCCAACTTTGTTCTGTAGATCCACTTTACTCCTATTATTTTTGCTTCTGAGGGAGGTTGAACTAGCTCCCAGGTTTGGTTCTTTTTTATTGCTGCTATTTCCATGTCCATGGCATCTCTCCAGTTTTTCTCTTTTACTGCTTCTTCATAATAAATTAGATCAGTAGGCATAAACGCAAGAAAATTTTGTGCCTCATCTTCTGATAATTCACCTCCACTTGTATAGTCTTGAAGGTAGATTGGAGCCTTTCTTGTTCTCTTTGCTGAGGTTGGTGGAGTTGTCGCTTCATTTGACGAGGAATTATCAATTTCTAAGTGTTCTTATTCTGATTCACTCGTGGTATTTTCATCTTCATGTTCATCTAATTCCTCAATTACTTCCTCATAGTCTTCACCCCAATCAAGTGCATCACTTTTTGATTTTGCATCTGTCCTCCCCCAATTCCAGCAGCCATCTTCCTTAAATATTACATCTCGACTGATTGTTACCTTCATAGTTAAAGGATTTATCATTTTGTATCCTTTTGATTTCTCATTGTATCCAATGAATACCTGCTTTTGGCTTCTAGCATCAAGTTTGAGTCTTCTAGCTTTTGGTACATGAACATTTCCTACACATTCAAATACTTTAAAATGCTCGACGTTGGGCTTGAGACCACTCCAACACTCTTCTGGTGTCTTGTCTTTTACAGCAGATGTGGGGCTTCTGTTGAGCACATGGCAGACCCATTTTCCGGCTTCTGGCCAAAACATTTTTGGCAGTCTCTTCTCTTCCAATATGCAGCGTACCATATTTGTAATCGTGTGATTCTTGCGCTCAGCGACTCCGTTTTGTTGAGGTGTATAAGCTGTGGTCAATTGTCGCTTGATTCCTTAAGCTTTACAGAAGTTTGAAAATTCATTTGAATTGAATTCTCCTTCTCTGTCTGTTCTTAAACATCACAATTACAAACTAGTTTCCTTCTTTGCCATGGTTTTAAATTCTTTGAAAATAGTGAAGGCTTCACTTTTCTCATTTAGAAAGTAAACCCAAAGTTTTCTACTGAAATCATCAATAAATATCAGTATGTACCTTTTGTTTCCATGTGATTCAGGAGAAATTGAATCGCATATATCCGAGTGAATAAGTTGCAGTTGCTGTTTGGCTCTCCAGATGCTTTTCTTAGGAATAACTTCTTGATGTTGTTTTCCGACCATGCAGCTTGTACAGATTTTTGATGAAGTATTCAATTTTGGAAGCCCTCGAACCAATTTCTTGTTATGCAACAACACCAAATTCTTATAGCTCAAATGACAAACCTTTTGTGCCATATTTCACCAAGGTTATCAACATTTTCTTTGAATCATGTAGATGTTGATATAAGAATGTTTGTTGTTACAAGGAACATTCTGTTGGTGGTCATTATGCTTTCCATTATGCAGCCTCTGTTCGGATGATATAGCTTGCAAACTCCATGCTTAATCACAATTGTGATGTCTCTATCTTGGAGCTGCCCAATACTCAGTAAATTTTTGCATAATTCAGGAATAAAACATACGCTGCTTACGATTTGAGTGCTTCCTCCGAACTCCAATTTGATGTTTCCCTTTCCCATTACTTCTAGCTTTGAGTTATTTCCAAGCTTGACTGAGTGCCTAAAGCTTTCATCCAGCTGTACGAACCATTCCTTATTTTCGGACATGTGATTTGAACATCCGGAATCAAGAAACCATACTCCCTCTTTCTTGTTTGGATGAGAATCTGCTTGTGCTATCAGCAACATCTCTTCCTCTTCATTAAACTCATCATAATTCGCTCTTTTCTCCCATGTTGGACACTCATACTGATAGTGTCCCAAATTATGACACTTGTTGCATTCCACAACAGCCCTACTTATAAATGGTCTGCCTCTACCTCTTCCTCGGCCTCTCATTATGCCTCTGCCTCTGCCTCTTTCATAACGCTCCTCGTGTGTCACCTTCAATGCCTGCTCTTCCTCATTTGAACCCTTCATTCTTTGCTCATGGATAAAGAGATTTCTTTGGAGTTTATCAACTGTTAGAGTTTCCACATTGTTAGACTCCTCAATGGAGCACACAACATAGTTGAATTTTGTCACAAGAGACCTCAAATTTTTTGACGTAATATCGTTTTCTTTCACAGTCTCTCCGCAAGCTTTCATCCGCTTTGCTATGGAAAGAGCTCGTGCAAAGTATGCATTGATGTATTCTCCTTCTTTCATCTTCAGTAACTCGAACTCAGCCTTCAAACTTTGAAGCTGAGCTCTCTTCACTCTAGTTAAACCTTTGAACTTTTGCTTCATCGAGTCCCATATCTGCTTTGAGGTGTCATCATTTAGTATTGTCTCCAAATTTTCTCTATCAATGGCTTGATAGAGATAATTCCTCACCTTTCGGTCTTTTAGCTTCTGTTTAGCAATTGTTTTTGTCTCCTCATCAGTGGGCTGTCAGTTTTGGGGACCAACATCCACCCCATCCTTGACCAAGTTCCACATCTCTTTAGATCTGAGGAAGTTCTCCATCAGCTTTGCCCAATACTCATAGAAGCCACCAAATTTGGGAATAGCTAGTTGCACAAATTTGCTGCTACTGCTGCTATCTGTCCTTCTCACGAATTTCTTTAAATTCTCTATCTTTCTCTGATCAGGCCTCTTGACGAGGCTCTGATACAAATTATTGATCAAGGTAAGAATACAACAAACTCAAGCTTTATTGATGTTGCAAACTTTACTCGATAATGAAAACAGAAAGTTGAGGCTGTATAAGTAGCCTTATAAAAAAACTCCGTAAAACTAAAACTCCTAATTTTGAGCCCTCTATGCTAAAGAACAGGACTTACTAGAACTACTCCTTTTGACTAGGAATTTATTGACTGACTAAAATTCAAATACTAATTAAAACAAATATTAATATTTCAACAATTCTCTGGATTCACTCTCCGTCTCTCTCTCAATCATTCCTCGCCGCTCTGCAACTCTTCCTTTCTTCTTTCCTTTCACCAAATGCAGCTGGAGACTACAAGAATGTCTCTCTCAATGTTCTCCTCCTACCTATCGCACACTCAGCAACACCGTTCCTCAATACTCAACCCTCACGCACTCGTCTTCACACGTTTCTGCAACAGCTCGACCGAACGTGACTTAAACTAAGAGCAAATCAATGAAGACTCAACCATTACATCAAGTAATCAAAATTCAGAATGAGATTAACGTTGACGTCAAATTACCAATGAGTTTCAATTTTGCTATCTCTCTTGCACTTCAAACCTTCCTCTTTTCTTACGTGCTTCAATTGTTGTTGTTGCAGATTGATGCAGTAACAACTCGAAATTGTGATTGAATCGCAATGTGAGAAATGTTGTACTCATGGCTTCAAAGTATGCTTCAGATTATTGTTGAATCTGCAAGAGAAATTAGCTAGTGGTGCAGTGAAATTTGAAGATGGAGCTGAGATGTGGAGATGAATTTGGAGTCAGTGAAGATTGATGAAGAGTTAGTTATAAATTGGTGAAACTTGCAGAAATTGAAGTGTGGAAAAATGAAGCTCTCCCCCTCAATTAGTTTGCAGTCTGGTTTATATAGGGAAGGATTGGAGGGTAGAATAGGAATTTTAATTTAATTATGTTATGAAGTTTGTTAGAAAATTAGCTAATGCTTTTCTGTTATGAACTTGCAACTGAAAATTCTGGTGTAAACTTGGTTTGAGTTGTGACTTTCTTTGTAATTGACACCTGCACTTTATTTTTGCTACCATGTATTTTTCCGTGTTGTGTTTTTGTGTGCTGTTATGCAACTTCTTTTTCATGCTGATTAAACTAGTAGGAGTTTACAAACTCATATTATCCATGTAGTGTCGTGCTAGCGTTCCCAGACCACATATCAGATGCTTTCACAACTCTTATGCTTGGAACAAAAACAATGGTAAAGTCTTGAGTTGTAACTAAATGAATAGGTTTTCTTGTTTGTAGGCAGAATATTTCAAAGTTCACAAGAGTGTCGCAGCCTGACTCAACATCTCACAACCTCAATATTGAATCAGACCTTGCACTTAAGAGATACATGCCTTCCTCTGTTACTTTCAATCCTGTAATAGCACCATAGTGAGTGGTTGCACGATCCTGAGTAGAAATAATTCTTGGATGTAATTTCTGCTTCATGGGTCCCTTAGATGATAGCCTGCCAATTGGTAGTTGTCCACTGCCACTGCCATTGACAAATTTCTTCTGTGCAACACACACTTTGTACTTGATTCCTTAGTTGTGGTGGAACGTTATAGTATAGGTGGATATATGAATTGGATAAGTGGTTTAAAAAATAGATACTAAAATGGACATTTAGCCTTTGGATTCAAAATGGTTATTGAAAGAAAATGGCTTGAAATGGATCTAGAATGGACATGGGTTAAACAAAAATGGATATAAAATGGTGTCGCACCTCGAAAAATACACAATCGAAAATACGACCCTTGCGCAAAAGGCGCGGAATGCGGTTTGATAGAGTCGCCACCGAAATTTATTTATCCCAAAAGAGGGAAAGGAAAATATCGAGAAAACCTTTAAAAGAGAGATAAGAACATGATCGTCACAACCATGTTAGCTAAGCGTATTTATTTTCTTCTCAATGATAAATGCGAAATGGTACGATAAAAGGAAACAATGCTAAGGGAATAATGAGTGATTTTAGGTTAGGGTGCTCACCAAGGATTGGGGCCCTTGTGCCTACGTATGCTCATTCGGACGGGAATGAGAAATCCGAGTTTTTGTAGTTCGACTACCTGAAAAGGTTAAAGGGAAAACGAAAGGTGGAGGGAATGTAGTTCACCAAGATCATCATAATCTTGTGTCTATGTATCTTACATTCGAATGAATGAAGAATCAGAGCGTTCGTAGTTCGTGGAGACGACTGCAAAAAGAGAGGGGTTGAATTCCCTAAAGTTTGGTTTGGAAACGAAAGATTGAATGACGAACAATCCAAGGGGCGTGCCTCGGGAGTTGTCACTCAAGAATCCAAGGAATGCTAGATTACAAGAATCTCTTTTTTTATAAGTTGATTAAAAAAATGTTTGATAAATATTAGGTGTTTTAAGACGAAAGGTTAAATGAATAACAACCCAAAGCGTGCGCCTCAAGGGCCATTTATTCGAAGATCCAAGGAATGCTAGACTCCAAGAATCTTCTTCTTTTGTAAATTGATTAAGAAAACAGTTTGGTAAATGGTTGAATCAGATAAGTAGAAAAGCGATTGATAGCGAGGGAAAAGGCACTCGACTTACGAGTCTGAATAAAATACCACTTGACGTTGGATAAAGAGTTTGCAAAAGAGGTGAGAATCAATACTAATCCCTAGGGGTGCTCCTAATAATGAAACCACGACGAAATGTGCGAGTGTGCATTAGGTTGATGGCGAATGCTAACGAGCAATCGACTTACGAAGGGTGTTTGAAAATGGTATAGTTTAAAAATGGTTTAGTCTATGCTAGTCTCTAGGGGTGCTCCTAGTAAACAAACCACAATCAAAGTAATACGAATGCGTACATTGAAATGGGAGCGGGGTACATGTAAGTTACATGGGATTGCACAAAATAAAAGGTCTTATTGTCAGGTGATGACGAGAAAACGCATCGGTTATATCGCTAGATTTCATTGACTTTTACCGTGCATTCACCGTTTTAACGCTCGATTCCTCGAGTTTCTTCTTACTATTTTGCAGGTACATCGATATGTGAGGCCAAATCAAGAATTAAGAAGAAAAGAACAAAGAAACCACAAGAAATGAAGCAAGACAGAAGCCTGCATAAAACTCTGCATAATTTGTTACGACCACGGTCGTTACAAGGGAGTCACGACCGTGACACCTTGCTTTGGGACCTCACGACCGTGAGGAATGGGTGACGACCGTGACACTTGGAAACATAAGGCAACGAGCGTGAAGACCTTGTCACGCCCGTGACAAGGATATAACGTGATTCTTTTGACCCAGACTACGTCAAAGTCACCAGTGAAGCCACTCCTCCTAGTAATTCTCACGTGAGGGAAGTTTCTCCCACTTTCTGCTGCCACTTTCCAACATTTTCTCAACCACTCCAGCAAAGCCCAAGAAGCAAGAGATCCAGGACCAGCCCATGGGAACTCTATAAATAGGACCAGCTCAGAAGAATTTAGGGACAGACTTCAGTATCCAAATTTCCTGCGGAAGCTCTGCCGAATTACCTTACCATCATTTTATTATTCCAGCATTTTATTTTCTGCCTTATTTTATTCGTATCCAAACCAACCGTGTAACAATTTCCAACATTAGGGAATTGTTATACCTTTATTTGTTTCCAGCCTTCAGCATTTCGTTTTAAATTTTATTTCCGCCTACTCCAAGCTTTCCGGTCTGTGGAAGAAGGAGTCTACCCAGATATTGTTAATCAGGTTTTTTTCAGTTATTACAATTTAATTTATTTAATTTATTTATAATGTCCAATTATTTCTCTGCCATTAGTAAGTTAATAAATAACTCTGAGTCTGATTTAACCTCGATGAGTAGCTAAATACCTTAGGGCGGTATGTAGTTATAACTAACTTAACCGGTAAGATATAACCATGGGCTAAAATAATTAATCGCTTAACATTCTGGCTGATACTTTTTAATTAAAATTGACCTTTTCGTTACGAGAGTAAGAAAAGGGTATTAGGTTGGGTCAAGACCACGAGAGTGTGAGATTTTAACCAGATAGCTAAAGTTAGGCATTTAAATTAAATACAGCGAGAGCGCTTTAAGATAAATTAGAATTATTTAGTTTCCAAAAATTATTTCTAAACACTTATGGGCTAGCGAGAGCAGGCATAGGGCTTTAGGGATAAGATCTGATTCAAGACCACGAGAGTGTGAGTTGAGGGTATTCAAACTAGTAATCTCTACCGAGTAGATTAAGTGAACATCTTTATAAGCCTAGGTTAGATTGACCCACCTAAGTTAGTATAATTACATACCGACCGTTTTAGTATTATTTTATTGAAAACTTAATTTTTATTCCGCCTTCAATAGTCTTAGGAAACCAACAAAAATCGTGACAACTATTCGCCTTAGCTAAACTAGAAGTTCATCTAGCACTACGTAACGATAGAATCCCTGTGGATCGATAATCTTAAATATTACTTCGATAGGCTGTGCACTTGCAGTAAGATACCGCTAGACGCATAAGTAGACACGTCTTTAGCCCATCAAGTTTTTGGCGCCGTTGCCGGGGATTCCTTAATTTAGTTACTAGTGCACTTAGGTAGCATTGTCTAGACTAAGGTATCAACTATTTAATTTAATCTAATCTCCGAGTGTATGCCACGTACTCGCTCCAAAAGCGAAGACTTGCAACCTCTAATCCCTGAATCGGAACGCTTCTTACACGTAAGAAGACGTATACTCGATTTCGAAAATAATTCCAATATTCCAGATCTTCAATTAGATCCGCCTGAACTAGTCGTAAAATCAGAAAACGCAGGAATGGCTGAAGAACAAGCTCATCCACTCAAGTATTACGCTAATCCTTCGCAAGGTGAACCGCATTCAAGCATTGCAGCACCGGCTATCAACCGAAACGATTTCGAACTAAAACCATCATTGATATCAGCCGTGCAACAAAACCAATTCGCCGGAAATCCTACCGAGGATCCGAATCTCCATCTTTCGATCTTTGTGCAATATGCAGATACCGTAAAAGCCAATGGAGTTACCCAAGAAGCTATTAGACTACGTCTATTTCCTTTTTCGCTTCGAGACAGAGCAAGAGCATGGCTTCAATCTCTGCCTTCAAACTCAGTAACTACGTGGGAACAGCTTAAGAAAGTTTTCTTGAACAGATATTTTCCACCTAGCAAGACAGCTATGCTGAGAGCTCAGATCAATGGATTTAAGCAAAGAGAAAGTGAATCATTATTCGAAGCTTGGGAACGCTATAAGGATCTACTTAGGCTTTGTCCACATCACGGATTAGTAGAATGGATGGTCATCCATACCTTCTATAATGGACTCTTGTACAATACAAGAATGACAATTGACGCTGCCGCGGGTGGTGCATTGATGGACAAAGAATATAGTGATGCCTATGCACTTATCGAAAGTATGGCTCAGAATCATTACCTTTGGGGAAGCGAAAGAGTCGCAACTGAGAAACCAACAAAGGGAGGTATGTACGAAGTAAGTAGTATGGACCAAGTCAATGCGAAGTTTGACCAACTAAGCCAAAAGATCGATAACTTGGCCATAACACCTGCAGCCACCGTGGCTGCAGTAACACCCAACTGTGAGTTATGTGGAGTCCCGGGACACGAAGTCTCTGATTGTCAACTATTGACAGGAACTCCCACTGATCAAGTGAATTATGCTCAAGGAAACCCTTACTCAAACACATACAACCCAGGTTGGAAGAATCATCCGAATTTCTCTTATAAGAGTAACAATGCTTATTACGCACCAGGTCAAGCACCAGCTACATCACCAGGATATCAAAAGACTGCTCCTAATGTCCCTAGAAAGTCGAACCTTGAATTGATGATGGAGAGCTTTATAGCTAGCCAATCTCAGACGAACAAGGACTTCTTAAACCAAAACATTCACACTAGTGAGCAGATTAAACAATTAGTGAGCAAAGTAGATGCATTAGCTACACATAACAAAATGCTTGAAACTCAGATTTCACAAGTAGCTCAACAACAAGCGCCTACCGCTGCACCAGCTGGAGTATTCCCTGGACAACCTCAACCTAATCCGAAAGGACATGCTAACGCTGTAATATTAAGAAGTGGCAAGGAACTTGACGGACCTACTGATCCGAGACTTGACAATCCAGCCATGTACCAAAAACCGGATAAACCGACTGAAGTGGTGAATGATCCAGAAGAAAAGGAAGATGAAAGTCAAGAGGTAGTGGAGAAAGAACAACCTTATGTGCCTCCACCACCCTATAAACCACCAATTCCGTACCCTCAAAGATTAATAAGTTCTAAGACGACGGGTCAATTTAAGAAATTTGTAGAACTTCTGAAACAGTTGAATATTACTATTCCGTTTACAGAAGCAATTACCCAAATACCCTCGTATGCCAAGTTTCTAAAAGAAATCTTATCCAATAAGAAAAAGATAGAGGATAACGGAACAGTTACACTCACTGCCGAGTGTAGCGCCATAATCCAGAATAACATGCCTCCTAAGCTAAAAGATCCAGGAAGTTTCTCTATACCCTGTGTAATAGGAAAATTCGTCATTGACAAAGCCCTTTGCGATTTAGGAGCCAGTATCAGTGTTATGCCCTTAACGATTTGCAAAAGGCTAGATATGGGAGAATTAAGACCAACAAAAATGTCTGTTCAACTAGCCGATCGCTCTGTTAAATATCCTGTAGGCATACTAGAAAACGTCCCAGTACGTATAGGACAATTCTACATTCCTACTGATTTTATAATCATGGACATCTCTGAAGACTCCACTACACCTATCATACTAGGAAGACCATTCTTAGCTACCGCCGGAGCTATAATAGACGTAAAAAGAGGAAAGCTAACCTTTGAAGTAGGTGAAGAGAAAGTTGAATTTGTTTTAACACAATTCTTACAATCACCAGCTATAGAGGATACATGCTATCTAATGGACGTAATTGACGAATGTGTAAGAGAAATGGAACTGGAGGAGACCACTTATTCTGAAATAATGAAAATTCAAATCCCTCCAATTCTCGAAGATGATAATTGGCAAACACCGTATCAGGATAATAGTCTGAGCGAAAGCTTAGCACTTACACCGGATCCCATGCCAAGTAAAGATAAACCTACATTAGGATTAAAAACTCTACCTAAAAACCTAAGGTACGAATTCTTAGACGTTGAATGTAAAAGACCAGTTATAGTGAATTCCAGTTTAGGAACTATAGAGACAAAGAAACTTTTAGATGTCTTGAAGAAATATCCAACTGCATTAGGATATAACATATCTGATCTCAAAGGAATATGTCCTTCAGTTTGCATGCATCGCATTTTGCTAGAAGAAGACTGCAGAACCTCCAGAGAAGCTCAAAGAAGAATAAACCCAACCCTTAGCACTGTAGTAAAGGAAGAAGTCAAGAAATTATTAGA
The DNA here is from genome assembly GCA_963859935.3 of Lathyrus sativus. NCBI lineage: Eukaryota > Viridiplantae > Streptophyta > Magnoliopsida > Fabales > Fabaceae > Lathyrus > Lathyrus sativus. The sequence goes on from OZ012735.1 coordinate 68,719,930, forward strand.
TGCCGGGATAATATATCCAATCTCTGATAGTGAATGGGTTAGTCCAATACATGTAGTGCCAAAGAAAGGAGGTATCACTGTTGTGAAAAACGCTCAAGGCGAATCGATATCGCAAAGAGTAGTGACGGGATATAGAGTGTGCATAGATTATCGTAAACTAAACAAAGCCACTCGAAAAGATCATTTCCCACTACCTTTCATAGATCAAATGTTAGAACGATTAGCCAAGCATTCTTACTTCTGTTACCTTGATGGTTACTCAGGATTTTTCCAAATCCCTATCCATCCTGATGATCAAGAGAAGACTACATTCACATGTCCTTATGGAACGTTCGCTTATAGGCGAATGCCCTTTGGATTATGCAACGCCCCTGCAACCTTTCAAAGATGTATGATGTCAATCTTCGCAGATTTTATAGACAACATCATGGAAGTGTTCATGGACGACTTCTCTGTGTGCGGGCAAAGCTTTGAAGGATGTCTATCAAACTTAGAAATGGTGTTAGAAAGATGTGTAAAAGTGAATCTCGTGCTTAACTGGGAGAAATGTCATTTTATGGTCAACGAAGGAATAGTATTAGGTCATGTGATATCAGATAAGGGAATTGAAGTCGATAAAGCTAAGATTGAAGTAATAAAAGATCTTCAACCTCCTAAAACCGTTCGAGAAATACGAAGCTTTTTAGGACACGCCGGTTTTTACCGACGATTCATTAAAGATTTCTCGAAAATCACTAAACCTCTTACTGGTTTATTAATGAAAGACGCTGACTTCATATTCAATGAAGATTGTCTTAAAGCATTCGAAACTCTAAAAACAACCCTCATCACCGCACCAATCATGCAACCCCCTGACTGGAGATTACCTTTTGAAATCATGTGCGATGCGAGTGACTATGCTGTGGGCGCAGTCCTGGGTCAGAGAAAAGAAAAGAAACTCCATGCGATTTACTATGCAAGTAGAACCTTGGATTCTGCCCAGATGAACTACGCCACTACAGAGAAAGAATTGCTGGCAGTTGTCTTTGCGCTTGACAAATTCCGCTCTTACCTAGTTGGAGCGAAAATAATCATTTACACAGACCACGCTGCCATCCGATATCTATTAACTAAGAAGGATGCTAAGCCAAGACTCTTAAGATGGATTTTACTTCTACAAGAGTTTGATCTAGAAATAAAAGATAAAAAGGGTACTGAAAACGTCGTAGCGGACCATTTATCTAGAATAGAAGGTATTAAACCCGAACGAGTGCCGATTAACGATGATTTTCCGTATGAACAGCTGATAGCACAAATAGGAAGCGACCTAGCGCAGTTAGATATAAATGAACCAGAACCCGTGGAAATAATACAGACAACTGTAGGACTGCCATGGTACGCTGACATTGTCAACTACCTAGCCGCAGGAGCTCTTCCACCAGATCTAACCTATCAGCAGAAAAAGAAGTTCTTTCATAACCTGAAACAGTACTATTGGGATGAACCATTATTGTTCAAACGAGGACCGGATGGAATCTTTCGCCGATGTATTCCCGAAGAAGAAATAGAAGACGTCATTACTCAATGTCATTCATCTCCTTATGGTGGACATGCGAGCACTTCCAAAACCTGTGCAAAAATCTTGCAAGCCGGCTTATACTGGCCTAGTCTATGGAAGGATGTCCACATCGCTGTTATAAGTTGCGATCGGTGTCAACGCACCGGCAATATTTCAAGAAGAGATGAAATGCCCCAAAAGGGAATTTTGGAAGTAGAAATCTTCGACGTCTGGGGAATAGATTTCATGGGACCGTTCCCATCATCTTTCGGTAATAATTACATACTCGTAGCCGTTGACTATGTCTCAAAATGGATCGAAGCCATAGCTTCTCCTACAAATGATGCACGAGTAGTAATAAAGCTTTTCAAAAACATAATCTTTCCCAGATTTGGTGTACCTCGACTCGTCATAAGTGACGGTGGCTCACACTTCATTTCGAAAATCTTTGACAAATTACTATCTAAATATGGAGTGAGACACCGTGTGGCCACACCGTATCACCCACAAACAAGTGGACAGGTCGAAGTCTCAAACCGAGAGATTAAACAAATCCTAGAAAAGACTGTCGCCATATCTCGGAAAGATTGGTCATCTAAACTTAATGAAGCTCTATGGGCTTATCGGACCGCTTACAAGACTCCCATAGGTACTACACCTTTCAAACTAGTTTATGGAAAGTCTTGCCACCTCCCAGTAGAACTAGAACACAAAGCTTATTGGGCGATCAAAACTCTCAATATGAACTATAGTGCTGCAGGAGAAAAGCGAATCCTAGACATTAACGAATTAGAAGAACTAAGGTTAGATGCATATGAAAATGCTAAGCTATATAAGGAAAGAACCAAGCGATGGCATGATAAACGCCTATCTAAGAAAGAATTCAATGTGGGAGACGTTGTACTCCTCTTTAATTCAAGACTTAGGCTCTTTCCTGGAAAACTAAAGTCTAGATGGTCGGGACCCTTTGATATAACTAAAGTACTCCCTAGTGGAGCAATAGAAATCAAGGGTAGGAACAATGAACCATTCATAGTAAACGGACAGCGCCTAAAACATTATCATAGAGTTGAAAATAGAGCCTATACGAATGATCTTAAACTTTTGAAATTGTCCGATGATTCCCCTGATTAGTCTAAACTTCAGCGTTACGTCAGGCTTTTGACAATAAAAACAGCGCTTAGTGGGAGGCAACCCATTTCCTTAGTTACCTATTTTAAACTATCCTTTTCCTTTTTGAGCATTTTTAATTATTGTTATTACTATTTGTTTAAATTGTTTTATTAGTTTTATTTTACATTACATTTATAGCCACATTTTAGCATTTCATTTTTCTTATTTTTCTTTTCCTAAATCACTTTTTACAGATTTTCTAAAGTCTTTTCCACTGAATTGTTTCCACCGTATTTTCACTGACTATGGCTAACCAACCTATTAACTATATGGAAACCCAATTTAGAGGTAGGAATCAGAGAACAAAGTTCGAAGAGTTATCACAGAGGCAAATGGATTTGACCCTGTACCCAAATGAAAAGACTATGGAAACCTTAGGTATACATGAGAGCATGATATACCTGTTCAACCGACTCGGATGGGAAAATGCAATGATCCAGCAGAAGTTTGCGACTTACCGAGAGCTCACCCTTGAGTTCCTTAGTTCCCTACTTTACCTACCCGAGCGCGGTTTTGGTTCTAGGAAAGGATTCATTAGTTTCCGCCTATTCGGAATAGAATACGACTTTAACCACAAAGAACTAGCTGACCTACTAGGATTCCCTAGTGGACCTTTCGCCTTTACTACCACACAGGTAGAGTTGATGGATGTGGAGCTAAATTTCTTTTGGGGAACTCTGACCGGAAACTACCACCCTGAACCAAATGATATGAACAATGATGAAATCCATAACCCTGCCCTTCGCTACTTCCACAAATTCCTAGCCCATACCTTCTTTGGAAAAGAAGAAAATATTACCGGAGTCTCTAAGGATGAATTATTTATTATGTCATGTTTCAATACTGGACAGTGTGTTAATGGTGTCCCTTTCATGATGCAAACCTTCACCCGCATCCAAGATGAACCTGAATTACCTATAGTGGTAGGAGGCCTTGTAACCATGATTGCTGATGCCTTAGGACTTAGGTACCAACTGGACAGGTGTACCCGTCTGGGAACAGTACGCCTGATGAACCTTAAATTCTGCTTCAATAGACATATTATAAGGAATTTAGGACGCCCACCTTTTGAGTACCTGATCCGGAACACAGTAGTCACCCTGTTCACACTGCCCAATCATGCAAAAGTAGGTGTTCATAATAAGGATAATTGGCTTTACGAGTTAAACCCACCTGTTTATCCAGCCACTCCTGAAACACCTCGGTCTCACAGGATAACAGATGATGTAATGACCGCTGTTGAAACCGACCCCGAGACACCTCCTGGATACTATGACATTGACCCAACTGACAAAGATCATGAAACCCCTGGAGCGAATCACGGAGAGTACGCTAACAACTTGCAGAACATCATGCACACTCTCAATGCCTATCAAGCTGACATTAATCTATTCAGAGAAGACATTAAGAGTATGCGATTGGACATCGTGGGATTGACTGACATGGCATGCGAACAGTTCTATCATCTGGACTCCGCCATCGAAGATCTGAAGAAACGCCTTTGAACCGGCTATCAGTGATTTAGTTTATCAATTTTTTCTCATTACTCTTTATCGTTATTTTCAATTCCAGTTGAATTTATTTTTCGCAACGATTTCTTACCATAATTTGAGTTTATGTAATTTCAATTTTCTTACTACCATGCACTTTTTATTTTTAATTGATTCTTCATTTTAGCAGCTTAAATAATTTATTTTATACACTATATTACCGTATACTGTATGACTGCAATATTCTATCTCAGATTCGTGTACTACTGTTTTAAAATTGCTGTATATCATGGTGTGTTACTATAGTGGATAAATAAAATACATTATTATTAATTAAAAACAAAAAAATAAAAACACGAGGCAAGGTGTTTTTCTGAAAATATTCAACGCTACATAGTCTCACGGTCGTCACGCCCCCTTACGATCGTGACGTGCCCATTTAGCGCGTCACGACCGTCACGATCTAGTCACGACCGTGACTACCTCTATACCAGAGGTCGTGAGAAACAGAACTGTTTCTTCATCGTGTCCACCCCTCTTCTCCCTCCATAACCTATCTTACATTTCCCCCACTCATTCCCAAACCGTCAAAACCTTTCCACTACCCCCATTAATCCACCACTACCAGTGACTGTTCCAACTCCACTGTCCCGTATTTAATCCGAACAACAACTCCCTCATTCTACCACTCCTCTTCCAAAAACTTCACAGAAAAAAATCCTTCCACCCTCTCCCTTCACATTTGCATGTTATGGATTCTATCGTCTTCAGAGAAGGAGAAGCAGGAGAAACCCAGCGAGACCGTTTCGTCCGCTTCGAGAACCGCGGTCTGCAGCCCACCCGGTACATTTCTACCGACTGTCTGCAAGAGCTCGGTATGCTGCCCAGCGTCCAAAACCTATTGCAGACGGTTGGCCTGTGGGACCTCTGTCACCAGCCACAGCCTACCTTCGAACTCCTGACGCTGGAGTTCCTCAGTTCCTACTGCTACATCACCCCTCATGGTTCGCAAAGCCAGCTTACCGGCAACGTATCATTCAGACTGCTTGGCCGGGAGTTCAACCTCACACAAAACAGGATTGCAGAGCTGTTAGGCTTCCACCACGGCACCGAAGCCCACCGTCGCGTGCCGGACAACTTCAGTGAACAAGCATTCACACTGTGGCGCGACCTCACCAACACCCAAGCGACCACTTTCCAGAGCCTCAACGCCACTCATATTCACAACCCGGCTATCCGCTACTTTCACCGGGTCCTCTGCAACACCATCTTTGCTCGGGAGAGCAACCACAAGCTCAACTCAAAGGAGCTCCTGTTTCTGTACTGTGCCCTGCATGATGAGCCAATCAATGCTGCCCCCTTTATGCTCTACCACATCCAGGCCATCGCGCACCGCGGCTCATCCCCGTTTTTCATTGGAGGCATTGTCACCACCCTCGCCATTCAGCTGGGGCTTGGTGACGCGCTCGCTGATCTGCCGCACCTCGCCCCCGATTTCCTGACCATGAGCTACTGCCGGTCCGCCCACCTGATCGCACAGCGGGAGGATGGCAGGTACAGCCCTGTCGTCAATGGCACCGTCTTCCACCACATCACTCTGCCGTCACGCACACGCATCGACCCAGCAAACCGAGCCAACTGGCTCTTTGCCTTACCAGCAGCCGCGGATCACGTGCCGGTACATGATGATCAGCCAAACGCCGCAGTAGACGAGATGCAGGACGCCATGGATGCGGCTGAGCATGCCCAGGACATCCCCGAGACCTCCACCCGACAGCAGGCAGCCCCCGCTGCCACACTAGAGGACGTCCTATTTGCGATCCACCAGCAGAACCTGATGAACGCAGAACTGGAGCGTCAGCAGAAGGCCCAGTACGACGCTCTGCTCGGCACTATTGCTGCCAACCATGCGGCCACTAACGAGCGGATTAGCGTACTCTTTGGCGAAGTCCGCGGCGATCTTGAGGCACTCCGCCTCAGCATTACTGCTACCTCCGGTACCGGCTCTGACCCCGACGCGACTCCCTCCAGACGCCGCGCTCGCACCAGAGGCCGAGCCCGCGATCACCAGCAGCAGTAGTTTGCTTTTATGTTGTTTTCAGTTTTAGTCTTGTAACTGTATCTATACCGCTATTATATCAGAACATTGAGGACAATGTCTGATATAGTGTGGGAGAGGTACTTTCCATTTCATTTCATTTCAATGTACTTTCAATTCTGTTGTATTCCTTTTAGAAAATCAATGAAATGAGCAATTCTGTGCGTTATTTTGAATATCGAATTTTCCCTGATTATTAAGCCATACTAGAAAAATCCTTAAATTACTCGCATTACCCGACTGACCACCGAACGGTTCGTAATTACGAAGCCGGGAACGATTAAACAGGACCAATACAATCTTGACATCTTCGACCCCCTGCTTAAGAAATTCCATCCGATCACCATTGCGAATGCACCTTTAGTTTCAGTTCAAAAAGTAACCCCAGTAGTTTATACTAGCAGTCAGCACCGTCTGAACACAAACCACGTGGGGAGCCGATGAATATAAGCGTTTGATGCCTAATCAATAATGATCCTTCGTATCTCAATGCAAAATGAAAAGAGATTGCACCAAAGTACACGGTCGCAGACAATAAACGAGAAATATGAGAAGGACTCCGTTTCGGGTTGGTTCAGAGGTACTGGTTCTGAACTCGGTAGGGCGTGCCACGGCTCGATCCCCCACAACCTCCGCATCGGATAAAACATGAAGGGTTACCACACTCGTGTACCAGACCCCGTGCTAAAAAAGGATCAAAATCGCTAACCGGCTACTCCACTACGTGCGTGCGAAGGCAAAGGGCTTAATGTGACTGCGCCAGAACGAACCGGGTGAAATACGATCGAAAAACTCTAGGTGAAATCGCAATGTGATTGTCGATTGTTTCGCTTGACGGGAAGTAGACGACATAGCCTGTTGCTTATGTCATCAGTGTATCGGTAGTGTTCTATCAAAGTACCGGACTATCCGACAGAACGACCCACCGGACGGTTTGCTATGAGTATGCGCGAGTAAAATCTTGTCCGCCGATTTTCAACCGACTATTTGCTTGAGGACAAGCAAAGGTTTAAGTTTGGGGAAGTTTGATGACGAGAAAACGCATCGGTTATATCGCTAGATTTCATTGACTTTTACCGCGCATTCACCGTTTTAACGCTCGATTCCTCGAGTTTCTTCTTACTATTTTGCAGGTACATCGATATGTGAGGCCAAATCAAGAATTAAGAAGAAAAGAACAAAGAAACCACAAGAAATGAAGCAAGACAGAAGCCTGCATAAAACTCTGCATAATTTGTTACGACCACGGTCGTTACAAGGGAGTCACGACCGTGACACCTTGCTTTGGGACCTCACGACCGTGAGGAATGGGTGACGACCGTGACACTTGGAAACATAAGGCAACGAGCGTGAAGACCTTGTCACGCCCGTGACAAGGATATAACGTGATTCTTTTGACCCAGACTACGTCAAAGTCACCAGTGAAGCCACTCCTCCTAGTAATTCTCACGTGAGGGAAGTTTCTCCCACTTTCTGCTGCCACTTTCCAACATTTTCTCAACCACTCCAGCAAAGCCCAAGAAGCAAGAGATCCAGGACCAGCCCATGGGAACTCTATAAATAGGACCAGCTCAGAAGAATTTAGGGACAGACTTCAGTATCCAAATTTCCTGCGGAAGCTCTGCCGAATTACCTTACCATCATTTTATTATTCCAGCATTTTATTTTCTGCCTTATTTTATTCGTATCCAAACCAACCGTGTAACAATTTCCAACATTAGGGAATTGTTATACCTTTATTTGTTTCCAGCCTTCAGCATTTCGTTTTAAATTTTATTTCCGCCTACTCCAAGCTTTCCGGTCTGTGGAAGAAGGAGTCTACCCAGATATTGTTAATCAGGTTTTTTTCAGTTATTACAATTTAATTTATTTAATTTATTTATAATGTCCAATTATTTCTCTGCCATTAGTAAGTTAATAAATAACTCTGAGTCTGATTTAACCTCGATGAGTAGCTAAATACCTTAGGGCGGTATGTAGTTATAACTAACTTAACCGGTAAGATATAACCATGGGCTAAAATAATTAATCGCTTAACATTCTGGCTGATACTTTTTAATTAAAATTGACCTTTTCGTTACGAGAGTAAGAAAAGGGTATTAGGTTGGGTCAAGACCACGAGAGTGTGAGATTTTAACCAGATAGCTAAAGTTAGGCATTTAAATTAAATACAGCGAGAGCGCTTTAAGATAAATTAGAATTATTTAGTTTCCAAAAATTATTTCTAAACACTTATGGGCTAGCGAGAGCAGGCATAGGGCTTTAGGGATAAGATCTGATTCAAGACCACGAGAGTGTGAGTTGAGGGTATTCAAACTAGTAATCTCTACCGAGTAGATTAAGTGAACATCTTTATAAGCCTAGGTTAGATTGACCCACCTAAGTTAGTATAATTACATACCGACCGTTTTAGTATTATTTTATTGAAAACTTAATTTTTATTCCGCCTTCAATAGTCTTAGGAAACCAACAAAAATCGTGACAACTATTCGCCTTAGCTAAACTAGAAGTTCATCTAGCACTACGTAACGATAGAATCCCTGTGGATCGATAATCTTAAATATTACTTCGATAGGCTGTGCACTTGCAGTAAGATACCGCTAGACGCATAAGTAGACACGTCTTTAGCCCATCATCAGGTAGCCCAAGAGGAAGCTGTCTGTGTATAAGTGTCCTAAACTAAGCCTTGAGCAATAGTTGGACAAAAGCTCCAAGCTAGGGTTTCTCTACAAGGTCCAAGTTCCGTTGCTCGGAAAAGTAACCATAGTCCACCAATTTAGGCTTTTAGGGTTTTGATCGTTTTATTGTGTTTTCAAAAAGTATGAACAAGATATGAAAAAGATGAATATGATATGAAATATGACAAGATAATATCAAGATAATATAATCAATAGTATATGAACAATAATAAGATCAAGATATATTGACGGAAAAGTAAGTTAAGAATATATTGACGGAAATTAAAATTAGTGGTTAGTCGTTATTGAATGAATCAGGTTGAATTTAGCGCTAAACCGTCTAGCACGATCTATGAAGAAGATCATACTATAGGAGGTCGCGCAAGTTGATATTTGTGCTAAAACACGATGGAGAAATGATATTGAGAATCATTCTCCAAAGAAATCGCGCCACACAAAAATAAAAGGTGATAACCTCGTCTTGATCACAAACTTGTGTTAATTAATTGAAGGTAACCTATCGCGATAAAGTATAGAAAATGATCTAAAAGATCATTCACTACAGATTTGAAATATTGAAGGTTAAACAACCTCAACCAATCAACGTTCGTGAATAAAAAGACTTCATGGACCAAAAAGAGGAAAGGAAATTAATAAGAACTGAAAAGAAATGAGAAATGAATTGGAAAAGGAAATGGTCTAATCCCAATCATGGTTTTTTACCGATGAATCTCAGATACTCATCGACCAAATAAAAAAATGACAATAAAATCGAAGTCCAAAACAAAAAGATCATCATAAATAAAATGTTAAGTACTAAATCATATAATAGAATAAAATAAAAGTTTTTTAAAAAAGAAATTAAATAATAAAACAAAATAAATTAAATAAAAAAAACTAGTAAGAAAATGAAAGGGGTATGGGATTTATGATGGGGTATAGAATATGATGGAATGCTTTGGGCTTACCCATGCCCATCATCCATCCAAACATCATATGGACAAAAACACGGGCTTCAACAAACCCAAATCCTGGCACGGTTTTAAAAACAAAACGATTAGGTTATTTGAAGCGAATTTATGGAAAGTAATCTACAATGCACAACCATGAGTTTTCGCTTGTTTCTTTCACAAACAGAACAAATAGCTTCTCTTCTAAAAGTACAGTCAACACAAAAACCAACAAGTCATTTTGAAAAAATAAACAACACACACGGAAGCTTCATCATCATACAAGAACAAAATCGAAAGATGATGACAAAATTAGCGCGTTCAACCTCCTTTGTAAGTCTCTGTCACGTGGGGTTTGATTCCAATCTCGATTTGATTCCACTGTGCTTCATTTGGGTTTGTTTCAGGTTTTGGGCGGTTTTGATTTTATTTTCGAGTTTATTTGGATGTTGCAATCTTTCTCTTCTTCCCATTCTTTATGCGTTTATGTTATGGGTTTGGGTATGAAGGTGTGTTCATCGAAGGAAAATAGGTTGTTGTGTTTGGGTATGGTTGTTCTGTTGTTGATAATGTTATTGTGAATTGGATACAAGGTTTATGGGTTTTACGTTGATGAAAAGCATCGAAGGAAGGGTTGAAGAGTGGTTTTAGGGAAATTTGTGTGTGTTATCTTAGCTTTGTTAGAACACAGATTGGTTCTTAATAATATCTCTATGTTTTGATAATAACTATTATGAAATTTTGTAGTTAAGAATTATGTACTCTAAAATTTGCTTAAGAATGTTTGCTGCAGATATTAAAGTAAATATCACTCCAGAAGCAAATCAGATCTGAACATAAGAAATATGCAAGGCTCTGAAGTGTCAGAAGCACCCATTAGAAGATTCTGAATGCTGCCATCAGAAGATCCTGAGCGTTGCCTCCAGAAGGATCTGAAGCAGAAGCTCCAGAAGAATCTGAAGCAAGTCAGAAGCATCTGAACCAATGAAGAATTCTGTATGAAGAGTTTTCAAGCATAGTTACTTCAGAAGACTCTGAGAGTACTAACGCTGCCAGTACTGAGGATCTGACCCAAAACTCTGCTCTGAACTTATACACGCTAAAAGCACACTTGATGCAAAGACTCTGATTCAGCAAAACTTTGATCAACATCAGAAGGCTCTGATCAAATTAGACTCTGATGATTCTTGCTGAAAATTGTTGAAGAAGAATTCAAAGATTATGTCCGTTGGAATATCCAAACGACTCTTTCCTTATTTATGCTAGACACAAGAACACAAACAAAAAGGATTTCTCTGTGCTTTCTTATTCTAGAAAATGTCACTTGATGTGAAGACAAAAAAGGCTCAGACTTTTTGGTACACTCTTATCAATGTGAAAAACTCTTGGATCACTGTGCCTATAAAAGCAAGTCTCCACTCATCTTCTTCAGTTGACGAAACACTTGAAAAAGAATTCATTATCAAAACTCTCATACAACTCATATATTCTTGCTAGAATTATTTCCTTGTTCTTAATCTTAAGTGAAAAATCACAGTTGTGATAAAGCTTTATTAGAAGCATTTTAACACTTGTATTTATTATTACATTTGATTGTAAGAAAACCTTAAGAAGATCCAGTTAGGATCAGTAGTTCTTGAGAAGACTTTGAACAGTTGTTCTTAGTGCTTACTATTGTAATCAGTTGATTAAATAGTGGATTAAGTCCTTGTTTGAGAAAGGCAAATCACTCTAGAAAGGGTGGACTGGAGTAGTTGAGTTCAACGAACCAGGATAAAAATACTTGAGTTTTTACTTCAAAGATTTTAAATTCATACTTATTCAACCCCCCCTTCTAAGTATTTTCTCACCTTCAGTTGGCATCAGAGCTCCGGTTCTGTGTGTGCTACCACTTCACAGTGACAGAAAAGATCCAGTGAGAAAAACTTTGATATATATTTGATTGTTACTATGGCTGATACTTCAATATCTAACATTAACAACAAATATGAAGAAAGGGACAGAATCAACATTAAACCCCCTATGTTTGATGGGGAGAAATTTGATTATTGGAAAGACAGGATTGAAAGTTTTTTCCTTGTTTATGATGCTGATTTATGGGACTTGGTCATAGATGGATATGTTCATCCCATTGATGGGAATAGCAAGAAAGTAGATAGAAAATCTATGACAGAAGCCCAAAAGAAGGAATTTAGAAATCACCACAAGGCTAGAACAATATTGTTAGATGCAATATCTCACAATGAGTATGAAAAGATCACAAATAGAGAAACTGCATTTGACATGTTTGAGTCCTTGAAGATGACTCATGATGGAAACTCTCAAGTCAAAGAAACAAAGGCTCTGGCTCTAATTCAGAAGTATGAAGCCTTCAAGATGGAAGAAGCTGAATCTGTTGAAGCTATGTTCTCCAGATTTCAAAAACTTACAGCTGGACTAAAGGTTCTGGATAAAGGATACTCTACTGCTGATCATGTGAAAAAGATCATCAGAAGCTTACCTACCAGATGGAGACCTATGGTGACTGCGCTGAAAATGGCTAAAGATCTGAACAAGATTTCCTTGGAGGAACTAATCAGTTCACTGAGGAGTCATGAAATTGAACTTGAGGAAGATGAACCTCAAAATAAAGGTAAATCAATTGCCTTAAAATCTAATAAATCTGATAAAGCATTGCAGGTAATAGAGGAAAGCTCTGAAGAATCCTCATTTGAAGATGAAGATGAACTATCCATGTTGTCCAGAAGAATAAACAAACTCTGGAAGCATAAGGGAAAGAAGTTCAGAAACTTCAGGAAGCCTGACCAAAGAAAAGAATCTTCTGGACACAGAAGATCTGACAAAAAGGAGGTTGTCTGCTACGAATGTAAAGAACCTGGGCATTACAAAAATGAATGTCCAAAGTTGTTGAAAGAAAAGCTTAAAAGAAAATCTGATAAGAAGAAGAAGGTTCTAATGGCTACCTGGGATGATTCAGATACATCTGAATCTGAATCTGAGTCAGAAGAGGAATGTGCCAACGTAGCATTGATGGCTGACATAGAAGATCAGGAGGAAAGAATTTCAGGATCTGACTCTGACTCTGAATCTGACTCTGACGCTAAAGAGGTAATGGCTAAACTCACTAAAGATGAACTCATCAAAGTGTTATCAGAAGTTCTGAAGAGCTATAACAATATTAATCTCAAATACAAGAAGCGTCAAAGCAATCTTGTATCTGAGAATAATATTCTCAAATCAGAAGTAGCTGAGCTAAATGAAAAGAACTTAAAATTGAAAAATGATTCTGAATTAGCTCAACAAGATTCTGATTCTGAAACTGAGTCTGAATGCAAAAATATTTTGGAAAAATATGACTACAGCTTTCAGAAGTTTCTTGCTAAAAGCATAGACAGAAGCAAAATGGCTTCTATGATCTATGGAGTTAGCAGAAATAACAGAAAAGGAATTGGATATAAATCTTTCTCTGGAAAGGATTTAAATTCAAAACCTGTTGATAAAATTATCATCAAGAAGACTCCTTTATATTCCCACTTTAAATTTGGTCACTTGAATGATATTGAACACACTCGTTCTGAAAAGAACATTCATGTGTTTAAATCTAGGGCTAGTCAGAATAAACCTTATGTTGAAAAACAGAAGTTTAGACAAACCTTCAGAACAACTAACCCAAAAGGACCCAAGAAGATCTGGGTACCTAAAAGTAAAATAATTCCTGTTGCAGATGTTCTTAGCAGCAAGGTCAGGACGCTAATCATGGTACCTGGACTCTGGATGCTCGCGACACATGACAGGAGAAAGGTCTATGTTCCAAAGTCTGGAGCTTAGATATGGAGGTGATGTGAAATTTGGAGGGAATCAGAAGGGCAAGATCATTGGATCCGACAATATTGAAAATGGTAACCTTCCCTCTATTACTAATGTTTTACTTGTAGAAGGATTAAAGCATAATCTATTGTCCATAAGTCAATTAAGTGACAATGGTTATGACATAACCTTTAATAAAAAATGTTGTAAAGCTATTAGTCAAAAGGATGGCTCAATCCTATTTAGTGGTAAGAGGAAGAACAACATTTATAAAATAAGCCTTTCAGAACTTAAGGTTCAGAATGTTAAATGTCTCTTGTCTGTTAATGAGAAGCAATGGGTCTGGCACAGAAGATTAGGGCATATTAATATGAGACGTATATCTCAGATTAATAAACTTAATCTTGTCAGAGGACTTCCTAATTTAAAGTTCACCTCAGATGCTCTTTGTGAAGCATGTCAAAAAGGGAAGTTTTCAAAATCCTCTTTTAAATCAAAAAATGTTGTTTCTACTTCCAGACCATTAGAATTACTTCATATTGATCTGTTTGGACCAGTGAAAACTGCATCCATCAGAGGCAAGAAGTATGGATTAGTCATTGTTGATGACTATAGTAGATGGACATGGGTAAAGTTCTTAAAACATAAGGATGAGTCACATTCTGTGTTCTTTGACTTCTGCAAACAAGTCCAGAATGAAAAATATTTCAAAATTATGAAAGTCAGAAGTGATCATGGTGGTGAATTTGAAAACAAATATTTTGAATTTTTTTTAATGAAAATGGCATTGCTCATGATTTTTCCTGTCCTAGAACTCCACAACAAAATGGGGTTGTCGAGAGGAAAAATAGAACTCTGCAAGAAATGGCTAGAACCATGATCAATCAGACTAATCTGGCAAAGCACTTTTGGACAGAAGCAATCAACACAGCCTGTTACATTCAGAACAGAGTGTCTGTAAGACCTCTTCTGGAGAAGACTCCCTATGAATTGTGGAAGAACAGAAAGCCCAACATTTCATATTTTCATCCTTTTGGATGTATTTGCTATATGTTGAATACAAAAGAAAATCTGAACAAGTTTGATTCTAAAGCATAAAAGTGTTTCATGCTTGGGTATTCTGAACGCTCTAAAGGCTACAGAGTATACAATACTGAAACACAGATTGTGGAAGAATCTATTCATGTTAGATTTGATGATAAGCTTGGCATCAAAAAGCCAAAGCAGTTTGAAAATTCTGCAGATAGAGAAGTAGTCTTCACAGACTCTGAAGGCTCAGAGGCAGACAAAGCTCAAGTGAAGGAACCAGAAGCAACGCCAGATGCAATTCCTTTTACTTCTCAAATGAATAACTTAAACCTTTCTGAAGAATCAACTGTTAGAGGATCATCTTCCAGAATCAAAGCTTCTCATCCAGAGAATGTGATCATTGGAAAGAAGGATGACCCTATCAGAACAAGATCCTTCCTCAGATCATCTGAAGCATCATTATTTGGATTGGTTTCAGTAATTGAACCAACTTCTGTAGATGAAGCTCTGCAAGACAATGATTGGATTATTGCCATGCAAGAAGAGCTAAATCAGTTCACCAGAAATGATGTGTGTGATTTAGTTCCAAGACCAAAAGGATTCAACATAATTGGAACTAAATGGGTCTTCAGAAACAAGCTTAATGAGAAAGGAGAAGTTGAAAGAAATAAGGCAAGGCTAGTTGCCCAAGGTTACAGCCAGCTGGAAGGAATTGATTATACAGAGACTTATGCTCCAGTGGCAAGGTTAGAATCTATACGCCTTCTTATTTCATTTGCAGCACAATATAACATCACTCTATATCAGATGAATGTTAAAAGTGCCTTTCTAAATGGTATTATAGAAGAAGAAGTTTATGTTCAACAACCTCCTGGTTTTGAGAGTGAAAAATTCCCAGAACATGTTTTCAAACTAAAGAAATCTCTGTATGGTTTAAAACAAGCTCCCAGAGCTTGGTATGAGAGATTAAGCAATTTTCTTGTGGAGAAAAATTTCACCAGAGAAAAAGTGGACACAACACTCTTTTGTAAAACATTTAAGAAAGATCTTCTAATTTGTCAAATATATGTGGATGATATCATATTTGGATCTACCAATACTATGCTGGGAAAGGAGTTTGCTCAATGTATGCAGGCAGAATTTGAAATGAGCATGATGGGAGAATTGAGATTCTTTCTGGGAATTCAAGTCAACCAAACTCCAGAGTTCACTTACATTCATCAGACCAAATATGTTAAAGAACTTCTGAAGAAATTTAACATGACTGATAGTAAGATGGCAAAGACTCCCATGCATCCAACTAGTTCACTATGCAAGGAAGATGTAAGTAAGAAAGTAGACCAGAAACTCTACAGAGGTATGATAGGATCTCTTCTCTACTTAACTGCTTCTAGACCTGACATTTTGTTCAGTATATGCTTGTGTGCAAGATTCCAATAAGATCCTAGAGAATCACACTTAACAGCTGTTAAGAGGATTCTAAGGTATCTGAAAGGTACTTCTAATGTGGGTTTGTATTACAGAAAATCTGATGATTTCAAATTAGTTGGATTCTGTGATGCTGACTACGCTGGAGACAGAGTGGAAAGAAAAAGTACTTCTGGAAGTTGTCAATTTCTAGGAACAAATCTAATCTCTTGGTACAGCAAGAAGCAACCCACAATTGCACTATCAACTACAGAGGCAGAATATATTGCTGCTGCTAGATGTAGCACGCAGATGCTCTGGATGAAAAGTCAGCTAGAAGACTATCAGATATTTGAAAGAACATTTCTATATTCTGTGATAATACTTCTGCTATATGTTTGTCTAAAAACCCCATTTTACACTCTAAGGCAAAACATATAGAAATTAAACATCATTTCATCAGAGACTATGTTCAGAAGGGGATTATAAACTTAGCCTTTATTGATACAGATCATCAATGGGCAGATATTTTCACAAAACCCCTTGTTGAAGATAGATTCAAATTTATTCTGAAAAATATTAGTATGGATTTGTGTCCAGAATAATATTTGTCAGAAGCAAATTTTACAGATGATAAATGTTTATCACTCTGAAGTAGTTCATATGTTGCTTATTAAATTTATGTTTATTTGTGTGTATCTGAACTAACCAATCTCAGAGGATCTGAACGTTGGTTAACGTTTCATTTCTCAAGAGAATTCAGAAGCACATGCAAGCAAACACGTGTCACTCTAAATCTGCAAAGATGGCGTGTACACTACTGAAGAGACGTTTGAGGTATGGTTTGAATAGTGAAAATCTTGGTTTTCCTCCCAATTTGTCAGAATCAATTAATGCTTGAAATGATTTTTATTCTCTTTCATTAATTGACATTAATTGCTATGTGTAAACATGCTTTGATTGTCTGTTTGAATGCCTAATTGTTTTCTATAAATACCACATCTCTCACCACTTTCACACTTTTCACAACACAAACAAGTTTATGCATTTCTGTCTTCTTTTCTCTCTTCATAAAAACCCTAAACCCTTGTCAAAATCATCTTCAATGGCAACCTCATCTTCTACAGCAGCTCAGTTTCAATCAACCATGGCTGCAGTTACTTCTGCAAATATGGGTGTGGCTCCATAGACGACACCTAAAAGGACTTTGTTAACTCCTGTTGACAAACTTGAAGTTCTCTTTGAATCAATGGTGGAATTTGATTCATTAGCTGAAAATGGATTTGAATTTCGTTCAATAGTTGATGCTCAAGGCTGGGTAAAATACTTTGACAGATTATTTGGACCAGTTTACCCTCATCGGGTGAAAGAGTTCTGGATACATGCTTCTATTTACCCCAAATTCATCTTGTCTTCTGTTCTGGGTAAGGAGATTATAATTACAGAAGATCTAATCAGGAAACTCATAGGGTATGAGGAGACTGATGGAGTATTTCATCTGCCAGCTGGGCGTGTAGACATGGAAGAAGTCTATGAGGAAGTCATGACTTCTAGACAGGCCTCTAACAAATTTAAAGATCTGAAGCCTGACTACAAAAATGGGCAAATATTTTTATGGGATGCATTCATCACAGAAAATCTACAAATTCTCCAGACTATGTGAACAATGAACAGCTTTACTTCATGTACTGTTTAAGTCAGAGCACTAAGGTAGATCTTCCTTACATTCTGTTCATGCATTTATGGAACCATATCAATGCTTCAAGAGAATCTGTAAAAGATAAGGGTCAGAAGATCAGAACATGGATTCCCTTTGGAAGGTTAATTTCAGATATTCTGACAGAAAATGGACTGGTGACTGCTCTGTATGCTGCTGGAGTCAAGGATGAACTTGAATCTATTGTTGGAAAACCTCTGAATACCAAGAGTCTTCAGAGACTAAAAATTGTAGAGGAACTCACATCTGTACCCAAGAAGCTGAATATCTCTGAACTCAGTCAGAAGCGAATTCTAGTTGAAAACTACCGACTGTTCTGTGCTGAAGAACCAAGGGAAATAATTGTGAGATATATTGATTCTTGCAAGGCAGATGGAACGCCCATTCCTGCAGATATTTTGAAAAGAGCAAGGGAACTAATGCCTGATGGAGGAAATGAGAACACAAGGAAAAGAGGTCAATCAGAAGCAGAAGAAGTTGCTGCTCAGAAGAAGCCAAAAGTTGCTGGCAAGCCTCATAAGCTGATCAAGAGGAAAGCATCTGGAGACGCTCCATCTGTTCCCACAAAGCGTATCAAGATTAAAGGTACCAAATCTTCTGTATCCTCTTTCAATAAAATTATTTTAAATGAATCAACATTCAATTCTATTCCAAAACCACCTCCTACTCATAAACAATCTGTTCCTGCTCCATCTCATAATTCCGAACCATTAAAAATTTCTTCCCCACAAAAATCATCTGATCCTGTTTCCACCACTCCTGTAAAACCTTCTACTAATCAATCATCTGAACCAACAACAATAACAACACCAGCAAATCAAACTCCACCACCTATAACAAATCCAACAGAACAATCTGAACAACAACAACAACAACCAGAAAAACAACCACAACCAGAAAAACTACAATCAAACACATCTGAACCTATTGCATCTGTACAAGTTATTTCTGAACCTATACAATCTAATCAAGTGACATCTGATCCTACTACATCTGAACCACCTATATCAGAACCACCTATTTCTTCTGAAATTCTCATTCCCAATCCTATCCCAACACCTAAGCCAAGGACATCTGAGTGTGTTTCCTCTGCTTCGTGCAAACTGTTTTCATCTGACAAACTTCCCTCTGGTTTCAAATTCAAAAATTTCTACACTAGAATTGAACCATATGACACTATAACTCCTCTTAAACCCAAACTTACAATCATTCTACCATCTGTTCTTCAAACGTATATTAAAGAACTGCCAGAAATGATTTCATCAGAACCTATTTCATCTGATAAATCTGCATTCACTCCTTACTCTGATACCCCATTTGATGTTGTTTCCTATGCATCAAATGCAAAACCATATTTGTTGAATGCTTTAACCAGATCAAAAAATGCCAATTCCTCTGATCCTCCATCAATACCTTTCTACCCTCGTCCTCTGATCACCGTTCCAAAATTCACCATTCCACTTTCACCCCAACCCAAGCCAATCACATTGGAAACTTTTCTAAACCCAAAACCTAGGCTGAATGTTGATCATTTATTTACAAGTTTTTTGAAAGAAATAGAGATGTATTTAGGCTCTGTACAGAGGAAGTGTTCATCAACAATGGATGAAAATGAATCTAATGCTATTTGGAATAGCTTCATAAACAGATTCAATACTGTAGCATCAAATCTGAAGAACGTATGTTCTGATGATGGGAAGCTCAGATTTGCTGAAACTGCTAGAAGTTTGTTCTAGACTGTTAAAAGATCTGCACCATTACTTATTAAAGATGCTCCTTCATCATCTAAAGTATGTGATACAGAAGTGAATGCTGAATATGCATCTGAAGACAACTCTCTGGCTATGACTCTTGTAGAACATCCCTCTGGATCTGTTGCTCCTGACTCTAAATCCCCTATGTGTTGCACCCTAATTTTTGACCATAAAATCCCACCTCTTTTTGCGCCTTTCCCTTTTATCGTTATTTGACTTTATTTTTAATTTTTTGCTCTTTACAACTAACAAGTGTGCCCAGATGTAGCAATAGCAGGTATAGATCCTCACTGTCAGGCTTTAAGACGGAGTTCGCATACTAAGAATGGATTCAACTCATGGATTTACAAAAACCAACTGCAAGACTTTCTTCCATGATTACGAGGATTGATTCCTGTTATGGAAAGTAAGCTACGAGGCGCTACGATATTTTATAATTCGGCTCACCATCCAAGACAAGAGGGCTTAAGTTCAAATAACCAGATTTTAAGATACCACAGCGGATGCCAAGGCTTATATTCCAATTAAAGATTCACGGTCCAAAGCAATAAGTGGATTATTCCAAAATCACTGCCACGACTAAGGTTACAAGAGATTAGCAAGTGGTGTCCTTTTATTCCAAGACCCTACGTATTAACCACAGACAGCCATAAATACAAGTCGGTTTCATATTTTGGGAATGTCACGACCACCTCATTATAATTATTATAAGATTGTCGGGGAGTTTAGAGTTCAAAATCACCGAGTCTATCAATCAAAAGATACATTTTTTTATCTACAAGGAATACCCGTACCAAGGAAACAATGTCGCAATTGGATTAAATAGAAATTTACAATGTACATTCGACTTGGCCTCATTGTTTTTTAGGAAGTCATTCAACTTAAGGCAATTGTACATCACGCCATGACATTACAAATTACACAGTTCGTATCAAACTATCCTACAGGCTGCTACTTCAATTTACTGTTTACTTTTGCTAAGAGCATGCTTGAAGGCATTACTTTTGTTATTCTCCACCATCGCACTCCCGAGCCTCCATTATTGCGCCATTTGCAGAAGGTTTGGATGGGTAAAAAGGGGCGACGAAACCATTGCTAGAGTTTGAAGCGGCTGTAACGGTTTGCAAGCAGGCAATCCTAATCTTCCTCCTAAGTCTGTTACGCCCGCCGCCGGCAACAATGCAGGATTTCTCTCAATAAACGGCGGTAGCACTAAACCTGCATGCAACATATCAGAGTTAACAAAGGCCTGCAGTACCATAAAGGGATGTTTTCTTATGTCTTGAACTAGCAAAGGCTGGCACTCGAACTCCTCGCGGCAAAGCACAGCATATGATACCCCTGCAGCCAAGCGGATAACCATGAGACTAGTTTTGTTCCCTTCCAATTTGAAACCAAATACTATAATGGCAAGTCATTACCTCTTAAATTCAGGAGCATCATTACAAATACCACAGATAAATTGTTGACATAACTTTGCTTCACTGTACCGGCATAGGCGTCATTCTTCATGGCATAGGTTATGGGGATTCCTGCAAATGATGATACACTAATTTCATATTCATACTAGAAACTAGTTAAGTGAGCATCATTGGTCCAAGCTCCAGCTTTTTACGTACAACCATCAAGTACATGTTGAGGGTTCAACTGATATTCTGAACCTCCGCCAAAACACCAGTACACCACCTGCAGAATCCACGCCCCATTAGTTCAGGTTTTGGGTTACTCCAAATATTTTGCAAATAGGAAGGATTTGTCACGTCCTCTAACCTGTCTTGACCTGTGAAGCAAACACCACAATCGCTGAGGCTATCTCGTGTCGTACTCAGACACGGTTACACCTGTGTTCAAAAGAAGCATTCCAAGATTAACTTCGCGAACGGTAACAACATAAGCCAAACAAATTAATTTAAAAGAAGAAAAGGAGGAACAATGTATATATGTTGAACTTACTCCTACAACGGACACGACAACGTTTGAGTTTCAGTCCCTCGCTACCAACTTAATGATCGTGACTCTTACGATTCCTTTTGAAGTATATCATCAAAACACAATAAGTGCCCAGAAAGTCTCCAACAAGAACCATTCGATTTTGAAGTACCCTGAGAAGGCTTGCGGTTGCTATTCTTCACCACCAACTTTGCTCTTCGTGAGATTCCCACGCGCATCAAGCAAGAACTTACTTTGGGCTCCTAATTCGTCATTTGGCCCAAACAGTTGCTAATTACACCTGCCAAAATCATAATCTCAAGTTAGTAAATCAATCAGGAATATCCCACAAAAGATTCAGAGAATATCCAATCCAAAATTATTACAGATTTGATACACATATCAGGGATTGGGGATTCATTAACGAGCATTAAACGAAATTGGGATAAAAGAGGAAAATTTTCAAATCAGATCATAACCAAATAGGAAAATCCCCATTCAGCATTCAATGGTGATTAAACAAATTCAAATCAAAGAATCAGACTACCGCCTATATAAGAGAGAAATCCAACGAAAAACACAGGGACAAAATCCACAAATTCAAAAACCCTAGGTTCAGAAAAGGGAACTTATCTTGTGTTAATTTCCAATTTGCAAAGCCACCGCACCGTCGTCCGCGAACCGCCGCGCTCCTCGTCTAAACCATCCGACGTCTTCCACCGGCAATCACCCTCGCAAACTGCGACTACCGTCGGCGAAACACTCCCTAGTCAATCCAACAGCATCTCATCGGAAACCACCGCGAGAAGCTTCCGCCATTACCATTACTATCTCGGACCACCGTCATCCACAACTTGCGGTAACCATTCTATTTGAGCCAAACTCGTTGAAGCTTTGATTTGTTTGTTGGGTTTCAGGTTCGAAAGAAGGAGGAGAATCGGAGGAATCGCGGAGAAGGAGTGAACGATCGAGGGAAAGGCTGCCCGATTTGGGGGCCTAGGGTTCCTTTTCTCTTCGATTGAGTTTTGTTTTGTAATTGTATAATTATTTACTAAACACCACACACTCATACATGATCCTCCTTAAACTACTGCATTAACATTAATTAACACCAAAAAAACTCTTAATCAACTTATTTAGTTAAATAATCCGTAAAATATACTTATTTAATTAATCTTTTTAAACTAATCTAATAATTACCTAACCCAATAATTAACCTTTCTAATATGTCATTAACCTATAAAGCTTTTCGTTAATCCTTTTATTCAATTTAATCATTCTTTTAGTAATTAACTAATAATTAACTTAATCAATCTCTTTAGCTTTTTAATTGACCTTTCTTCTACTCATTTAATAATAAAATTAATCTCACTCCCAACTTCATGTTTTTTATTAAATAATGATATACTAGTTTGTTCATTAACTAAATTTTTTTTTATATAACTAATTTTATCAAATTCAATGTTATTAATTTAGTGAATTTACCATTTCTAATAATCCTATTTTATCTAATAAAAATATTTTATTCTAAATGATAATAAGACTTTCTTTTTTATATAGCTTTTAATAAATAATTTATCTTATTTTATAAACAAATAAAAACTATTTTATTTAATAACGAACCTTTTACATAATAACATTTTATAAAATAAACCACTCCACTTTCTTTTCGATAATAAAATAAAAATAATAACAAGCATCTTATTTTATTTAAGAAATTCTTTTATTAAAATTTAATCAGTTTATCCAATCTAATTAATTTATAAAATCTTATTTTATAAAACTAATTTTCTCATAAAATCGATTTAGTCAATATTCCCTCTTAAAATCAAATCAACTTTTTTATTCAAACTAAAATCAAATCAAACGACTAAAATCAGTTCAACTTCTACTAACTCAATTTAACCAATTAAAATCCACTCACATCGTAAAATCCAATTCAATCGTGCACTTCACGACACATTCACAATTCACACCTAGCGCTTTCATGCGTATTTACATGTATGTTTTATCAGCTTTTATTTATCCACAATGCACACACTCACTTAGCGCTTTCATGCGTATGTGTACGGTTTATCTTTCTGCAACTTATTTCTGCATTTACATTATAGCATTTATTTTCCGCATCGCATTCCATCCAAAGGAAAAACCTACACATAAGTCAACACTTGTGTGTAGTTGCACATCATATGCATCATGCTCCCACTTGATCCTTGATCCCAGTCAAGTCGATCTTCTTAGGATAGATCCTACCCCACAGGAAGGACCTTAATCTTTACAACTTAGACAAAACATAACAATCAACTAAAAAACAATCTTACAAACACATTAGAGAATAGATGTTAATCATCTTAAGCGAGATATAATCTCCACCCCACAAACAATACAATCAAACATGTAGGGACTTTGCCTTAAGAGTGATAAAGGCATACTTGGCGACCATTCGAGTATGTAAGACCTTTTCTTAAGACGATGCAAATACCATTTCCTACAAACCCCTTTACATTTGTGGTGGTTATCTCTCCCATAACATGAAGACTCATCTCTTCTCCTAAACCCAATCAAAACAACTACCCTAAACCCGTAGGAACTTTGATCACAGTCAAAGAGCTCCTCTAACCCTTTAGGGGAACTACAAGTACTCTGATTCCACTCCCGTAAGGATATGTAGGCATAAGATGCGACATCTTATCGAGTATACCTAGAAATAAACCCCTAGGTCTTTAATCCCTTAAGCAGATAAACGCATAGCAGTAAACAAACATAAAACAAGAGGTTCCTGTAGAGTACTACAGAAACTTAGTGTCGCTACTGCGAAAATCGGCGCCGGCTGACAGAAGAGTCGCCACCGTGCGTTATTTATCCCACGGGAGGGAAAGGAAACGCTCAGAGTAAACCTACCGCAAAGACGGGAAAGGTATGGTCATCGCAACCAAAACCTGGATTCGGGAGTCGGTTACGCAAGGGGAAGGTATTAGCACCCCTCACGTCCGTCGTACTCGACGGGATCCACGCTTGCTTGGGTTGTCTAAAGGATGCAAAACAATCTATCTACGACTGCTAAATCTAAACGGAAAGGAATTGACTCGATAGAGCGTCGCACTCTACGCCTACGTATTCTCAAGAGAGAAAGTCAGAGTCAACGTAGTTCGGGACTACAGGGAAAATTGGCTCGCCAAGACTTCGCGTCTTGTGCCTACGTACTTCCACACTGCATGGAAGATCAGAGCTTACGTAGTTCAAGCTAACTACGGCTAAACAGGGTATTCTCACACCGCAGTGAGAAAATAAATCTGGTTTCAAAGGTACGGGAACCTATGGGCAAAACTATGGCTTGGTCTCAAATGCATTCGGGCAAGAGAGAAAAAGGGTAACAATTAATCGTCAGCGGGAAAGTCTCGATCGCACAGCAGCGAGAGAACAAAAGGTTAGTTGTTAGTGTGCTCGCTAGGATATCGCATCCTATGCCTACATATCCTCGTCTGGTACGAGGAATCAGAGCAGCTGTAGTTCGGCTACTATCGGGACCACAACTCAAATCTCGTTTTATTAACATTCTGAAAAAATGGTTACAATGATTGAATACTGAAAATAAATCTCCTAGGAAATACTATCCTATCTTATCCTGAAAAATCGAACGAAAAATAGTCCCCTAACAAGTGGACTTTTAAAACTATCTCTTAAAATAAACTCCTATGAAGAAAATACACTCTAAAAAAATATTAAATCTATACTAATATTTTTTATTCTTTTCCAACTATTTTTTTCTTTTCTTTTTTCAAAATATTTTTCATATATTTTTCCCCACTATTTTCTATATATTTTTTCATATATTTTTCTTCATATTTTTCACATTTCTTTTCTATATTTCTTTTCATTATTTCTTTCAATATTTTTCTTTTTTTTAAATTCTTCTTTTCAATATTTTTTTTCTACTATTTTTTTCAATATCCTTTTCTTTTGATATTTTTTCCAATATTTTCTTTTTCTCCTTTATTTTTTACTCCTAAACAAAATAAAGAAAAGATACAAAGGGGAGGGGTAAAACTGCTACAGGGGATACAATTGGCAAAAAATCTCAGCCCAGCCCAGAACTTTAACAAACACACACGCAAGGGGGGGGGGGGGGGGGGGGAAGATAGGAAATTGGAGGGTGTATCAACAAAACAATGGGCCCAGCCCATAGTCCCTCCAAAAAAAACACAGCAATGGAGGGTGGATACCAAAAATGGGGGTGTGTGTACGGCCAAAACAGAATTGGACCGGCCCAATCCATCCTCCTCCTTCCTCTCTTTCCTTTCTCTTTCTGCAAACCCTAGATCCCTTCTCACTCACCCTCCGCCGCTGCTTCCACAAACCTTCCTTTCTCGTATCTCTTCAACCTTCAAACATTAAGGAAAACCTTCTGAAACAAAAATTGGATAACCTGTGCGAGCGTTCTAGAGATTTGCTTTGAATGTCCCTAGATCCTTCGTGCTCGAGGAGGAAGACACATGCATTGCGTTGATGAAGATCTTGTACGCTATGTTGAAACTCTTGACGAACACCACTGGTTGACGAAGATGGATCGCTGATGATTATGAAGATGAACATCAAGGAGATCGATGAAGATCTTGAGGAATGTTGAATGCTTTCTGGAGAGTTGAAGGAGAAACGCGTTGGAGATTTGAAGAGATTCCTGGAATTTTGCTTGAGTTGTGGAGTGATTCTGGAGATGTTCTGGAAACAACAAACGCCGTAGAACGTCAAAGATCTTCGCGGATCTTGAGAACATCATCATCAATTCTTGAAGGTTCATTCAACAGTTGATGAAGATTGATGATCCTTGGGTGAAGAATCTGGCCTTTCTGGAAAAATGATAAACAATATGATGAATCTGATGCACGATCTGGAGAAGGAACTGGAACCGCAAATCCTTGAATATACGTTCTTCATCAAGAATCTGGAGATTGATGCATGTTCTGGATTTGGTTGATCATGGATAATGATAGGTCGAAGGAGGAGGTTTGATGAATGATGAATTTCTGGAGGTGATGATTGTGGTTGAGAGTTGATGAACGGTGGTTTCTGGAAACGGTTGAAGAAGGTTGATCGGAGGTTGGTGAATTTGGACGATGATCGGTGATGGATGATGAAGGGAGGATCAGAGGTAGATCGGAGAAGAAGAGAGGAAAAGAAAAGAATCTGGGCAAAAATTGGGTTTTCGGTGAGGTACGGCGGCCGGAATAAGTTAGAGGATCCGTTACGGTGGCCGCCGGCCATGCATGCCGGCCGGGGAGAGTTTCAGGCGAGGACCAGTGGAGGGACGCGTGTCAGCGTTAGTGGTGGAACGGCGTGCATGGATGCCACGTGCGTGTGGCGTGTCAGCGAGAGAGAGAAGCTGTGTGTGTGATGTGGCAGCGTGATGACTGAATAACGTGGGGTCCTCTCCTCGTTTACACGTGGCCTGCTGAAGCTTTATAGGCTGAGATTTTTCTGGACGCTTCTAGAAGATTCTGGACGAAAATGGACAATTCTGGACTGAACTGGGCCTTGGCTGATAAGTTTGGATAAAGCCCAACGAATTAATCTGATAAACTGGACTAATTGGACTAATTAACATGGGATAACATGGTATTAATGATGGATTAGCTAAAAAAGGATTAATGGTGAATTAACGACAACTGAAATACTAATTAATTAAAATGATTAAACAACCACCTAATGGACTACCAATCCTTATTACTAAAAACAATTAATATTCTAAAATCTATTTAATATTCTATTTAAAAACTAAAACTATTAAAAACTCTATTAAAATTCTATTTATTAATAAAAGAAAAATCTAGATTACATTCTATATTAAAACTAAACTCTTGATTTATTTAGTAAAAGGAAAATCTATATTATATTACAAATCTATTTAAAAGAAATTCTATATTCTATTAAAAATGATTAAACTCTATAAAATGCTGAAAAAATGATTTAAATCTATCTAATATATTCTAAAAAGAGAAAATGCTATTTATTCATTCCATTTAAAATTCTAAAAAATTATTTAAAATCCAATAAAACCTTAATAATGGCTAATAAATTCCAGAAAATTCACAATAATTCCCAGAGGAACAAAATAAGCACCGAACGACACATAACACCGCGAGAGCGCATCGGGACAACCGGTAAAAATAAGCGGGCACCGAAATATCTCAAAAATACGATTCTACTGATTAAAAAAAACCTGAGACGCGAGACGAGAGCTGTGATCCCGATAAAATCAAAACAAATGAAAAATGCACTGTATGTGATATGCAGATGCGAATGCGGTTGTGCGTCGAAACATAGGACCAGATACGGGACTCGGTTGGTCAAATTTTGGGGTACAACACTTAGGATGCTAGTACCTTCCCTAAGTTTAACCAACCCCCGAACCTAAACAATCTAGCTTGCATTTGCATTGCATAGTGGGAATTTCGATCTTTATCCCTTCCTTTGGACAAATCAAAGTTCGGTTGCAAATTGAATTAACGATTCAAACTAATCAATAGTTTGGTATCCAAATTTCACCGCGACAGAAATGGCGACTTCACTGGGGACTCTCTCTAGTGGGTTTCCCTATCTTATTTTATTTTGTTTACTGCTTTATATATCTGCCTACTTGATTAATTGTTTACATGCTTTCTCTTGTATTTCTCTTGGGATTGTTGTCTTTGAGTGGTGAGATAAAGTTCTACACCCGAACTTGAGAGAAATTAAGATAGGATGGTGATATAGTCGAGGAGGCTTATAGGGAGTTGAATCCCTACTAAGTTGAATCGAGAATCCCGCTCAGTTGAGGCCCTTTCGAAATAGTACTGTTGAACGATTAATCGTGAAGACACTCACTACTTTCGACTTTGGAGCCTATGATATTGAGGACTGTTGTTACCTCAACCCAACTTTGGCCTTTATTAGGACGTAGTGCGGGACTATGAGGAAGTACTTCCGAAATAGTGCTACGCGAAGCTACACTCAAAAGAAGTTCTCTTGAGAATATTATTAATCCTCGAGTAATTGGGAAATTGATAATATCCGATAGATGGGCTGATGATTCTGAGTCCCATTAGAACCTTGTTACAAACAACCTTTAGTCCTTAAACCTTTGGGGAGGGTACACCTTTACTCCATGCTCGTTGCAAACCTAGGGCGCCCTTCGTTTGTTTATTTTTGTGTCCTTATGTGAGTAATCGTGTTTGCTGCATTCATATTACATTGGACTTCATGGGATTTACCTTCGTTTATGAACATTGTAGGTCACCATGACTTCAAATAAAAGACATACTGTGAAATATACTTTTAAGAGTCCAAAATTGGATGACCTAAAGAAGTTGTGGGGTTTCATCAAAGATCAAGAAGAATTCAAGAACAAGTATGGGAAGCTGATATCCTTGTTGGGCTGCTCAGTGAATGAAGGACTTCTTGCCACTTTGCTACAATTCTATGATCCTCTTTACCATTGTTTCACCTTTCCAGACTTTCAGCTGTTACCTACATTGGAAGAGTATTCTTTTTTGGTTGGTCTACCTGTCCTTGAAGAATCTCCTTTTCCCTTCGTGGAAAAGGACCCCGATGAGAAAGATATTGCTAAAGCCCTCCGTTTGAAGGTATCTGACGTCAAAGCCAACCTAGTTACTAAGGATGGAATTCTTGGTTTAAAGACAGGTTTCCTAGTCGAGAAGGCTTCATTCTATGCTGATTATTCTAATAAGGCTCCATTCGAGGCAATTTTTGCTTTGCTTGTTTATGGGTTATTTCTATTCCCAAGTTTTGAAGGTTTCATCGATCTCAAAGCATTCAAGATCTTTATGAAGAACAACCCAGTGCCAACTCTATTGGGAAATGCATATCACTATGTACATCTCCGAAACCTTCGTGGTGGAGGGATGATTACTTGTTGTGTACCTTTACTTTACAAGTGGTTTATTTCACACTTGCCGAAGTCTAGCTCTTTTACAAACATTGGCAAAGAGCATTGGTCTCCAAGAGTTATGGCTTTGACCCATTCTGACATTGATTGGTACAACCGAGTGTATGATGGAGTATTGATCATTGATAGTTGTGGTGACTTTGCTAATGTACCGTTGCTCAGCTTTGATGGAGGGATCAACTACAATCCTGTTTTAGCTCGTCGACAGTTGGGATACCCGTTGAAGGAACCTCCCAAGAGTGTTCAAGTAGAGGGTATATTCTTCAAAAATGATATGGAACTCCGAGGAAAGATCCTAAATGCATGGCGTAATATGCACAAGAAGGGGAAGAGAAGTCTAGGGAAACCTAACTGTGTGTCTTTAGAACCATACCTCCAGTGGGTCAGAAAACGGGCAACCAAGCTAAAGATGCCCTATTCCCGTCAGGATCCCATAGCTCCAAGGAGAGAGCCCACTTATGTCTTTATGTCTGAAGCCGAGAAGTTAGGGGTGTCCTTAAGGAAGTCTCAACATGAGCTGGAATCTTGGAAGAACAAGTACCATGTAGCAATGGCGGAAAATGATGAGTGTCAGAAGCAGAAGGCTGAACTTCAAAAGGAGAGGGATGAACTTCAGAAACAACTACAATTGAAGGATGAAAAGCTGCTCCCCTGCAAGAAGAGGAAAGTCATGGAGGATTTGTTTTTCTCCGACCCACAATGCACTATTTGGAAAATAATTGTGGACAACCTTATCCGTGAGAAGGCGCAACTAGAAGAGCAGCTCAAGCAGCAACATTCAAAGCTTCTTTAGTGTCTTTACTAGCTTTTATTTAGCTTTTAGTTGGGACTCTTTAAAAGAATATTCATGTAGTCCGTTTCAAATTTAATAAAACGTTTCCTTTTACCGCAATGCCCATAAATAAGAGGAATCCCATGAAGTCCTAATCATCTTGCATTGCATTCTTTTCCATTGTTCACTTCAAGAAACTCAAATTCGTTCTGTAGGTGTTGTAATCATGGATTTCAGAAGAGAAACCCTGAAGTACACTTTTCAGAGTCCCAACCTCGAAAGGTTGAGAGAACTAGCCGAACTCGTCGAGGATCGCTTTGCCTTCGCAGCAGAATATGGAGGAGTATTCCGTTTCCTTGAGCTAAGGATGAAAAAAGGATTGTTGGAAATATTGGTTCAATTTTATGACCCGATGTATCACTGCTTCACTTTTCCGGACTACCAGTTGATGCCGACCTTAGAAGAGTACTCAGAACTCTTGAGGATGCCTGTGACTGTTCGACCTCTATTCACCGGAAGGGAAGACACGCCTAGTCACCAAGAAATTGCAAATGCCACTCATCTTAGCCTTGAAGATGTTCAAGCACACCTGATCACCAAGGAAGGAGTCCTTGGGTTCCCCGCCGACTTTTTGATCGAAAAAGTCCGTTACCATGCTGAAAGAAAGGAGGCTCTCATCTTGGAAGCCAATTTTGCTTTGTTGGTCTATGGGACTTTCTGGTTCCCTAAAATTGACAGTTTTGTTGATATGGATGCGATCAAGCTGTTCATACTCAAGAATCCAGTACCCACCTTGCTTGCTAATACGTACTTTTCGATTCACTCGAGGAATACCGAAGGAGGAGGACATATTGTATGTTGTACCGCCTTGCTGTACTCATGGTTCATCGCTCGTTTGACTTGGCATCCGTCCCTTTGGGACGAAGTAGCAACACCTCGATGGTCCGAGATACTTATGGCCCTCACCCATTCGGATATTGTTTGGTATGATCCCGCCTATGGAGGCGTGCCTATGATTCCTAGCATCGGAGGATTCCCCAACGTACCACTTATTGGAAGAGAAGGATGTATAAGTTACAACCCCGCTTTGGCCCGTAGACAGTTTGGACACCCTATGATGCAAATACCTGACCCAGTTTCGTGGGAAGAGATCTATTTCAAAGGAGAAGAGGATCTAGACCTAAAGACTGTCATCATTTATGTATGGAAATATATTGATATGGAAGGAACAGTTGCTTCAGGATACCCCAGCTGTGCTGTTTCTGAGGATTATCTACATTGGGTGCGAGAAAGGGCTCTCGATCTCAAGATGCCTTTTCCTTTCCATGAACCTATGGTGTTGACTCCTCATGACCCCGATTGGTTCGAGGAAGAGGAATTAGAACAAGTAAAAATTGCTTTAGATGAAGCCCGGAAATTGAGGACTGCTTGGAAGAATAAGTTCTTCACCCTCAAGGTAGAGAAGGAAAGACTTCAAAAGACTCCGGAAATAGAAGTTGCCAGAAAGAGAAAGGCGCAAGGAGATTTATTTTCTCCTCATGCCTCTTCAAGTGCTGTTACCAGTGATGATCTCCCCTCAACTACTATGGCTTGGAAGGAATGTGTGGAACGACTCATCACCGAGAAAGCAGCGCTGCAGGAGCGTATTGACCAGCTGACCGAGGAGCTCCGTACAAAGGAGAAGACCGTGGAGTAGAGTTCTAAGTTTTATTTTGCTTTCGTTGTAATAAACTCTTGAAAGAGTACTTTGTTTTCATTGTTTCTCAAAAATAAAAAGTTTTTCAATTATCCTACATTATAATACTGAAAAACACTTTGAGTTTCTTGAAGTCTCCTCCTGCATCTGCATTATGCATTAACATCCTGCATTTAGCATGGCATTTTACATTTTGTGCATGTGTCTTTCCTTTGTTGTGGCTCATTTCGGTTTTCCATCTTTTGCTGTCAGTCGTCGTCTCGACCATCTGACCAAGCCGGAAGTATCATTAAAGGATAGTGAGGAGAACGAAGACATGGATCGCATGACTAGCTTCAGAGTAAGGTCTAACCCGACACTTCGCCGTCCCTCCGACAACTTTGTTCCTATGCAACTTCAGCCTGTGCAAGGTAACCCGTTTGCTGACTTTCAGAATATTCATGCTGAAAAGGAAATGGACGATCCGGAGCTTACAGCATTCGAGAATGAGTTTCGTGACTTCGAGGAACGATGGAAAATGATGAAGAGGAACCGTGCGCCTGATTTTCATGCTCATGACCTGTGCCTAGTCCCAAACCTAGTCGTCCCCCCAGGATTCCAGATGCCCGCCTTCGAAGTGTACAAAGGTTCGATCTGTCCAAGGTACCATTTGATGATGTTTTGTCAGAGGATGACCGCCTATCTTGGGAACGACCAACTAATGATTCACTGCTTCCAAGAAAGTTTGTGTGGAGCACCATTAACATGGTATATGAAGCTACAAAGGAATCACATTCAGTCTTGGGAAGACTTAACTTTTGCTTTTGTGAAGCAATACCATCATAACTTGGGTATAGCCCCAGACAATAAAGATGACCGTGGACCTTCCAGAGAATTCATAGCTCCGGTACCCCATCCTCAGCGCCAGTATGCGATGCCCGCTCAGCGTGAACAACAACCATCTCCTAGACAGAGGTTGGCCTCTCCAGATCAACCACAGAATCAACGATTTCGGAAAAGGTATCAAAGGATGCCTCTGGATACTCCAAGAGAAGCAATTCATCAGTTTGATCCCATCCCTGTGAAGTATGCTGATTTGTTTCCAGCTCTAATTCAAAGAGGTCATATCCAAACAAGAGCTCCACCTAAGGTACCTAAGAAGTTTCCATACTGGTACAAAGCCAACAGATTTTTCCTGTATCATCGAGGTGCTCCGGGGCACGACATTGAGAGTTGTTACGGCATGAAAGCAGACGTCCAAAATTTGGTCAAATGTGGAGTCTTATTCTTTGAGGGTTCCGTCCCTTATGTGCGAGATAGCCCCATATCTCGACAAGGTTCGTCCTCCCCAGGCATGATTCAAGGTCGTCAACGCCGCGTTTGAAAGCTGCGCACCAGACATTTCTGCATGTCTCTCCAGTCTACACGAAAGCACAATAAAGATCCTAGAAGGGACTCTCCGAAGAAGTTTATTTCATTTTGTTCATGTTTATTTCTTTGATTGACAACATATTTTGCATGTAAGAACTTTCTGTTTTGAATAAGTAATGCAATAACTGTTTGTCTTGAAGAAATCCATTCGTTTTCACTCAAATAGTTTTTCAAAATTATTTATAATGCCGACTTTTACCCGATCTCTTACTCTGACAGAGAATTGGAAGGAGGATGATGAAGTAAAACACATGATCTCTTGTTGTATGCTTCGAATAAAAACCCTACTGATGATGTAAGGCATTATTTTAAACCTCTTAAACGCCAAAATAGTCAACCCTTTCTTTTAATCCTTGAGAAAAGACCCATTTTTCTCCCAAACCGAAACCTCATTTTCTTAACCTGGGGCACGGTAATATCAAAAATGATGAACATCTTTCAAAATTTGGGTGGGCACAAATATACTAACCCTCTCTACCTCCATTCTACAAGTCATAAATTAAACCCATATACGACCCTCAAAGTCCTAATTGAAGCAAGGTTTAATTCGAAAGCATACTCGATGAGATATTGTTTCCTGACTCCTTGAGCTATGCTCAAATTTAAATCGGCTTTATAAATAACGATTCAATTTGTATCCTAACTAGTGGTTTCGATCACAGGTATTTGCGATATCTTTTTTCAAAACTTCAAGACAAACGTGTGTTGCATTAACCATTTCGAAATTGATATTTCTAACTTGCTAAAATGCGCTTGACATCTTAGAAAGGTTACACACATACATTGATATTGGCACTTGAAGACTTTGAAGACTTGGGGCAAGCTTCCTTCTAAGAGGTTGGGTTCACACCAGTCTTGGCTTCATCTAAAACACAATTTGGAAGACTCAGTTATACCACCTATCAGGGGCAGTTACGTCGAGATTCGGCGAATCTCTAAGAGAGTTTGAAAACAATGGGGCATTTAGACATCATGTTTTCTATAAAATCCTCTCGAGACGTTTTTCTCTTAAACTATGTGACTTGGGGCATTGGAAGATTGAAGCAAAAGATGTCTATCTCGTCCTCAGGAAGCTCAACCCCAACATGTTCAACAACGACGACGACCCAGGATATTTATGTTATCCCCTATGAAACTTCGGTTTGGGTACCTCCGTCTACAATTTCATACAACATGTCAAACTTATCAAGATGTTACATCCCCAAATGGATTGATCACTTTTCCTCAAGAGAATTTTGAAGTTTTGAAGCAATATTGGGACCCTACATTTGGTTCTCCATCTACCCCCAGTGGTACTTCTATCTTTGAAGATTGGTCGGATGTTTGTTTCGAGACGTTTATCCCGTATTCGGTCATTGCTTTCGTCTGTCTTGTCAGCATAAGCATACACATATCATATAAGTAGATAGCATAACATTTGCATTTTGTGCGTCCTTTGTTCGTTTCACTCTATCTCTTTGATTGCGTTTACCCTTGGGTATTTGGGCGTGTCTTACTCCTTCCAAATAGAATTGTCAGCCCTAAGCAGGAAAAACTCAATATTTCTATTTCCCCACGAAGTTCGATCCTCGTGGAAGACAGTTATTTCAGTACATTCCCATTGGAGTTTATGCCTCTATGGTTGAGTCTCGCTTGACAGTTTCTCTTCGGTTATTTCCCGAATTCAACTTCGGTCTTTGGCAATCACGCTATGAACATGGATCAAGAGTGCATTTATTTTGCACTTTGACATTATGAGGATCACCATTGAAGACGTGGTACTTCTCCGGCAATACTACAAGATCCACTCGACAACTTACAGCTGAATGACAGAAGATCTCTTTATTTGAGCAACTTGTTTTGGGCAGATTTATTCTCAAAACGACAAACAACAATTTCCTCAAGACAATCTGTCCTTCCCCAGTGGATTATTTCAAGATTATCAAGACAAAACAAAGGACATTACAGATACTTCCCCCATTTGAGGATTTCTGCTACAACAATTCACATATTTTTACAATTACAGCAAAGATACTCCTAAAAAAAATGATTTTCCCCAGAGAGTTCATTACGAGTACAATCAACGATATATCCCCTTACAAGAGGACACTCCACAGATCAACCGGTTTATAACTCTCTTGAAGATCCCCGGTGCATATTCTACAAACACTACCTTTACGAGATTACATATACAAATTCTACATTTACAAGGTTTACCTCTACAAACTCTACAAGATTACATCAACAAATTACAATTTACAGTTCTTCAACAATAGATTACATCTACGACAATAGAGTACATTACAGATTACATCAACAACATTTATCATCTACAGGGTTCTACAACGAACTACATTTACAGGGTGGTTCTACAGCGAACTACATTTACAATCTACAACCACAATTACACCTACATCTATGTCTACTAAGACAATATACAATCTACAAAATTACAACCCCCTATGAAGGTGCTCTCACGAGTTTTCATCATTTCGGGAAGGAACCGAGACCAGCTCATGGTTCCCATACCATGATGCAAGGGGAAGTTCGACATCAGGAACCGAGACCAGCTCATGGTTCCCGTACCATGATGCAAGGGGAAGTTCAGCGTCTACAACAACATCTACATCTACCAACTACAGTGATTCTACCGTCTACAATTTTTTTGACATTTCAGGCAGAGATTGAGACCGGCTCATGGTATCCTTATCATGACGCTCGGGGAAGTTATACGTTTCACCATCTCAAGTTGAGTTCCAAAAGAAGGATATACAAAAACAAAAGAAAGAAAATGAAACTGAACTGTTGACTCAATTCATTTGGATCATCACCAACCACTACATTATGATAATAAGCTTCTCGCCCATCGCCTAAGTCACCATATCCTGGGAGTTCGAGTTGCTGTTGTACTTTCAGAGATTTCTTTCTAGCAGTCGTTTTCCTATTCCCGTAGAGTTTCCTTTTGTCGGGCCTGTTTTTTTCCCCGTGTGTCGTTTCTCCATGTGGCGTCATTTCACCATAGGACTCGCTGCCTTGCATTCGCATATCACTGCATATCATTTGCATCCGGTGGCATCTTAGGGCCAAAAATTCGCGCAATGTTTGTATTTAAGTCCCTCCTATCTCGTCGAGACGGAGATTTCAACCTCCATATCTCCGAATAGAAGTAACTTAAATAGGGGCATCTGTTGCACCCTAATTTTTGACCATAAAATCCCACCTCTTTTTGCGCCTTTCCCTTTTATCGTTATTTGACTTTATTTTTAATTTCTTGATCTTTACAACTAACAAGTGTGCGCAGATGTAGCAATAGCAGGTATAGATCCTCACTGTCAGGCTTTAAGACGGAGTTCGCATACTAAGAATGGATTCAACTCATGGATTTACAAAAACCAACTGCAAGACTTTCTTCCATGATTACGAGGATTGATTCCTGTTATGGAAAGTAAGCTACAAGGCGCTACGATATTTTATAATTCGGCTCACCATCCAAGACAAGAGGGCTTAAGTTCAAATAACCAGATTTTAAGATACCACAGCGGATGCCAAGGCTTATATTCCAATTAAAGATTCACGGTCCAAAGCAATAAGTGGATTATTCCAAAATCACTGCCACGACTAAGGTTACAAGAGATTAGCAAGTGGTGTCCTTTTATTCCAAGACCCTACGTATTAACCACAGACAGCCATAAATACAAGTCGGTTTCGTATTTTGGGAATGTCACGACCACCTCATTATAATTATTATAAGATTCTCGGGGAGTTTAGAGTTCAAAATCACCGAGTCTATCAATCAAAAGATACTTTTTTTTATCTACAAGGAATACCCGTACCAAGGAAACAATGTCGCAATTGGATTAAATAGAAATTTACAATGTACATTCGACTTGGCCTCATTGTTTTTTAGGAAGTCATTCAACTTAAGGCAATTGTACATCACGCCATGACATTACAAATTACACAGTTCGTATCAAACTATCCTACAGGCTGCTACTTCAATTTACTGTTTACTTTTGCTAAGAGCATGCTTGAAGGCATTACTTTTGTTATTCTCCACCATCGCACTCCCGAGCCTCCATTATTGCGCCATCTGCAGAAGGTTTGGATGGGTAAAAAGGGGCGATGGAACCATTGCTAGAGTTTGAAGCGGCTGTAACGGTTTGCAAGCAGGCAATCCTAATCTTCCTCCTAAGTCTGTTACGCCCGCCGCCGGCAACAATGCAGGATTTCTCTCAATAAACGGCGGTAGCACTAAACCTGCATGCAACATATCAGAGTTAACAAAGGCCTGCAGTACCATAAAGGGATGTTTTCTTATGTCTTGAACTAGCAAAGGCTGGCACTCGAACTCCTCGCGGCAAAGCACAGCATATGATACCCCTGCAGCCAAGCGGATAACCATGAGACTAGTTTTGTTCCCTTCCAATTTGAAACCAAATACTATAATGGCAAGTCATTACCTCTTAAATTCAGGAGCATCATTACAAATACCACAGATAAATTGTTGACATAACTTTGCTTCACTGTACCGGCATAGGCGTCATTCTTCATGGCATACGTTATGGCGATTCCTGCAAATGATGATACACTAATTTCATATTCATACTAGAAACTAATTAAGTGAGCATCATTGGTCCAAGCTCCAGCTTTTTACGTACAGCCATCAAGTACATGTTGAGGGTTCAACTGATATTCTGAACCTCCGCCAAAACACCAGTACACCACCTGCAGAATCCACGCCCCATTAGTTCAGGTTTTGGGTTACTCCAAATATTTTGCAAATAGGAAGGATTTGTCACGTCCTCTAACCTGTCTTGACCTGTGAAGCAAACACCGCAATCGCTGAGGCTATCTCGTGTCGTACTCAGACACGGTTACACCTGTGTTCAAAAGAAGCATTCCAAGATTAACTTCGCGAACGGTAACAACATAAGCCAAACAAATTAATTTAAAAGAAGAAAAGGAGGAACAATGTATATATGTTGAACTTACTCCTACAACGGTTACGACAACGTTTGAGTTTCAGTCCCTCGCTACCAACTTAATGATCGTGACTCTTACGGTTCCTTTTGAAGTATATCATCAAAACACAATAAGTGCCCAGAAAGTCTCCAACAAGAACCATTCGATTTTGAAGTACCCTGAGAAGGCTTGTGGTTGCTATTCTTCACCACCAACTTTGCTCTTCGTGAGATTCCCACGCGCATCAAGCAAGAACTTACTCTGGGCTCCTAATTCGTCATTTGGCCCAAACAGTTGCTAATTACACCTGCCAAAATCATAATCTCAAGTTAGTAAATCAATCAGGAATATCCCACAAAAGATTCAGAGAATATCCAATCCAAAATTATTATAGATTTGATACACATATCAGGGATTGGGGATTCATTAACGAGCATTAAACGAAATTGGGATAAAAGAGGAAATTTTTCAAATCAGATCATAACCAAATAGGAAAATCCCCATTCAGCATTCAATGGTGATTAAACAAATTCAAATCAAAGAATCAGACTACCGCCTATATAAGAGAGAAATCCAACGAAAAACACAGGGACAAAATCCACAAATTCAAAAACCCTAGGTTCAGAAAAGGGAACTTATCTTGTGTTAATTTCCAATTTGCAAAGCCACCGCGCTGTCGTCCGCGAACCGCCGCGCTCCTCGTCGAAACCATCCGACGTCTTCCACCGGCAATCACCCTCGCAAACTGCGACTACCGTCGGCGAAACACTCCCTAGTCAATCCAACAACATCTCATCGGAAACCACCGCGAGAAGCTTCCGCCATTACCATTACTATCTCGGACCGCCGTCATCCACAACTTGCGGTAACCATTCTATTTGAGCCAAACTCGTTGAAGCTTTGATTTGTTTGTTGGGTTTCAGGTTCGAAAGAAGGAGGAGAATCGGAGGAATCGCGAAGAAGGAGTGAACGATAGAGGGAAAGGCTGCCCGATTTGGGGGCCTAGGGTTCCTTTTCTCTTCGATTGAGTTTTGTTTTGTAATTGTATAATTATTTACTAAACACCACACACTCACACATGATCCTCCTTAAACTACTGCATTAACGTTAATTAACACCAAAAAAACTCTTAATCAACTTATTTAGTTAAATAATCCGTAAAATATACTTATTTAATTAATCTTTTTAAACTAATCTAATAATTACCTAACCCAATAATTAACCTTTCTAATATGTCATTAACCTATAAAGCTTTTCGTTAATCCTTTTATTCAATTTAATCATTCTTTTAGTAATTAACTAATAATTAACTTAATCAATCTCTTTAGCTTTTTAATTGACCTTTCTTCTACTCATTTAATAATAAAATTAATCTCACTCCCAACTTCATGTTTTTTATTAAATAATGATATACTAGTTTGTTCATTAACTAAAAAATATTTTTTTTATATAACTAATTTTATCAAATTCAATGTTATTAATTTAGTGAATTTACCATTTCTAATAATCCTATTTTATCTAATAAAAATATTTTATTCTAAATGATAATAAGACTTTCTTTTTTATATAGCTTTTAATAAATAATTTATCTTATTTTATAAACAAATAAAAACTAATTTATTTAATAACGAACCTTTTACATAATAACATTTTATAAAATAAACCACTCCACTTTCTTTTCGGTAATAAAATAAAAATAATAACAAGCATCTTATTTTATTTAAGAAATTCTTTTATTAAAATTTAATCAGTTTATCCAATCTAATTAATTTATAAAATCTTATTTTATAAAACTAATTTTCTCATAAAATCGATTTAGTCAATATTCCCTCTTAAAATCAAATCAACTTTTTTATTCAAACTAAAATCAAATCAAACGACTAAAATCAGTTCAACTTCTACTAACTCAATTTAACCAATTAAAATCCACTCACATCGTAAAATCCAATTCAATCGTGCACTTCACGACACATTCACAATTCACACCTAGCGCTTTCATGCGTATTTACATGTATGTTTTATCAGCTTTTATTTATCCACAATGCACACACTCACTTAGCGCTTTCATGCGTATGTGTATGGTTTATCTTTCCGCAACTTATTTCTGCATTTACATTATAGCATTTATTTTCCGCATCGCATTCCATCCAAAGGAAAAACCTACACATAAGTCAACACTTGTGTGTAGTTGCACATCATATGCATCATGCTCCCACTTGATCCTTGATCCCAGTCAAGTCGATCTTCTTAGAATAGATCCTACCCCACAGGAAGGACCTTAATCTTTACAACTTAGACAAAACATAACAATCAACTAAAAAACAATCTTACAAACACATTAGAGAATAGATGTTAATCATCTTAAGCGAGATATAATCTCCACCCCACAAACAATACAATCAAACATGTAGGGACTTTGCCTTAAGAGCGATAAAGGCATACTTGGCGACCATCCGAGTATGTAAGACCTTTTCTTAAGACGATGCAAAGACCATTTCCTACAAACCCCTTTACATTTGTGGTGGTTATCTCTCCCTTAACATGAAGACTCATCTCTTCTCCTAAACCCAATCAAAACAACTACCCTAAACCCCTAGGAACTTTGATCACAGTCAAAGAGCTCCTCTAACCCTTTAGGGGAACTACAAGTACTCTGATTCCACTCCCGTAAGGATATGTAGGCATAAGATGCGACATCTTATCGAGTATACCTAGAAATAAACCCCTAGGTCTTTAATCCCTTAAGCAGATAAACACATAGCAGTAAACAAACATAAAACAAGAGGTTCCTGTAGAGTACTACAGAAACTTAGGATGCTAGTACCTTCCCTAAGTTTAACCAACCCCCGAACCTAAACAATCTAGCTTGCATTTGCATTGCATAGTGGGAATTTCGATCTTTATCCCTTCCTTTGGACAAATCAAAGTTCGGTTGCAAATTGAATTAACGATTCAAACTAATCAATAGTTTGGTATCCAAATTTCACCGCGACACTATGGAAATTGACTACGTTCATGCTTCAGAATCTGCCCCACCCTCTTCATCTGAGATCAAGAAAGAGTATCCAAATCTTGAAGATAAGAATGCAGTTCTGGAAGCTGGTCAATCAGAGATTAAGTCATGGATGGCTAAGCAAGATAAGAAGTCTGAAGACATGCCTCAGTGGATGTCCAAACAAGATCAGAAGAATGAAACCATGGCTAAGTGGATGTCAAAACAAGAACAATCATCTTCTGAGATCACTTATCTGTTGAAGATGATTTTGTCAAAATAATCTTAGTTTATTTTTTTCTGATGTTTGCATTTGATGTTTGCACATGTACTTGAATATTTTCTGATGTTTGTATTATTTGCTCTGAATGAATGAATGTCTCAATGTTTTCTCTACATGATTTATCTTGTTTGTTTTTCCTTTTGTTTGTCTTTTAAAAGTTCTTACTTTTTGCTTATGACAAAAAAGGGGGAGAAAATAGATCTGAACTGTTTAATTAAACTCTACCAGAATGAAACTCCAGACATATCAATTTTATCTAACATAAAATCTGAGTGTTTCAGAACATTTGATAAATCTGATATACTCTTTAAAAGAAACTCTGAGACTCCTAGATCATATTTAACTAATCAGACTCAGACTCTGAAACATGTAAGATCAAATGTTTAGAACAATCAAGCTCTAATTCTGAAAAGAATACTCAAGACAAAAAGGGAAGTTTCTATTCCTTATTAATATTTAATTCAGGGGGAGTTATAATTATTCTTTTTTCAATTAAACAAAATTTCTGATGTTTTTGTCATCATCAAAAAGGGGGAGATTGTTAGAACACAGATTGATTCTTAATAATATCTCTATGTTTTGATGATAACTATTATAAAATTTTGTAGTTAAGAATTATGTACTCTAAAATTTGCTTAAGAATGTTTGCTGCAGATATTAAAGTAAATATCACTCCAGAAGCAAATCAGATCTGAACATAAGAAATATGCAAGGCTCTGAAGCGTTAGAAGCACCCATTAGAAGATTCTGAATGCTGCCATCAGAAGATCCTGAGCGTTGCCTCCAGAAGGATCTGAAGCAGAAGCTCCAGAAGAATCTGAAGCAAGCCAGAAGCATCTGAACCAATGAAGAATTCTATATGAAGAGTTTTCAAGCATAGTTACTTCAGAAGACTCTGAGAGTACTAACGCTGCCAGTACTAAGGATCTGACCCAAAACCCTGCTCTGAACTTATACACGCTAAAAGCACACTTGCTGCAAAGACTCTGATTCAACAAAACTCTGATCAACATCAGAAGGCTCTGATCAAATTAGACTCTGATGATTCTTGCTGAAAATTGTTGAAGAAGAATTCAAAGATTATGTCCGTTGGAATATCCAAACGACTCTTTCCTTATTTATGCTAGACACAAGAACACAGACAAAAAGGATTTCTGTGTGCTTTCTTCTTCTAGGAAAGGTCACTTGATGTGAAGACAAAAAAGGCTCATACCTTTTGGTACACTCTTATCAATGTGAAAAACTCTTGGATCACTGTGCCTATAAAAGCAAGTCTCCACTCATCTTCTTCAGTTGACGAAACACTTGAAAAATAATTCATTATCAAAACTCTCATACAACTCATATATTCTTGCTAGAATTATTTCCTTGTTCTTAATCTTAAGTGAAAAATCACAGTTGTGATAAAGCTTTATTAGAAGCATTTTAACACTTGTATTTATTATTACATTTGATTGTAAGAAAACCTTAAGAAGATCCAGTTAGGATCAGTAGTTCTTGAGAAGACTTTGAACAGTTGTTCTTAGTGCTTACTATTGTAATCAGTTGATTAAATAGTGGATTAAGTCCTTGTTTGAGAAAGGCAAATCACTCTAGAAAGGGTGGACTGGAGTAGTTGAGTTTAACGAACTAGGATAAAAATACTTGAGTTTTTACTTCTAAGATTTTAAATTCATACTTATTCAACCCCCCCCCCCCCCTTCTATGTATTTTCTCACCTTCAAGCTTCCCCGAGCCCCCCTCAATGAAGAAAAAGCTTGGCATTTATAGGAAAAAATAATGAGGTCAGAATGGGAATTTGCGTATTACCGTTGAGTATAGTTCTGAGCGTCTTTGAAATTTTGTTTGTGGTTACATGATTTTGTTGTACAAATGGATCTCGTAGGTGCATGAATTGTGGCTGTTGAAATTTGTTAGCTTGCAGTTACGTATGCGTTGCATCATGTGGATACTCTTTTTGGTACGGTTTGAATCATGTTACTGTGGGAGAGAATCGTGTGATGTTGGCTTCTTTTCTAGGTGTGCATATTTCGCGGTGTGGATTTGTGGGATTATTTCAATTTTTGCATTTTTATCATCCTGTGCAAAAGTGGCTGAAGGAATGGCTCGAAAAAGCCGTTTTGTTTGGCTCGTAATCGCTGTGTGAAGCTTGCTCATCATGAGGAATGGAGCTGTTATATGGGAGGGGAATTCGTGGAGTATGTCGTCATGGCTTGGCTAAATTGTTGCTGGTTTATGAAAGGCTTTTGTTGAGTTGGTCTTGGGTGAGGAAGTAAAACCTGTGCATGGTAGCTAGTGTGTGGGTTGTAGTAGTATGGACTTTTCCCCTTTTTTCTTACAATTGAGTCATGTTTTTATGTAATGGGATGGATAACTTGTACATGGGTTTTTTTTCTTCATATTTTTGTTGTTGTTCTTTGTGATTGTTGTTGTAATAAAAGGTGTTAGGCTTTTGGTTTTTGTAAAGTACATGGACTTTATAACTTTGCTACATG
Source organism: Lathyrus sativus (assembly GCA_963859935.3). Lineage (NCBI taxonomy): Eukaryota > Viridiplantae > Streptophyta > Magnoliopsida > Fabales > Fabaceae > Lathyrus > Lathyrus sativus. The sequence continues at coordinate 68,764,030 of OZ012735.1, forward strand.
AGCCTTTTATTCTATTTTTGCAATTTGTAGAACAAACTGACCAATGGGCCTCGAATCTTGTAACTTGAATTTGCAACCTCTAAATTTCCTTGAATCAATTCCCCTTTGAATTTTAATTGAACTTGAATATTGTTCTTAAAATTCCCCCCCCCCCCCCCCCCCCCCGCTCAAGCACTTAACCATGAGAATTCCTTGATGACAATTACAACTTAAAATTCACGTGGATCCACAAATCTCATTAGAACCAAATTTCCTCACTCTTGAATCCTTCACTAACACTTTAAATTAATTCTTGAGAAGATAAAGCCAAACATGAATCAATATGTAAATTTTGAAAGGATCATATCACCTTGAATGAAAATGAATCTAACACTGAATAGGTCCTTGGACCTTTCCACTGGTACTCAGAGAAACCAAAGATTTTACCTTAAACCTCTTGATGTGCAAATTATATTGCAACAAACCCTAATTTCAAAATATACTAATTTCTGATGATTCTCAATCTTGACATACTGATAACTTGACACAGCCTAACAACTTGAAAATGAACCACACGTATTATTTGACCAAGATTAGAACCAATTTGAACTATTCTGAATTAATTCACATCTTACACAATTAAACTAATGCCACTTTGATCGTAAATGAGCCAACAACTTCACTGTGAAACAATCATGCTCTGAAATCAGAGGGATTCTGAATGGACTTCAATACACCACACAAAACCCTAATTAAAGCTTCAAACACACATCACCTGAATCAATGCACCCTGACCTTGATTATAAAACCCTTGCATGACTAAGAAATTGTTACTATGAGAATCGTGATACCAAGCTATTGATTAACTTGAATCTTAATTCTTACAATTCACAACCGGACTTTAATTTATCCAAAAAGGAAAGGCTTAAAGAAAGAAAAATCTACAAAAATGAAAAGCAAAAGCAAGGCTTAAAGCTAAGCAAAGAGAGATTTAAAGGTTCGGGGGTTGGTTATGCCTAGGGTAGGTATTTCACATCCTAAACATCTGTAGTACTCTACAGGAACCTCTTGTTAATATTTGTGTTTGCTAAAGTTTGCTTGCTAAAGGGAAAGTGCTAAGGGTAGAGATATAAAGTATGTACAAAGTTTGCTCGCCAAGAAATCGCATCTCGTGCCTACGTATCCTGACGGGAATGGAATCAGAGCAACCGTAGTTCCCCTAACTAGGGGTGAGGAACTCTTGGCTGTGGTCAAGGTTCCAGAGGGATGTAAGCATTCATATGGAAGTACTTGCATGGAGTGCGGCGACTCCTGAATCTACGTTGAGATTGTTATGGTAGAGAATGTCCACGGCGGGACGCTAAATAGAGCACGACGACTCCAGTTCTAAGGTTAGGATAAAAGGGTAAAGAATGTCCACGGCGGGACGCTAAATAGAGCATGACGACTCCAATCCTAAGGTTAGAATAAAAGGGGTAAAGGTAAAGAATATCAAATGTAAACCACCAATGTCACAACAAATGTAAACAAAAGGTTCAAAACCTCATGGGGATAATCAACAGTTTTAAAGGTGAGCCACTTAAATGCGTACAAGCAAAGTTGAAATTCAAACTTAAATGCACAAGGGAGACAACAAGCCAAGTTCATGTCATCTTTAAATTAAACTCAAAGAGGAATAAAATCAAAGTTTGAAAATGAGAGATAGGAGGGTGAAAACCCTAAAATGATTTACAATTCTCTCACAATGTAAAGTGTTTCTAAAAATGAGATTTTAGAATCCTTTAAACATTTTATGAATAATAAAATAAGAATTTGGAAAAAAGAACCACTTTAAAATGATTAAAAATAAAGAAGTTGTGTAAAATTGAAAGTTAAATGAAATTAAAGTGAAATAAATAAACCAAGTGCTAAAAAAGAGGAAATGTCACACACCAAGGATTGAACCCACGTTTGGTTGTTTCAAGGTCAAAAATCTAACCACATCAACTAAAGCGCGCGCATGACAATTAATGGAAAAGATAGCTTAAATATTAAAAGTACTAAAAAACAATAAAATGCTAAAAAAGTGTCCTTACTGAGGATCGAACCAAGGATAATGCGCATGATAGGATACTTAAGGGCAAGGTGACAACCACTGGGGTGGCAATACATCCATTGTATCAGGCCACACATGTTAACATATACTTAACAAGCGCGTATTGCTGGGCAAATGCAAGGGAAACTCAAGTGAAAAAGCCGAATACGATTCAATTCTAACTTGTTCAAAGCTTAACCAAATTTAGCAAAATAAAAGTCTAAACTGATTATTTTTTCATGAGGAAGAGGATGGTGCAATCCAATTTTTGAAATAATGCACACAACATAAATTTCGAATGAAAATGCATTTGAAAACTTTGAGATGCATTTGAAGATCCATGGATTAAAACAGGTGGGTTTAAAAGCAAGTAAGGGTCTGCACAAGTTCGAAATGTGGTATGGGATGAGTTCCAACAGGAAAAGTTGTTCAAAAAGCCACAGGGAAGAATTATGGTATGTGAGTTGCTAAAGAACATGATTTGAACAACCAAAACATAATGGCCAACTAAATGCAAGTCAATCAAGAGTTAAAGCAACAACTGTTATCAACAAACTAAGAATCACTAAACCAAACTTTGCTTAATAAGAGATAAGAAATTTGGGGGGTACTGTCTATATCATGACAGTAGGCCTTGATCAAGAAAGCAATTATATTGTTGATATGAGTAAACCAAACAAGACCTTTGGTGCTAACAAGCAGCTCATGGCAGAAAATCAAACATGACTCATCTGTCAAAACAAAACACAAAGCAAGGCATAATAGCTGACCAACATCAAAGTAGACATGTTCATCACAATTGGCATTGGTATAAAACTGAACAGACCTAAACCACAACATGTCATGGACTTGCAAAGTTGATTTGGCAACAACAGAAGTTATCAAGCAGTATAACAGCACCTTGACAGACAAGGCTTCCAACAAATAGCATAGCTGAATTCAAAATCAAGCCTTTACAAAGATGAATTCTTGACAGCAAATTCAAGTCAAGACTTAATCAACATCAGTCAAACAATGTATTTTGTTACCAACAGCAAAAAGGACACATTTGACATGGTTATAAGTGATAGGTTATATCAACAGTTGTTCATGAATTGATAACAGCTCCACTATGAATTCTAGTATGATGCTAGCATCTGCCAATAATACATCCTACATTCTAATCACAAACTCATGCCAACTGAGGTTTCTTAAGACAAAAGGGGTGCATTTTGGAAACCAAAAAATAGGGGAGAGCTGGCAACTAGCTTGAAACAGAAACGTGCATGTTGCGGTGAAATTTTGATGTCAAGCTATTGATTAACTTGAATCTTAATTCATTTACAACCGGTCTTTGATTTATCCGAAGGAAAGGTTAAAGAAAGGGGAAAACCTATTTTGCATCGTAAACACAATGCGGGGAAAAGATTTAGGGATCGGGGGTTGGTTAAGCTTAGGGAAGGTATTAGCATCCTAAACTTCTGTAGTACTCTACAAGAACCTCTTGTTTTAATATGTGCTATTGCTATAGTTATCTGCTTAAGGCAAATGCTAAGGGTTAAGGGTAAGAAAAGGACCTAAAGGGTTAATCCTAAGTTTACTCGCCAAGACTCGCATCTTGTGCCTACGTATCCTGGGTAGGGGATGAAATCAGAGTAATCGTAGTTCCCCTCACAGAGGGAGATGAGAAACTTCTTGACTGTGGTCAAAGTTCTTGGAGGAAAATAAACGTTCATAGGAAAACGCTTATTTTGGAGTGTGATGACTCCTATTTCTACGTTATAAGTTTGAATTAAAGGGGTAGGGATAAGTATTCCACGGCGGGAAACTTATGTGGAGTGCGGCGACTTCTAATCCTAAGGCTAGGCTAGAGGGATGGATGTCCACGGTGGGACGCCTAAGCATGAGTACGACGACTCGGATCCTAAGGCTAGGATGAGGTGAAGGTGAGGTATTGACTCGGCGGTCAAAATAGGGTAACCTTTCCTTCGGAGGGAAATAACGGTAAAATGGTGAATAATGATAATTGAAAACATAAAATGGTATACGGGTGATGATAATTGATAGTAACAACGTGAATATGGTTAAGTTGGAAATGGGTAGTGGAAGGATTAAGTTGTAATGGTGAAATTGATTTGATTAATGGGATTAGAAATTAAAGGTTTTTAATTGTTTTAGAATTTTATGTAATTAGAAAAAGTGTTAGAATATGGATCATATTGGAATTAAGTTAAAGGTGTTAGACTAATTAATCTTAGATTAAAAAAATAAAAGAATTAATTATTTATATTGTTCTTGAGATTTTATGTGATAAAAAGGATTAGAATATTATATTAAGCTAAAGTTGCTAGAATATTTAATTTTTAAAATGAGAAAGTTAATTTTAAGATTTTTTAGGTAACTAGAAAAGAAATTGGGATTTTTAAATTTAAAAAAAGAAGGGTATTAGAGTTTACTTAACAGGTTTAACTTAAATTAAATAGAAAGCCAAATATTTAAAAACAAACTAAGTGTCTAATTTATTTTGAAAAAAAAAACTCTTTTTTCTTTAAATAAATAAGAATCTTTTTGAGTTTTTAATATTTATTAAGAAGAAAGTGAAATTAAATATTAAAACTAATTTAAATATTTTTATTATTTTTTTTGTTTAAAAATTGAGAAAAATTAATTATCCTTAATTATTTAAACTCAATTAGATTTTTTTTAAAAAAACTCATTTTATTAAGGATTAATTTTAGATTTTATTATGTTAGTTATTAATAAGTTAGTGTTAGTGGTTAGTAAATTTTTTATTAATAATCACAATTACAAAAATAAATTAAAAAAAAAACAGTAAAGTAAATGGGTTGGGCCGGTGGTTGTGAGTTCACTGGACCCAACCCGATCCAGAAACCAAACGAAAGGGGAGGGAAGGGTATCGAAACCATAACTTCCCAAATCAATCCATAAACGGCGCCGTCCCCCTCGGATTTCCTCCCTCTCTCCCGTCCGATTCGATCCTTCTCCTCTTAATTCTTCTTCAATTCTCTTTTGTTTCTCATCTTCGATTCCTTGCTAACTCTGTAAACAAAATACACCAGAAGAAACAATTAAAACACAAACTGAATTGGGTTTCTTTTACCTTTCGCGGCAGAAGTTTATGAAGGGAAGCTTCGATTTGGGTTTTGGCGGGGTGTGGTCAGCGACGGCGGCGGAAGAACAATTCCTAAGATAAGTTTTTCTTAACTCTTTCTCCCCTTTTTACGTTTTAGGGTTTCGAGTCTCTGTCGTATGTGTTCTGAATGTTGTATGTTTGTGAAACTTTTGTAGAGAATTTCTGTGTGTATTTTTTTCTCTGTGTTAATCGGTGTATTGTCTCCTTTTATAAACTGATGTATCAACACCAGGTTGAAAACCAAATTAAGGACTTTCCAAATTGAAACAAACATGTCTGAGACATGTTTAGATTTGCTTTGAATTTCGGATTTCTGTTCTGCTTTAACTAAAAACAATATCACCGATGCTTTGAAAGTGATTTCCATTTTGAAAGAACATGTTTGAGACGTGTTGGAATGATTTTAGAATGTTATGAATGCTGGCTTTGATTGTGCCTTGAGTTTGTTTTGGAAATAACATTTCCGCTTCAAATTATGTCAAAACCTGTTTTGGCAATGAAAGTACCTTCTTGATTTTGTATAAAGACATTTTGATGACTTAATTGATGGCTTCTTAATTGTCAGGTTTTGGAACTCCTGATATACTTAGCCTTGAAGAACGCTTGGAGTTGTTATGATGAACTTTTGGGTTGGTTGATCATCAGCTGTACGATTCACTTCCTAGGCTCCCCGTGCCCTTCTGCCACTTTTCAAAGGCGAATCTTCATAAGGGTTTAGCGTTCTCTTTATTCGTATTTCTCGGTCTCTTTCCATAATTCTCATGAAAAAAATCTGGAATGATTTCTGACTCACTTTTGTTACTGCAGGTTTTGATTAGTAGAGAATGCGTAGGCTTTTATTACTCAATCCCTCTGGTGTACGATGATTCGTGGGAAACCGGGTTAACGGTGATTCTGTACTTGTCAATTGTAAGTGACCATGCAACACTTTTTCTGTTGTGAATGCTTTGGATACAGGTGGTTTTGCCCTCAAACTCACTCGGCCAATATGACTTTTAGGTGCCGGATTGTGAATCTCCAAACGTGGTCCAACTGTGGTAGCTACTTGCACTCTTTGATCCTTTGAAATTCAGAAAATTTCATGATTAACCTCTTATTTCTTCAACTGGTTTGTTTGTTCTTAAGAGGTGATGGTAATCTTGACAAAAGCTTGTGACTTTAATATAGAATCAAACCGCGTAGTGAATTGTTCTTCGGTTTTCTCAATAGCTATTGGTTTTGCTTCTACAGGAATGAATATCTGCTGGGGTACTTGCTTGTAAATTGAGGTAAACGCCGGAATTAGTGTTACTGTATTGCGGTTGTTCTTACAAACAGTCTAAACTATTTTTGTTTTATCTAAATAGCGGGGAGTTCTAACATCCTTCATCTCTCTTCTTCTCATTACGCAAATGGGCTCTGGTGTGAGACTGATGGGTATCGGAGCATCATTTCGGAGATTAGTGTCGGTAGCTTGATGACATTGCCGGTTATACGTAACACTGCAGTAAGTTCTTATCAAATTACCCCTCTTCGGTAATCTTGACCATAATTTCAATGGTTTACAGGGAGCATAAAGATGGGTGTTTTATGTGTACCGTATCCGTCAATGTTAAGGCAACTTCGTCGTGTCATTTCTTCCGCAACTATGCATGTTAATACGTGTTATCCAACAATAACAACCTTGACGAAGACACAAATGGATGTAGTAGTTTGGATAAGCCAAGACAGGAGAGCCGTGGGAGCACAACCATGATTTTCAACAACCATTGCAAATGTCGCCGCTGGATTCACGTGTTTTCTCAAGATGTTCCATGTGTTGTACGGAACAGGTGGCAAAGCCAACATGCTAGGTTCAATTCAACTCCCTTGGATTTGTAAATTCTTTGAAGATTGAGCTTCAAAACATGATTTGATATGCTCCTCTTTCATGCACCAACTCTGATGATGAATCCTATTTCGATGTTAACAGGTGATTACGTTCAATTATAGACTAAACTGCTACTGTGTTCTTTTTTTTGCAGGGATTTCTTAGGAGCATTATTAGATGGATTTGAACCCATCTTTGTGATCATTTGGAGAGGTGCAGAGCTGAAATTTGACATGTTGTAGCCAACGACGCGGGCGGGCGTTGTCAAGTGGATTCTTTTCATCCTTTTGTAAGTAGCAGCAGTGGCTCTTTTCTTATAGTTGAATTTCGCTTCACATGATGCACTAGCTTGCGTTTGATTTTCTGGAATGTCCAGTTTTAAAGGATGTTTTGAATTATGATAACAGTTTACCGCCATGTAATGGTATCCAAATTCGTATTCTTTTCCCTTTTTCACAGGACTTACTGACTCTACTATATTAATGTAAAATGCAGATTCACTTTCTCACCATCAGTCCCGTCGTGTAGCACATTGCGGTAGCGGCTCAGCATCCACTTACGAGACCGAGTAGACAAGCCTTCTTCCAAGTAGCATTATGGTCACGTGGATTGGATTGGTTACTGATTTCCTCTTTTACAGGTGTATGGCAATATTATAGTGGCATCTTGAATTCATGGTGCTTCTATCATCAAAATTATAACTGTGCGGTGCATATTTTAATGTACCCAACCTTCACTTCATCTGTATGCTTTTGTATTAATGATTAAATTATGGTATCTCACGCAGGTCGATGAATTGAGCAAAGAAATACTGTAGTCGAGGACCTGTTTGGTTTCCGTTTTAGGTAAGTCATGCCCTTTTGACAAACTGTTCTGTCGGTTCCAAAGTTCCCGTAACCCGAAGATTTCGCATAGGGTGCTGGTAGTTGCGTCCAATTCTAGTTTGGAGCTTAACTCTGACCATTATTGATGTTGCAGGTTAGCAGAACATTGCATCATGCTCAAGACTTCCTCTCTCATATAGGTAGCTCGTGAAGGAATTTTCCGGAGGTATGCTCAGATTTGAACTGTTACCCAGAGGATGTGCCAATGACGGCTGGTGGTGCCTTCTAACTGGACTGTAACGAGATCAGAAGAGAAGACAGACGGAATAACCACTTTTGTAGAGGAAATCCAAGAATATTGTGTCTTATTGAACCTATCTTAGGATTTTTTTATGAATTTTATGAATAACTTCAAACCTTGGATTAATCATGGCAGCTTGTAACCATTCTTGGGATTTCCTTTGAATAAAAATTCAAAAACGTCCCTTTTTGAATTATGTGATTCGAAAATTGGGATTAGAACGTGAATCATCCATTCATATGTAAATAAACTTTAATTTCGTATTCTTTTGATTTTGGATTTAACTTGAGCTTAATGCACTTGTACAAAATTTGAGTGTGACCTCTTGAGTTTGAAACTCTCATGATAAACATTTCTCATAAATTAATCTTGTATTTTCCTGGGCTTATGTCATGATGCAAGATATAATGTAAACCTTCTTTATGCCTCATGTCTTGAATTTAAGTAATGAGCTAATGTGAGTCTTCACGAGCCTTTGAGAAATTCTAGCCCTAAAACTTTCTTTAAAACCTTGTATTGAGTGAAGTGATTCTCTTATTTCTCAATTTCAATGCACATTTCAATTTTGTGATGTTCTTTGAAATGAATGTTTCTAGCATTTGGAACGAGCTTGATCAGTGGTTTGAAAGCGTACTAGAACGAACCAAATATGTTGTAAACTCCAAATGTTTAGAAATCCAAATTCTTCCGCTTGACCACTAATGATCTCACTTTGTGAATAAAGTTAAACCATGCCACGAACAAACCTTTGATAACGAGGATGCCACTAGTAATGAAACTCAACATGATTTCCAACTAGTTTCCCATAACTATTCTTAAAACCAAAAGAGTAGGAAAATCTAGTCCTCCTTAGGGCAAACTCTGAGAAACTTCGAGGAGAATGTCTTGTATTAACTGGGGAGTCTGTAGGAGATAAGAGGTATATGTAAAGCTTTCACGACTTCCTGAACTTGTCATAGCAATCCTGTCTTCACGCCACAAAACAAACAAAAATGAAAAACAGGCTTGAAATGATATGCGAATGGCCATTAAATCTAAGGGTAAAATTTGGGGTATAATAGTGCACATATCTCAAACATGACATAAATCAAATTTTACCAATATGCAAGAAGTCAATGGTGCAAGGTAATGTATATGAGTTGCAACAGGATTTGAGCACTCTCAACAGAATGATCAATAGTTGGACCAACACCAACTTAGATCAATGCAAGCTCAATGAATTTAAACAAACCCCCAAGTGCAAATTGGATTAATTACTTAAAATTCTCCAAAACATACTGACAGCCCTCAGATTCACAATATGTCCCCTAGCTTTCAACACACAATGAGGTTACCTGACATGAAGCAAGGGCTTATGGTGCTACCAGCAATTCAAGGCAAAATCCAATCATAAACAGTTACAAGGCAAAACATGTGTATCTATTCCAACAGTAAACTTGATCAAAAGGCAAATAAAAGAGAAATTGACACATGAGTTGTGAGTTAGTGACATTGATGTTTTAAGAAAGATGACAGCATACAAGTTACTAAAGCCATAAGCTGAATCCTTTCATGCACAAATTGCAAAAGTCTCAAGGAAAAATGGGATTTTGAAGGTACTAGAGTGTGATCAATCTCAAAACAACAACCAAGCAGTAAATGTGTTTGTAAGGCATCACAAATGCCAAGTCTAAAATTTGACTGAACCCTGCAGCAGTGGTATCTCAATCAAAGTTGAATTCCATCCAATATGATTTTTTCAAACAAAGCAAAATTGGTACAAATCAAGCAGAAACATGCCCTCAAAACCTGCTGCCATAACACACTACAGCAGTCCAAAATATTTTGCCTTGAAGTCCATCAAAGTGAGTTGACAAACCCTACTCAGAACAATCCTTGACAGAGTCAAAGCAGTGTTCACAGGGCTACAAACCAATTCAAATGCTCTAGGCAGCCTAACAAGTCCTGACCTATGCAAGCTTAACTGGAATCTTGCAAAATTTTTAGAAATGGACACTTAATGATATCAAAGATTGACAAACCTCTAAGTAGATTATTGGCAGAAACAAAATGCACCAATGAGTTTATAACAGCTAGGGACTTGTGCAGAATTTGTAAACCAACAATTTAGTCAAACATGCTATGAATTAATCCACATAAACCTTAAAATGCCAATGAGAATTTCAGTTTAATAAACCCTATCAACATAAATTGGACAGCAGGCCCAACATCAAACCAACATGTCAACAAAAACCTGAAACTCCAAGAACTTAGTACAGGCTCATGACATTTCCATAATCCACACAGATTAAAGTGATGAAGAAGCAAAACAGCTAATATGCCAAGACAATATTGATCATCCATGTGAATCATGTCAACAAAGGCAAATATATTTGCATAATGAGCTGAACAGCCAATGCAAACATATTGACAGAATTCTAGGTGTTTCAAACAACATTTGTTGATGAATTCCAAATAACCGTGCTTTCACAAAGACATAGCTTCTATCAGTAAGTTATGCAAAACATGATAAGATACAAACAAGTAAGAACGTTTTATCTGAAGGTAAGAGCAAAAACATATTCCACAACCAAGCAGAATGCAAACAAGGTTCGAAATTAGTGGAGCCAGCCACATTCATGACAGTCATGACTCATAGGCAAGTCTTTCTATGAGAAACAAAACAACACTGAGGTATAGTGAGTTGACAGACTCAAAATGGCCCCTAACCAAAGTATAACAATGTTGATGAGCACTTAGCAGACATGCTTTGGTATTAACAATATCAAATAAAGCAATCTTGAGATTCTCAAATAAACAAACAGATAAAAACCAAGTTTCAAAACAGACCTTTAGAAATAATAGCAAGTTTTTTTTAGACAATGTCACCAACTCATCAATTCAGGTAATTTGCTCCAAATGACATGTTACAACTTTATGCTATCAAGCACACATAATTTTCAGTAAGAGGTCCAATGCTCAGCATAACAATGCACCAATATTCCAACAGTATAATACTTTTAAAAAAGTAACAACACATCCATATTTCCCTAGTAGCAGTCATACATTCATTTGCGCATGAGTTGACAAACTCCAACCTCACAATGGCCTTTTGATAGCATGGTTGATTTGAACACAACAATGTCATCATACATTCAATCATGTTTCACACAATAGGTTATAACTTTCTAACAGCATAAACAAGTATGAAACATCAACAAGCACAAACCATTATAACAATGTCAAACCTCAAAGATCAAATGCATCATATGTTTCACATGGAAAACATGAGTTCATGACAATAAATGCAAGCATATTCAACTCATGGTCAACAGTTTTGGATAATGCATATACATAAGAAGAAAGCAAGAGTTAGAGGTCACCTACCTCTTGTAGACCTCCAAAATCAAGCTAGCGGCCAAGAAAACCAGAGATTCTTCCCTTTTGAACAAGTTTGTGAAACTTACTTCCTTTTGAAGAAAAGTGCAATCTTGTGGACAGTTTGAACAAATGAAATTCCAGATGTTGTTTGAGACTTTAGATAGCTAGAGTATCATGGATATGAGGTGTTTGGAGTGTTAAAATGTTAGGAATGATGGTAGGTAGTGATTTGGTATGAAAGATGCACAACAGTCAAACTATGGTGGTTTATAGTTTGACTTTTTGATATAGGGATTTTTTTATGAATGTGATGATGGAAACAACTTCAGAGGGTCATTTTAAGGGTGTGTATATGGTTTTTATGGTGTTTTAGTGTTTGGAACAAGGACTGATGTGAAAAGTGTAAAGTGGTGAAAATGGTGATTTTGTGAATTTCTTCACTTTCAAGCAAGGAGGGAAAGAAGAGAGTTGTGAGTTTATTGTTCTCTTGGATGTCTCTGGTGTGTTATATACAATGGTATGAAGGCTCTATTTATAGGCTAGAGAAGAGTCTGGGCAGATTTGGATTTGTGGCATTCAAGGTGGTTTTTAATGAAAATTTCATGAATCCATGTAATGGTTTTGGTTCTGCTGACTTAGCTTGCTTGCAAGGAGTTTTGCCCTCAAAATCTAGCAAGAAATGAGATGTGATAAGTGGCATTTGAGTGAGCAATACCCCCTACCTGCTACAGCCACCAATACTCTCTCTCATGGTGTAACTTTTTGCATTTTTCCCATTAAACTAATGTGTCTTGTCTAGTATTTGCGATTTGCTTGGGTTCTTGTCTGATTTAGTCCAAATTGAAATCTAATACATCTCATCAGAGGTCAATCCATGGTTAGAGATGAAGTTCATAGTTGGAAATCAAGTTCATGTTGGGTTTTGGCAAGTTGACAAACTAGTGCACATGCCTAACTTTCTCACTTCATAACTCTCAGCTCACAAGGGCTATGGAAGAGTTCTAGTACTCTTTGGAAATCCCTCATGGAGATCTACAACTTTCATGTTTTCATGATCTTTAGATTCCAAGTGGAACTAGGTCAAAAAGCCCTTCAAAGTTGGCTGAAAACATGATTTGCAAGGCCAGAAACTTAGAATTTTTCTAAGTGTTTTCTCCCTCTTGTGATGATTTTGGATATAACTCCAAATCTATGCATTTTTTGCACATGCTGTGATACTTTTGTATGAATTGTCAAGACCTTTCTAACAAGCTTTGAACCACATCATTTGGATGTGTGGTTAAGAAGTTATGGTTTTGCCCCTTCCAAAACCCTAGTTCCCGATTTTTGCGATTACTCCCCAATACTTGATCCAATGGTAATGAAACTTTATGGATAGATGTAATATGTCATTAGGAACATTTTTGATTTACACTTTGAGGTCAAATTCCTTATAGTTGGAGAGTTGACATTTTGGTCAACGAAACGATCGATCGATGACGATCGGATCGACTGTTGACGTTCTGGGTCTTCTAAGGCCTTGAAACTTATTAAGGGGACTTAAATAAGTCATATGAGATTCATGGACCATAATTCCATCATGGGAACACCTTTAAATCAAAAGTCAAACCACAGTTGACTTTTCTTGATCAGAAACCCTAATCGGGGATCCTGAACTGCACTGTTTTTAATCTTCGGGTGACAATCTCAAATTGGATTCATACTTGACCCAATGGAGTATTATTGATGATGTAGATTCTTGTTTCATGGAGAATCAATCCAATACATTGACAGATTAAACCGTCAAAACTTCGATTTCCGACTCTACGGAACCCTGGTTCACCTGTAACTTAACAAAGAAAAACTTGAAATAGATTAAGGTTAGATAAACAAATAAAAATGATCCTATAATGATGATGAAGATCTAAGGGGTCAAAATTTGGGGTACAACAGGAATTAAGTCAAATAACACTTAATGAATGGACATACGTATGGAAGTTATACACAGGTAGGGAAAATTTGGCGTATGACAAATGAATATTGAATTAAAGTTGGATATGGAAAGGTTTAACAATGGGTAATTGGGTTTGATTGAATAAAATATGGAATTGTATTTAATATGGACATCAAAATGGTTATTTGGAATTTCGGATATGTTTTGTAAAATGGGATTTGGATAATGAATATAATAAAATGGACTTAAAAATGGTTAAAATGTGAATGTGGATTTTTGAAACTTGAATGAAATGGATTAATGATGAACTTGCATAATGCCTTCCAAATAAACCATAGTCATGCACTTACCATCCTTAACTTGAACCGAATCCTTGAACAAAATCAATTCTTAAGAACTTTGATGACATGATGAACTCTGAGTAATCCTGAATCAATGCTCCATAAGAAAATGAATCCACATCAACTTGCAGTAACAACAATAAGTAAAATGCCTTGATTACAATGAACCCTTTGATGAAGATAAGTCTTGAAATATGGAAAGACGTATGACCAAGATAAACTTGACGTGAGAACCTTAATCCAATGATCCTCAATTGAAGAAAGTCCACAAGCTAAACCATGAATAAGAAACTCTAATTCTTCTTAAGATATGCACTGATGAAGGGAGAAACCTGAGATATTGAAAGGAAATAAAACCCTAATCCACAACCTTCTCAATTAAACCCCAAACACTTGATGCTCTTGAAAAATCTTGAAGAAGATAAACTTGATACTTGATGAACTTTGATAAGAAGATACTCATGATATTGGGAGCTCAGCCTTTGTCTCAAACTTGAGTATAGTAGCCAGATAAACCATTTCTAAATAAGGAAAACTCAAATCACAAGAAAACTCTTTGATCCATGTCTTAGGAGCCCATGCAAATGAATGAATGTGAAGTTATGAATCAATGAGAGATGCATATGAAAACGAAGCAAAAGCCAATTAAGGTTAGAAATAAAAGGGTAAATTTTGGGGTGCAACAGAAGGCAAGCCCACTGCCCGCCAACCCGCCACCTTGGCGAGGTGAGCTAGATTTTTATGCCCATTTCCACTTGTCAGGCTTGCCCATCCCGCTTTTTTTTGGCGGGCTTAAGGCGGGGTGGGGAAGGCGGCCTGTTTTCCCACCCCTAGACTTAGATCTATCTATGGTGTAAATTTAGGATTTTCTGACTGTAGTTGATCCCGATCCTATGCATAGTTTCATTATGAATTGCTAGAACATATTGGTCAAAATTTTAGTAATTTGGTAGAAATTGTATTATATGGTGCACAACATATGAGCTCCAGAAAGTTTGAAATTGTTTTAATAAAGACTTGATTACACCAGTGGTCCTTTAAATTATTTAATTATAACAGATTTATCCTTTATGTTTTTTTTGCTACATGTCAATCCTTTAAGTTACATAACGTCTAAAACATTGGCCATTTTTTTATGAATCCGTTCTAAAAATGCATTACTATCATTAACAGTGCTTATGTGGCTATAATGCTGTTGAGATGACAATAACTTTGCTGAGATGTAATTGTTTTAAATTAATCTATAAGTAATTAGACAATATCTTAATTAGTAAGAAACATCGCTAAATGTGAAGGAGGAGAGATACAAACGGAAAAAAGAGAAGAAGGATTCAAGGAGATGAACGCAAAAGCGAAGCATTGAATGTTAAGGTATGTATCGTTTTCCATTTCGAACATGTATTTGCTTTATTGAAGTCTAGGGTTTTGTATGTGGTCCCTTCCCTTATAGCTCTACTGATTTCTACAACGTACAACTCTATTCCCAAAATGGATGTTTTTGAAGGTGACGGGAAACACAAGAAAGGGGCGGGGGGTTGACTTGGCTTTCTAAAAATGAAAACTTTTTAACCCAACACAACGAATAGCAAACAAGGAACAAAAATAATGAAATAATGATTTTTATACTGGTTCACTATAACACAAGCTACCTCCAGTCCACCCGCCAAGGTGATTTTGCCTTATCAACAAGGACTCAATCCACTATAATCAAACTTGATTACAACATAAAGACTAATAATCAATGCCTTCTTGAGTATACAGACTAAACCCTAGTCACTCAAGAAACAAAATACAATCAAACATATTGATATAAAGTGTGTTTACAAGATTCTTCTAGGAAAGCAGAATACATAAATGAAATACAAGTGTCACACAAAATATTTACAATGAATAATATGAATAAAAGTTCTTGTGTGAGTGTTTCTTTTCTCTCAAAATATTCACAATAACACTGTTCACGTATGATAATAACGTAGTAAGAGTTCGTTCAAGTGTGGTGCTTTTCCATTCTTCCAAGTCCTTTTTATATAGGTAATGAAGAGATCCGTTGGAGGGTAGAATTGGAATATCAAAATGCAGTTGTATCCTTGCATAACAGTTTGTGAAAATGGGAGACTAAATGGTACAATAGTACATATTAGAACAAGATTTGTTCATGACATATTCTCTTTTAGTTTTGATGATAAAAAAAGTATTAAAAGAACAATGTTTATTTGATGTGTGTTTTATTTATGCAGGTTTTTGTACATAAATAATCAAAATATTTTTTACTTAGACACACTTAAGAGTTGCTTCATTAATAGCTTCTGGTGGCAGAATCTAAAGAATGTTTGCTGGTGTGGCTTGTCGCAGACTCTAGTGCTGAAGGTTCAATATTTTGACGAGTCACTACACTTGGAAATTGTATATCAGAATGTGGCATGACTCAGAGTTGGTGATAAAGCTGGAAGTCGTCCGTACTGCAGAAAGTAAATTGTATTGTCTTATCAGTTTGCCAGTCAAAGTCTACAAATTGCAAGGCTCAAGAAAAGATGACATGTTCTATGGATGACTACTTCTAATGGCTCTATCAATACGAGAATATCTTGAAGTCTCAAAGTTTAAACATATTACACACTGGATTCAGAATCTGTTGTGCATCCATCTTCAACGTCTCTTGTACCATGGGGCAAAGATAAAGACACTTTATCAAGTTACTTCCTCAACGGCTAGTTTCCTGCAAAGGCTATAAATATGAATGAAGGTTCTTACTGAAAAAAAGAATAAGGATTCTCCAGACGAAGGAGTAGCAAGATCAAACAATTATCAACTCTATTGTAATATGCAAATTTTCTGTTTGTAGGTTGTAATTGTAAAAGCCTTAAGATTTCTTAAACATTGTATGTCTTAGAGATCTTAAGTGCTTTAGGTCTTTGTTATGGTGATTTCTCGTACCTCTGATACTTGTATCATGTACACCTTGTTCTCTATCATGCTAGGCCTGTTCAGTAGTTTAGATCAAAGTATCTTGCTATGTCCTTAAGCAAAAGCCTTGTCTCATTGGGATTCAAGCAACAAGTCTTAAGCCAAGATGCATGAGCTACGTAAGTCTCCTGGTATGTGCTTGAGCTGTAAGACTCTTAATTAGAAAGACTGATTAAGAAGAAGTCTTGAGCCCAACTATTTAAGCCACATAAGTCTCATTGCTTAAGTGCTTGAGCTGTGAAAGTCTTATTCAACTAGGCTGATTTAGAAAAGGGAAAGTCTTCGTCTGAGGGGCATGAGCAGGAAGTCTCAAGTGCTTCTTGAGCAAAGAAGTCTCAGTGCGGATGGCCAGAAGAGCAAGTGGCACGATCAAAGGATGTGAGCAAGAAAGTCTCAATATGAAAGTCCAAAAGAGCAGGTGGCTCGGTCAGAGAATATGAGCAAGGAAGTCTCAGTCTGGATTGAATTTATGAAAAGCACGAAGGGGGAGGGGGATTAAATTGTGTTTCACATTTTCTTAGTATTTATCTTCTGATCAAAGTTTCATAATCATAATTGATATTCATATTCTGAGTTAATTCAGTTGGCAGTGGATACAACAGAAGTAAATAAAATAACAGCAAAAGACACAAAAGATTTATACTGGTTCCTCCCCTAACCGAGAGTAGTCTAGTCCCCTTACCTCACAAGAGTTTTTCATTATAACCACTTAATGATTACAATCGCTTATGCTTCTGTATAAGTCTTTTACAACTAGCCAAACCAACTGTCTGAGACTTTCCTTACTTAGAGCTCATGTCTAAGACTTACCCTTGATCACACCATCAGACTGAGCCGCCTGCTCATTTTCCCTCTAGTTGAAACTTTCCTTTGCTTAGAGAACATGTCTAAGACTTAACCTTTGCTGAAATCATCAGACTGAGCCACCTTCTCATCTGTCTTCTGGCTGAGACTTTCCTTTGCTTAAAGCTCATGTCTAAGACTTAACCTTTGCTCACACCATTAAACCGAGCCACATGCTCACCTATCTTCTGGCTGAGACTTTCCTTTGCTTAGAACTTATGTCTAAGACTTCCTTTGCTCACACCATTAGTCTGAGCCGCCTGCTCATCTGTCTTTTGGCTAAAACTTACCTTTGCTTAGAGCACATGTCTAAGACTTTCTTTTTGCTCAATCAGACTAGCTGAATAAGACTTTAGTTTTCTCGAGCACATAGCATGAGACTTAATCTAAACTACTGAAGGCTCAGTAGAATAGAGTACATGATGTATGATTCACGCATCAGAGGTACGGGAGATCACCATAACAAAGACCTAAAACACTTAAAATTTCTTGAATATATACAAGATTAAGAAATCTTAAGGCTTTTACAATTGCAACCTAAAAAATAAAGTCGGCCTATTACATAGTTGATAATTGCTTGATCTTGTTACTCCTTCAATAGAAGAATCCTTGTTAAAAATTCAGGTTTGTATCTTCAACCATATATATAGGTTTTCCAGAAACTAGCCGTTGAGAATGTTAATTGATCAAGTGCCTTTGCTTTTGCTCTAAAGTACATGAGACGTTAAAGATGGATGCACAATAGATTTTTGAATCCATTGTGTAACACGTTTAACCTTTGAGTCTTCAAGTGGTTATGTACTAATAGAGCCGTTGGGAGTAGACATCCATAGAACGTACCAGCTTTTCATGAGCCTTGCAATCCTGTAGACTCGAGTTGACAGACTGATAAGACAATACAATATGCTTTCAATAGTAATAAGTGTAGAAACTCATCTGAATGCGGAGACCATCAATTCAGAGTCTTCGTCAAACCACTCTAGAAATTGTTCTTCCGACTCTGCCATTAGAAGCTATCAATTGAGCAACTCCAAGTGTATCTTAAGTAAATAGATTCTGTTTATTTATATACAAGGCAAGAACCTGCATAAATAAAACACATCAAATAGACCATTATTCTTTTAATACTTTTGTTATCATCAAAACTAAATAGAAAATATCAAGAACAAATCTTGTTCTAACAATCTCTCCCTTTTTGATGATGACAAACACAAGTATTTAAAGAAAAATGTTGGGCATTTACTTTTCTCTGTAATGACAGGGTATGAGGTTTGTAAGCTCCCCCTAAGTCTGATAGCTCACATATGAGTTTAATTAACTCTAGCATTAAGAACTATTTTTCAAGAAAAATAAATTAGTTTTCTTACTGACATCAGGGTATGAGGTTTGTAAGCTCCCCCTGAGTCAAACAATTCCAAGGTTGAAGTTTGTAAGCTCCCCCTTAGTCCCATATTTAAGAATACCAAGATAACTGCATTTTAACTCCTTTTGGCAACATTAAAATACGAGGTTTGTAAGCTCATTCTGAGTTTCATAGTTAAGTCAGAAATTTGTTCTTTCTTAACACTATGTACAAGAGAGTTAAAATATATCGCCCTTTTTAACTTTCTTTGGCAACACCAGAAAATGAGGTTTGTAAGCTCCTTCTGGGTCTGATAGGCTAAGTCTGAGGTTTGTACGCTCATACTTAGACCTATGTACAAGAAATTCAAAATGCGCCCTGGGCAAGTAACAGAAAACAAAAAATAAATGACCAATATGTATTCATTGGGTTCAGTTTCCACTTAAATACTTACTATTATTTATCTCCCTTTTGTCACATCAAAAAGAATAAAAAGAAAAGAAGGAAAGATAAACAATATCACTTAATAAATGTAACTCAGATCATCATTACAAGATCAGTTTCCAAGAAGGAAGAGTAATAAAGTAATAAGAGTCATTAAGGTTTGTAAAATGTACACTTTGAAGTCTTAGTGGTCGTTATTGTTCCAATAATTAAACAAGGATTAATTTTAGACGCTTGGTATCCATAGAAGTTGTCGCGGTGAAATTTGGATACCAAACTATTGATTAGTTTGAATATTTAATTCATTTTGCAACCGAGCTTTGATTTGTCCAAAAGAAGGGATAAAGATCGAAATTCCCATAATACAATGCAAATGCAAGGTTTAGAGAGTTATAGGTTCGGGGGTTGGTTAAACTTAGGGAAGGTGCTAGCATCCTAAATTTCTGTAGTACTCTACAGGAACCTCTTGTTTTATGTTTGTTTATTGCTAAGTGTTTTCTACTTAAGGTTGAAAGACCTAGTGGTTTATTATCTAAGTATACTCGATAAGATGTCGCATCTTATGCCTACATATCCTTACGGGAGTGGAATCAGAGTATTTGTAGTTCCCCTAAAGGGTTAGAGGAGTTCTTTGACTGTGGTCAAAGTTCCTACGGGTTTAGGGTAGTTGTTTTGATTGAGTTTAGGAGAAGAGATGCGTTGTCATTTTAAGGGAGATTTAACCGCCACAGGTTGTAGGAAAATAGTCTTTGCATCGTCTTAAGAAAAGAGCTCAAGTACTCAGATTGGTTGACGAGCGCACCTCTATCTCTCTTAAGGCAAAGTCCCTACATGTTGATTGTATTGTTGTAGGGTGGAGATTCTATCTCACTTAAGATGATTTGGCATCTTTTCTCTATTGTGTTTGAATATTTTTTTGATTCGAGTTGTAGTGTGTTTATTTCTACGTTGTAAAGTAAAGATAAGGTCCTTCCTATGGGGTAGGATCTATCCTAGAAGATCGACTTGAACGGAATCAAGGATCAAAATGGGAGAATGATGCAAATGAGATGCACTACACACGATTGTTGAATCATGTGTAGGGTTTTCCTTTGGACGGAATGCAAAAAAATGCAAATGCGGAAAATGAATTGCGATAATATAAATGAATTGCGATAATGTAAAGGCAGATAAATAAACATACATGTACGCATGAAAGCGCTGAAGTGTGTGAGGGTGACTGTGTCGTGAAGTGCACGGTTAGGTTATATTTTACGTTGTGAACTGATTTTAATGGCGATTGATTTGAAGAAAAGAAATTGTATTGGAGAAAAGTTGGATTAATTTTAGAAATTTATTTGATCATTTTTAAGAAGATTAATTTGAGGAATTATTTTAGGGGAAATATGTGAGATTAATTTTTATTATTATTATGCGAAAAGAAGTTTATTATTAAAGTTTAAACTTAATTAGAAAAAGGTTTTAAATGATTATCATAGAAACAAGTTAATTATAAAATAGTTCTTTTAGATAAAATAGCCTTAGTTATACAAAAAGGTTATTATTATTAATAAATAAATAAATTAATAGATGATTATGAAGTGAGCTTTTTGGTGATATAAAAATAGTGATGATTAAAAATTATTATTGATAAAAAAAATTATAGATAAAAGATTAATTAGTTAAAAGGTTATTAATTAAAACCAATAAAAAAAATACCAATTCCTACTAATTAAAAGATGAATAATTAAAAGCTAATTAATAAAAAGTTGATGATTATTAACTAAATAGCAAATTAGGTTTAATTAATTAAAATTAGTATTTTAAGTTAATTAGGTTGATTAAGGCGGATTGATTGGTTAATTAAGTGGATTAGTTAGTGTTGTGTAGTGATTTGTGTGTGATTAGTGGTGATTATACAAATAATAAAACAAAAAAACGGAAACCTAATCCCCCCAAAAATCCCCAAATTGATTCTCCTTCGTTCATCTTTCACCTCGCCTCACTCTCCTTCGATCCTCTCCTCTCTCTTTCAGATCGCGATCGCCTTCTCCTTCTCTTCACCTGTTCTTCGTTAATTTTCGGACCTGAAATCAAATCAAAATCATCAGTAGTTCCATAACAGTGATAAGAACAGACGCTTACCGAACATTGGCGACGATGGCGTTTGAGATGGCGGAAACGGATGCTCCGTCGGTTGAACTCGCGGTGGCTGGGATAGCTCCTTCAGCAGAAAAAGATAAGTCTTCTTTCTTCTCAATTTTCTAGGTTTACAATAGTGATTTTTTGGTCTCCCCCTTTTCTTGTTTACTAGCCTCTTTATATAGGCTTCAATTTGGGATTTCCTAATTAAAATCATTTGAATGCTGATTGATGATAGACTTAGGGTTTCCTTATTGGGGACAAATCCAATTTGAAAACATTCCTTTTTCAATGATTGCTATAATGAGCCATTTAACTGACACTTCAAATCTCGGATTTTGTGTATTAATTCGGAATTGGATCTGATTTGATTCCTAAATCTTCTATTATCCCTTTCATCTGAAACAGATTGTCTGTTACTACTTGATTCAGGTTTCTTCAGAATCCGACTTCCTCTTCGCTATCATCAGAAGGCTTCATGTACTGAGTTGAAGAGTGAAGGGGTTGTGATTGAGCATTATCGGTAGCTATCTGTTTTCTGGGACAACAGGATTGTTCTCAAGTTGTTATAAATTTTGTAGTGACAATATGAACAACTTATGTGAGCTTAATGGTTTGGCTTTAATTCTTCTTAGCTTCTGTGTAATATAACTCACAAACGGTTAAATAAGTGACCCTTCGGTACTCTCTTTACAGATTGAATAAGTTGCCGCTAACAGCATGCCGATGACCGTGAGAATGTTGGTGCTCCTCTCAACAGGTAATCAAACTGTATCCGTCTCATAGTCGGATTATTCTTGATGCCGCTTTACCTTTATACGTTGTAGTTACTGTTAATGCAGAAAAAAAAAAGAGTGGCTATTCCGGCATTGAAGCTTGAGAGTCTCACTTAAACATGGTTGAAGGAGAAGCCATTGGGCAAGGTTGTCTTCAGCCTCTGCAATGGAGGCATGAAGGGAATTAATTGTTTGTACTTTTGACCGCGGGTTTGTACCTCTTTATATGATGTGTATACTGCACTGTGAGGGAATTAATTGTTTCTGATTTTTTTGGTGAAATTTTGTATCTGCAAATGTGTTTGAATTGTGAGGATTCACGGTAGCTTCGTTATTACGATTTCCTCGCACTTATGCTAACTTATTCGATTCTTCTTTTTCATGTGATTCCATGGAGCTTGGATGTTAGTTGCGAACAAATTTACTTCGGGACTGAATTAGTAGCAGAGGTATTGACCCAAGAGAGGGAACCTCCGACTTTGCGGGAAGCGTTTGCATGGAGTATGGAGCAAAATGCCTCAAGGAGCTTCAAGATTTAGGACTGTGTTTAGTCAAGAACGTGTTTTCTCGCATAAGGACTTGAATTTTTATGTAATGACTTGTAGTGGGAAAAGATGCGGATTTGTAAGGACGATTGAAGATTCTCAATGGATGTTTCCAACTTGTAAGCTTAAACATTAAAGTTGTACCTCGTGAGGAGCGGTGAATTAATATACTTTGAATAGAATTTCCTCTTCTTGGTTTTGAGTTTAAATTTCATTCTTACATTTGTAAAGAGGTCTTTAATTTGTACATTGGTGTGGAGTCCCTTGAATTTGAACTTTTGAACTCTATGGTAGCAAGATTCACCAACTGCAGCCCTAGACTTGAAAGCTCCATGAGATTTGTGGATTTGTAGATAGCTTGTAAAATAAAATAAAAACATGGTATCCAATATTGTGAACCATATGCTAGCAGTAAACTTAAGGGTTTAGATGAGGATCCTTATGTAACTTGCTTCCAAACAAATGAACAGGCCGATGAGACTATGAAACTAAAAAAAAAAAGAGTATGTTCATGCCTCCTTTGATTGTCATACAAATTCTTCTTAGATTCACATACCAAGGCTTGGTCGGGATGAGAAGGCCCTCATTTATGTAAGGTCGTGGACTAGTTGAAACAAGAACGAATTCTCACTTAGCTTTTGAACTTGTAAACCAATATTTGAATCTTGTAATGAAACGAAACTCATGGACTTTGTAATTTGGTCACAAAGCTTCTTGAATCTAATGAATTTCAAGGGCTTGAGTCTTGCCTTTTTAAACCCTTTAGTTGAACTTGAACTTCGAAGTAAGGAGATAAAATTGTGCAAGCCAGCCTCAAAACTAGTAATTAATAGTAACATCCTTATTTTGCAATCTCTCGACAACATTTGAATAAGCCGTCAACACACTTTAATGAGAATACCCAACACCGTCCAGAATATGTGAAAGTCAAACACGAGTAGACCAAAGAACACGGGAAAGTAGAGTCACTGATACAGTTGAACTCGTTTTTGTGGTTATAGCCAGATCCATTGCAAATTGAGTTTTGAAAATGATTGGTACTCTCTGGATCTTCAAATCGAATCTTGACATTACTGCGCCTGCACAAACTGGTTAGTCACATAAATATTAAATGAAGTCAAATAACAATAGAAAAATGCACAAAAAGAGATGGGCTCTTATGGTCAAAAATTAGGGTGTGACAGAAGTTGTTATAAATGCATTCCATTCCTAAATCATTTTCATCAATCACCCATCCTAAGAATATGGAGTCAGCATCTGAGATTCATAATGCATCTGTTGTAATTGAAGCAATTGAGAGCTCTACAAGCATGCCAATTCAAATATCCTTAGTGGCGAGCCGTTTTTGAGTTCTCTACAAATGTACCTCAGTTCCCAACACAACTTGCTTTTGAAGAAGCTACTTCACCAGCACCTGAATGACCTTCAGAAGGTGGTTCAGCAGTAGCTGCCTTGAAGCCACAGAGAAGAAGCATGAAAAGATCAAGGAAAAAGAAAAAGAGGGTCAACAAGTCGTTCTACTACTCTCTTCCAGACATAGAAGAGGAAGAAGTGATTGATTCAGAAGACGATGAGGTAGACTATAGCAATAATGGACACCGATGGCCACACGATTCAATGGCTAGAGATGAAATCTAGACATCACCTTGTACCCTTTTTTTTTAAAAGAATTGTAATCCTTTTGTTCAATTAATGAAAAAGTTTTTAGACCAATACTTCTTTCACATGCATTTACATTTCAGAACTTATCTTTAGATTTTCTGAATATACACTAATAAAGTAAAACTGATACAGACACGACAGTTAGAACATATCAGACATAAATTCATAATTATTCAGAGAAACTTAATAGGTTATATGTTTCGATTACATTTCCAAGATTTATCATTAAAATACTGATAAAATTTAATCAGTACTTAAATAATATTAAACTCAAGATAATAAATATAACTTATCTATAAAAATACTCTAGTAAGCTTTCTTCCATCATCACTTAATGCCTAAAACACCAGGATGTATAAGAAAAAGAAAATATGGGTTCCAAAGAGAGATTTCAGGAAAGCAGCAATACTGAATGCAACAACTCAAGCAAATCAAAGCAAAACAGCAGCTGAAGAACCTGTAAGCAAGCAGACAACTTCAGAAGTGCTCTGCTCATCAACATCCTTTGTGAGGACATACAAAAGAAAGAATTTTTATGGATCCAAACAAACTGAGGAAGGAGGCTTTGGAATTTGCTAAGGAATAATGGAAAGATTTCTTAGACAATCTAGATATGCCAAATGATCCTAGGGAGTTCCTTAAGACACATTCATTAGACTAGAAAAATATAATTGTCTTATAATAGCTTCCTTTTTATTAATGAAACAAGTTGCAAACATTTGAGTTCTTTTATCTGTTTCAGATTCTCAATGAATAACATGAATAAATATTACTCAGTTAAAACTGAACACAAGCATGAACAAACTCAGAATTTATTAATAAGATGCTTAATACAAAGATTTCAACAACAATTCAAAGCATAACTAAGCAGGAAATCTAACATCAGAATCGTTCGTAGATAGCTTCAAACTTGTCTCTCCAAACTAGCCTCAGAACTTATGTTAACCCATTGCTGGACAAGTAATTCAGAAATAACTCGTCCAAATGGTATGGAGAAAGTTTTTCCCTCTTTAAAACAAGAAAGATACCTCTTCAAATGGTCAAACATAAATTGAGGAAGATCAATCTTCAAATGTGAATTAAGAAGTAGAAGCAAAACTTTTTCAATATGGTCCACTTGGTTTAAATCTAGATCCTTCGGCAGTAAGTTTGAATTCAGAATATGACTCCAAATAAAAACATCAGGAAGAAGATTAGAAACCATTGATGTATTAGATGGATCTACAAAGACACACCAAGTAGGAAGATAATGTTCCCAAACAAGAGTACCTGGAATTTCTCCAATCTCCTCATAATTGATCACATTTGTAATCGATTTAGAGGTTACTGTAATAAAAACACCAGTTACTCTAGACATAATAACATAATCAAAATTCATCTCAACAATGGAGGTGGTAAGTGTAACACGGTGGGAGAACTGACTTTAAACAATGTTGCGGATAGCAAGAGTCGCCACCGACTTTTATTTTATCCATAAGGAAAGGTTATAAAAGAACAGGAAAGACCTTAGAGAATATTTTGGGTCCGGGGGGTAGGTTATGAAAAGGGAAGGTGTTAGCACCCTTTTCATCCATGGTTATCCATGGGCTCTTAGGTACTTAAGCTCACTTTTGAATTGTTTTGAAAGTGTAGTGTGTGAATAGAAAAATTTTCAGAATAGTTAATAAATAATCCATGTAAGGATGTGTTAAGAACTTGTTTGAAAACTTGTTGAAAATTTGTTTAAGTGTGATAAAGTTTTGAAGTGAGCAAGTATCTAGGAGTAGCCTACCCTAATGTTTTAAGGTCTTTCTTATTCTTTATCCCTTCCTTAGCAAGACTATCCCTACTATAATGGAGTAGGTAGTCCTTACTTCGGATGTTAAGGGACATGTGAGGGACGATTGGATTTTTGAAGGCCATTGTGGGGTGTAATAAGCACATATAAGGGACCATCATCATTTTTCGAAAGGGACTCGATTCGTAAAGGCAACCATAAGGGACTTTGATGATTTTTCTATTTGAGGGACTTGCTTTATACACCCCACTTAACCATTATTCGTAGGCAACTTGAGGGATATCCTTAGGAAGTGAGACGGCGATTAAAATCGACTTACGTGTGTGACGTGTTTATTTTAATTATCTTTATTTAAAAGTGATCTAAATTTATTTTAATATTACATACATGTTGTTACACTCCCTAATTACTAACCATAATAATAATTAAATAATTAAACAACTTTACATCCAAGAAACAATTACAAAATAATAAGCAAAATAATTAAATAGCAAAGATAAATAAAATATAAATGAGCAATAATAAATAATAAAGGGGGTTAATTCTAAGTTTACTCGGCAAGACATCGCATCTTGTGCCTACGTATCCTTACGGGAGTGGAATCAGAGTAATCGTAGTTCCCCTCAAAAGGGAGGTTAGAAACTTCTTGACTGTGGTCAAGGTCTCAAGGGGAATAAACGCGCCTTAAGGACACGCTTACGCGGAGTATAGGAACTCCAAATTTCTACGTTGAAATGTTAAGTTGTAATTAGGGTTAAATTAGGGATTCCATGGCGGGAAACCCTAAAATGAGCGCGGCGGCTCTTTGACCTAATGCTAGGGGTAAAATTGTAATTTTGTCTGCGACGAGACATGTATGAAAATTAGGGTTTTGTAAAGGTGTAAGGGTTGAAAGTGAGGACTATTGACACGGCGGTCAAGCGGCTAGACCTAATTCCTTCGGAGGATGGCAGAGTCAATGATAATTGTAAAATGCGATGGTAAATGAATAAATGTACAGTTATGAAACGTAAAGTACTGAAGAAAAAAAAGATAATGCGACAATTGTCTCGCACAATTACAACTAGGAAACAGATACAAATATAACAATGAATTGGACTCTAATTTGCGAAGAGAAACTGAAAAACGTTAGTGAAAGGTTAAACTAAAATATGGCAAATACTGAAAAACAATTAATATTAAAAGGAAATACAAAATGTAAAAAGAGAAGTTTAATTTAACTAATTTTGAAAAAAAAGAATTTTAGTGTAAATTTAAAAAAAGAAATTAAACGCTAGTTTTAAAAAGGAGATTTAATAAAAAGTTTAATTTTTTTATCTTAAAAAGAAAAGAAAGAAAAGGTTTATTTTTAAAAAAAAAGGTTTTCTTATTTTTATTTAAAAAAAAAGAGGTTATGATTTATATTTTAAAAAAAAAAGTTTTAGTTGTTTATTTTTTTAAAAGGTTTTAAATTTATTTTTTTTAAAAAAATAGAGGTTTTAATTTTATATATTAAGAAAACATTATTTATTTATTTTTCCTAATTAATAAAACAAAACAAAAAAAAATAAAACAATTAAAATAATGAAATAAAATGGTTTGGGCCGGAAGTTGGGTGGTCAAACCCCAACCCGACCCGGTTAGTAATGCAGGAACGAAATAAGGGTAACCCCAAGAGGGGAACCCTAGACGAACATCCGCGGCGAGTTCTGTGTATCTATCTTCTCTATGTTTTCGCTACTTCATCTTCCTCCTGTGGCCGTTGATCGTTCCTGAAACAATAATAAACAATATCAAAAAAGGAAAAAACACAACACCGATTATCACTCACTCTTTGAGGGTTTCGCTGAGATGCGAAGCTGAGGCTTGGGGCGTTGATCGCTCGTCGTTCGCGATGAATGGCGCTGGTGGTCTTCCCGTTTATGCTTGATGGCGACGTTTGATCGAGGTTGATGGATCGTGATGCTTCAATAGGCGATGATGAGACTTTGGTTTCTCTGAGCCCGTTCAACGACGAATCCTGAAGTCTCGTCGACGATTATGGGTTTGTGGCCGATGATGTTTTCTGCTGAGGCCAGAGTTGGTTGATGATTCACGGTGAGAACGTTCTGATTTCTTATGATCTTTTTCGGCCCCCCTTTCATTAGGGTTTTCGTGACCCTTTTATATCTTTTGTTGATCCCAATCGTGGGCTTGGGCTATTGCATCTTTTACGTTATATTTCTTTGATGCTGATTGTAGATTCGATTTGATTTTGCAGATTTGATTCCATTTGGGAACTGATAGATTTGGATATCCGCTTCTGATATAATTTGATCAATGAGGGATTTTCGGATCTTCTCAGATATGGACTTTTGTGATTCGCCTGTTGATATGGATTGATCTGTTCTGATAAATCTGGTTTTACTGATATAATCCAGTTTTGTCATATATCTGAATATCCAGTTTGACTTGTGTTTCTGGATTTCAGGTGATGGATTTGTGAACAGACTACTTTCTGATATGGTTTTTGTGAACTCATTTATCTTATGAACTGACATGCTTGTTCATCTGATCTGGCTTACAGTTTTGATACAGTTTGGCTGTAACTGAATTGAACTTGTTCTTTGAACTGCGCTGAACTTGTCCTTCTTCTTGTGAATTGAATTTGTTCTTCTGAACATGAACTTAGTTCTCCTTTTTCTGAGTTGAACTGCTACGCTTGTTCATCTGGATTTGTGAATTGATGGACTAACCTTCTGATGTAGCTTCGAATCATGTTTTAGTTCAAATTTCTGGTTTTCTGATACAAGTTCACTGACTCTTCTTTTTCTTCTTTCAGAATGGATGTTGTCGGGTCGACGCCGCCGGGAAGGGTTGTACGGCGATGATGACAGTTCGTCTGAGCCGTTTGGAAAAGATATTATAATCCTTGCTTTTGATTATGCTGCCTTCGATTACGTTGCCTTTGATTTCGGTGATGAGGACCTTAGAGTCTGAACCTGTGTTGGATGCCATTGCCATTTGGTTTTGGTCGCATGGCCTTAGCGATGATGACCCATGGGTTTGAGCTGTCATTTTGTGCTCGAGCTGATAGTTTGTGCGAAATTATCGTATGCTATAATTCGATGTTCGGTAGGGAGTTGGTAACGGTTTCGGCCGTGGCTCTCCCAGCCGCTCGAATCTTCATGCCCGATGATGAATAAAAGCTGAGGGCTGAACTTCTTTCAATTCTTTTTGTTTTATTTCGACCTTCGTCTTTGAAGTTGATTCTTACCGCTAACTTCTCTTTTGATTTTTGACAGGTAAGAATGTGGTGTCGTATATTGACCATGATCACTTTCAGTCCCAACTAATGATGATTGTGATTGCTCAAGCCAGCGCCATTTCAGAACATCATGGGCAATGAATCCTAATTCATTCTTTTCATCAACTTTTCACATTTTAATGACTTCAAGACAGCGCATGGTGGAGTCTTCCTGTAATGTTTTTGGAACACTTGAAGAACTTGGCGTTTCTGGAACAATAGCAGGATTACGTTGAGAATTGAAAGATTTACTCAACAAAGATGACAATGTTGGCAGTGATTTTCTCGATGAAGAAGCTGGTTGAAAAATCCGTTTGGGAATGTGTCGGGCCACTAGGGAGCGCACATAACTCATTGACTTCACATGTGCCTTAGAAGCAACACTAGATACAAGTAAAGGAGATGGAGTTGTTGAAGCACCAGATTGTCGATTCATAGATTGTGACCATGACTGATTTTTAGAATGCAAACAGGGCATTGTGTATTTGAAATGTATCCCTTTTATGTTAAATGAAATAGAATCAACACATGAATGTTGCCAGTTATTTGAATGTTAAGTGTCCAACAGAGGTATTAACCTCTCATTCAAGCATGTTTTCTTTATAATAACAAGTGAGAGCTCATCTCATGAATTGGACTTGTAAATATGGGTATCTCACATAGCTTTGATGAAAACAACAACCAAACATGGGGTTGAACCTCAACTAGCAACATCCCGTCTCCCTTATTAATATTATCCCATCGTTTTTCTGGGCCAACCGCGCACATGCGTCAAAAACCGTAACAATCCATTCTCAAGTAATATTTTGCCTGTGTTTAGAACAACCTGACTTATCATCAAATATTCAATTAATTTCCACTGATCAAATAAATTTTAACAAAATCCATGAACAAGAATCCAGCAAACGCTCGAATCACATTTTGGCGCTTCAGTATAACCAAATATTCTAAATTAAACCGCTCATAATTAACGGAAACAAAATTGTTTGGGAGCGACTTAAAATAGACCACGAGCAATGAACAGCCCAAATCCAGTTGTATTTCTGACAAAATTTCCTGATACCAATCAAACTACACCGACGCCTTGATATAAGCAAACCACGTGGAAAATAAATGCCTCCGAAATAATGTCTCAAGTGTCTCACAGCTCAGTAACAGCCCGTCTTCAAAGAATTAGCGGGATCCACGTAAAAATGACCAAAATACCCCTGGGACCAAATCTGAAGTCTTGGAAGTCCATTTAGCCTGATTAAAGTCAAAACCCTAGTTTTGGATGCACTGCTTAGGAGGTGCATTGTCTGAGGGAATTGTCAACTCTTCTGACCAATTGTGAATTTTGTGAACCTTGTGAACCTTCTCGGAACACAAAGTCTTGTATTGTGAGGGCAAATTTTGGGGTGCAACAGCTGCCCCTGTTCAATTTTCTGAAACCTGAGGGGTTAGATTGGTATATTTGCCAGTCGTAACCTGGAAGGTTGAAGGGGATTGAACACAAAAGCCCAAAAATTTGCACTCACCAGTGCATGGAGTGATATTGATGGTTGGTTGAACATGATTGAGTGGGCTTAAAGATGCCACTAGGAGAAAGTTCTTCAGTAGTATAATGAGAACTGTCAGGGGTCTGGAGTAATACTGATGTAACAGCATGTCTTCATGAGGATAGAGCAATCAATAATGATAACCCTAAAGCAGTCTTGAAGTGATAAATCTGACCTCAGGAGGATAGAGCAATGAATGGCTCTAAAGCAGTCTTGAAATAATAATGTGATATGTCTTCAGGAGGATAGAGCAATCAATAGCTCTAAAGCAGTCTTGAAGTAATGATTTCAGGAGGATAGAGCAATGGATAGCTCTAAAGCAGTCTTGAAGTAATGATTTCAGGAGGATAGAGCGATGGATAGCTCTAAAGCAGTCTTGAAATAATAATGTAATATGTCTTCAGGAGGATAGAGCAATCAATAGCTCTAAAGCAGTCTTGAAGTAATGATTTCAGGAGGATAGAGCAATGGATAGCTCTAAAGCAGTCTTGAAATAATAATGTGATATGTCTTCAGGAGGATAGAGCAATCAATAGCTCTAAAGCAGTCTTGAAGTAATGATTTCAGGAGGATAGAGCAATGGATAGCTCTAAAGCAGTCTTGAAATAATAATGTGATATGTCTTCAGGAGGATAGAGCAATCAATAGCTCTAAAGCAGTCTTGAAGTAATGATTTCAGGAGGATAGAGCAATGGATAGCTCTAAAGCAATCTTGAAATAATAATGTGATATGTCTTCAGGAGGATAGAGCAATCAATAGCTCTAAAGCAGTCTTGAAGTAATGATTTCAGGAGGATAGAGCAATGGATAGCTCTAAAGCAGTCTTGAAATAATAATGTGATATGTCTTCAGGAGGATAGAGCAATCAATAGCTCTAAAGCAGTCTTGAAGTAATAATGTGATATGTCTTCAGGAGGATAGAGCAATCAATAGCTCTAAAGCAGTCTTGAAGTAATGATTTCAGGAGGATAGAGCAATGGATAGCTCTAAAGCAGTCTTGAAATAATTAGATGGCTTCAGGAGGATAGAGCAATGAATAGCTCTAAAGCAGTCTTGAAATAATAATGTGATATGTCTTCAGGAGGATAGAGCAATCAATAGCTCTAAAGCAGTCTTGAAGTAATGATTTCAGGAGGATAGAGCAATGGATAGCTCTAAAGCAGTCTTGAAATAATAATGTGATATGTCTTCAGGAGGATAGAGCAATCAATAGCTCTAAAGCAGTCTTGAAGTAATGATTTCAGGAGGATAGAGCAATGGATAGCTCTAAAGCAGTCTTGAAATAATAATGTGATATGTCTTCAGGAGGATAGAGCAATCAATAGCTCTAAAGCAGTCTTGAAGTAATAATGTGATATGTCTTCAGGAGGATAGAGCAATCAATAGCTCTAAAGCAGTCTTGAAGTAATGATTTCAGGAGGATAGAGCAATGGATAGCTCTAAAGCAGTCTTGAAATAATTAGATGGCTTCAGGAGGATAGAGCAATGAATAGCTCTAAAGCAGTCTTGAAATAATAATGTGATATGTCTTCAGGAGGATAGAGCAATCAATAGCTCTAAAGCAGTCTTGAAGTAATGATTTCAGGAGGATAGAGCAATGGATAGCTCTAAAGCAGTCTTGAAATAATAATGTGATATGTCTTCAGGAGGATAGAGCAATCAATAGCTCTAAAGCAGTCTTGAAGTAATGATTTCAGGAGGATAGAGCAATGGATAGCTCTAAAGCAATCTTGAAATAATAATGTGATATGTCTTCAGGAGGATAGAGCAATCAATAGCTCTAAAGCAGTCTTGAAATAATAATGTGATATGTCTTCAGGAGGATAGAGCAATCAATAGCTCTAAAGCAGTCTTGAAATAATTAGATGGCTTCAGGAGGATAGAGCAATGAATAGCTCTAAAGCAGTCTTGAAGTAGTAATATGACCTCATGAGGATAGAGCAATGAATAGCTCTAAAGCAGTCTTGAAGTAATAGGATGATTTCAGGAGGATAGAGCAATCAGTAGCTCTAAAGCAGTCTTGAAGTCATGAGAGGCTATCAGGAGGATAAAATAACCCTGAGGTTACAATAAAGCAGTCCCAAAGTAATAAGAAGCTCATCAGGAGGATAAAGTAACCCTGAGGTTACAATAAAGCAGTCCCAAAGATCATAAGCTTGTTTGTTGGATAATTAACCTGAAAACAAGGTAGCATTCTGTATAACAACATTAGTTTATGCTTTATGTATGCATGTATGACATGATGCACTTAGGTAATGTACTATAGACATATATGTTATGGTATGATGTAAATGATGTATGTATGATATGACACTGCTGGAAGTGTCTGGATATCCTTGTATAACAACTGCTGGCCAAGGAAAATAAATCCCGATTCGTTGTTGAAGAATATATAACCCTCCGTCTGCTGGGGATAACAAGGTATAGATAACCTCCCGTTGTTGGGGATAACAAGGTATAGATAACCTCCCGTTGTTGGGGATAGTAGGGTATAAATAACCTTCGTTTTCGTTTGATAGTAGGATAAGTATAACATCCCGTCTTCGTTCATCGTGCCCTTATTGGAAAGTAATTTCCCGTATATCCGTATGAGGATAAAAGAGATGGATATAAATTCCAGGGGAGATTAGACTTTGTGAAAATGGATTAGTCCTACTGATGGTTTGTAACTGTCTTGTAAAGATGAACCGGCGAAGCTTCGTTGAAATCCTTCCCTCGTTCGTCCTTAGTAAATACTATTACTGCATTTTCATGCATTTCTGGTAAACATCAATCATATTAAAAGCATACATGCGTTTCTGGTAAACATCAATCATATTCAAAGGCATACATACATTCAAACACAACCAATGGACGTTTCGCTTATGTAAATAGGGTAAAAGTAAATCTGGATTCAAAAGATGGAGTTTATTTATATCAAAAGTGACCCATACACGGGTAAGTTTGTACAAGGAGACATAAACCCTAGTAAGAGAATTTTGTCATGAAGTTTTACAAAAAGAATCAGCTATGTGGGAAATAATCCTATTGAGTTTCAATTCTACTATTGCCACTCAAGTATCTCATCTTCTTGCTGTTGAGACGGAAACGATTGGATTGAGCTTTATCTGTTTGAGCTTGAGTAAGTAGTACAACTGGTTGCAGTTTCATGAGTGATCCAAACGAGACATAGTCATACGCTTTAATCCCTAACTTTTGCCTGGATTGCCCTTTCAGGTTTTCAATCCACCGGGATACCCTTTTTTGCCCAAGCCGCCTTTTCAGGTTTTCGACTTGCCGGGTGTACATCTTTTTATATATATATCCCTAATTTTTGCCCAAACCCTTTTGGTTTGCCGGGATGCCCTTATTTTTGCCTAGGCCTGTCAACCTAGCGGGTCTCTTTTTATGCGTAGTATTTTTTAACTATGTCTGCGTTTACAGGTTGTGGGAAGTCTTCACCATCCATTGTAGTCAGTATCATGGCACCTCCTGAGAACACTGTCTTGACTACAAATGGTCCCTCATATGTTGGAGTCCACTTGCCCCTAGGATCACCCTGTGGTAATATGATACGCTTGATTACCAAGTCACCAGCCTGATATACCTTTGGCTTAACCTTCTTGTCAAAAGCTTTGATCATCCGTTTCTGGTACATCTGGCCATGACAAACTGCTGCTAACCTTTTCTCATCAATCAAATTTATCTGGTCAAGTCGAGTCTGAATCCACTCATCTTCATCCAAGCCTGCATCCTTCATAATTCTCAAGGAGGGGATCTGAACTTCAATAGGCAGAACTGCTTCCATACCATAGACTAAGGAGAATGGGGTTGCCCCTGTTGAAGTACGTATTGTAGTACGATAACCATGCAGAGCAAATGGTAACATCTCGTGCCAATCCTTGTAAGTAACAGTCATCTTCTGTACAATCTTCTTAATGTTCTTATTAGCAGCTTCAACTGCCCCATTCATCTTTGGACGATACGGAGAAGAGTTGTGATGCTTAATTTTGAACTGCATCTTCGAAATCAACAAGGTAGTATGGGTCAACATATACTGTCTTAGTCGGCGAGCAGCCCATGCCAAAGCGCAACAAGTTTTCTCGAGCAGTGAGTATCTTGTTTCACAGTCGGTAAACTTTTTGCTAAGGTAGTATATTGCCTGCTCTTTTCGACCAGACTCGTCATGTTGCCCCAATACACACCCCATTGAGTTGTCTAATACGGTTAAATACATAATCAAGGGTCTTCCATCAACTGGTGGCATTAAAATTGGAGGTTCTAGCAAATATCTCTTGATTTCATCAAAGGCAGTCTGGCACTCATCATTCCATTCCATCACCTGATCTTTCTTCAACAACTTGAAGATTGGCTCACAGATGGTAGTTAATTGGGAAATAAATCTTGCAATGTAGTTCAATCGTCCCAAGAAACCTCTAACCTCCTTCTCAGTACGGGGAGCTGGCATCTCTCGTATAGCTTTCACTTTTGCAGGATCCACTTCAATACCTTTTCCACTGACAATGAAACCCAGGAGTTTTCCAGATCTAACTCCAAAAGTACACTTGTTTGGATTTAATCTCAACCTGTATTTCTTCAACCTCTCAAACAACTTGTGCAGATGATCAAGGTGTTGTTCTTCATTCTGAGACCTGGCTATCATATCATCCACATATACCTCTATCTCATGATGAATCATATCATGAAACAAAGCCACCATAGCACGCTGATATGTTGCCCCTATCTTGACCTCTTTTCTGTTTTCTTCAGTTCCCAGATTCACAACTTCGACTGGCTCTTCATGTGGCTGTATAGCTTTCTCTTCTTGTTGTAACAACCTAGCAAGCTCTACAGGTATTTCACAATCGTCCTCGTCTCCGTCTTCAGTTTGATAGATCGGATTCTCGAAATTGTAATTGGCAATAGTAGAACTGTTATCAACTGGATCCAGAGTGGATGAGGATCGGCATTTTAGTGACGTGGGTGTGTGTAAGAACACATAGCTGATAAAGCAAAAATAAAAGAAAAAGAAAGACAAGGAACACAATATTTACGAAAACGAAACGTCCACTGATTTTATTGAATGCAGTATGCAAATGAAATGACAACCCGTAACAAGCACACCATTGTGCCCCAGGTAAGGCACATGGCTTGAAAGTTTTAATTGTTCCAAAAATTGCAAATTTAAAAACATAACACAGTAATAGTATTTACTCCTGACTAAAGGAGATAGGGATAACATCTTCAGCTGTCCAATTATTGAGTCCAGCACCCACAGTAGGAAAAATCCATGCCTCCAAGTTGAAAGTGTTTACATGGCTGACAAAGTATTCTTCCTCTCCAAAGACAGTAACAACTTTTCCATTCACCGGATATCTCAACTTTTGATGTAATGTGGAGGTCACAGCACCTGCCCCATGGATCCAGGGACGACCAAGCAGACATGAGTACGAAGAACGAATATCCATCACATAGAATGTAGCAGTAAACACCTGAGAGCCAACCTTGATTGGAAGATCAATTTCCCCATGCACTACTCTTCTAGAACCATCAAAAGCCTTTACCACAATATTCCTGGGCTTCAATACCGTATCTTCAGGACTCAGCTTGTTCAGGACTTCCTTAGGCAACACATTCAGAGAGGAGCTATTGTCTATCAGCACATGAGACAGGGTAGTGCCCCTGCATTCAATTGAAATATGCAAGGCCCTGTTATGATCCCTCTTGGCAGGGGTCAAGTCAGCATCAGAAAATCCTAACCCGTTGTCATAGGTCAGGTGAGCAACACAATTCTCAAACTGGTCCACAGAAATTGCACTGGGTACATGAGCCATCTTTAGAAACTTGATCAATGACTTGGCATGAGCCTCAGAACATAATAACGGGGAGAGCATAGAAATCTTTGAGGGAGTATGCCCTAGCTGATCAACAATATCATAATCACTCTTGCGAATGATTTTCAATACTTCTTCCATCTGCTTAGAGAGGTCATCAGCAGCTGGCACATCAGTAGATACAGGCTCAATAACAGGACCCTTGCCCCGAGCATCAGTGGTGGAAGTAACAGCAGGAGTAACTGCACTCTTAGAAGCAGCTGGAGGAGAGAAAACTCTTCCACTACGGGTGATCTTGCTAGATCCAGCAATATTATCAATGTCAACAGGCATATCAGGTAAAGGCTCCTGCCCCTTGGATAGGTTCAGGATCAGCTCTTGGAACTGTGCATTCTGTGCCTGGAGATTCTTAACTGATTGTTCAAGAGCCATTGCTGAAATAAACAGCGAGAAGATGAGAAACCTGTGCACAATTATAAACCTGTGATGCAATGATATGGGAATGCATATGCAATGTTTTCAAGGACCGCAGGATTTAAATTTGATTAAACAAACAAGAAAGTAACATTTTATTAGTAATAACTTGTTTTGCCTTTTAGGCTTACAAAAATGAAAACGAAATAAGTACAAAAGATGGGGTTTTAAGTCTCCCATGGACGTTTCCTCTTGGTGTTGAGGTATGAGTTGAGGTTTCGTTCCTCATGAAGTAGCTTTGTTAGCTCTAGGATCCTTGCTTGGCTTGCTTTGTAATGAGCCTCGAAAGTATCCCTTTGCTCTTTCAGTTGGATCCATGATCTCTGCAAGTCTTCCATATCAGTAGGCATGTCTGGGTGAAGGATGGTATAAGCTGTGTCTCCTTCAGCAACAGGTTCCATGGTAACTGGTAAGATGGCAGGATATGGCATCATGAGTGTCTGAGCACGAAATCGTACCCATCTGAGATAAGCCTCCATAGGAATGGTGTACTTAGGCTCCAGTGTCTTGCTGTCAATCCTGTTTACCTTTCCCCAAGCTCGTATGAATCTCTGGCGGTAACCCTGAAGATCGTTGTCGTAGTCAAACACAATGCCCTGAATCAACATGTCATGTGGACCATCGCTCCGGGCGTAACCAAACTGTCGTAAAGCTTGAGATGGGTTGTAGGTGATGCCTCCTCTTATGCCTAGAAGTGGCACATTAGGAAACTCCCCACAACGGTCAATGATGGTGACATTCTCCATAGATCTGGAGCACCAATGGATGTCTGAGTGAGAAAGTGACATGATCCTCTTGGACCATCTGAAACCTTGCTCATTCTTCATTACTGAGCGAGGAAGGTGAGAAATAAACCACCTAGAAAGTAAAGGTATGCAGCACATCAAAGTTCCTCTTGCCCTTGTAGTACGGGTGTGAAGAGAATGTAGGATGTCTCCAAGTAAGGTAGGCACTGGATTGTGACTCAGGAATATGTTGATGGCATGAACGTCTATGAACTGATCAGGATTGGGGAACAACACTAAGCCATAAATCAATAAGGCTAAGATCTCCTCAAAAGCATCGTAGCTCATAGCCTTCAAGAACATTTGAGCTTTATCCACTAATACCTTGGCAAGAATACCTTTAACTCCACTTCTCGTCTCTAGAACAATGTCAGACTTCTTCAGATGTAGAGCTGCAGCAATAACTTCTGGTTTAAGCTCCTTCTCTAAGCCTGTGAATGGCTTCTGATCAAGAACAGGTATACCCAGAAGCTTGGAGAACTCCTCCATGGTTGGAACCAGCTGATAATCAGGAAATGTAAAGCAATGGTGCTTAGGGTCAAAGAACTGAAACAGCACACTCATCATGTCTTCACTGAACCCTGAAGTAACTAGATCCAATAAGTGACCATGTCTCTTGTTGAACTGGGAATGACCAGGCACTAGGGAAACCAGCTCTTTGAGCTTAGCAGGTATCCCTACAAAGTTGATCCTGATGGTGTTTCTACGAGCAGAAGCCATGACCTGCAACAAAGAACAAAGATAAATCCTTTGGTCCTTGAAATGGTTAGGGAAAATGATATGCTTATGATGCATGATGATGTCATGATGTCATGCTCAATCACAAACATGTGGCACACACAAACAAGTCACACAATTGCCCTAGGTTTAAAGGCTTGCATGAGGTTTAAAGGTAAGTACCCTCCCCTGAAGTTAGATGGTTCATCCTGTCCTACAAAAGTAACCGGGTTCTAAGGGATCTCAATATCATTGATCCTTCACAAGGGTGGTTGATCAGAAAGCAACTTACTTGCCAACCAAAACCCTCCAAGTTTAAGATCTCAATGAGCGTAGTATCGAGTGTCAACCAACTTCAGTCTGCACCAAAGCCGGTTACCTCACTACTTTCTAAAGGCCAAGATGAGTTAACTAGGGTTCTAAAAGTCAGTTAGTGCATTGACAACATATGGCAGCCTCAATATTATCCTCAACTTGACTTAAGGAATATAAGCACCAACCAAGAAGTCGCACTAACTATGGCCACCAGATCAACCGTATCGATATACGTCGTACAGTTTCCTTGGTCTATTGCCATTTACCTAAGGTACACTAGATCCGGGTTAGGACCTTTCACACATAAGAGCACCCCAACAATATAATAATAAAGCAAACAAGGCAAACAATTTAAAGTGATCTTAATTCCTAAGGGTACCCCTCTTAAATAGGTCCCCAGCAGAGTCACCAGTTCTGTAACACGGTGGGAGAACTGACTTTAAACAATGTTGCGGATAGCAAGAGTCGCCACCGACTTTTATTTTATCCATAAGGAAAGGTTATAAAAGAACAGGAAAGACCTTAGAGAATATTTTGGGTCCGGGGGGTAGGTTATGAAAAGGGAAGGTGTTAGCACCCTTTTCATCCATGGTTATCCATGGGCTCTTAGGTACTTAAGCTCACTTTTGAATTGTTTTGAAAGTGTAGTGTGTGAATAGAAAAATTTTCAGAATAGTTAATAAATAATCCATGTAAGGATGTGTTAAGAACTTGTTTGAAAACTTGTTGAAAATTTGTTTAAGTGTGATAAAGTTTTGAAGTGAGCAAGTATCTAGGAGTAGCCTACCCTAATGTTTTAAGGTCTTTCTTATTCTTTATCCCTTCCTTAGCAAGACTATCCCTACTATAATGGAGTAGGTAGTCCTTACTTCGGATGTTAAGGGACATGTGAGGGACGATTGGATTTTTGAAGGCCATTGTGGGGTGTAATAAGCACATATAAGGGACCATCATCATTTTTCGAAAGGGACTCGATTCGTAAAGGCAACCATAAGGGACTTTGATGATTTTTCTATTTGAGGGACTTGCTTTATACACCCCACTTAACCATTATTCGTAGGCAACTTGAGGGATATCCTTAGGAAGTGAGACGGCGATTAAAATCGACTTACGTGTGTGACGTGTTTATTTTAATTATCTTTATTTAAAAGTGATCTAAATTTATTTTAATATTACATACATGTTGTTACACTCCCTAATTACTAACCATAATAATAATTAAATAATTAAACAACTTTACATCCAAGAAACAATTACAAAATAATAAGCAAAATAATTAAATAGCAAAGATAAATAAAATATAAATGAGCAATAATAAATAATAAAGGGGGTTAATTCTAAGTTTACTCGGCAAGACATCGCATCTTGTGCCTACGTATCCTTACGGGAGTGGAATCAGAGTAATCGTAGTTCCCCTCAAAAGGGAGGTTAGAAACTTCTTGACTGTGGTCAAGGTCTCAAGGGGAATAAACGCGCCTTAAGGACACGCTTACGCGGAGTATAGGAACTCCAAATTTCTACGTTGAAATGTTAAGTTGTAATTAGGGTTAAATTAGGGATTCCATGGCGGGAAACCCTAAAATGAGCGCGGCGGCTCTTTGACCTAATGCTAGGGGTAAAATTGTAATTTTGTCTGCGACGAGACATGTATGAAAATTAGGGTTTTGTAAAGGTGTAAGGGTTGAAAGTGAGGACTATTGACACGGCGGTCAAGCGGCTAGACCTAATTCCTTCGGAGGATGGCAGAGTCAATGATAATTGTAAAATGCGATGGTAAATGAATAAATGTACAGTTATGAAACGTAAAGTACTGAAGAAAAAAAAGATAATGCGACAATTGTCTCGCACAATTACAACTAGGAAACAGATACAAATATAACAATGAATTGGACTCTAATTTGCGAAGAGAAACTGAAAAACGTTAGTGAAAGGTTAAACTAAAATATGGCAAATACTGAAAAACAATTAATATTAAAAGGAAATACAAAATGTAAAAAGAGAAGTTTAATTTAACTAATTTTGAAAAAAAAGAATTTTAGTGTAAATTTAAAAAAAGAAATTAAACGCTAGTTTTAAAAAGGAGATTTAATAAAAAGTTTAATTTTTTTATCTTAAAAAGAAAAGAAAGAAAAGGTTTATTTTTAAAAAAAAGGTTTTCTTATTTTTATTTAAAAAAAAAGAGGTTATGATTTATATTTTAAAAAAAAAAGTTTTAGTTGTTTATTTTTTTAAAAGGTTTTAAATTTATTTTTTTTAAAAAAATAGAGGTTTTAATTTTATATATTAAGAAAACATTATTTATTTATTTTTCCTAATTAATAAAACAAAACAAAAAAAAATAAAACAATTAAAATAATGAAATAAAATGGTTTGGGCCGGAAGTTGGGTGGTCAAACCCCAACCCGGCCCGGTTAGTAATGCAGGAACGAAATAAGGGTAACCCCAAGAGGGGAACCCTAGACGAACATCCGCGGCGAGTTCTGTGTATCTATCTTCTCTATGTTTTCGCTACTTCATCTTCCTCCTGTGGCCGTTGATCGTTCCTGAAACAATAATAAACAATATCAAAAAAGGAAAAAACACAACACCGATTATCACTCACTCTTTGAGGGTTTCGCTGAGATGCGAAGCTGAGGCTTGGGGCGTTGATCGCTCGTCGTTCGCGATGAATGGCGCTGGTGGTCTTCCCGTTTATGCTTGATGGCGACGTTTGATCGAGGTTGATGGATCGTGATGCTTCAATAGGCGATGATGAGACTTTGGTTTCTCTGAGCCCGTTCAACGACGAATCCTGAAGTCTCGTCGACGATTATGGGTTTGTGGCCGATGATGTTTTCTGCTGAGGCCAGAGTTGGTTGATGATTCACGGTGAGAACGTTCTGATTTCTTATGATCTTTTTCGGCCCCCCTTTCATTAGGGTTTTCGTGACCCTTTTATATCTTTTGTTGATCCCAATCGTGGGCTTGGGCTATTGCATCTTTTACGTTATATTTCTTTGATGCTGATTGTAGATTCGATTTGATTTTGCAGATTTGATTCCATTTGGGAACTGATAGATTTGGATATCCGCTTCTGATATAATTTGATCAATGAGGGATTTTCGGATCTTCTCAGATATGGACTTTTGTGATTCGCCTGTTGATATGGATTGATCTGTTCTGATAAATCTAGTTTTACTGATATAATCCAGTTTTGTCATATATCTGAATATCCAGTTTGACTTGTGTTTCTGGATTTCAGGTGATGGATTTGTGAACAGACTACTTTCTGATATGGTTTTTGTGAACTCATTTATCTTATGAACTGACATGCTTGTTCATCTGATCTGGCTTACAGTTTTGATACAGTTTGGCTGTAACTGAATTGAACTTGTTCTTTGAACTGCGCTGAACTTGTCCTTCTTTTTGTGAATTGAATTTGTTCTTCTGAACATGAACTTAGTTCTCCTTTTTCTGAGTTGAACTGCTACGCTTGTTCATCTGGATTTGTGAATTGATGGACTAACCTTCTGATGTAGCTTCGAATCATGTTTTAGTTCAAATTTCTGGTTTTCTGATACAAGTTCACTGACTCTTCTTTTTCTTCTTTCAGAATGGATGTTGTCGGGTCGACGCCGCCGGGAAGGGTTGTACGGCGATGATGACAGTTCGTATGAGCCGTTTGGAAAAGATATTATAATCCTTGCTTTTGATTATGCTGCCTTCGATTACGTTGCCTTTGATTTCGGTGATGAGGACCTTAGAGTCTGAACCTGTGTTGGATGCCATTGCCATTTGGTTTTGGTCGCATGGCCTTAGCGATGATGACCCATGGGTTTGAGCTGTCATTTTGTGCTCGAGCTGATAGTTTGTGCGAAATTATCGTATGCTATAATTCGATGTTCGGTAGGGAGTTGGTAACGGTTTCGGCCGTGGCTCTCCCAGCCGCTCGAATCTTCATGCCCGATGATGAATAAAAGCTGAGGGCTGAACTTCTTTCAATTCTTTTTGTTTTATTTCGACCTTCGTCTTTGAAGTTGATTCTTACCGCTAACTTCTCTTTTGATTTTTGACAGGTAAGAATGTGGTGTCGTATATTGACCATGATCACTTTCAGTCCCAACTAATGATGATTGTGATTGCTCAAGCCAGCGCCATTTCAGAACATCATGGGCAATGAATCCTAATTCATTCTTTTCATCAACTTTTCACATTTTAATGACTTCAAGACAGCGCATGGTGGAGTCTTCCTGTAATGTTTTTGGAACACTTGAAGAACTTGGCGTTTCTGGAACAATAGCAGGATTACGTTGAGAATTGAAAGATTTACTCAACAAAGATGACAATGTTGGCAGTGATTTTCTCGATGAAGAAGCTGGTTGAAAAATCCGTTTGGGAATGTGTCGGGCCACTAGGGAGCGCACATAACTCATTGACTTCACATGTGCCTTAGAAGCAACACTAGATACAAGTAAAGGAGATGGAGTTGTTGAAGCACCAGATTGTCGATTCATAGATTGTGACCATGACTGATTTTTAGAATGCAAACAGGGCATTGTGTATTTGAAATGTATCCCTTTTATGTTAAATGAAATAGAATCAACACATGAATGTTGCCAGTTATTTGAATGTTAAGTGTCCAACAGAGGTATTAACCTCTCATTCAAGCATGTTTTCTTTATAATAACAAGTGAGAGCTCATCTCATGAATTGGACTTGTAAATATGGGTATCTCACATAGCTTTGATGAAAACAACAACCAAACATGGGGTTGAACCTCAACTAGCAACATCCCGTCTCCCTTATTAATATTATCCCATCGTTTTTCTGGGCCAACCGCGCACATGCGTCAAAAACCGTAACAATCCATTCTCAAGTAATAATTTGCCTGTGTTTAGAACAACCTGACTTATCATCAAATATTCAATTAATTTCCACTGATCAAATAAATTTTAACAAAATCCATGAACAAGAATCCA
This sequence comes from Lathyrus sativus, assembly GCA_963859935.3. Lineage (NCBI taxonomy): Eukaryota > Viridiplantae > Streptophyta > Magnoliopsida > Fabales > Fabaceae > Lathyrus > Lathyrus sativus. Next base: position 68,808,163 of record OZ012735.1, read on the forward strand.
GCAAACGCTCGAATCACATTTTGGCGCTTCAGTATAACCAAATATTCTAAATTAAACCGCTCATAATTAACGGAAACAAAATTGTTTGGGAGCGACTTAAAATAGACCACGAGCAATGAACAGCCCAATTCCAGTTGTATTTCTGACAAAATTTCCTGATACCAATCAAACTACACCGACGCCTTGATATAAGCAAACCACGTGGAAAATAAATGCCTCCGAAATAATGTCTCAAGTGTCTCACAGCTCAGTAACAGCCCGTCTTCAAAGAATTAGAGGGATCCACGTAAAAATGACCAAAATACCCCTGGGACCAAATCTGAAATCTTGGAAGTCCATTTAGCCTGATTAAAGTCAAAACCCTAGTTTTGGATGCACTGCTTAGGAGGTGCATTGTCTGAGGGAATTGTCAACTCTTCTGACCAATTGTGAATTTTGTGAACCTTGTGAACCTTCTCGGAACACAAAGTCTTGTATTGTGAGGGCAAATTTTGGGGTGCAACAGTAAGTGCTAAAATGTACAGATTTTGAGTGTAAATAATTGTCACTTATTGGCTTGATTCAACCAATAAACCTCAATTTTTGTGCATATGTTGTATAGTTTAAATTATAGTGTATATATTGTGTGTCGCGTAAATTTCATTGAGTTTAATTGATTTTTTCTCATTTTTTTAGGTAAATGAGCAATGATATTTTGTCATTATCTTATAGAGCATTGAATAAGTTTTCCAACGCTTCCGACCGCGCGTAAAATGGAGTTACAGTTCAAGAGTTATGGTCGAAACAAGAAATGGTTTGCTGTCATGTTCGCTAGGTTGTTCGCTAAGCGAACATCAGTTCGCTAGGCCACTCGCTAAGCGAGTACTGGGACCTATTTTTGTCTATTTAAGTGGTTTTTCAGCATTTTTTAGGGTATGTTGTTTGGGAACTTTTTACCCCAACTTCATCAAACACATTCTTGAGTAGATTTAGCTTAGAAACAACATTGGAGGGTGCATCTTGACGATCTGGAGTCGAATCCACTTCAATCGGAGTTGACAGACTGTGAGATTTGTGTTCTTCTTCCTTCCTCTCTATGTATTTTTCATTTGTTGGGGTTTTGTATGTAAGTTTATCTTGATTGTATGTATATTTATGGATCTTTGTATAAAATCTCTTTTACAACTCTTTATTGATGGTTATCTTGATTTTTTACTTAATGGGTTTGGATTGCTATAGACATATACTGTTCAAACTCGATCTAAGATGAACATCTATTAGATTCTGAATGCTAGAGATAGATTTAGGACTAATATTCACGTGGGTATCGATTCTTAATGCTCCGTGTTGTCGAGTTGTATGAGAGATCAACAATGAGACGGTACGGTTGATCTCTCAACTTTACGTTAGAGATAAGCTCTATTGTGAGCGATACGTGATGATATTGACGAGAAAATTAGGTTGCATGCATTTGATCCATATACTTTTTAGTACATGATGGGTAGAACGAAATACAACTCCTGACGAGTTTTCTCATTTCTTAAGAATGTATTTATTTTCTTGTTTTATGTCTTTTTCCTTTTGAATTTTTATCCCAAACCATTCAAACTCAAGCTTAGAGACGCAGAGATTGTCGAACGGCATTCTTTCCCTCACACTGATCCCTGTGGAGACGATAAATCCCGGAGGAAATTCTTCCGAAAATAATATTTTTGCTTGCTGCTATACAACTTCAACAAAATGGCGCCGTTGCCGGGGATTGGTTTTGATATTGAGTCGCATTGCGATAGTTTCTATATTTCTAAGCTTTGCACATAATTGTATATATATGCTTGTATAGATACTTGTTTTGCTTTTGTCTTCCATTATGTTTGTTTAAGTGTTGTATATATTTTGTTCTCGTAACATTTGTTCAAGTGTTTGGTTAGGACACTTTCTTTAGGTTGGCGCTTTGACAAAGCATCGACGTATATGTGAGGAAGTTACTAGCAAAGAACACTAAAGGTGTCGAGCTAACGACATCTTTTTCCATACTTGTTCAGTTTTGAATCACTTTAGAACTAAACCTTTTTGTGAGGAGCTTTCCATTGTTTACTATATGCAGGAGACCAACATTCTTGTTTAACTCGGTTTTATTATGTTTAATCTTGTATTTGTGTTGATTTGTATGATAGCACTAAAATGATCAAGGCATTTTGTTTGATTTTGAGCATAACCACTTGACCAAATAGTCAATCTACCTTGTGAGTGAGTGAGAATTTGCTTACCCCCTTTGAGCCTTTGTTACAATCCATATTGGTGTTAAGTTCATTTTTGTATGGATTCTAATACTTTTTCTTGAACTATAACCATGACTTGTTATTTGAGTTTTTACCCTAGCCTAATAAGTTTGGGAGCATTCATGTCACTATGTGTGGTTGTATTCAAGTTGGGGAGAAGAGGTTGGTTGCTAAGAGGTTGAGAAAAAGAAAAAGTTTGAAAAAGAAAGAAAAGAAAAAATGCAAAAGAAAAAAAAAAGAAGGAAAAGAATTGAAAAAAAAAAGATAGCTTTAAAAACATCTCTTGTATTTCAATATTTGATTTTTTTTATTTTAGAACACAGATGCTTCTCTTCATCTGCATCCTACACTAATATCAACTTCAAACGATTAAGCATTAAAGAGCATCTGATATTAGGTTCTGGTAGAATTTTCTTCTTGCTTTAAAATTTAGGAAATCAGTTTAAATATAAATATTTCAGAAGCTTTTGAAGTTACTCTTCTATCAATAGATATCACAATCCATCCAGTAAGTATGAAAGTCCTTATGATAAGAAACCTAAGTTTCTGATCATTAGTCATTCCAAAGAACTTGAGCCAAAAGGAAGAAGGTGATTTGTTGAATAGTTTTTCATCATCCATCTTCATTTTTTTCTTTAAAGATTGCAAAGCAAACCTTTAGAACCTAACTGATTTTGGATGTAAACATAAAAAAAATTGTAACTTTAGATTTAAGTTAAGGAACAATCCTCTCATAATTTGCTTGAAAATATTAGATGAAATGTAACTGCTTCAAGCTTCAAAAAATGATTCCACAAACCCAAGCACAAGACTTCAAAGATAGTCCAAGCATTATACATATTAATAATGTTGATATACTCAGAAGTGAGATAGTGCATCTACCAGAATGCAACTACCTCTGAAGATATTCAATATACATCTTTTGTGTAGGTGGAAAATATTTTCAAAAAGATCATCTATACCACCATCAACTTCTATAGTAATACCTTTTTCAACGATATTCTATAGACCTTCAACAACCATTTATCAAGTCCAATGAGTTAAAAATATGTTTAGCTTTTCCATCATTTAAATTCAATGGAATCACCCATTTGAAATGGTAGGAAACGCCGTATGATATTTTTCATGTGGCACTTGATTCCATCTTGAAGAAGAAATATATTTTCCTTATTGGATCAATATCTGCACCACTGTTAAGTGTTAAGCACAAATCATGCTCTGATACCAATTGAAGGTGTGAAAAGTAAACAAGAGGGGGGGTTGAATTGTGTTTAACGTTTTCTTATTATTTAGCTTCTGATCAGAGTTTCAGAATTCGAACTGATGTTCAAATTCTGAGTTAATTCAGTTGGCAGTGGATACAACGAAAGTAAATAAAATAACAGCAAAAGACACAAAAGATTTATATTGGTTCCTCCCCTAACTGAGAGTAGTCTAGTCCCCTTACCTCACAAGAGATTTTAATTATAACCACTTCATGCGCTTATGCTTCTACATATGTCTTTTACAACTTCCTAGACCAACAATCTGAGGCTTCCCTTGCTTAGAGATCATGTCTAAGACTTACACTTGCTCACACCATCAGACTGAGTTGCCTGCTCATCTGCCCTCTGGTTGAGACTTCCATTTTCTAAGAGAATATGTCTAAGACTTAACATTTTCTCACACCATCTAACTAAGCCACTTGCTCATCTGTCTTCTGACTGAGACTTTCCTTTTCTTAGATCTCATGTCTAAGACTTAACCTTTGCTCACATTATTAGACTAAGCCACATGCTCATCTGTCTTCTGGTTTAGACTTTTCTTTGCTTAGAGCTAATGTCTAAGACTTTCCTTTGCTCACACCATTAGACTGAGCTGCCTGTTCATCTGTCTTCTGACTGAGAATTACCTTTGCTTAGAGCACATGTCTAACACTTTATTTTTGCTCAATCAGACTAGCTGAATAAGACTTTAGTTTTCTCGAGCACATAGCATGAGACTTAATCTAAACTACTGAAGGCTCAGCAGAATAGAGTACACAATGTATATGATTCACGCATCAGAGGTATGGGAGATCACCATAACAAAGACCTAAAGCACTTAAGATTTCTTGAATATATACAAGGTTAAGAAATCTTAAGGCTTTTACAATTGCAACCTAAAAAAGAAAGACTTCCTATTACATAGTTGATAATTGCTTGATCTTGTTATTCCTTCAATAGAAGAATCCTTGTTAAAAATTATGGTTTGAATTTTCAGGCATACATAGGCTTTTCAGAAACTAGCCATTGAGAAGGTTACTTAATCAAGTGTCTTTGATTTTGCTCCAAAGTACATGAGATGTTAAAGATGGATGCACAACAAATCTTTGAACCCATTGTGTAACACGTTTAACCTTTGAGTCTTCAAGTGGTTCTGTACTAATAAAGCCGTTGGGAGTAGACATCTATAGAACATACAAACTTTTCTTGAGTCTTGCAATCCTGTAGACTCGAGCTGATAGGCCGATAAGACAATACAACATGCTTTCAGTAGTACGGATAGTCCACAACTTTAACACCAACTCTGAATGGTACCAGATGCTGATATACAATTAATAAGTGTAGAAACTCGTCTGAATGCTGAAGCGTTTAGTTCAGAGTCTTCGTCAAACCACACTAGAAATTGTTCTTCAGACTCTGCTACCAGAAGCTAGCAATGAAGCAACTCCAAGTGTATCTTAAGTAAACAATTTTTAATTATTTATGTACAAGAAAAGAACCTGCATAAATAAAACAAACATCAAATAGACCATTATTCTTTTAATACTTTAGTTATCATCAAAACTAAAGAGAAAATATCAGGAACAAATCTTGTTCTAACATGGATGGCTAGAAGAGCAGGTGGCTCGGTTAGAGGATGTGAGCAGAAGTATTAGACATTTGCTCTAAGCAAGAAAGTCTCAGATAGTTGGTCTCAGCAAGTGTAAAAGACTTATGCAAAAGCATAAACGATTGTAATCATGAAGTGGTTATAATGAAAATCTCTTGTGAGGCAAAAGGACTGGGGTACTTTTAGTTAAGGGAGGAACTAGGATAAATCTTTTGTGTCTTCTGCTGTTATTTGTTTACTTTTGTTATATCCGCTGCCAATGAATTAAAACAGAATTTGAACACCAGTTCTTATTATGAAATTCTGATCAAAAGTTAAATTAAAGAAAATGCGAAACACAATTCAAACCCCCTTCTTCTGTACTTTTCGCACCTTCATTTGGTATCAGAGCATGGTCTGTGATTAACACTTAACAGTGGCGCAGATAATGGTCTACTATGCGAGAGGAACGTGTTAGCACCCCTCATGTCCGTTGTACTCAACGGGATCCATTCTTGTTGTTCTAATCAAAGGGTGTGTTTATCTAAAGCCTACTTGCTAACGGAAATGAAAATGAAAAAGGGAAAAAAAGGAGACTCGATAGGACTTCGTCATCCTAGGCCTACGTATTCCCTTGTGCAATGGGAAAGTTATAATCAACGTAGTTCGGAGGACTACAAGTGATGGGAGGAAGGTTGCTCACAAGAAAATTCACCGTCTTGTGTTTACGTATCTTCATTTGAATGAGAATGAAGAAGTTAGAGAGTTTGTAGTTCGGCCTATGAATGGGAAAAGGTCTCGATCGCACTGAGGCGAGGGAAAAGGCTCAGTTAGTTGGTCTCGATCACACAGGGGAGAGAGAAAAGGGGAGTTAGTTATTAGTGAGCTCACCAAGGATAGGGATCCTCGTGCCTATGTATCCTCATTAGGGAATGAGGAATTAGAGCATTCATAGTTCACGGTGCTACGAGTGAAAGGATCTTGATCGCACTGAGGCGAGGGAAAAGGTTTAGATCGATCATAGTCCCTAAGGGTGCTCCTAGTAACGAAACCACAATGAAGAGGTGCAAGTGTGTGCATTAGGTTGATGACGAAGCTAAAAAGAAATTGAATTACAAGGGTTTTTTGAAAAGTGGCTCGATATCAAATCGAGAATTAGTTTGAAAATGGTTTAGTATATGCTAGTCTCTAAGGGTGCTCATAGTAAAGAAAACTGCCATCAAAGAAAAGCGAGTAAAATGCATACATCTAAAAGGGAGTGGAGTACATGTAAAGTACACGAGATTGCGAGAAATAAATGGGATCAGTGTCAGGTAGCCTAAGAGGAAGTTGTGTGTGTGTGTGTGTGTGTGTGTGTGTGTGTGTGTGAAGTGTCCAAAACTAAGCAATGAACAAAACCTCTGACAAAAAATCTCCATACTAGGGTTTTTGTACATGTCCAAACTCTAAGGCTCGGGATCGTAACCATAATCCACCAATTAAAAGTTTTTTATGGTTTCGATAGTTTTATTAAGTTTTTGCGTTTTGAATGAGATATGAAAAAGATAAGATGACAAGATGAATATGATGAACAAATGATAACATGAACAATATAATGAGCAAGACAATATCAACAATAATATATGAACAATGATATATTGACAAAAATGTAAAGCAATAGTATATTGAACAAAAATTAAAGTTACTGGTTAATTGTTAATCGTCATTAATCAGATGAATTGGGTCCACTTTAGAACTAAACCATCGTAGCACGATCTATGATGAAGATCATGCTATAGAAGGCCGCTTAACAACGATGTTTGTGCTAAAACACGATGAAGAAATGATATGAAGATCATTTTCAAAGAGTCGTGCCACACGAAAGAAAAGAGGATAGTCTCCTCTTAATCACAAACTTTCATCGATTTATCTAGGGTAACTTATCACGATCCCAAAGTATAGAAAAGGATCCAAAGGATCAATCCTTACATATTTGAAATAATGAAGGTTAAACAACCTCAATAACCAACATTTATAATTCTAAACACTTCATAGACCAAAATAAAAATCAAAATGATATCGAAACGAAAATTAGTATGAGGAAGAAATAAAACAAGTGAAAAATAATAAATCCAAAATCGATAACAAGAATCTTAAACGAATCTAAAAAAAAATTAAACTTTTAGAAACAAATAAAAAAAAAAGAAATTTAAAAAGGAAAAAAAACCAATGAAGTAGTAAAAGGGGGCGCATAGCTGAGTATAGGATGATGCTAGCAATCAACATGAGCTTAAGATAGCCCATCATACTCACAAAAATCCGGATACCACAAAAAAAAGTAAAGGTAGTAAAAATATAACCGCAATGGGCCCTAAGTCCACCGTCCCAAAACCATAACGCACGGATCATGATAAACAACATGTAGCAGATCAAAACAAAAACTTCTACTAATAAAAATTAAAAGAGAAATAAAATGAGTTACGAGGGAACATTAGTGTTCTTCAAAAGAAACAAAAGTCACAAAGTCAAAAAAGGAAGATAGCTTCTACCCTAAGAATAGCAAGGAACGGAACAAAAACACTTCGCGCATGATTTCGATCTCACTCCCTCCTTTTGCTTTGATTTGCTTGCACTCAAGTGCATTCACTTCGTTTCGATCATGGGTTCGTTCATGAAAGCTTGTATTTTGTGTTCTTCGTCTCAATCTCTCTTTCTATTTCATATTTTCTTACTGATTCGTATGTTTGATTCGTGGTGGGTGTTGATTTGGTGGGTGATTTGGGTGTGATTGAAGGAGGGGATGAAGATGGTTGAGAGAGGTGTGAGGGTGGGTTTGTTGGAAATAAGACCTTTTGTATTTAGGAAAAGTGTGTGGAAATATTAGAGGCTTAAAGAGAAATTTGATAGGTAGAAGAATTATTTATAGAAGAGAGAACTTTGTGTTTTGCTTGATGCAAAAGTGTAGAATTACATCTCTATTTATAGTACTCTAAGGAGAACTCTAGACACACTAATTCTAGAGAGTTCTCAACTCTAGGAATTCCAAGAGCATTCTAGAGAATATTACAACCCTAAGAAATATCTAGACACTCCAAACATTACAAGAGTTTTCTAGAAACATTAATTAAAACTACCTAAGTCCAAATAACTAAGCCCAAAAATCCAAATAATATGTTTAGGCCCAAATCAAGTTTAATCTTTCAACAGGGTTTTCAAAGACGGTTTTGAGGAAAGGTTGAAGAGAGATTTGAGATGGGGATTGAGAGATTATTTGAGAAGAGTTTATTTGGTTCTCTTATACTTTGTTTTTCAAACACTTCTGACTTCTCCTTCAAGAAATAAACCCATGTTTTTCTAGAATAATCATCAATAAATAGGAGAAAGTATTTATTCTTACCAAAAGAGTTTGGATTGATTGGTCCACAGACATCAGTGTGTATGAGCCCTAGTGGTTTTATCGCTCTTGATGTTGATTCCTTTGGAAAGCTTTTTCGGAATTGCTTCCCAATTAGACATCCTTCACATAGTTAGTCTGGGTGGTTTATACTAGGCAGGCCTCTCACCATCTCCTTCTTTGACAAACATTCTAGACTACCGAAGTTGAGGTGTCCAAATCATAGATGCCATAGCCATGAAGAGTCAGTATAGCAGGCCTTGAGACACTTTGCCACATCATTTTGAATGTTCAAGAGGAACATTCTATTCTTTGACATAGGCACCTTAGCGATCAATTTATGCTCACAATCTCTTAAGAAAAGACTATGTTCTTTCAAGTGGATGTCATATCCTTTCTCCAATAATTGTCCCAAGCTCAAAATATTATTTTTCATGTTAGGAACATAGTAGACGTTGGATATGAATTGATGACTTCCATTCTTTAAGCATATGAGAATTTTACCTTTACCTTTGACCGGTATCTTTGAGTTATCTCCAAATGTGACATTTCCAGTTGTCGCTTCATTGATCTCTACGAACATGCTTCGATCGCCGCACATGTGGTTGCTTGCGCCGGTGTCGAGGTACCACTTGTTTCTTTTTTCTTCAAATTGGCTTTGGCACGCGAGTAGCAAAGTTTCTTCTTCTCCACCTTTTTCTTCTACAAAGTTAGCTTTCTCCATAACCTTCTTTGAGAATCTACACTCAGATGCATAGTGACCGATTTTGTTGCAATTGAAGCACTTGATTTGTAACTTGTTGCACCTTAACCATGAATTTCCATTTCCACGACCTCTTGTTGCTTGTGGATTCCAACTTCTTTCTCCATTGTTGAAGTTGTTGGAGTAATTGTTGTAACTTCCTTTTCTTTCTCCTTCATGTCCTCGTCCACGTCCATGTCCACGGTCTTGGTCACGACCTCGTCCTCTTTGACTCTTGTAACTCACATAGTTTGCTTCCTTTGCATTGAGTTGTAGTAGTTGTTCCATAGTCTCCTTTTGTTTAGTTTTTCTCTTTTTTTTTTCTTCGTATGCTTGTAAGGAACCCATAAGTTGCTCAATAGTCATGGTGTTTAAATCCTTGTTTTCTTCAATGTTGGTAACAATGAAGTCAAAACTTGGATTTAAAGTGCGAAGTATTTTCTCCATGACTTTTAAGTTGATTGGTTACGGACAATACTCGAGAAAAATAATCAGAAATTGACTCAGACTCTTCCATAAATAAACGTTCAAACTCACCTCTAAGAGTTTGAAGACGAATCTTTTTCACCTGCTCCACTCCTTTGTTGCAAGTTTGAAGTTTGTCCCATGCTTCTTTGGTCGTTGTTGCATTGGAGATCTTCTCAAATGTATCTTCATCCACCGATTGATAAATGAGGAAGAGAGCTTTCTTGTCTCTCTTTCTTGACTCCTTTAATGCCTCCTTTACACCTTGGCTTAAGGAGGCTTCATCTTGCTCCTTGAAGCCTTTCTCAACAATATCCCACACATCTTGAGCTCCTAGTAGCGCCTTCATCTTGATACTCCAATTGTCATAGTTGTTCTTTGTGAGTATCAGCATTTGAAAAGGGAAACCTCCATTCGCCATCTTTTGAGGACCTTCAAGCTCTGATGCCACTTTGTTGGAAATAAGACCTTTTGTGTTTAGGAAAAGTGTGTGGGAATATTAGAGGCTTAAAGAGAAATTTGATAGGTAGAAGAATTATTTATGGAAGAGAGAACTTTGTGTTTTGCTTGATGCAAAAGTGTAGAATTATATCTCTATTTAGAGTACTCTAAGGAGAACTCTAGACACACTAATTCTAGAGAGTTCTCAACTCTAGGAATTCCAAGAGCATTCTAGAGAATATTACAACCCTAAGAAATATCTAGACACTCCAAACATTACAAAAGTTTTCTAGAAACATTAATTAAAATTACCTAAGTCCAAATAACTAAGCCCAAAAATCCAAATAATATGTTTAGGCCCAAATCAAGTTTAATCTTTCAACAGGGTTTTCAGAGACGGTTTTGAGGAAAGGTTGAAGAGAGATTTGAGATGGGGATTGAGAGAGTATTTGAGAAGAGTTTATTTGGTTCTCTTATACTTTGTTTTTGAAGTAGAGTTGTTGGTTTTTATAGAGAGGATTGAGAGCATTATGGGAAGAAGTGAGAAGATATTATTGCTGCTGATTTTGGTGACGTTGGGAAACAAATTGAGGTGTGTGATGGTTTTGTGTTGTATGAACCTTGGCCAGGTGTTTTTGTCGTATGTGAATTGCTTTTGTGCAGGTTGTGTTGGTTTGTACGCTGCATCTTTTATGTTGATGCGAGTGGATGCGGGTTTTGAAGAATTATGGTTGATGTTGTGTGTGTATTGCAGATAAAATCATTTGTCTCATTTTAGTGAAATCATTTTTGTGGTCGTTATGTTGAGAATTACTTGTAGCAGTAACGTTGCGTTATTGTGAATTTGGTGCAGGTGCGGATTGTCATGGTGTGTGGAGTCGTATACGACTTGTGAGTTGTGTATTGGAATCATGGTGCTATGTATGAAACCATGTTGTTGTGAACAAACTTGTATATGGACTCATGCTTCTTGGTTTGGCAATTGGAATGATTGGCTTGTGAAGCATTTTGTGGCTGAGTGTTGAATTGAGTGTGATGGCTGTTGAAAATTGTTGTACGATTTTGTTATGAATTATGCAGGTTATTGTTATTGTTGCTTGTGTGGTGTAGTGGTTTGCATGGTATGTTATACGAGTTGTAGTGGCTAGGCAAGACCTGTGCTCTCTTTTGTGTAATCAATTTTTTTATGTAATGGGCTCAAAGTTTAGATTGTATTTTCTAACGGGCTTGTATGTAATGTAGGCTTATGATATTGATAATGAACTTGGCCTTTTTTGTATAAAAATGGTAATAATAAAAAATGGTAATGAATTTACATGATACTATATTTTTTGAAAAATGATCATGAAATATGGATATAAAGTGGAATTTGGATGTGGTTTAATGGACAATGGATAGTCGAAAGGGAAAGTGGAAGTAAAATAATGGGTAAGGACTGAGTTTTGCAATATGACTTCATAACACTTACAACCTTGACAGCTAAACTTGAACGCCACTCATCCTAAATTAAATCAAAGAAGATCCATCTTAAATCAAACTGATTAGCCATGGCCACTTGATTACTGATAAGTCATAATCTTCATTTTGAACCAACTGAGCAAGGAAATGCTTTTAAAATCAGAAGATTATGAATTGAACCATGAATCTTGATACACTGCACCATACCCTAATTGGAAAGCAAATATGATCCTTGGTAATCTTCAACCATGGAGCACTTGACTTAAACACACCCTAATAGCTTGATTCGCACACGGATAACTTGAACTAGCAAGAGAAACCCTAATTGAAACCTCAGACATACACCACCCAAATTATGCACCCTGACCTTGATTATGAAATCAATTCTTGCCTAACCAAGACTAGGTTATATCCACTGAACTTCAATCAACACACACCACTGCCCTAATAGCCTCAAATGAATCTTAATAGAATGACACCTCTTCTCAAACAACAAAGGGATAAGAAAACATAATCTTTGTGCTCTGGGTGCATAGTGATGAAGAAAGTAGCTTGAGATGTTGAAAGGAAATAAAACCCTAATCCACAAACTTCTCAATTAAATCAAAGATGAACCCCCAAACATTTGATACTCTCGACAAATCCTGAAGAAGATAAACTTGATACTTGATGAGAAATTACGACAATGAGAATTTGACCCCTGCTTCAAACTTGAATGAAAGAACCTCAAAGCAAATAGGAAACCCTGATTCACAGAACCACTACAATCACATGTCTATAGAAGACCAATGCAATGTATGATTATGAGTTATGACCTAATGGGAGATGTAGATGAATACGAAGCGAAATCCAGTTAAGGTCAAAAAAAGTGAGGGAAAATTTTGAGGTGCAACAATATGGTTCCCCGGGATTAGCATACTGAGGACCATTATTGGCATATGGTGCCCCAAGATGAGTAAGTTGTATTCTAGGATGAGTGGGTTGAACGCCTAAGTAAGGATGATGTTTATCAGGTTGAATGAGTTATGGAGGAATCTGTAAGTTGATGGGAGGAATCATGTATTAATTTTCTGTCCCAATTGGTGCTTCACCAGCCACATGTACATAATTTTGCTGAGGTGGATCATGAAGAGCTTCATTATTATCAAGATCAATCATCGGTGGAGAGAAATTATGAAGCATTCCCTACGGATGAGTGACAGTATTCCCATTAACCGGAGGTAGAAGCCCTGGATGATAAGGAATGAAAGATCCACCATTGACGATCTGTGGAGTGAAGTTATGTGGCATCTCTCAGGGATAGACCAGAGCATGTCCACTAGGCCTAGGCAGAGATCTTGGGTGGTTAGGTACCAACCAAGCAACCACTTTAGTTTCAATTGGAGTCTCAGTAGCAGCTGGAGCATTATCCTTCTGAGAGCGAAGGATTTCAAGACTTGTATCCATCTTTCATTGTATCCATCTTTCATTGTAAGTAATGCTCTCTTGTTCAATTTTCGCCATTATCTTCTGACAATTAGCTCGAGTAAGATATCTTCAGCGGGAAATAGTCGTCTTTTCTGGATGGTGCAAAAGAGATGGTATGAGAATATTGTTTTTTGAATGAGATGCATGAATGTACGATTATATGGATGCGTGCAAAAAGGTTATTTTTAGTTTCCAGGGAATCCTGATATTTCGTCTATTGTTATGAGTAATCGTAAAGCGTGAAAATAAAGACATAATATAAGACAGAGAGTTGTGCACAAGCCAAAAAGATTCATTTTATTCAATTGAAGAAAGATGTTACAAGTAATGGATTACAATCGATTAGCCAATCTGGCCCTATTAGGTTATGCCCCAAAACCGGTCAACATGACCTTACAAGAGGCAAAAAAATTGTAAACTTCCCTATGAGTGTTTTGGCGAATCATTACTACAAAGGCCATCTTCAACTTCTTAGGAATATCTTCGATGATTCGCTCTGCAAATTCTGCTAGATGAAGGCGCTTCTCTCTCCAATCTTAAGCATTCGGGAGAAGATTTTGAATCAGCTTCTGATTTCTTCCTTGGATAAGGTCTTGAATGAGTGCTTCCCTTTGGTCTATAAGTACCTCTAGGTGACGTCCTCGACCTTCCCAATAGGAGCATTCCTCATTTAGCTTTCCAAAGGCAACCCTATGTCGATGGTCTTGATCTCTGAGCTTGTGGATGTCTTCGAAGGCATTATCCAACTCATGCTCACATCTAGCGAGTAGATCTATCTCCTTTGGTTAGATAAATTCTCTAAACCAAAACACCTCCAACAACTTCATCTACAAATTTCAAGAATAAGCTACTCAGTGAACATACATTAAGTATATATATTTATCTCCTGTGGGTAAATAAGACTCTTGGACCCAAGCATTTCCAATAGATATATTCTTAATCAACCATAATTTCTACATATAATTATCAACATTTGAGAAGACAATCATAGTAATGACTTAAAGTCATTCCTCAAACTACAAAGAAACTTTTATAAATTAAAATGAGTGATCTCACTTTGTGGTAATCACACACAATTATTTATAGAAGTTCTTGCATAGGAATCAAATTTCTCTTGCCCAAAATTAAACAATATAGCATTCTCAATAAATTGTCTTCAACAGTATCAATCTTGATATTATATAGATATTACATAATATTTCAAAATATTTGACAAAATAAATATATCACAAATTTATATAAACTAATATTTATTTAATAAAATATTCAAAACAATGCAATTAAAAATAATAATAATTTAATATATAGACTTATATATAGGCTTAATTAGTTTAATATATATTTTTTTCATAATTCAGTATAAAATTATATAATATTGTTTGGATATTGTTTATATAATTTAGTATCAATTTTTTATAGTTTTGATTAGTTTAAAGTATTAAACTAAAACACAACCTGAACGACACTATTGAAGTTAGAAGGGAAAATCAACCGGGAAAAAAGGGTCGGTACTATGCTATCGGCATGAAAAAAAGAACACCAATTTAATAAAACTAACAGCACTGCACAAAATCCATTAATAAGAGTATTATATGCGATCACATCCAGATATTAGGGGTGTGCAAAAAAACCGGTTCACACGAACCAAATTTAAAAATATGGTGCACCGATTTCAAAAGTCCATATTATTTGGTTTAAAAACTAGTCCAAATTCATTTTACTAAAACCATTAAAAATCGGTAACGACGTTTTAAAACCATGGTTAATCCACTTTTCAAACTCTTTATCTTATTTTTGTTTCATGGTTATAAATGACAATTAAGATGATGTATATGTAATAAAACTTATATATATATATATATATATATATATATATATATATATATATATATATATATATATATATATATATATATATATATATATATATATATATATATATATATATATATATATATATATATATATATATATATATATATATATATATTAAAACAAGTAATTTACTTTTACTTTTATATATATCATAAATAAATCATAGTATTATAACCATATTTCTTGACTTTGAATATAAAAAAATAAAAAAAGTCGTATAAAAATAATAAAGAAGAATTTATGATATAAAATGTCCGATTTATAAGTGAAAATTACATTATTACTCGATTTATATATTTAATTAATAAAATGGAATTTTCTAACTTCTCGAACGATTATAGTAGAGTACCTTTTATCTTTATCTTTTATTTTTACTTTTAATTATTAAAATCCAAATATACACGTGATTAACTGAGAAAACTAAATTTCTGAAACTGGTCTATGGTTATAAAAACTATTCATGTGCTATGGTGTAAATTTTAATCTACAATTTTTACTATTTAGTGATAATTTTGTCGTTAAATTCTTTAGAATGATAAGGTTATTCTTAGGCGGATGCATTTTATTTAGATTGAGGTTAAATTCTTTAGTGATAATACTATTTTGATATGAAATCTTCTCTAAATTGATTTTTTTTAAATTGGTTTTAAAATTGGTTTTTTTTTTATAAAATAGATTTTAAAACTGATTTCTTTAAAGAAAATAAAAAACTGGTTTCAAGAGAAACTGGTTTAGAACTGGTTTTTAAAAAAACTGTTTTTTTTAAAACCAGTTTGAAACCGAACCAATCCACTTGTAAACTGGTTTTTAAAAAATAAACCAGTTTTATATAAATGGTTTTAAGATCCAAACCAAACCATATATGTGGTTTGGTTTATAATCCATGCACACCCCTACCAGATACACCATACTCTTCCTCATCCTTTTTAATATTAAATAACCTTTTGCACTTCTGCCTTTTCTGCACAAACTATTTGTTAACATATTATATATATAAACATCAACCGAAATACCCTTAGATACCATGGAGTCAATAAACTCAAATCCACTAAATCATAACTTACAATCATGTTAAATTATAATCATATATTAACAGTAGATATTTGAATCCTAAATTATATAATTAAATTCTGATATCAAATGTAAGCGGAAATATTCAATGATCGATTATATGAAATTAGAACATTAATACTTGTTGAAGTCATGATTCGGAATCCCGAAGATATGAATAACTGGATCTTCCTCTATATTTCACACTCTCGTTCACAACTTTTAATGGAGCAAGTTGTGGAGCTATCAGCTACATTTTTTATTCTTGTGATTACATAGGGGACATGCCCATATAATATAAATAAATAAATATATATATATATATATATATATATATATATATATATATATATATATATATATATATATATATATATATATATATATATATATATATATATATATATATATATATATATATATATATATATATATATATATATATATATATATATATATATATATATATATATATATAACCCTAGTCCCCACCTATTATGGGACAAAGGTTAAATCCCACACTTTTATTCACACCAATCAGGTTTCAGATACTCAGCCTTTTATTTAAAAAGATCGCTTGACCAATAAAATGACTTATTTATGCACCCTCATCAAAATCATAATTAACCAGGTTTTCACAAACTAAACAACAATTGATTGTAGCCCACAAAATGTTAGATAAATCTAACATTCTCCCACTTGGGTAAAATCAATTGTGTGATTTTTATTTTTAAAACACATTTTAAAAACGACTCTCGCTTTAATGACTAATTCCTTAAAATTCGGCTGTATTTTAAGGAAATGCATGATTCCAGGTGCAGTGTTTGAATATGACTTCATCCAACAAAAGTCAAGCAATATTGAATCACAACGATTATTATATCCTTCATTGACATAAAATCATCCATGGTTAAAAATGCTACAGACTTCGTCAACTAGTCATCAGTGTGGAGTGTGGCAAGAAAATAGCATGTCAATGTGATCCAACAACCAACTACTATTTTCTTTGTCAGTCCTTAATAATTTCTCTCAAATGCATTAAAGCCAAATAAATTGCATGGTTTTACAAACCATAACGCCTCAGCTCCAATATGGCGTCAATCACCGGCACAGTGGTCCAGAAAATGCTGAGCTTAAAATCATACATCAGCTTAAATATGGCATTTGTAACACCCCGTTTCTATACCCCCAATAATAACAATAATCATTTAGGCATAAATTCAAAATTTCATCAGAGTACATTTATATCATGGTATAAAAGAGGCGCATCACATTATCATCGAAACGAAACATAAATAATACCAGCTCATGAAGATATGTAACAAAAGGGGTAAATCTCAACTAAAAACAAAGCATAGCGCTTAAAACCCACATATCAACATTTAGAATAAAACGGAAACATCTAAACATTGAAATCACTTCATTAACATAAGCATCATATACATCGTTCAGATTAATTCAATTCATCAGTTGAGTTTACAAAAAATTCAGCAGCAGATACATACACAAATGTATCACAAAAGAATCAAAACAATTCCTAACTACCCAGTGTTACATATCAGAGCCATCTGACCAAAAGAAATGAAGACTCGCTTCACAAGGACTCCAGCAATCTAATCTGCAATGCCTCATAAAGCATTATAAAACAGCAGAAGGGTGAGAAACAATATCATAATACATAATGCACATAAACATATATATATATATATATATATATATATATATATATATATATATATATATATATATATATATATATATATATATATATAGACACACACACACACACACACGTAACGTCCAAAAACGTCTCCCGCATTCTCACCGCAACTCATGTCACTACACCGTACATCGCAATGTATTCACAATTAACTATTTACAATAGGAGCACCAAGCATATACAATAAGCAACAACAATGTTTATATCAATTCATAAACATGCACACATATACATATATATTCACACATACATGTATCTTCAAGTCTTCCATTCATGCCAATTATCAACAGTCTACATAAACATCTACATTCATGTTTATTCACCATACATCATGCACAGATGTCTACATACAACTCACAGAGACCGACACACGACTCTATGCAGATGCAAATGCGGTACCGACTCATTTCAGCAGGTTCAATTGAAGAACTAAAAATAACCATCGCTCACACCCCACATGGGCACGCGAGGTTCTGCAGATTCTACGCGGAATCAAATATAACCATCGCAACATACGAGGTTCTGCAAATCCACCGAGGGATCAATAAATAACCATCTCTCACACCCCACAAGGCCACACGAGGTTCTGCAGATTCACCGAGGAATCAATAAATAACCATCGCTCACACCCCACAAGGGCACACGAGGTTCTGCAGATTCACCGAGGAATCAATCGACACAAGAATGCATACCATGATGCTTCACATGCAACATGACTCATGACACTCTTGAAATGCATACATATTTACAAACATACTCATGCATTCATCACATTCATCGCATATATTCATTATGCACTCACAATATATACATATCGCAATATATACATATATTCATCATTTCATTCACACTATTCAAACATGGTTCACATTCACAATCAATCTCGCCAAGTATTTCTATTTAATTCAAATAAATGCACAAAATTGCCAAACGACCACATTTCACACCTCACAAATCACAAACTAGGATTCACGCCATACGACTACCCACAACACACATAACAACATATAATTAGTCATCTCAGACAAGGAATGAGCGCAACCAAACCACACAACCAATCCACAAATGGGAAACACAAGAAAATAAAATATGCTGCTGTGTTCGCTAACCTTCGCCTGGAGAAGCCTCTAGCGAACCTTCGCTACCTCGTTCGCCTGGCGAACTTGCCAGCGAAGACCACTGGGAGTTATTCTGGAATTACTCGCTAGCACACTGGCCTGGCGAACCTTCGCCATACTCATTCTCCTGGCGAACTTACCAACGAAGACAGGGTGTTTGCTACTGACTTGGTTCGCTGCTGCTCGCTGGGCTTTGCCTGGCGAAGCTTCGCTGCCATTCGCCTGGCGAACCTGCGAACTCAGAACTCCCATGGCTGTCCAAAAGCTCAAACCTCACAAACCGACAGATTTAATCCAAATCAGTTCTAGTGGCACGTCCCACTCATCACCCGACTATACTACACCGTCTATTCCAAATTCTAACCGATAAAACTCAGTTTCTACCGATTAAATCCACTTCCGACCTAGAAATGAAAACATAGAAAACGATCCAACAAACCCAATCTAGCACATACATGATCATATACATTATTAAGATGATAAAACTTCTCACCCTTACCTGATTAATCGCAAGCTAAGGTTGATTCTTGATGATTCTAGGTTTTGTTCCACTTTCTCTTCTTTTCTCTCCTCCTCTTTTCTTTCTCTTGTTTTTCTTCTTAATGTTTCTATCTTTCTCTATTCTCTCTATAACACATATTCTATTTATTTCCTCTCAAATTCTTTCCACACACTTATCAATTAATTCTCACAAAACTTCCACTTAATATTATCACTAATGCCCAGAATACCCTTCAACCTATTTTTACCCGAAACTCTCAAAGTCCGCAAAAATAGCTCAATATGTAAACATAACATATTATCACACAAATTCCACATAAATAAAATAATCACTTAAATAAATCAAATAAGGACTCAATAAAAATGGGAATTCAGAATCGGGGCGTTACAGCATTGATCATCGGTATAGTGATTCCGAAGACGTCGAGTTCAAAATGATAACCATACCTCGAACTCCAAACTAGTGTCGAACATAGGTACGATGGTCCCAATGACACTGAGTCCGAATTTTAACAATTGACATATAAATAAACAATGACAAATAATAATAACAATGTTCATTGTAATATCAATTGCTCAAAATAGAAAGTACTTGACAATCCAACACTTGAAGTGTCCAAAATAAAATACAACATGATAAGAAAATGACATAGAGAACAAACTCCCACTAGTTAGGGTATTAACTAGCATGAAATCAGTACCAATGTACTCAACAACAATCTAACTTTTCTTTACAAGATCTCTGATTGTCAAATACTTCAATTTCAAATGCTTAGAAGCACTAGAATTTTTATTATTCTTAGATTAGAACATAGCTGCATTGTTATCATTGTCGTACCTCAAAAAATACGATCCTCGCGATGGAGGCAGAAAAACGTTTGAATAGAGTCGCCACCGAACTTTATCCATTCCAATGGATAAATAGAAAAATATCGATAAAACCTTAAAAGGATAAGAAAATGGTCATTGCAACCAAATTCTAGGTTCGGGAGTCGATTACGCAAGAGGGAAGGTATTAGTACCTTCTATGTCCGTTGTACTCAACGAGAACCTCTTTATTCGATTCATGAGAAAAGTTAGCTACGTTTGATTGTTTTCTTCTAAGATTCGCTTCTAAGGGGGAAATGGGTGGTTTTTTTATTAGGGTACTCACCAAGGATTGGGGTTGTTGTGCCTACGTACTCCCTCGTGCAATGGGAAAGTCAAAGCATTCGTAGTTCATTGGACTATGGGAAAAGTTTTGAGGTAAAAAGAAGATAAAAAGGTAGCTCGCTAGGATCTTGCAATCCTATGCCCACGTACCCTCATAGTGCAATGAGGAAGTTAGAGCAATTGTAGTTCAGAAGACTACGGTTGGTTGATGTTTTTTATGAATGAGTGATTAAGTCGCATTCTAACTACTAAACATTGGCTTGTCTATTTGCTAGGGAAGGCTGAAGCACTAGTTCATATGCGCGGAAGAAGGGACTAAACAATGTTCTTTTGAAAAAGTGTTTGAGTTGTGGATCACGCGGGGGCGGGGAATTAGTGTCTTGAGAAGTTTCAATCGCACGGGGGCGAGAAAAGAAAGTTTGATGTGTTGGATGTTTTGTTTGGATGAAGATTACTTGAAGCTTAAGAAAGGCTCCTCAGGCCCAAGTAATCAGGAAAGTGAATCAAAGGCTCGACTCTCTCCCTCTCTTTCTCTCTCTCTCTCTCTCTCTCTCTCTCTCTCTCTCTCTCTCTCTCTCTCTCTCTCTCTCTCTCTCTCTCTCTCTCTCTCTCTCTCTCTCTCTCTCTCTCTCTCTCTCTCTCTCTCTCTCTTTTTCAACCTTAATTGCGAAAGAATTTTGATATAATTAATATATTTTAAACGAATGACGATTACTTGAAGCTTAAGAAAGGATCTTAGGGCCCAAGTAATCGATAGAATGAGTCAAAGGCTCAAATCTTTCTCTTTTCATCTAAGTGTTTGAGAAAGTAGTTTGATTTGAGTAGAATTATAAATCTTTTAGAGAAGACAATTGTTCGAGCGTAAAAAAGGTTCCTTGGGCCCAAACAATTGAGGAGAGAAATCAACGGCTCCATTCCAACTCCGTTTTCATCTTTTATTGAAATATGGTCTAAGTATGATTAAGTTTATTAATTTGACTTTGATAAAATGCTCGATGTTGATAGAGGTTTAAATTTTTGTTCGAAAATGATTAAAGGTTTAATCTAAAAGGTAAGGAGGTCCTAATGGTATAAGGTAAGGTCCATGGCGAGGCAAAAGCATTTGACTTACAAGTTGGGTATGGTTTGTAATATGGTTCAAGAGCTTTAAGGTTTCAGAATTGAATCAAGACAAAACAAGCGAGTAAAAGTAGCGGAAAACACTCAAATTGAATTTTAATCGTGTGCACTAGCAAAGTGGGCTAGTATTCTAAACGACCAACTAGCAGTAATTAATCGAATAAGTCTCAGTGTAAGAAAGCCCAGGAGTAAGCTATGAATATTGTGTATGGTAACCAAAAGGTTAATGGCGATTCTTTAAAAGCAATCGACTTATAAGGATGAAAAATAGCTCGACGTTGGATCGATAATAGGTTTGAAAATGGTTTAGTCTATGCTAGTCCCTAAAGGTGATCCTAGTAAACAACCCCAATTAAAGTAATGTGAGTAAAGTGCGTACATAAAAAATGGGGAGCGGGGTACATGTAAGTTACACGGGATTGCGAGAAATAAATGGGGTCATTGTTAGTAGCCCAAGAGAAAGTTGTGTAATGTCCAAACTCCCACATCTCAGAATAGTAACCAATAGTCCACCAATTAATCATTTTTACGGTTTCGATAGTTTTATTGTGTGTTTTAAATATTATGAACAAGTTATGAATAAGATATGAATAGATGACAATATGAACAATATAATGAGCAAGATAATATCAACAATAATATATGAACAATATAATATGAACAAGAGTATATAAACGGTTATACATTAACAAAAAAAGTATAGCAAGAATATATTGAACAGGAATTAAAGTTAGTGGTTAATGATTAATCGAATGAATTGGGTCCACTTTAGAACTAAACCATCGTAGCACGATCTATGATGAAGATCAAGCTATAGGAGGCCGCTCAACAACGACGTTTGTGCCAAAACACGATAGAGAAATAATATATATAAATCATTCTCAAAGGAATTGTGCCACACAAAAAGAAAAGAGGTTGGTCTCGTCTTAATCACAAACTTTCATCGATTATTCGAAGGTAACCTATCACGATCCCAAAGTATAGAAAATAATTTCAATGATCATTCGCTACAGATTTGAAATCATGAAGGTTAAACAACCTCACCAACCAACATTCGCGATATTAAAGACTTCATTGACCAAGGGAAATCAAGATGGAAGTAAAATAAAAAATAAAAGTAGAATAGAATGAAATTGAAAGAAGTCAAGCTGGAAAGCAAAACATAGAAAAGTAGATCAAAATCTATAAAATCGATATCCAAAATTTAAAATAGTAAACAAAACAATGACAAAATCATCAACAAAAATTGGCTAAATATTAAAAACAAGTAACTAATAAAATTATTTAACAAGATCATTAACAAGGTTTTTTTTAAAACAAAAATTTTAACAAAATTATTTAACAAAAATTAAAAGTTAAAAAAAAGTGTGTGTGAGAAATAAGGGGATTGTGTTACAAATTAGGTATGTTAAGAGTGGAACCATATGGGCTTTAAGCCCATCATCCACTCCTCAAAGACACAACGTTTAAAAGGAAATTTTACCCCAGACCCCTACAAGTATACCCATACCCCCTACATTAAAAAATTTTGGACCAAAATACCCTCGTATGAAAAGTTATAATTTTTTGGTTTGTTTACTGGAAGACTTTTTGGAAGTCTTCCGGTTCACATTTTTTTGGTTTGTTTACCGTAAGACTTTTTGGAAGTCTTCCGGTTTACATTTTTTTTGATTTGTTTACCGGAAGACTTTTTGGAAGTCTTCCGGTTCACATTTTTTTGATTTGTTTATTGGAAGACTTTTTGGAAGTCTTCCGGTTCATGTTTATTTTTTTTTATTTTTAATTTTTAATTTTTTTAATATTCAAATTACAAATATATTTATTCTATTTACTCTATTTTAGTTAATTAATATATTTATTCTATTTACTCTATTTATTCTATTTATTTATTTAATAATAATTATTCCACTAATTTGATTTTTTATTAATTTATTCTTATTTATTTACTTAATAATAATTAATCCACTAATTTGGTATTGTTTTTTTAATCAATAAAAATAAAAGTTGTTAACTAATTTATATATTGATTGTGTTCTTTAAAGAAGAAAATTAACAATTTAATAATATGTTTATATGAAAAACAAAAATAAATATCATATTTAAATTATAATCCTATCATTTCTTCTGTCAAAAATTTTCACCAAAAAATTATAATATATAACATTTATAATTATTTAAACAATATTTTATGGGGTAAAATATTAACTTTTAAAAATATATTTTATGGGGTAAAATATACTTTTAAAAATTTTCACCATAAAATATTAACTTTTAAAATTTGTAGGGGTAAAATATTTTATGGGATAAAATATTAACTTTTAAAATATTAAAAACTAATTAAATCATAAACATTTCCTTTCGAGTAATTGTGGTGTCTCAAAATTCTCAGGCATATCTAGAATCACAAAGTCGACTGAAAATGATAGAACATCTACTCTTACCTAGACATCTTCAAGAATTCCATATGGGCATGTGATTGATCTATCCGCCAGTGTTAGAATCATTTGAGTAGGTTTCTACTCACCATATTTTAACTTCCTCATCATAGACAATGACATCAGATTGATGCTAACTCCTAAATCACACAGAGAAATGCTAATATTTAGCGAACCAATAACATAAGGAATAGTGAATCTACCTGATTAATGATTTTGAGTGGAAGCTTGCTTTGGATGATTTCACTACACTCTTATGCTAAAGCATGTTTTCATCACTCTTCTGTTAAATAATTATGATTTAATTAGTTTTTAATATTTTAAATGTTAATATTTTACCCCTACAAATTTTAAAAGTTAATATTTTATGGTGAAAATTTTTAAAAGTATATTTTACCCCATAAAATATATTTTTAAAAGTTAATATTTTACCCCATAAAATATTGTTTAAATAATTATAAATGTTATATATTATAATTTTTTGGTGAAATTTTTTGATAGAAGAAATGATAGGATTATAATTTAAATATGATATTTATTTTTATTTTTCATATAAACATATTATTAAATTGTTAATTTTCTTCTTTAAAGAACACAATCAATATATAAATTAGTTAACAATTTTAATTTTTATTGATTAAAAAAAACAATATCAAATTAGTGGAGTAATTATTATTAAGTAATAAATATAGTAAATTAATAAAAAATCAAATTAGTGAAATAATTATTATTAAATAAATAAATAGAATAAATAGAGTAAATAGAATAAATATATTAATTAACTAAAATAGAGTAAATAGAATAAATATATTTGTAATTTGAATATTAAAAAAAATTAAAAATTAAAAAAAAAAACATGAACCGGAAGACTTTTAAAAATTAAAAAGTCTTCCGCTAAACAAACCAAAAAAAATGTAAACTAGAAGACTTCCAAAAAGTCTTCCGATAGACAAACCAAAAAAAATGTGAACAGGAAGACTTCCAAAAAGTCTTCCGGTAAATAAACCAAAAAATTATAATTTTTTATACGAGGGTATTTTGGTCCAAAAAATTTTAGTGTAGGGGGTATGGATATAATTATAGGGGTATGGGGTAAAATTTCCCGTTTAAAAAAAAAAGGATATAAAAGAATTCCATGGGCTTCACAAAGCCCATCATCCAATCAACAATATCGTTTCCAAAAAACTATCAGCACGTATAAACAAATCCAAATTTAAAAACCTATGTAAAAATAACAATCAGTAGGTTATTCCACAGATGAAAAGAACAACGCAAGATAAACATCATTATCCTTTTAAAACAGATCTTGCAAAGTGAAGATGAGAATCAAGTTAAACAAAACGATTGAAACAGAAATGACATCACTGTCAATAAGCTCCGACAGCCATGGAGATAACCACAATGTTTTTGCAGCGAACAAAATAAATAACCACAGCTTTACGAGAAGAAAATGAAATTCCCTTAACCTTGATTCCAATTTCGTCCTAAACGCTCACTTCTCGAATCGTTTCGTTCGTGTATCAGGTTCATATCATTTCTCAAATCTTGATTTTTCTTTTGGCTCGCTTCTCTATTTCATCTCGTTCTGTTCAGATTCAGTTGTGGGTTCACTGATTTCGGTTGGAGTTTTGAAGAGATGTTGAGGGAAGAGTGATTGGGGGAGAAATATTTGAGGTTATGGAAGGAAAAGTGGTTTCGCGTGGTGGTGGAAAGTTTTGAACAAAGAGCTCCTTCAAATGAGTAGTAGAGAGTTCCTTCAAAAGAGCTCCTTCAAATGAGTAGTAGAGGTTGGCTTAAGAGCTCCTTCAAATGAGTAGTAGAGAGTTGGCTTTTATAGAAGGATATGAGGGGTGATTTGGGGAATTGGTTGTGTGGAAAGTTGTTGTTGTTGCTGTGTTTTGGTCGTATCGTGCTAAGAAGTTGGTTGTTGCGCGTTTTTTGTTTTGAATCTTGTGAAAGTTGTGGTGCGTCCTTGTGAGGTCTGCGAATTTGCAAGATGGTGCGTGTTTGTACAGCTTTGTGTGCGTAACGGTTTAACGGTTTGTCGTTTATGAATTCTGGAAGGTGGGGTCGTGATGGTTGTAACGTGAAATTTGGAGGATGGTATGGCTTTGTTTTGAAGGCTGGTACACTCCTTGGTCTCAAGTTTGTTAGGTGAATCGCGACATGTGCGATACGCAGGTTTGTGTTGCTATGATGAGTTGTTGGAGTTTGTGATGTATGCAGTGTGTATAGGATGGCTGCAGATGGTATTTGGTGGGTGCTTTTTTGCTTATTTCATACAAGTTGTTTGTGGAAGCGTAATTACGGTACACGGTTATGTTGTGTGAATTATGGATATTATGTAGAATCACACGCAATGCTGTGGTTTAATATTCATGATATGGTGAGAATTGTGGCGGTGCGAGTTGGTCATTGCGTATGCTGGCTGGAAATATTTGCATGGTACAAATGGTACGAGGGATTGCATCATGTATTGTGGAAAATTTAATGGTTTTTGTGACGTTGGAATTTTGCAATTGTTGTTTGGCTTCATTATGTATGTGAATCATTATGAGGCTTGTTTTGATTTTGGAAGTTGTTTGGTTGTACAGGTTACAGTGGTAATTGTAGTAATTGTGTCAAGTTGGTGTCAAGGTTTTGTAACATTTTGGTGTGCGTGTATTTCCTGTGGCTGGTCATGTTGTGTGTGTAGCAGGTTTTGGCAGCTTGGAGCATGGTATGTGTGATGCGTAAGGATCGTGTGGATTAGTGTTGTGATATGGTGTAATGGCTTATTGGCTTAATGTAATTTTTTTTTTTTTGTAATATTTTGTAAGGAAATGCATTGGACTTTGCCACATTTTTTTGAATGGACTCTTGTGAATAAACTCATGTAAATGAAATAATTTTGCAACTTAATGGATTTGAAAACAAGCAAGATTAATGGGCTTTGGTTATTGAATGGCCTTTCTTGATAGTAAATCATGAGCAAGATTTTTTTGTAGAGTTTTTGGATGCAATTGGACTTGAATTGCTAATGGACTTAACATGTAATATTGACACCTCTGAACTTGATTTGGACAATGTTTGATCTCACAATTTTTATCTTGATAACATACTTGAAACCTTGACTCTTGATTTAAAATATTATGACAGTTAACATTGACCATCCAACGAGAACCAAATCCCCATATTCTTGACTTCTCCACTTGAAAATGAAATATCCCAAGTTAATCCTTGACAAATGAAACAATACGTGAATCCACCTTTAATTTGAAATGAATCAGAATCTTAGATCAACATGAATCCACCACTGAATCAATACTTTGACTTTTCCTCTTGCACTGATAACAAACCTTTCACCATGAATCAAATGAGCAACAAATGCCATGAGATCAGAAGATAATGAACTGCACTACAATTGCTCCAAAAACCCTAATTGAAAGGAACAGATTCCATATGATTCTTCATCGTGAAATCTCTTAACTCAACATATCCTGATGTCTTGATCCACATATAACTGATCTGAATTGACACACAAACTCTAACACACACTCATGACTTGATATCCTTAAATGAACCTGAAGTGAACGACACATGCCCATCTTGAACACAAAGGAGTAAGAAACCTTAAACTCCATGTTTCAGGTGCATACTAAAGAAACAATGACTTGAATTGTTCAAAAGAATCAAAACCTATATCTGCAGTTTTCTCAATTAAATCCATGATGAAACCTTAATCACTTGGTACTCTTGCCAAATCTTGAAGAAGATAAACTTGATACTTGATGAACTTTGGCATAGGAAATCCTTGTAGCTGGATGAACTTTGATAGAAATATGCTCATGATGATGAGAAATTAGCCATTACTTCAAACTTGAGTGAAGGTACCTCAAAGCAAATAGGAACCCCAATTCAAAAACTGTTGTAATCCCATGTCTATAGAAGACCAATGCAAATGAATGATTATGAACTATGACCTAATGAAAGATGCAGATGATTGCAAAGCGAAATCCAGTTAAGATTAGAAAAGGGTGGGACAAATTTGGGGTATGACAGATGCCCCTATTTAATTGTCTTGAACCCGAGAGAATGAACTGCTGCATGGAGTTCATTTTTAGGGTAGAAGGCTATTAGATACAAGAAGACCCCGAAATTTGTCTAACAAGAAAGTAAAGTGCAATGCAAGAATGAAATAAGAGATAACACAAATGGGATAGCAGGATACATAACTGAGCAAAACAACTTGAGATTCTTTGGGTGGTCGAAGCAGTCCCTTATCCATTAAGGTTCTCCGATGATACCAAAGCAATATCTCTGAACACATGAGATTCTTCAGGTGGTCTAAGTAGTACCTTATCCATTAATGTTCTCCGATGATACCTAAGCAGTATCTCTGAAGGCATGAGATTCTTCGGGTGGTCGAAGAAGTACCTTATCCATTAAGGTTCTTCGATGATACCAAAGCAGTATCTCTGAAGGCAAGATTCCTTTTAGAGGAAATATGCTGGCAAGGTTCCACATGGGGAGATCTCGCAAGAAACTCTTTAAAATAACCTCTGCTTGGGGAGCAACAAGAGCAAGAGATGTCGGGGATTATCAATATCAACTGCATGGTTGAAGAATGACTTGCTGGGAAATAGAATTCCATGATCACATCTGGGGTATTAACTCTTTTCAGAGGAATACTGTCGACTTTGAAGGAGGACTAACCAAGATGCTTGCAAACTGATCCTAGATCCTATGATGATATGCTGAATATGACGGAAATACCATGCATGGAGATGCATGTATGAATGCAATTGCCAAAAATTTTAAGATGCATATGGAATACGAAAGAATGATTATTGTAATTCTCGTTTCAGTGGGAATGCTATGCATATGTATGCTAATGATTGATATGCAATGTGTGCGGGAATGCAACTGGGTAATTAGATTTTTGGTAGGCTTTATTTATGGTTTTCAATGAAGGATCATTTTGGGATTAGATGAAGCAAGATGAAAAGGCTCACTAGGGATATCAACTCGGGGGTTGAGAAAAGGAAATATGCTATCAACTCGAGGGTCGAGAAATAATAAGATAAATTGTCATCAACTCAGGGGGTTGAAAGAAAGGTAAAGGTAATAGCATCGACTTGGGGGTCGAGAATAATCAAGATATCAACTCGGGGGTTGAAGGTAAAGACAAATATCGACTCGGGGGTCGAGAGAATCAAAATAAAGACAATATCGACTCAGGGGTCGAGAAAATAAAGACAACATTAACTCGGGGGTCAAGATAATAAAGACAACATCGACTTGGGGGTCGAGAAAATAAAGACAATATCGACTTGGAGGTCGAGAAAATAAAGATAATATCGACTTGGGGGTCGAGAGAATAAAGATAACATTGACTCGGGGATCAAGAATTATAACAAGATATCAACTTGGGGGTTCAAGAAGGAAATAAATAAAATATCGACTCGGGGGTCGAGAAAATAAACATAATATCGACTCGGGGTCGAGAAAAATCAAGATATCAACTCAAGGGTTGAATAAAATAAAGATAATATCGATTCGGGGTCGAGAACAAATCAAAATATCAACTCGGGGGTTGAAGAGCATATAAAGACATATATCGACTCGGGGGTCGAGAACAAATCAAAATATTAATGTGGGGGTTGAAGAGGATATAAAGCAAATATATTATCGACTTGGGGGTCAAAAAAATTAAAGGCAAATATCGACTCGGGGGTCGAAAAAATAAAGACAATATCGAATCGGGGGTCGAGAAAAAATAAAGACAATATCGACTCGGGGTCGGGAACTATAGTAAGACATCAACTCGGGGGTTGAGGAGGGAAATTGATTATGATATATATGCATATGGTGAATTATATGTTATGCATATGTGAATGCAAGCAGGGGATTGGTTTTAATGAAGGTGCCAACAGGGTGGACATTTGGTGGACTTTAGGAGGTGCCAAGCAGGGTTAAACTTTGGTTAAGGATGATGCCAACATAGTGGACTTTTGGTAGTTGCCAACCAAGGTTGGACTTCATTTGGTGAAAATATTTGACTTCCCGACACTCAAAAATGGAAAATATTATGATCAGAAGATAGATGCGGATGTTCTTGGTGCCCCAAGTTTGATCCTTTGCAGAAGTTGCATGCTTTTTTTTTAGAGAACCTCACTTCTTTGGCTGATATGCCATGACGGCTTACAAATGATAGTATGAGTGCATCGACGTAACCAATGCATGTAGATTGTGTGAGCTTAACGACTTAACCAATGAATGTTGGTCGTGCTTTTGCTCTGCCTTGAGGCTTTTTGACACTTGTAGTGAACTCAACAGTTACTAGTGTCTCACATAGTCTGTTTGACCAACTTGAAAGCGTGGAGGGAATTTCCCCTGTTCAACTAGTATGCCCCTGTCTACAGGGTATTTGAAGGTATTCACCTTGAAAGGTTTATGGCATAGTCTGAGATCTGGTAGTGGTCTGCCCCTGTTTGAACCTCGGAAGGACTTGCCCCAGATTCACAAGGTTGTGAGAAGATCTTGATTCGTGCCAGTACCAACGAATAATCAAGTTCCTATCTGATTTCTCTATGAAATTTCCATAATGTCAAGTACTGATTTGCAGTTAAAATTGTTCATTCAAAAATAGTAATTTTAATGCAACATTCATGCAGGTTTTGAAAAAATATTTTATTTGAATGATGTGACAGTGTATGACGAGTGGACCATTAGTCCAGACATAGTGCTGATTTAGCTGGTGCATGAAAGATATAGCAAGAATATGACACCAATATAGAAGAAGATTAGCAAATCTGTAGGAGTCAGTTTACGCAACCTTGTTGTAGTATGCTTTCAGTATAAACCCCGCCTCAATTAGGTCTTTTGAGGGTTGTAACGTGGTCGGGTTCACGGTTATTAAAACAAAGGATATAAGACTCAAAGTGTGTTTGTATCCACCCCTTCTTTGTGATGATCTCTAGTCTACGTTCAGTTAAATTGACACACACAATCATCTCCAAAGAGAGCTCAGCGGTGTAAGAGTAAAGCTGAGGATTTAAGATTTACTTGAAATGGTAGTCACCTTATTTTTTTTTCTCATGGATTTCAGCGACCTCTAGATTTTTGATATGGTGGTCACTGAATCTTATTTTGCTTTGCTTGAGGATTTGAGAACCTCTTTTGCTTTTCTATTTTGATCTTTAATTTTTGCCTGGACCGTTTTTTTTTTAAGCTTTTGGTCCCCCGGGATTACCCTGATTTTTGGCTAAGTCGCCTTTTTTGAGTGTTCGACTTAGCAGGCTTTCTCTTTTTTTTTTGGGAAGGCTTGTGACTACCAAGTTATTGGTCATTGAATAACAACCGCCATAACTTCTGAATTTTGCATGGTTCTTTCGACACTTCAGGATGTGTATGAAGAATACGGAGTTAGATTTAACTGAACACTATCCTGCCCCAGGTTAAGCATAATGGTTTAGAAGTTCGAAGGAAACTCCTACTTCTAGACTCGAAGTGGTTAACTAGGGACTAACTCCATATCTCTCCAGTGTTTGGGGATTTGAAATAATGCTTATACATCATTAGCAGGATTTTATCCGAAAGCATACTATCAGCAATTATGGGTATTTTTTTCATCATTCTCCCTCACATATTTGCTAAAGAAACATTGCGATAAAGGAAGCGATGTGGAAAAATATTTTTGTGATTTTTGCAATAAATGATAAAATATGAGTGAATACAGACTTGTTCAAAACATGCATGATCATTACATTAACAATACCATTAATAAATAACAACATTTAAAATAAAATAGCACTTTAACAAAAAAGAAACTACAAATGCATAAAAATGACATGATCTAAAAATTGCCAGCATTAGGGACTAGGCTTTTCTCTCTCGATTTGTTGTCGGACAAGCATTCTATTTCATCAAGACCAGTATAATAGCCTTCTTCACACCTACTCTCAGCAACTTCTTCCATGACATGGAATGATGGACCCGCCTGACCAAACGAAGAATTTACGTTGATTTGAAGGGCTTGAGGCGTAAATGAGATCAACTTGGACTCAATCTGACCTTGGACCTTGTTTTTGAGATGTTTGCAATCTTTGGTTGAATGGCCCACGGCACCAGCATGGTAGCCACATCGTGCATTGGCGTCAAAACCTGATTGGGGGAATTATGGTACACGGTTATGTTGTGTGAATTATGGATATTATATAGAATCACACGCAATGTTGTGGTTTAATATTCATGATATGGTGAGAATTATGGCGGTACGAGTTGGTCATTGCGTATGCTGGCTGGATATTTTTGCATGGTACAAATGGTATGAGGGATTGCATCGTGTATTGTGGAAAATTTAATGGTTTTTGTGACGTTGGAATTTTGCAATTGTTGTTTGGCTTCATTATGTATGTGAATCATTATGAGGCTTGTTTTGATTTTGGAAGTTGTTTGGTTATACATGTTACAATGGTCATTGTAGTAATTGTTTCAAGTTGGTGTCAAGGTTTTGTAACATTTTGGTGTGCGTGTATTTCCTATGGCTGGTCTTGTTGTGTGTGTAGCATGTTTTGGCATCTTGGAGCATGGTATGTGTGATGCATAAGGATCGTGTGGATTAGTGTTGTGATATGGTGTAATGGCTTAATGTAACCTTTTTTTTGTAATATTTTGTAAGGAAATGCATTGGACTTTGCCACATTTTTTTGAATGGACTCTTGTGAATGGGCTTGATAAACTCATGTATGATAATCAACACTTTTCTAAATGAAATAATTTTGCAACTTATTTGTGATGGATTTGAAAACATGCAAGATTAATGGGCTTTGGTTATTGAATGGCCTTTCTTGATAGTAAATCATGAGCAAGATTTTTTTGTAGAGTTTTTGGATGCAAATGGACTTGAATTGCTAATGGACTTAACATGTAATATTGGCACCTTTGAACTTGATTTGGACAATGTTTGATCTCACAAATTTCATCTTGATAACATGCCTAAAACCTTGACTCTTTGATTTAAAATATTATGACAGTTAACATTGACCATCCAACGAGAACCAAATTCCCATATTCTTGACTTCTCCATTTGAAAATGAAATATCCCAAGTTAATCCTTGACAAATGAAACAATACGTGAATCCACCTTTAATTTGAAATGAATCAGAATCTTAGATCAACATAAATCCACCACTGAATCAATACTTTGACTTTTCCTCTTGCACTGATAACAAACCTTTCACCATGAATCAAATGAGCAACAAATGCCATGAGATCAGAAGATAATGAACTGCACTACAACTGCTCCAAAAACCCTAATTGATAGGAGCAGATTCCATATGATTCTTCATCGTGAAATCTCTTAACTCAACATATCAAGATGTCTTGATCCACATATAATTGTTCTGAATTGACACACAAACCCTAACACACACCCATGACTTAATATCTTTAAATGAACCTGAAGTGAACGACACATGCCCATCTTGAACACAAAGGAGTAAGAAACCTTAAACTCCATGTTTCAGGTGCATATTGAAGAAACAATGACTTGAATTGTTCAAAAGAATCAAAACCTATATCCGCAGCCTTCTCAATTAAATCCATGATGAAACCTTAATCACTTGGTACTCTTGCCAAATCTTGAAGAAGATAAACTTGATACTAGATGAACTTTGGCATAGGAAATCCTTATAGTTGGATGAACTTTGATAGAAATATGCTCATGATGATGAGAAATTAGCCATTGCTTCAAACTTGAGTTAAGGTACCTCAAAGCAAATAGGAACCCTGATTCAAAAACCGTTGTAATCCCATGTCTATAGAAGACCAATGCAAATGAATGATTATGAACTATGACCTAATGGAAGATGTAGACGATCGCGAAGCGAAAGCCAATTAAGGTTAGAAAACGGTGGGACAAATTATTAAGGTTAGAAAACGGTGGGACAAATTTGGGGCATGACAATCACAGTAAAGCTTTAGTGGCTTAACAATGGAATCACAATACAAAGTCCAGTCATATGGGTCCTCATCTCAGGGACACGTCTCCCCTGCTCACGCTGACTAGGAGGAAGCTCCTATTGCACATGATGGTGTCCCTCCATTTGCAGACCCTTATCCAGGAGGGTCTTCTAACACCTTTTCATAAATATACTATAGAGATCGTGTTGTTAGACATTTCTCGGACGAAACAATTGTTGTTTATATGTTTTAAAAAAATTCCTGCGACTGATTCTTTTAACAGCAACGTGATTTTTTAAAGATTTTTAACCACGAAAAAAAGATTTTGAAGCTTTATCAACCTAAGGATGATTGGTTCCAAAGTGTCGTCTGATACTCCGGTCTTGTCGGCCTGTGTTCTTATCGCTATAAGGCCATTAGTTGTGGCATGCAGAAGGTGTGAGGCCAAAATGTTACACAACGTATGTTCTCAAGTTTCGATGATGACAAAGTACAACCTCGGATCAATAGGTGCTGTCAATTTCACCCAGAAGACAATTGCAATACTTAACATATCATATCCTTCCTATATCTCTTTAATTCGTCATATTATCATCGGCAAAACACGTGATAAATATTTAGTCGTGACAAAACGCACGAACCAACAATTGATCACTTTTTGCAGGTTTTGAAGCTATGAGTCGACCACCAGTCAGCGTACAACCCAGTTCACTTTCCCACGGGTCAGCGCATGGAAGCTATGAGTCGACCATCAGTCGGCGCATGAAGACTTCACATTTCCCACGGGTCAGCGCACGCCGACCTATGGTCGACGCATACTGTTGGGTTTTTAATATTGCTAAAATCTGCAGGCCATGCGTCAACGCATAGACCTGCTATGGTCGACCGTTCGCGCGTTGTTAAGTATTTTTTCACTGTGTTTGAAATCCCGTTGTGTTAGTTAATTGGCTTATTACTATAAATAGTAGGTTGTTCATTTTAACTAATTAACAATTGAATTCTGAGTAAATTGTGAAAACAAGAAAAGTGAAATAGGTGCCTACATTTCTCTTCATCTTCATCCTCAAACAACACACAACACTGCAACTACACACAATCATTCTTGGAGTGTTTGGTGTCTCGTTCAAGGTGATAAGGTTTGAATCCGTTGATTGGAGATCCGGTTTGGGTGGAGAATTGTGGCAGGTTTTTCTTGAATAAAACCTTGAAGGTTTTGCCCTCCAAGATTCTACGAATTTGGGGGTTTTTGGTACGGATCTTCTCTACCAACATTTAGCGGTGCGAAGGTGATTGAGAAACGGAAGATTTCATCAATCTAGTAGCTGGGGCTGTGAAGTGTTGAAGGGAGTTCCAGGTTCGATTCGTTGGTGTCTAAGATCAGTCGGGCCGAGGGTTTGAAGAACTGAAAGTTATTCAACAAAGGGGCTGGAATCGGAGGTTAATTCACAACGATCGAAGGTCTTGATTCAACTCAAATCAAGGAGCAAGAAGTGAAAGCATTATCAACATCTATAAGGATTGTTTGTATTATTGCTTATCAACTCTTGTATAAACTACTACAACTCTACAGGTGATATCTATTATAAATCATCTCAATTCTATTTTTAGAATTGAGGACAGACGTACCCCGAAGCGAGGACGGTGGGGGAACTGCCTCAACAAATCTTTGTCTTCTTTATTTTTCAGTATTTTCATTTTCAGCTTAAAAATTAAGTGATTTTAGTTTAAGCAATTTTGTTGATTCGAGCATTGAATTTAGTAAGTAACTGGTACTGTTTAAACTTGAGTACAATAAACACTTGTACAAGGATTTTAAAGTTACTTACTTAAGTCAAAATCCACTTGGAGTGTTTTGCACACCAAGTGTTCGATAAATTGCCTGAACCAAAACTTACTTAGTTTACTTGCTATATTTTGGTGGGTTGTGTTGAGCATTGGAACTAGCACTACTAATTAGTGGTGAAATCAATTGATTAGTGTGACTAGTGTATTTAATCTACTCTTCTTTTATTATCATATCCGTTAGCTTAACGCATATTCGATCTTCCAATAACGGTTCGTTTTAGACGTGTTTTTCCAAGGCCGCTTCCGCACTTAAAAATATTTTAAAACCAAATTTAAAATGGTAAGCGCCAACTCAATTTTTTAATTGGGATCTATTCAACCCCCCTTCTAGATCCGAGCCATCGTCCAACAAGTGGTATCAGGAGCACCGGTTCACTCCGTGCTTCAAGTATAACTTTGATAGAAAATGGCAAACGAACCTAAAGGGGCTTATAATAGAGATCCCGTTTTTAATGGTGAAAATTACGGTTATTGGAAGGATTGTATGCGGGTGCACATAAACTCCATAGATAGAAAAATATGGAACATTATTCTCAATGGTCCAATAGAAATTACTATGACCAATGTGGATAATGTGGTTGTGCCTAAGCCCGAAGCACAATGGACCAAAGACGATGAAAAGAAATACAACTATGATTGGAAAGCTAAAAACATCTTAATATCCTCATTAGGAGTTGATGAATATTACCGTGTGTCTCATTGTCCTGCGGCAAAAGACATGTGGGATTCACTTCAAATCGCTCATGAGGGGACAAACGATGTGAAATTATCTAGAATCAATACACTAACACAAGAGTTTGACCTTTTCTACATGGAGCAAGGGGAAACCATTGCTGACATGCAGAAAAGGTTTACTCATCTCATCAATACGTTACATTCACTTGGTAGGCCGGTGGCCAATGACGTTGCTACTAATAAAATTTTAAGATTCTTAACAGGGAATGGCAGCCCAAGGTAACCGCCACAAAAGAAGCAAATGATCTTACTATTTTGGACCTAACAACGTTATTTGGAAAGCTACAAGAGCAAGAACAAGTGCTTCTAAGCCTTGACCAGCATGAAAAGAAAGAAAAGAAGGACAAAGCAAAGAATGTTGAGAAGAAATCAATTGCTCTCAAGACTTCCTCCTCAAAGTCTCAATCTAAGGAGAACAATAATTATTCATCAAGTGACAATGAAGAAGATGACAAGGGTGAGGATATGGAGATGTTCGTAAAACGCTACAATCGGTATGTGAGAAAGAACGGCATTCAACACTCAGAAAATAACCTTGTCAACTTCAGAAAGCAATCAAGGAACTCTCGAAATAACGACATCAAAGGGAGTAAAACCAGAGGATCGTGCTACAAATGCGGAAAGCCCGGTCACTACAAGCCAGATTGTCCTTTAAACAAAAAGGGCAAAGAAAAGGAATCTATCAAATCACATAAGAAGTCATCAAAGCCGAGAAGAGCATATATAGCTTGGGAAAGCGATAGCGACTCCTCCTCCTCTGATGAAAGCTCAAGTGATGAAGAAGAATCTGTGAACCTATGCCTTTGCGCACATCAAAAGAATAAGAAAAAGCAGGTACGTCACTCTAAATATGAGAATTCCTCAAAAATGTCACATTTTGAATTACAAGCCGCATTTAATACTTTACACAATGAAGCAACAGAAGCCTTTAAGAGACTTGCCTCTAATAAAAGAATTTTTACTTACCTAAAACACAAAATTAAAGAGTCTGAAAGGAAACTTGAGGAACTTAAGGCTTCCATGGTGGAAAGTAATAAATCGGATTGTGAGGACCATAGAAAATTCCTCGACTTTGGATGTGCTACTTGTTATATTTGGAAAGCTGAAGTTAGAAACCTAAAGGCCAAATTAAAGAAGGCTCTTGAGCCTAAAATTACATTTGCTATTGATAAAGCTAATTTTAGAAAAAGTATGGTGAATCCATATAAAAAAATATACATATGTAATTAGGGATCAAGAGAGCAAAAGCAATTCTAAAGTTGACTTTTCATGCTTATATTGTTGCAAGAAAGGTCATTCCATTGCTAAATGCCGATTTAGGAGATTTTTGGTTCCTAAAGGCATCTATCAATGGTTGCCCAAATGCAACCACTTTGTCACTAACAAATTAGGACCCAATATGCCATTGGGTACCTCCTCTTGCTAATTATTTTTTCATAGGTACAATGTGTCGAGACCACTAAGAGAAGATGGGTTCTCGACAGTGGATGTTCAAGACACATGTCCGGAGACATATCCCTATTCATAGACTTCGTGGCTAAGAAGAAAGGGTATGTAACATATGATGATAACAATCGTGGAGCAATACCTGGTAAAGGTAGTGTAGGTAACCCCCTCTTCCACTACAATTTCCGATGTGTTGCTTGTCGAGGGTCTTAAACATAATCTGCTTAGTGTCGCTTGCGCGAAAATAAGGTGCCGGCATGACAGAAGAGTTGCCACCTTTCGTTATTTATCCCTCAGAGCGGGAAAGGAAACGATCGGAAAAACCTGACGAATAAGGGTAAGACAAGGTCGTCGCAACCATTGTCTGGGTTCGGGAGTCGGTTACGCAAGGGGAAGGTATTAGCACCCCTCACGTCCGTCGTACTCGACGGGATCCACGCTTGTTTGTTTACTTGGACGGGTTGGTTATAATCTATCTACCTATCAAGGCTGGCTGAAAAAGAAAAGAAAAATGACTCGGCAAAGCATCGCACTTTATGCCTACGTATTCTCATCAGAGAATGAGAAATCAGAGTCAACGTAGTTCGGCTAACTACGGGTGAAGGTGGGGAGAGGTTGCTCGCTAGGATGTCGCATCCTATGCCTACGTACTTCCACACAGCATGGAAGATCAGAGCAAACGTAGTTCGGGAAACTACGGTTTATTTCCTTAAAGAAGTGTTTTTTATTGTGTTTGCGATTTCAACCGCACTAGAGACTATGACCTGAGAGTGAGTACGTCGCATGTCACCCAAAGGGTGCCATACTAAACATCCCACCTCAGATAGCTTAAGGCTCGTAACATACGAAAGAAATCATTCATGATTACTGTATCTTAAACTGCTTCGAGATGAGAAAAGAACAGGCCCAACTAGGAGGGAGACTATCAAGTCCTACTGTTATCATGCCATGGATTCATCCTATGGTTGAGGTTTGAACAGGGAACTCCTAGATGTTGTCATGCATAGGTTTCAACCTAAAAGTCTATCATCAAATCCTTATCAAAGGAAATGAGAGTCCTAAGGGATCATGTCAATGATACACCAAAACAGACAAAAGCATCAGCTTTAACAGTAAAATGCATGCAATGCAAGTGAGGGAGGAAATGTGTGTGGGGCTTCAGCCTCCACAAGCTCATCTCGACCTCAATCCAGTCATGAAATAACAGTAATCATACTGAAATAAACAACATGCTATCAAGCAATGAACAGATAAAAGAAGGGAAGTGCCATCAGGCAAACAAACCATATGCTTGAGAAAGAAAAAATCTACCTCTAATCTCTAATCCTAACCCTAACAAAATCCTGATCAAATCTAAGCAAAGCCCTAAAGCAAAACCCTACACAAGAGAAATCAATCCCAGTCTCCAAGCTTCAAAGCAAGCTTACCAAAGAAAGGGAGCTAAGTAGGCAGACTCATAGTGTCTTCCTCAGGAAAGCACTAGGAGGCTTATACTCAGGAATCATACCCTATGTGGCTCAACAACTGTGATCAGTTTATATTCCTCCTCAGGAGAAATTAAACTCACAAGCAGGCTCCAACATCACTGGATACTTAGGAAATCCTACATGAACTAGTGGAACTAAATGAACAGACTCATAGGACCTTCCTCAGGAAAGTACTAGGAGGCTTCCACTTAGGAGTTGTATCCTATGTGGCTCAACAACTGTGATCAGTTTACATTCCTCCTCAGGAGAAATTAAACTCACAAGTTGGCTCCAACATCACTGGATACTTAGGAAATCCTACATGAACTAGTGGAACTAAATGAACAGACTCATAGGACCTTCCTCAGGAAAGTACTAGGAGGCTTCCACTTAGGAGTTGTATCCTATGTGGCTCAACAACTGTGATCAGTTTACATTCCTCCTCAGGAGAAATTAAACTCACAAGTTGGCTCCTACATCATTGGATACTTAAGAAAGAGGTGAGAAGAAAGAATGAAAGTCATTCATAGTGCCTTCCTCAGGAAAGTACCATGAACTTCCTTCAAACTTCAGGATCTCAAACCTCACCAACAGGGAATAATCCAAGCTCTGGGTCTCTGAGTCTTGATCTACAATCTTCTCTTCATCATGCTCCTCAACAAAATCTTCAAAACAAACTAAGCCCCACAACAAATTCCCCACAATAAACCCCAGAGATGAACAGATAACCACAGAACAGACAAAATCATCAGTCAACTTCAGAAAATACCTAAAAATATTAAAACAAGGGGAAAAATTCTAACAATTATTCACAAGGGTCTACAACATCTATCCATAACATCCACATATACCCTTCCCCAAAAATCAAGACAAAACTCTCTAAAGAAAATGAATTTCCTACCTATGCATAACATAAACCCTAATTAGGATACCCTAATGCTAACTTAATTAATCTAACCAAATTTTAATCTAAAAATCAAGAATTAAATCCTATGGGGAACTATGATTCAATATCTAATCACACCAAAAAGAATGAATTAAAAAGACTAAAGGAAGGTCCTAAAACAAATTCTACAAAATTGGATATCAAACTAAACATATTAAAAAGCTATTAAAATGAAAAATATACTAAAAATATGAAAAGAAAATAAAATGGAAATTTTATTTATTTAATATTTTCTAGACATGATTATGAACCTATATAAAAAGCAAGAATTAAAAAATATTCATTTTTCTATTTTTTAGGAATTTTATAAAATGCAAAAATATAAATGGAATTGAAAATAAAAGAAGTAAAAGAAAAAGGGGAGGGGGTGAGAAAAGCAAGGCACGCTTAGTTCAATTCCAGGTGGGCCAGATATGGTGGGGTGTTAATAGAAACTGGGTTAAGCCCAGGCGCGCTTCAGAAAAAACAATGAAAAATAAAAAAGAAAAAGATAAACGTGCGGTGTATATAGCATTAAAACTCAGTTCAAAATTTAGTTAGGCCGCTGGTGGGGGTGTAGGTAGCGAAGATCTGCTGAGCCCATGGTTCCCCACTTATCTAAACGGCAGCGTTTGGAAGCTGGCCTTTCCCTCCGTTTTTAATTTTAAATAAGGGCCGTTGGATCAGATTAATGAGTCAATTAATTTGGACAGATCTAGCGGTCAGGGGTCATCGTCCCCAAATGCCAAGTTAGGGTTTCAGTTTCACGCAAGGGATCTTCTCTCCAACCGTTCTCCTTGGTTGCTCGATGAAATTTAAAAATTTCAAAAGTAAAGATGCCCTACTCATTACCAGGATCATGGTTCTAACAATGGTTTTCACTAAAACCTCATGCATCTCTCAAACAGAGCGCGCGAAACCTAGGGTTTCAAACTAGTTCACTGATATCAAATCTTCTAGTTCTTGATCCTAAGG
The DNA here is from genome assembly GCA_963859935.3 of Lathyrus sativus. NCBI lineage: Eukaryota > Viridiplantae > Streptophyta > Magnoliopsida > Fabales > Fabaceae > Lathyrus > Lathyrus sativus. The sequence goes on from OZ012735.1 coordinate 68,849,506, forward strand.
GCACTAATCTGTTCTATGCACTACACTGATCATGCTAACCTATAACATTCGCATTAAAGTCCAACATGCAGCTTGTTCTTGAGTCTTACAGAAAATGGGACCTGCCATGGAACCTCATGAAAAGCTTTCTAATCTTCAGAAAATGGACAACTAACCTAGCATGATAATTCTATCCCTATGAAACCAACAGAAGACACATAAATAAAGAGATATAGGGAGAGTATGCAACCTGTCAAATGGTAATGGTGAGTGCAGTTAGAGATGATTTCAGAGCTTGCAACCTTCCATGATTAACCTTTAATGGCAGATAAGAGTTCTGTTTGCACTATCTTGGATGATTGGAGCCTGTGATGAGCAACTCGAGCCTTGCTTGACTTTGAAGAAAGCCTTGAACACCTCACTCTTTCTCCCCCTTTCTCCACTGAATTCTTCAACCTTGACCAACCCCTTACTCATCATGATTCACTTGTTATATAACAATCCATGGAATCAACTAGAAGCTTCTAGAATTCACTAGAAAGTGATGAAAATCTCATGACATGCCATATTGGTTATCTCATATCTCATATGTTATGCCTTGCAATTTTGTGCCAAAATCTCCCCTTGTGAGATATTGAGGTGGAGTGTACAAAAAAATCAGCTCATATTTGCCTTGTGTGAAGATTTCTCAAGTTGCCTTAAGATGCAAGTTACAATATTACAAAGCAACCTTCATTTTTGAGCCTCAAATCAAAATTCTATTTAAACCAAAGTTTTTAGAATGTCATTTACATTCAAAATGGTATATTGGATGACCTATTTTGGACTCCTAAATCTCCCAAACCAAATTTCAACTTGACTTGAATTAACTTATATGGCTTTTTTAGTTCAAATTTACCAAACTTTGTCATTCCATGCTATGAGCTTTTCCAACAATTCATGACCTCTTTTCTAGGCTTAAAATGCCATTTTTAACAACTTTCATGTTTTGAGTTTTTCCATTTGAGGCTTGGAAATAGGAGATATAGCCTTTGCTTAAAAATGACCTATAATTGCCAAATGACCAAAATACCCCCGTCTTGTTCAAACCATAAGTTGAGTTCTACAAATCCTATAAAGGAATTCTAGTACTCTCTAGAAATATAAGAAGATGCCCTTCAACATTCATGTTGACCAAGAGATCATAGGAATCATCCTACTAGGGCAAAAGTTGTCTGCAAGTTGGGTGACTTTCAAGGACCCAGATTCACACACCTCAGCTGACCTGTAATTTGTCAAAACCATAACTTGAGCTCTGCACATCCTATCAAGGACTTCTACCACTCAAATTAAATCTAAGAACAAGCTCTACAACATTCATGTTGTGGGGAATATGAGATATCAATCACATCTTGAGCTAAAACTGCCTGGAAAATAGGGATCAAACTAGGGTTTTTTCACTGACAATCCTCAGAAACCCTAACTTGAAACTTCTCAAACTCCTCAATCCTGATGAGTTGGTCTAGGAATCATATTTATAACATCTCCATGCATCATTCCATGATCTCATGGCCCTTGGATTAGGTCTCAACCTTCTCAAAATCTTCAGTTATCATAGGGTTGACCCAGTCAAAACCCTAATTCTACCATTCATGGTTGAATCTTCTGAATTCTTGCATAATGACCTCTCTGGGCTTCATGATGGCTATCAAGACATCTCATAGGCTTTCTCAAAGCTTCAAATTCACTCTCAAAGTCTCAGAATCATCTGAGGAGCTCCCACAACTCTCAAGCTATGAGTCACACATCCTTGGTTTCAACCAATTCTCTTGAGGATCTCTTGAACTTACTGATGAAGGTATCAACTTTCAACCACTTGATGAATGAATAATTGTTGGTCAAATTTTGGGGTGCAACACTTAGCATTAGCCAATTATGCGACAAAGGATACAATGTATCATTTTCAAAAGAGTGTTGCAAAATTGTGCATAATAATGACAAGAAGAATATGTTTAATGGCCTAAGAGTGAACAACGTCTATATGCTTGACTTAAATGAAGTATCGTTAACAAGTGAAAAATGCCTCATAACAATAAGTGAAGATTCATGGTTATGGCATAGGCGCTTAGCACATGTTAACTTTGACTTGCTGAATTAAGTAGTCTCAAAAGATCTATTCCTAGGTCTTCCCAAAATAAGATTCACCGAGGATTACCTATGTGATGCTTGCCAAATGGGAAAGCAAACGAGGATATCTTTAAAATCTAAAAAATACTGTTTCTACCACAAGACCTCTCGAGCTTCTCCATATGGATTTATTTGGGCCTTCTAGAATCAAGAGCCTAGGCAGAAACTATTACGGTTTCGTAATAGTGGACGATTATTCTAGATTTTGTTGGACTATCTTTTTGGCTAGCAAGAGCAATACATTCGCCGCCTTTGAAAAATTTGCCAAACTTTCCCAAAATAAATTAAGCACAAACATTGTGTCAATTAGAAGCGACCATGGAGGTGAATTAAAAACCATTTATTTGAAGAATATTGCGGTAACTACGGTATTGATCATAACTTCTCTGCTCCATGAACTCCTCAATAAAATGGGATGGTGGAGCGCAAAATCGCATTTTAGAAGAGTTGGGAAGGACAATGATCAATGAAAGTGGGCTACCGAAATATTTTTGGGTTGACGCCATAAGTACGGCTTGTTATGTTTTGAATAGGGTGCTCATCCGCCCCATTCTAAACAAAACACCTTACGAGCTTTTAAAAGGGCGCAAGCCAAACGTGTCTCACCTACATGTTTTCGGTTGCAAATGTTTTGTCTTAAACAATGGAAAGGAAAATTTGGGTAAATTTGACTCTAAGGCTGACGAAGGTATTTTCCTTGGATACTCTCAGTCGAGTAAAGCATATAGGATTTACAATAAAAGATTACTTATTGTCGAAGAATCGGTACATGTAACATTTGATGAATCTTATCCGAGAAATGTCGTAAAAGATAGTGTGTTTCATGGTGCAGGTACATCTACTGAAGACATACTCAAAGATGCAGAGTCGGGAATTGATCAGCCCGACAAAGCAAAAGTTGAGGAGGAAAAAGATGTCCTACATGAAGAAACTGAGGTAGATCATCCATCTACAAGTGATGCTCTCCCTCAAGCTTGGAAGTCTTCTAAAGATCATCCAATAGACAACATTCTCGGAGATATATCAAAGGGTGTTACTACCCGATCTAAGATAAGTAATTTTTGTTATCATTTCGCTTTCGTTTCACAAATGGAACCTAAAAACCCTAAAGAAGCCTTACTCGATGAAAACTGGTTTTTGTCAATGCAAGATGAACTTAATCAGTTCACGAGAAATGAGGTATGGGACCTTGTCCCTCCTCCGCGAGGACATCGAGTAATCGGCACCCGATGGGTGTTTAGGAATAAGTTGGACGAAAACAGAGTAATAACTCGTAACAAGGCGCGTTTAGTCGCGCAAGGGTATAGCCAAGAGGAAGGCATCGACTATGAGGAAACTTATGGGCCGGTTGCTTGACTCGAGGCTATACGCCTTTTGCTTGCCTTCGCTTGTGCGAAGAATTTTAAGTTATTTCAAATGGACGTTAAAAGTGCGTTCCTTAACGGATACATAAATGAAGAAGTCTATGTTGCACAACCTCCGAGTTTTGAGTCTCATGAGTATCTTGATCATGTCTACAAACTAAAAAGGGCTTTATATGGACTCAAACAAGCTCCTAGAGCTTGGTATGAGCGACTAAGTAAATGTTTACTTGATCAAAGTTACTCAAGAGGAAAGGTGACACTACTCTCTTCATTAAACGTCAAGGAAAGCACTTGATTCTTGTACAAATTTACGTTGACGATATTATATTTGGATCTACTAACATGAATCTCATGAGAGAGTTTTCTGACCTTATGCAGGGTGAATTCGAGATGAGTATGATGGGTGAACTCACATACTTTCTCGGATTGCAAATTAAACAACTTAAATAAGGAACATTCGTGAGTCAAACAAAATATTGTTTGGAACTTCTCAAGAGATTTGACATGGAAAACTCGAAGGCCATTGACACTCCTATGCCAACATGTGTAAACCTGAATAAAGATGAAAGCGGTAAGGACGTAGAGGTAAAAAGATATAGAGGTATGATTGGTTCTCTTCTCTATCTTACTGCTTCTCGACCCGACATTATATTTAGTGTGTGTATGTGCGCAAGATACCAATCATATCCCAAGGAATCTCATCTAAAATCTGTCAAACGTATACTTCGATACCTATCTGACACTCTGAAGTATAGAATATGGTATTCCAAAGGTAATGATTGCTCATTGGTAGGTTTCTCCGATTCCGATTTTGCCAGTTGCAAATCGGATAGGAAAAGCACCAGCGGTACTTGTCACTTATTTTCAAACTCCTTGGTCAGTTGGCACAGCAAGAAACAAGTTTCAGTTGCTTTGTCAACCGCTGAAGCGGAATACATCATCGCTGGTAGTTGTTGCGCTCAAGTCCTATGACTTAAGCAGCAACTATTGGATTTTAATCTAAAACTAGATCGTGTTCCCATTTTCTGTGACAATACAAGTGCTATTAACCTCACCAAAAATCCTGTGTTACATTCTTGTACCAAACATATCGAAATTCGACACCATTTTCTGAGGGATCATGTAGAGAAAGGTGATGTTGTTTTTGAACATGTTGACACCAAAAATCAACTAGCGGACATTTTCACAAAGCCGCTAGCCACTGAACCTTTCTTTCATATCCGTCGAGAACTTGGCATTCTCGACATTTCGGATTGGGTATAAAAATTGCTTGTTTCGTCTTACTTCATTTACAATTGCATTCTTGTACTTCTAACAAGTTAAGTTTTGTTGCAAGCACAAGTATATTGTTATCAAGCGTTTCCGATATAGAGGTGATGTTGTTCCATATTCTTTCTCTCTCAAAATATTCATGATTCAATTAGTGTATCGTTTGACCAATAGTGTATATATATGACATTTGCTACGAGTATTATGTGTTTCGATGCCAATTGTGTTGTGCCATTGTAAGTAGGCATCAAATGTGGCATTATATATGACATTAATTGAAAATCTGCATTTTTGCTCACTTTGAGTCGACCAAAACAGGGCAGCGGTCGACACACGCTGTTCACTTTTAAATTTGTCAAAAATCAAACAGTATGCATCGACGCATGCAGGAGTATGGTCGACGGCTCGCGCAAAACTTCAGATTCTCTCTTTTGAAAAATGTTCCATCTTCCTACACTCTACTTTTAATGTGCATTATACATTAATTGTGCATTGGTATCACATTTCTAGTAAGTTGCATCTACTCATTCCTAGTGTCCCCTTGTCTCCTCCTCTTTCCCAAAAACCCTAATCTCCATCTATAAAAAGGTTAATCCTCATCTCCTCCAAATTACTTCAACAATTCTCTCCAAATCCGTGCTTCCTACCTCTACCAAATCTCCATAATCATCATCCATGGCCTCACTATTCCGCAGAAATACCGGCAAAAGATAAAGGGCTTCAACATCTGCTTCTCTACCCATTACTGTTGTATCTTTGGTTCCACCACATGTTGTTGACAACTTCAACAAAGATATTGGTAAGAGATAAGTTATTCCGCAACATGCATTCTACAAAGCAACGGAGGAACGCATGCATCTCACTCAAGTCATGGCTCTGCTGGAGTTTCAAGGGTTTGTAAACTTCCTTGAATGCAACACCAAATACAGTGAAGACTTAGTACGTGTGTTCTACACTTGCCTGCATGACAAGTTTCAAGGTCAGGATTTTCACACCACTATCGGCAATACACAGGTAAACTTGAATTCTGAAGTTTGGAGTAAATATTTTGATTTAACAGTGGCTATTGATGAACATCCTCCTCATGAGGTAACCGATTCTCGCACCGTGCCTGGATATGAATTTAAGAGTGCCTTAAATGATATGCTCAAAAGGCCTTATTCAGATAATATTGTAAACAATGATGCTTTTCCCAGAACTGTTACGGCTGGTAAACTCCAAACAGGGGAGCGCATCCTTCAATGGATTGTGGCTTGCATCCTGTGGCCGAAGAAAGGTGGTATGTATCGAGTTGAACAGACTGAGGTGCATCTTATATACATTCTGAAAAATAGGATTAAAATCAACTGGCCTTATTACATCTCCAATCGAATATTTGCTTTGAGAGATTCAGGCAGAGGAACTGCTCTTGCTTATGGGTCTTTTATTTCAGAGGTTCTCACTGCAGCTAACGTCGTGTATCCATCATTTCCATGTGTCTCCATATCTTCCGACAAAGAATTTTGCACGAAAACTTTTGCCATGATGGGCTACTTTTGGTGTGATGAACGACGATCCTACAAGTTTGTTCGCAGAGCAAATATTCCTCCGGTTGTTGAAGACTCTGATGAAAGTTCTGAACGGGAGGACGAAGAACAAGAGGAACAAGTATATGAAGACGAAAATGAAACGGAACAGGTACAAGAACCAGCATATGAGACACATGACAATTACCACCAGCCAGACCAACATGAGTTCACAAATACTGATTGGCTTCATCATACAGCTCCACCTGACAAAGAAGAAGAAGGATACACTAATCAAGGATGGGGTGAGCGGCAGTACACAGACTGGACCACTCTGGGCAACTATTATAATCCATACCATGGCTATCCTCAAGAACATCAACCTCCTCAATCTTCACCATCTCCTCCGCAGTCAGACAACTCCGAACTTCTCAATATGCTGCAGTCCATGCAATTGGACCAACAGAACTTTATGAGAAATCAAGATACGCTGATGCAACAAATCCGAGCTGAGATACATACACAAAATGAATGGTTAAATTCCTTTTCCACAAGGATGGATGCCCGTTTTGAGGCTCTCGCTGCATCAAATGAGAGGCAGGAAACAGACATATCTAACAACCTCAATCACCTCAATTTGTTTGTGGAAGCATTTGTCGACTACTCTGATCCTTACCGCAATCCGGATGTTGGGTACAGGGGGAGGGGCCGGGGCCGGGGATACTAGATGCATGATTGCATATTTTCATTGTCTATGATGTGTTATTTTTTGTTGTTGTGGTTGTTGGAATATTAAGCCCATTTGAATGTTTTCAATATACTTTATCTATTAATTGCTTTACTCTTTTATTTTCAATATTATGTGTGAATATTGGTAAATGATTAATTATCACCTGCTGAGTATTTTTTAATTGTTATTCTGTCAATCTTTACCTTCTCCATCTCTTTTTGATGTTGTCAAAGGGGGAGAAAAGCCAAGTAGATCACAACAGCTCTTTTCACATTATTCTTCCATGAAAGTGCAGGATTACAAAAGAAAGGGGGAGTTTGTGCTACTATGTTAATAATAGTGCAATGTTGTTCTCACTAGCTTCGTGCAGGTTGTCATCATCAAAAAGGGGGAGTATGTGAGGGCAAAATGTCACACAACATATGTTCTCAAGTTTCGATGATGAAAAAGTACAACCTCGGATCAATAGAAGCTGTCAATTTCACCCAGAAGACAATTGCAATACTTAACATATCATATCCTTCCTATATCTCTTTAATTCGTCATATTATCATCGGCAAAACACGTGATAAATATTTAGTCGTGACAAAACGCACGAACCAACAATTGATCACTTTTTGCAGGTTTTGAAGCTATGAGTCGACCACCAGTAAGCGTACAACCCAGTTCACTTTCCCACGGGTCAGCTCATGGAAGCTATGAGTCGACCATCAGTCGGCGCATGAAGACTTCACATTTCCAACGGGTCAGCGCACGCCGACCTATGGTCGACGCATACTGTTGGGTTTTTAATATTGCTAAAATCTGCAGGCCATGCGTCAACGCATAGACCTGCTATGGTCGACCGTTCGCGCGTTGTTAAGTATTTTTTTCACTGTGTTTGAAATCCCGTTGTGTTAGTTAATTGGCTTATTACTATAAATAGTAGGTTGTTCATTTTAACTAATTAACAATTGAATTCTGAGTAAATTGTGAAAACAAGAAAAGTGAAATAGGTGCCTACATTTCTCTTCATCTTCATCCTCAAACAACATACAACACTGCAACTACACACAATCATTCTTGGAGTGTTTGGTGTCTCGTTCAAGGTGATAAGGTTCGAATCCGTTGATTGGAGATCCGGTTCGGGTGGAGAATTGTGGCAGGTTTTTCTTGAATAAAACCTTGAAGGTTTTGCCCTCCAAGATTCTACGAATTTGGGGGTTTTTGGTACGGATCTTCTCTACCAACATTTAGCGGTGCGAAGGTGATTGAGAAACGGAAGATTTCATCAATCTAGTAGCTGGGGCTGTGAAGTGTTGAAGGGAGTTCCGGGTTCAATTCGTTGGTGTCTAAGATCAGTCGGGCCGAGGGTTTGAAGAACTGAAAGTTATTCAACAAAGGGGCTGGAATCGGAGGTCAATTCACAACGATCGAAGGTATTGATTCAACTCAAATCAAGGAGCAAGAAGTGAAAGCATTATCAACATCTATAAGGATTGTTTGTATTATTGCTTATCAACTCTTGTATAAACTACTACAACTCTACAGGTGATATCTATTATAAATCATCTCAATTCTATTTTTATAATTGAGGACAGACGTACCCCGAAGCGAGGACGGCGGGGGAACTGCCTCAACAAATCTTTGTCTTCTTTATTTTTCAGTATTTTCATTTTCAGCTTAAAAATTAAGTGATTTTAGTTTAAGCAATTTTGTTGATTCGAGCATTGAATTTAGTAAGTAAATGGTACTGTTTAAACTTGAGTACAATAAACACTTGTACAAGGATTTTAAAGTTACTTACTTAAGTCAAAATCCACTTGGAGTGTTTTGCACACCAAGTGTTCGATAAATTGCCTGAACCAAAACTTACTTAGTTTACTTGCTATATTTTGGTGGGCTGTGTTGAGCATTGGAACTAGCACTACTAATTAGTGGTGAAATCAATTGATTAGTGTGACTAGTGTATTGAATCTACTCTTCTTTTATTATCATATCCGTTAGCTTAACGCATATCCGATCTTTCAATAACGGTTCGTTTTAGACGTGTTTTTCCAAGGTCGCTTCCGCACTTAAAAATATTTTAAAACCAAATTTAAATTGGTAAGCGCCAACTCAATTTTTTAATTGGGATCTATTCAACCCCCCCCCCCCCCTTCTAGATCCGAGCCATCGTCTAACAGAAGGCTTTTGCTGAGAGATTGCATAAGCAAACGTCATCTTTCCACTTCCCCATTGACAAGATGACAAGTACACTAGATTAAGTTGCTTTCCTTCTACACCTTCCCATTAGGGGGAAGTTACTTGATCATTCTAAGATCAAACGTGATGAAGCCCAAGAGATGATGGTCATTTATTTGAAAGCAGGTTCATGATCAAACATGATGAAGCCCAGGAGATGATGGTCTTACTCTCTCTATACCTTCGATTTCGATTCCGTAAGAAGTCCCGATCTTAGAATTTGGAACCCAACACTTATCCAATGATTAAAACATCAAATTTATGATTTATCACATATTGGAATCAGTTAAATCATATAAATTCATAACTTTATTAATTCCATAAACCTTAGAAACTCTCAATAATGGTGAAATTATCCAAACACTCAAAACAGAAAATATAGCCGCATATAGTGCACGAAATTCATCAATAATCACAACATATAAAATTAAGATATCATAAAAATTCAGAATTTAGAAAAATCTCAAATGCCTTATTGGAGTTTAAGGACTCTTCTACCCTACCCTTCATGCATATACCCTCATTATTGAAGCAATTTCCCACCCTTACCTTAGATCTTCAGCAATTGATGATGATTTGTACAACTTCTATGAGTTCTCTCCTCAATTTTCTTACTTTCTCCTCTTCCCCTCTTTTGTCTCTTTTCTATGTGTCTGATGTTTTTCTAAAACCCTTGCTCTTTCCTTGCTTTTAGAATATATACTCCCTCACCACTTTGTCTAATTATGAAATTTTCCCAACTCAATAATAGCTTCTCTATTTTTACCCCTTATTTTCTCCTATTCTCACAAATAACCCAATTCCATCATTTTATTATTTAATTAATTAACTAAAATAAAAATATTATTTACATAATAATATTTATTCTAATAATTAATTAAATTTCCATTAATTTCTAAACAATTATGTCAAGCTCTTACTCTTTCTATACCTCTATTCCAAAGATACTTACTCTCACAATCACACAACAATAATTTTATAAATACCAATTAATCAGGTAAGGGTGGGAAATTGTTTCAATAATGAGGGTATATGCATGAAGGATAGGGTAAAAGAGTCCTTAAACTCCAATAAGGCATTTGAGATTTTTCTAAATTTTAAATTTTTATGATATCTTGATTTTATATGTTGTGATTATTGATGATTTTCGTGCACTATGTGTGGCTATATTTTCTATTTTGAGTGTTTGGATAATTTCACCATTGTTGAGAGTTTCGAAGGTTTATGGAATTAATAAAGTTATGTATTATATGATTTAACTGATTCCAATATGTGATAAATCATAAATTTGATATTTTAATCCTTGGATAAGTGTTGGGTTTCAAATTTTGATCAGATCGGGACTTTTTACGGAATTGAAATCGGAGGTCCGAAAGACCTCCAAAGGCGAAAAATAAGTTTCTAGGTTGTTCTTCAAACCTGTAACCGGTTACTGAACTGAGTGTAACCGGTTACCACTTTAAAAAATAGGTTTTTGGGCTACTTTCAAACTTGTAATCGGTTACGGGTTTGAGCGTAACCGGTTACCACTGTTACGTAAAAGTTTAGAAAATGAAAATGACGTAGCTTGAGCTTTGTAACTCCGTTTGATGTGCGGTTCGAAGCGTTGGAAAGTTAACACATAGTAATATCTCACGGTGATGCCTTAATAGGCTTAATATCATGTATTTAACATTTAATTAATTGGTAAGCATTAATTTTTGTAGATGCCTTAGTTGTTATATGGAAGTTGTTTATGTGAAAATTGCAATTGTCGATTTTCCATGTTTTATTTGTTGTTGGCTATTATTAGTTGATGTATGATGTTTTTTGATGTCAGTTCCTGATTTATCATGATTTTAATCGGTATGATGTAGTAATTGATGGATGATGAGTATATGCCAATGATAAATGATTTATTAAACATGAATAATTGTTGTGATACAATAATGTTGTTATGTCGATATTGTTATAATGATGTTATTAAGATAATTTTGTTGATGTTGTTGTGTTGGTGTTGTTATGATGATGATATGAACATAACGAAATTATGTTAATGATGTGGTGTCGATGTTGGCATACACGGCCAAGAGTTGACCGATGTGTATGCGTTGATTATGTTGGTGTTGTTGCATGTTGTGAGTCATGCATCTATGTTGTCGAAACTTGGATTCTACTTAGTTTGTTGGCTTGATTCTATGGTGGTGGTTCGGGTGTGAGTAGTTAATTCCTATGGTGGTGGAATTAGTTATCTATGGTGGCGGTAACGATTTTTGTTGTACTCCGGTTCAAGAGTGAACCAAATCCTATGGTGGTGGATCTTGATCCTATCATGGTGGATCAAAGAGTTAAATGAACCATGAGAGTTCACGTTTTTCTACCACATGCATTTTCGAGTTGGTTGTTGAATACATTGCATCATTGTTGCATTTGTATGTTTTGTTGTTGATGATCTTGGTGAATATTGTTGATGATCGATTTTGGGTGTGAGAATTACAATGTGTTATTGTGAATGATTATGTTGAGTGCAATCTATCTTTCATGTTATGCCTCTTATAATTGATTGTGATTTCTCACCCTTTCTGTTTGAATGTTTCCTTTACATGGGCATCGTGCAGATACTTAGGAGTAGCTTTGACTGAAGTAACTGAAAGGATAGCTCTTGAAGTGACTTCCATTAGTTGTTGTTTATTTAGTAGGGTCTGCTCTGATCATGTAACATCGGGATGGGAACCGTTCATGTTTATTTCACCTGTTATTATTTGTTGGAGTTTTGGTTTTAGGTTGTTGGGAGCTGAAAAATATAACTATCTTGTTTATGTTTTTAAGTTGAAGTAGAGTTTATGACCAATGATGTGAATGTTATATGTTATATTGTGTTTTTTTAACTGTGTTCCGCTGCTAAGTTATATCAAGTGATTTTGGATGTCGTGTAAACATCCCAGGTAAATATCGTATGAGTTTGGATGTCGAATAAACATCCTAGGTGAAATAAAATTACATGATTAGCAAGTGTTTTTTTGGGTATGTGTGACATCCTATGTGATAAGTTGAAAAATCTCTTATTTATTTATGAATTATGCGTTGGGGTAAATAGGGTGTAACATTAGGCTTCTGCACCCTACTGAAGGTAATTTCCATAGCCACTAATTTAAAAGCATTTTCTTACACTTGCTACTAATATTTTTTCTTATACATTTTCAGGAATGGATCGTATCCCACTTTCACCACATACACGAGTTTGGTCGTGTGCTAGAGTATACCGAGGATTGACCATGTGTTTACCTATATTATTTGCGTAGACGGAATGATGTTGTGCAGAAGTTCCGTGTGTATATTGACCGAAATCAACATGATGGCATTGATTGGACACCATACACCACTCACCGAGGCATTATTGCCTTAGGCCCCGTTTCATTTTACTTTGGATGGCGGACATGTGGGACGAATATGATGTGTAAGTATCTGCCGGAGTGATGTACGCGTTAGTTTGGATATGTGTATAACATTCCAAGATCCTCATTCAAGTCTTCTCCTAATAGCATCGTCCGTAGACATCTTGATTGCATATTGGCATATTACGAGAGTCATATGGTACAAGAGGAGTATCAGAGTATGTCAGCCACAAGTCAGTGGTATTATGTGGACGGTTACATGACTTGGCTCTATAGTGTGTCACACTTTGTCATGACATCATACATTTCTGGACATCCACCTAGGCTTGCTCATGAGGAGATCTTGGAGAATGACTATGCCAGGGGAGACCATGACATTGATGTGTTGTCGATCTGTCAAAATATTATGTGGATAATGTATGAGGGCATAAAGTCTGGGTTGTTTGAGAGAGGTGGCGATGATGTGGTTGCCTTGACATGTTCCATTCTTATCAAGGCACATAATGCCTTTGATTATCGGCGGTAGAGGAGGAGTCAGGGGATTAGGATTAGGAATACGTAGTAGCTTATGCTTTTAGTTGTATTTTGGAATGTCTTAGTATTATTTTCCATACTTTGATAATAATATTTGCAGTATTATTTTCCATACTTAGGATAGTGTATCTGCCCAAGATGCATAACAAATTCACCCCATAAATATTCACAGATGCATCTCCGGACCAATTTTTATCAAAAATAGAATGACTGCTTGATTTACGTGCGTTTCCAAAAATACCTAAAAACAGTAATGAGTTTTTAGAGGTGTGAGGCACACCATAAGAGTGGAAAAAAATTTCGTAATAAAAAAATATTTTTAAAAAAAATAAAAACAAACGGGTCATACTCGAAACAATTACACCCACATCTTTTAGGGAATTTCTTAATGCACCATATGGGTTAATTACACACCAAGCGAAAATACCAAAATGCCCCCATATTCTGGAGATGCATCTGTGAACACACCAAATTCTGTTTGAATATTATAATATTTCGGAGATGCATTTGTGAACACACCAAATTTTGTTTGAACATTATAATATTTCGGAGATGCATTTCCATAACAATTTAAAACACATATCATGCATCACACTCAGAAGTCATTATACAAATTTATTGTATCTAAGATGCATCTCCGTTAATTTTACAGAGATACGTCTCTGTAACGCATAAAAATAGAATGTTTCATTTTATGTTTTGTTTACGGGTATTCAGGTGAAGATTTATAAGCATTATGTATCATGTTATGTGACAAGAGACTCAGCAGAAGCGTCAATGGCGGCAATGCAGACATGGAAACACAAAAAATATTGCATTGATCATTATTTTCAGCCAACTATCTTGTTTTACACTATGTCTAAACTATCATACATGTAATTTCTACTTATTTCTTACCTAACCATCAATTTCTACTCATTTAAAAAAAAAACTCTATTTAAAACATAAAAAATCTTAATTTTTCAAGTTGTTGATGATATTTTTGATGATGATTGAAGTTCCTTTGACCTTGATTGTTTGAATTTGGACTTAGTGATAAAAAAAATTTGAGAGTTTGAAGAAGTTTTGAAAAATATGAGAAATAGAGAAGGAGAAAGTTTGTGACACGATTTAAACTCCAAAATGTTTCGAAGATGCATCTTAAAAATAATTTTGAAGATGTATCTCCAAAATATTTTAACATTAATGCGTCCGAAGATACATCTTCAAAATCTAAAAATAAATATTTTTACATAGGGTTGATTAAAAAAAAATTCCTATGTAATCAAACTTTCTTTTGGGTTGATTAATAGATGGCGATTGAATCATTCATACTTCATTCTCCTCCCCATTATATTGTTTCTCCTTTTCATATTTATCTCCTCAATATTATTAGTAGGAGAACAAAGCTTTTACCGATTGCACAATCTTTTCAAAAAGTATGTGCAAGTCTGTCAAAAAAAGTGGGGCATACCTGAATTTGTGAGAAATAGTTTTGGGTTCCAGAGGCTCACATGTGTCAGGACAAACATGTCTTGGGTTCCAATGGCTCACATGTGTCAGAACAAACATAATGAGTTAACTCCTTACTAACTTATTCAACCTTCATTTGCAAGCATATTTATAATCAATTGCATTTGGATAACTTTACACAAGAATAGCTAATAATAAAACACAAAAAATACTAAGACCAAGAACTCCCATAGTCAGGTTTAGACTCTTTTTATTTCAAGTTCTTTATACATCCATCCACTTTCAAAGAAGGTGCAGTTAAGTTTAGGTGTATTCTGAAGTGCTTCTGTGTAGTTAAATGACATGTTAACTTAGAATTAGCAAAACATTGAAAATAGAAAGTATGCTTTCTAGAAGTCCAAGAGAAGAACTCCTTCAGCTGATAAGATAATGCACCTTCTACCTTCAGCAGCCTAACAAAATTGAGTCGGCATTTCGACTCAATGAATAGTATATTGGTGATGCAGAAGGCTCAAAAAGATAGAACTTAGATATGTACCACCTAAAAGCGCTTCTTTCCGATCACTGTGAATTGGAAAATGGGAAATATTATTGTGAAAATTTCATTTAGATGGTTATTAATATGAAACAATGCTTCTAAGACTGTACCGATTCATCTGGACTTTGACATGTGGGAGAGGGAACCACTATGGCTTGGCTTCTCGAAGAGACCACATGCTGACAGGACAGTGAATCAGGTACACCATTCCTCATGGCACGGTGAACATCTAGAGCGTTGGCAGCAGATACACCAGAAGTTCCCTTTCCCTTCTTGACCTTTGTTACCGTACTGAAGTTGATCTCTCCTGATCCGTATTCAGATATACCTGACTACAGAAAAACCAAAGATCGTATAAACAAGTCAAATGACGAGATATTATTGAATTGTTACATAATCCTGGAATATTTAGAAAGTTCATACGTTAGACAGGCCTTTGATCTGAACAATGATAATTGTTATATCGTCTGTTCGACCTTCATGTTCCAACCATAATTTATAAGACTCTCCAGCAATGGCAGCACATGCATCACGGGGATCTGAATAACTTGCGGCCTACACCGTAAAAGAAATCATATAATTTATCAAGAGAAGAAATTGAATCATAACATAGATAGGACTTCACCAAAAAATTTTAAATCAGTAACACAATAAGCCAGGTTCTAGCCATCATGTTTAGTTGCAACCACAGTGCTCAAAATTACAAATGTTAACATTGTGAAAGGTTGATTTTACACAAACAGTTCACAATAATTGGTCAAAAATATGTGTATACTAAGGCAACCAGCAGAACAAAACTAATGTTCCTCTCACCAAACAAAACAACTTTCAAGGTTGTGCAAACATTTAGGATGTATGCACAACTGCAGAGACTAATCCTTCGAGTCGGGGAAAACCACATGGGCGGCAAAGCTATGCCTAAAGAGGATTTAACACTGCTACGTGCCCGGGCCTGAATTCGAACCCAAGACCTCTGGTTAAGACGGAAAAGATCTCTTACCATCCCATCTAACTATGTCCATTTCATCTAAGTATGTGTAGATATGGAAGTGCATTTATTATTATTATTTCCAAATACATGCCTAAATAATAATACTAATGTATTTGGTAATTCCATAGTTGACACTTGACAATAATTTTTAATACTACTAATATATTTTCAAGGCTAAATTAGGAAAATCAATGCATAAAATGGACACATTAAATACAAGACCTATTTTTAGTACTAGTTTTTAATTTTAAAATGAAAAATTAACAGATAACATGCAATTTCATCAAATGTAGTAGATGGCAGTGATAATGACATATGTCCTACAAGAATTGCATTATTATTTAACCAATGAAACATTGCCTGCATAGTTAGTAATAAAGTTTATACCTTAAAAGAAAAACATAAAGAAATAAGTAAGAAACAGGTTGCAGGTCATAACTCATACCATATCAACAACAGTTTGGCTTGATAGGAACTCAAATACACCATCACTTGCAACAACAAAGAAAAGATGATTCGGCGTAAGCTGAACCGTTAACACCTCCGGAACTGCAATAACCCCAATAGTCTCACCCAAACTATCCCCTACACTCCTTGTAAAAGCAGCCCCCGGGATCATCCCATTCTGAACCCACAATCGCGGAGGATCATCGCCCTGACTCTCTTCATCGCCCCAAGTCTGAATATCCGGATCCTTGTGCCCTTCCACCTGATCAACACTCAAAACCCTAGCACCGCAAAGCTTCACTCTCTCATATTCATCTCTCCGGAACGGTGTCTGATCAGAAGACAAATCCTCAGCAACAATTCTATTCCCATCTTTAACGGCCAGCACCGCCCTCGAATCCCCAACATTCGCAACATAAAGTGTATCCCCTATAACCAGCACAGTAATCGCGGTAGTACCACTCATACAATCATCAATCTCATTCTTATGCAAGTCATCATTAGTATCCAAAAACGCCGAATTATAAGCCTTAACAGGATCCTCTAACAAAGCAGAATCATTTGACAGTTTTTCTACCAACCTATTCTTAACAAAATTAGAACACTGTCCACCAAATTCACCATGTCCATCAAAAACACCAAAGAAATGAACATTAGGGTTACCTTGCAATTGAGTCTTTACACAATAACAATCTTGATTCTCTTTATCAGGTGAGTCAGGGTAATAACCTCTCTGAGTAAAAACAGAATACTCCACAGTGAAGTTATGAGAAGGAACATCAACAAAATGAAGTGATCTCTGTGTAAGTACATGCTTCCTTTGTGGACCAAGCTCTCTATAATCCCTAGAGCCACCAATTGATGGTGCAGGGTAACTACTACAACACGTTCCATGAACACAACCCATGTTTGAAATAGAATCTAAACTTCTGAAAAACACAAACTGAATCTCAAAAAATGCAATTCTGGGCTAAAATCATAAGCTTACAAGGTTCTAAAAAACAACATTGTACTTCAAAATCAGATTTTGAAGAACATGAATGAACAATCAAACCCTAGAAACAAAATCAGCAAAGATAGGATTTTGAGATTGGAATTGTGATTACAGAATGATAAAAACAAAAGAGTAGTGAACAAAAATAGAGAATGACTTGAAAAAAGCCACAAAAACTAAAAAGGGGTGAAATGAAATGAAAAAAGTGATAACCCTAGAGACAGAGGAAAATGAAGAGATTGTGTTGGTTTTAGCAATGAGGACGTGTGAAGTGGGGTAATGTGAAAAGGAAAGGAAGGATTGTAAGTTTGTTTTGGAGTGCAGAAGGTGAAAAAAGAGGGAGGGAATCGAAGGAAAGGTGAGGTAAGAAGCAAGAGTCCAAGAGAAAAATTCAGAGATTGAAAGAGAATGAGAGTAAAAGATAAAGATAGAGAGAGACAGAGTCACAGGTAAAATACATCATTTGATTATAGAGATTCTATTCTATGAGTGCATGTTTGGTTTTGTGTGTGTGAGTGTTAAAAAGCTCATATTCCAATGATTCATCACACTTCAACTTGGTTCTTTTGTTTTGTGAGTGAAAACTCTTCACTAAATATTGTGAAGCAGACACACCAAAGATGATATCGACACTGATACAATAAACGTGATAATAATTTAAAAAATTAATTAATTAATTATAATTATAAAGGTCGGTGCAGATATCAAATACTCAGACATAAATATTAACACGATTATTTTTAAGCGATTTGTAATGGTATTCAAATTTTAAATTTTAACTATGAAATGGGTAATTATTTGATTAGTTAGTGTTTAATAAAAGTGAAACTGATGGTTTGAAATTACTGTGTTTTTATTATATCTATTTGAATTATTTGAAAAAACTGATTTTTAAAAATTGTGGAAAGGAATAAAAGATAACGTTAATACAGTAATTGTTAATAATTAGACTTTAATTTATGTTCTCTTAAAAATTCGGTCTTAAAGTGAAATTCACAGAATTTTAAAATTTGAAAAAGGGAAGTTACTCCATTTTTAAATAAGTATTATTTAAGGGTCTATTTGGTTGAGAGTAAATAGAGGGGAGGAAAGGGAAAAAAATATTTAATAATTTATATCTTTGGTTCAAATTTTAAGAGGTGGAGGAGAGATAGGAAGAGGGGACCAAAATTTCTCCTAATGCACTTTTTGTTTTCTCCCAATTTGGAGAGAAAGAGAAGTGTTTGATTTTAATTATAATTATATCTAGATATTTAACCTTATTATTTATTTGACTATAAATTTAACTTATAACAATATTAAAAGTTTTATTTTGAACAAATTTAATTTTTTATTTTATATTTGTTGTATTTTTATATCTTCATTTTATTATTATTATATTTATTTAAATTTTTTATTTTATTTTTATATTTTAATATTAATTTTAGTTATCGTAATGTTTTTGTCAATTATATATTTTAATTGTTACGTTTTTATAAAATATTTCATAATGATCTCTAACTGAATATTTATATTGCGTCAATAAATTTGTATTTGAATTATAAACCGTAAATATCACAAGTCTTATAGTAAAAGCATAACGATAAAAAAGTAAATTAGTTTTAAAATATTTTCCTTCCCATTATAAATCAAACATATTTGTAAATAAAATACTTCTCCTCTCCTTTTATATTTTGAATCAAACATATATATATATATATATATATATATATATATATATATATATATATATATATATATATATATATATATATAAATATAAATATATATATATATATATATATATATATATATATATATATATATATATATATAAAATTAAAATCTCTTTCCTATCTTTCTCTTCCCCTCCCTTCAATTGAATCAAACAGACTCTAAGATTTTGACAAATAAGTTAAAAATACAATAAAATTATTAAAATAAATACAGTTCTAATTTGTATCTCTTCTAGACAAACAGTTAGAATTCTAAAAGGAATAAGGGTCACTTTGGATGGACTTATCTAAAGTTATTTACTATAAATTTTGTGACACTGTTTAATTGATTTCTCTTTCTTTTCTTTCTTTTCATGTTGCTCAAGACTGATGAGCTCTTTCTCATGTTCTTCAAGCTTACCAAACAATGTTGCGGTGTCTAATGTCATGAGATTGTTAGCTTCCTTGATCTCCGTGACCTTAGGTTGTCATTCCTTATTAAGACATCTCAAACTTTTGTTAGTAGCAACATCATTGGAAACAGATCTACCAAGTGAATTTAAACGATTAATTAGGTGAATGAATCTCTTTTGCATTTCCGCAATGGTTTCACCATGCTTCATGTGAAAGAGATCAAACTCTTGAGTTAAAGTATAGATTCTAGTTGAAGGTGAGAAAATACTTAGAAGGGGGGGTTGAATAAGGATTTAGAAAATATTATGGCAATAAAAACATAATGATTTTTATCCTGGTTCGTTGAACTCAACTAATCCAGTCCACCCTATCAAGAGTGATTTGCCTTTCTCCACAAGGACTTAATCCACTATAATCAAACTGATTACAATATCAAACACTAAGAACAACTGTTCTTAGTCTTCTCAAGAACTACTGACCACAACTTGATCTTCTCAAGGAACTTTTACAATTAATTGTAAACTAAACAAGTGTTTGAATGCTTCTAAGTAAGCTATATCACAACTGTGATTTACACTTAAGTTTAAGAGCTTATGAAAACTATTTAGCAAAGAATAATAATTTGTATGAGAGCTTTGAGAGAGTTTTCAAATGAATTTGTTCAAAATTCGTCAACGTTCGTCAACTAAAGAAAGTTGTTGAAGGATTGCTTTTATAGACTTAGAAATCCAAGACGTTGCATGCTTGAAGACCGTGTACTGCAAAGTAGCTGTAACCTTTTGTCTTCACATCACTTGACCTTTCCTAGAAGTAGAACGTTTAGAGAAATCCTTTTTGCCTGAGTTCTTGTGTCTAGCATAAAAGAGGAAAGAGTAGTTTGGCATAACCAACGGATATAACTTTGAATAATCTTTTTCAACAAGTTTCTAATTCACAGCAATTAACATCAGAGCCTTGAGTGATCAGAGTCTTGATGTCTTCAGAGTTTGTTGTATCAGAGTGTTACAGCAAGTATGCTTCAGTGTGTAATTAATCAGAGCAGAGTTTAGAGATCAGATCCTCAGTACATGCAGCGTACAGTACTATCAGAGTCTTCTGAAAAAGAATGCTTAAAACTCTTCATACAAAGTCTTCAGTCTACGCTTCAGATGCTTCTGTAGCTTCTGCTTCAGATCCTTCTGTAGGCAGCGCTCAGAGTCTTTTGTAGGCAACGCTCAGAGTCTTCTAAGAGATGCTTCTGACGCTTCAGAGCCTTGCGTAGTTCAACGTTCAGATCCATTTTTGCTTTCAGAAGAATATTAACTTTAATATCTGCAGCAAAAATACTTGAACAAATTTAGAGTATATAATTTCTTAATACAAAATTTCATTAGTGTTATCATCAAAACATGGAGATATAACTAAGAACCAATCTGTGTTCTAACAATCTCCCCCTTTTTGATGATGACAAAAACATAAGAAATTTTGTTCAATAAAAGGTAAATTATAACTCCCTCTGAGATTATGAATCTCCCCCTGAATTGGATACTAAGAAAGAATAGAAACTTCCCTTTTTGCATGAGTATTCTTTTCAGAATTAGAGCCTGAAAGTTCAAAATTAGAACTTGATTTGGATGATCATTTCAGAATCAGAGCCTGATTGATTAAAACTTGATATGGGGATCTCAGAGTTACTTTAATGAATTTTGTCAGATTTATCATTAAGTTCTGAAAGACTAGAAAACTCATGTTAGTTAAGATTTGATATGTCTGAATTCCATTCAGGTAAAGTTTATTTGAACAGTCAGAATTTCATTTTCTCCCCTTTTTTGTCATAATCAAAAAGAAAAACTTTTGAAGACAAATAAAAGGAAACAGAGAGAAAAAAAAATACAGTCAGATAGAGAAAATATTCAGTTTCATTCATTCATTCAAATAGTTAGATAGAACAGACAAAAAAACATCAGATGATAAATTTAAAAACAAGTGCTCAAACATCAGATAAAGAAAACATAAATCTAGGATTGTTTGAAGAGAATCATCTTCAGAAGGTGGGTGATCTCAGAAGAAGATTCTTCTTGCTTGGACATCCACTTCTCAATATTCTCAGTCTTCTGATCTTGCCTAGCCATCCAGGACTTGATCTCAGATTGCCCAGCTTCCAACACATCAATCTTATCTTCTAATTCTGGGTTCTCTTTCTTGATCTCAGAAGAAGTAGACGGAGCAGATTCTGATGCAGGAGTAGGAGCAGAGTCAATTTCCATTGGAGTTGCAGAGTCTGGAGGCGCAGATGCAGATGATTTGTCCACAATCATCAGAGCCAAAGGATTCTCTTCCAAAATGACTTCAGAAACAGAGTCTTCAACAGACTCAAAAGTAGCAGACACTCCAGAGGATGAAGGTGCATTCTCAAGAAGCAATGTAGGAGATCTGGTTACATTCCAAAGCATTTTTATGGTAAGCTCAGTGAATCTGATCTTCGCATTATAAGAGCAAATACTCTTTAGATTTGAAGCAACAGTATTGAATCTGGCAATAAACTTATTCCAGCATTCTTTAGAAGCTTCTGGATTGATGCTTGAGAAACATTGTTCTTCCACAGAGTTTAGACTAATTCTGATTTCCTTTTTGAAACTAGCAAACAAAGTATTAACATCTAATCTGGATTTAGGTTTTATGTAGGTTTCCAAATTTGGTGGTTGAGGTTGGTCAGATGAGGATGGTATGGTGAAAGTTGGAATGATGATTAGAGGACGAGGATAAGAAGGAAAAAAGGGTTGTTCAGAAGGTAAAGTGAAATTTTTGAATCTGGATGAGGATGAAGTGGGAAACAGAAATGGTTTAAAGTTTGATGCAGAGGGAATGACATCAAATGGTTTAGAAGTGTAGGGGGTAAAAACAGAGTTACGAGAAAGCAAAGGTGCTAAGGGAATGATATCTAGTGGTTGTTTAAGATAGGTTTGAAGAACAGATGGAAGAATGGTTATAGAACGAGGTTTGTATGGAGTGGTAGGGTCAGATGGTTCTATTCTGGTATAAAAGTGTTTAAGTTTTAGACCAGAAGGAAGGGGATCAAAGGGATGTGGTTTAAAGGATGCAAAAGATACAAACTCAGATCTTCTTGGTTTAGGTTTTGGAGTGGGTTTAGGAATGATTGTAGCAGAGGGAATAGATGTATCTGGTTGTTTAGGTTCATATCCTCTGAGAGAGGGGGGTGAGCTTACATCTGGGTGAACATCAGATTCAGATGAATCAGATGAGGTAGATGAGGGACAGGATGTAGAAGATACATCAAACATAGTTTTGAGGGGTTGGACATCCAGAACCTCAGAATCAGATATGTATGATTCAGTAGGTTTGGGTTGCTCTGGTTGAGGATTAGGTTGTGGATTGGAAGGTATAGATTTTGGTGGTTCAGATATAATAGGTTCAGATGGTATTGGTTCAGGTTGGTGTGGAAAAGGAACTTGTGAGATTGGTTCTGCTAGAGTTGGTTCTGGTGGTGTTGGAGTTGGTTCTACTGCTTTTGTTGTTTGTGGTTCTGATGGAGGTATTTCAGATGATTTTGGTGCAGGAATTTGTTTGTCCGATGGGGGATTATCAGATGGTTTAGATTATGTTGGTTCAGATGGATACTTTTCAGATGGTGTTGCAATAGGTTGGGTTACAGATGGTCTAGGAGAAGGTTTCTTAG
Organism: Lathyrus sativus; assembly: GCA_963859935.3. NCBI lineage: Eukaryota > Viridiplantae > Streptophyta > Magnoliopsida > Fabales > Fabaceae > Lathyrus > Lathyrus sativus. The sequence goes on from OZ012735.1 coordinate 68,872,856, forward strand.
GTTTAGAAACACGAGGAGGTGAAGGTGAAGGTGATGGTATAATAGGTTCATGAAGAGTTTGATCAGATGTTAATACCTCTTATATAGTTTCCAGAATTTCTTTTAGACTTGCCTCTAGAGGATTGATTTCTGACTTCTTGACTCTCTTTGGCTTGACAGCAGCAGCATCACCAATAGCTTTCCTCTTAGGCTTAGAAGGTTCTTCTGAAGCAACTTTTCTCTTCTTCTTATGCCTGGCCTCATACAGATCTGGAACAGGTTCACCTGCCTTCTGAACCAGATTTGCTGGCAGAGGAATTCCTTCATTCAGACAATCTGTGATGTATTGCAGAACAATGTCCCTTGGCTCATTTGCAAAGAACATAGGAAAATTTGCAACTGGGACTCTTCGTTGAGTGACCTCTTCAGAGTTGATTTTTTTTGGAGCAGAAGTAACTTCTTCTACCACTTTCATTCTCTGAAGACTCTTCCCGTTCAGAGGTTTTCCAACTGCAAAAGCTAATTCTTCCTTCATTCCAGCTTCAAACAGATGACTGACAAAACCATTCTCAGTCAGAATGTCTGAGATAAGTCTTCCCATTGAAATCCAATTTCTGAGTTTCTAGTGCTTGTTTCTGAACTCTTCCCTTGACTGTTTAACATGCGTCCACAGATGATTAAACAGAAGATATGGCAGATCCACTTTGGTACTCTGACTCAGACAGTACATGAAGTAAAGCTGATCAATGTTGACATAATCTGGAGAATTTGAAGATTTTCTGTGGTGAATGCAGCTCATGAAAATCTTAGCCCAGATTCTGTAAACTGGTTTCAGATCCTTAACCTTGTTAGAAGCTACTTCAGATGAGCAAACTTCTTTGTATACTTCAGTCATGTCCACACGCCCAGAAGGTAGATTGGTGACTCCATTAGTCTCCTCATATCCTATGAGTTTTCTTATCAAAGCTTCAGTAATGATGATTTCTTTCCCAAGAACAAAAGAAACTATGAACTTAGGGCAACAAGATGCATGTATCCAGAATTCTTTTACTAGACGAGGGTAAACTGGTCCCATTAATCTGTCAAAGAACTTGGTCCAACACTGTGCATCAATGATGGGACGAAGATCATACCCATTTTTTGAAAATGATTCAAAGTTGACTATGGACTCACACAGAACTTCCAACTTATCAACAGACGTGAGTAATGTTCTGATAGGTTCCTTAAATGGGACAACACCCATGTTTGATGAAGCAACTACAACCATTATGGATTGAAACTGAGCTGAGGTTGAAGATGATGTAGTCATTGGTGAAGATGATGAAGGTTTAGGGTTTAGATGAAGGCTAAAGAGCAAACAGAAATGCATAAACGTGTTTGTGAGAGTGAAAAGTGTGAAATGGTGAGATTTGTGGAATTTATAGAAGAAATTTAGGGCAAACAGAAAGTCATACGCTCAGCACGTTTTCATTTAACATTTAATTGGCATTTAATGAAAAGAATATAATCATTTCAAAGCATTAAATGATTTTGACAATTGGAGGGAAAATCAAGAATTTCAACTATTCAAACGTTACCTCAAATGTCTCTTCAGTATTCTGCACGCCATCTTTTCAGATTCAGAGTGACACGTGTTTTCTTGCATGTGCTTCTGACATCTCTTTGATAAATGAAACGTTAGCCAACGTTCAGATCCTCCGAGACTCGTTAGTTCAGATACACACAGAAATAATAATTCAAGAAATTAAATAAATGACAGATGAAATACTTCAGACTTTTAAACATTTTGCATCTGAGAAATTTGCTTCTGATAAATATTATTCTAGAAAAAATTCCATACCAATATTTTTCAGAATAAACTTAAACCTATCTTCAGCAAGGGGTATGAAAATATCAGCCCACTGATGATGTGTATCAACAAAGGCTAAGTTTATAATACCCTTCTGAACATAGTCTATAATGAAGTGATGTTTAATTTCTATATGTTTAGCTTTAGAGTGTATAATTGGATTTTTAGATAAGCATATAACAGAAGTATTATCACAGAATATAGAAATATTACTCTCAAAGATCTGATAGTCTTCTAGCTAACTTTTCATCCAGAGCATATGCGTGCTACATCCAGCAGCATCAATATATTCTGCTTCTGTAGTTGATAAAGCAATTGTAGGTTGTTTCTTGCTGTGCCAGGAGATTAAATTTCTTCCCAGAAATTGACAACTTCCAGAAGTACTTTTTCTTTCAACTCTATCTCCAGCGTAATCAGCATCACAGAATCCAACTAGTTTAAATTCATCAGATTTTCTATAACACAAACCCACATTAGAAGTACCTTTCAGATACCTTAGAGTCCTCTTAACAGCTGTTAAGTGTGATTCTCTAGGATCTGATTGGAATCTTGCACACAAGTATACACTGAATAAAATGTCAGGTCTAGAAGAAGTTAAGTAGAGAAGAGATCCAATCATACCTCTGTAGAGTTTTTGATCTACTTTCTTACTTACCTCTTCCTTACCAAGAGTACTTGTTGGATGCATAGGAGTCTTTGCCATCTTACTATCAGTCATGTTGAACTTTTTCAGAAGCTCTTTTACATATTTGGTCTGATGAATGTAAGTGTAATCTGGAGTCTGGTTGACTTGAATTCCCAGAAAGAATCTCAATTCTCCCATCATGCTCATCTCAAATTCAACCTGCATACATTGAGAAAACTCCTTTACCAGCATAACATTTGTAGATCCAACTATAATATCATCCACATATATTTGACAAATTAACAGATCTTTCTTAAATGTTTTACAGAAGAGAGTTGTGTCCACTTTGCCTCTGATAAAAATTTTCTCCAGAAGAAAATTGCTTAACCTCTCATACCAAGCTCTGGGAGCTTGTTTTAAACCATAAAGAGATTTCTTAAGTTTAAAAACATATTCTGGAAATTTATCACTTTCAAAACCAGGAGGTTGGTGAACATAAACTTCCTCTTCTATAATCCCATTTAAGAAGGCACTCTTAACATCCATCTGATATAGAGTGATGTTATTTTGTGCAGCAAAAGAAATGAGTAAACTAATAGACTCTAACCTGGCCACAGGAGCATAAGTCTCTGTATAATCAATTCCTTCTTGCTGGCTATAACCTTGAGCAACAATCCTTGCTTTGTTTCTTTCAACTTCTCCTTTTTCATTCAACTTGTTTCTGAAGACCCATTTAGTTCCAATTATGTTGAATCCTTTTGGTCTTGGAACCATATCCCAAACGTCATTTCTTGTGAATTGATTGAGCTCTTCTTGCATGGCAATTATCCAGTCATTGTCTTGCAGAGCTTCATCCATAGAAGTTGGTTCAATAACTGACACCAAACCAAATAATGACGCTTCAGATGATCTGAGGTAGGATCTTGTTCTTATAGGGTCATCCTTCTTTCCAATGATCACATCCTCTAGGTGAGAGGCCTTGATTCTGGAAGATGATCCTCTAACATTTGATTCTTCAGAAATATTCAAGTTGTTCATTTGAGAAGCTAAAGGAATTGCATCTGGCGTTGCTTCTGGTTCCTTCACTTGAACCTTTTCTGCCTCTGAGCATTCAGAGTCTGTGAGAATTACTTCTCTATCTGCAGAACTTTCAAACTGCTTTGGCTTTTGAATGCCAAGCTTATCATCAAATCTAACATGTATAGATTCCTCCACAATCTGTATTTCAATATTGTATCCTCTGTAGCCTTTAGAGCGTTCAGAATAGCCAAGCATGAAACACTTTTGTGCTTTAGAATCAAACTTGTTCAGATTCTCTTTAGTGTTGAGCATATAACAAATACATCCAAAAGGATGAAAATAAGAAATGTTGGGTTTTTTGTTCCTCCACAATTCATAGGGAGTCTTTTCCAGAAGAGGTCTTACAGACACTTTGTTCTGAATATAACAAGTTGTGTTTATTGCTTCTGCCCAAAAATGCTTTGCCAGATTAGTCTCGTTGATCATGGTTCTGGCCATTTCTTGTAGAGTTCTATTTTTCCTCTCTACAACTCCATTTTGTTGTGGAGTTCTAGGGTAGGAGAAATCATGAGCAATGCCATTTTCATTAAAATATTTTTCAAAATATTTGTTTTCAAATTCACCACCATGATCACTTCTGAATTTAACAATTTTAAAATCTTTTTCATTCTGGACTTGTTTGCAGAAGTCAAAGAACACAGAATGTGACTCATCATTGTGTTTTAGGAATTTCACCCATGTCTATCTGCTATAGTCATCAACAATGACCAATCCATACTTCTTGTCTCTGATGGATGCAGTTTTCACTGGTCCAAACAGATCAATGTGAAGTAACTCTAATGGTCTTGAAGTTGAAACGACATTCTTAGTTTTAAAAGAAGATTTTGAAAATTTTCCTTTTTGACATGCTTCACAAAGAGCATCTGAGTTGAACTTCAACTTAGGAAGTCCTCTGGCTAGATTGAGTTTATTAATCTGAGATATACATCTCATATTAATATGCCCCAATCTTCTGTGCCAGACCCATTGCTCATCATTAACAGACATAAGGCATTTTACATTTTGAACCTTAAGTTCTGAAAGATTGATTTTATAAATGTTGTTCTTCCTCTTTCCATTAAATAGGATTGAGCCATCCTTCTGACTAACAGCTTTGCAACATTTTTTATTAAAGATTATGTCATAACCATTGTCACTTAATTGACTTATGGACAATAGATTATGCTTTAATCCTTCTACCAGTAAAACATTAGATATAGAGGGAAGGTTACCATTGCCAATAGTACCAGAGTCAATTATCTTGCCCTTCTGATTCTCTCCAAACTTGACGTCTCCTCTAGATTTAAGCTCCAAGCTTTGGAACATAAACCTTTCTCCCGTCATGTGACGTGAGCAGCCAGAGTCCAGGTACCATGATTGGCGTCTTGACTTTGCTGCTAAATACATCTGCAACAGGTATTATCTTATCCTTAGGTACCCAGATCTTTTGGGGTCCTTTTGGGTTAGTTGCCTTAAAAGTTTGTCTGAACTTCTGTCTTTTTACAACAGGTTTGTTCTGACTAACTTTTGGTTTAAACACAGGAACATTCTGATCAGAACGTGTGTGTTTAATATCATTCAGATGACCAAACTTAAAATGAGAGTATAAGGGAGTCTTCTTAATGATAGTTTTATCAACAGGTATTGGATTTAAATCCTTTCCAGAGGAAGATTCATATCCAATTCCTTTCCTGTTGTTTCTGCTAACTCCATAGATCATTGAAGCCATCTTGCTTCTATCTATGCTTTTAGTCAGAAACTTCTGAAAACTAAAGTCATATTCTTCTAAAATATTTTTTGCATTTTGACTTAGTTTTAGATTCAGAGTCTTGTTGAGCTTTTTCAAAATTGTTTTTCATTTTCAAATTATTTTCTTTGAGCTCAGTAACTTCTGACTTTAACAGACTATTCTCAGATTCAAGATTGCATTTAAGCTTCTTGCATTTGAACTTAATTTGGTTATAGTTATTCAGGACTTCTGATAAAACTTTAATAAGTTCTTCCCTAGAGAGATCAGAAAGTACCTCTTCTGAGTCAGATTCAGAATCAGATTCAGATCCAGATGATCCTTCATCCTGATCTTCCACACCTGCCATCAAAGCCATGTTGGCGCATTCTTCTTCAGATTCTGATGAAGATTCAGATGCATCTGAATCATCCCATGTAGCCATTAGAACTTTCTTTTTATGATCAGGATTTCTTCTTGGCTTCTCCTTCTGAAGCTTTGGACATTCATTCTTGTAATGACCAAGTTCTTTGCATTCATAGTAAACAACCTCCTTCTTTCCAGATCTTTTGTGTCCAGAGGACTCCTTGCATTGATCTGGCTTCTTGAAGTTCTTGAAATTCCTCTGTTTGTGCTTCCAGAGTTTGTTGATTCTTCTGGACAGCAAGGACATTTCATCTTCTTCTTCAAAAGAAGACTGTTCAGAACTTTCTTCTAACACCTGCAATGCTTTCACAGATTTGTTAGACTTTAAAGCAACTGACTTACCTTTCTTTTGAGGCTCGTCTTCTTCAAGTTCAATTTCATGGATCCTCAGAGAGCTGATTAGTTCCTCCAATGTGATCTTGTTCAGATCCTTAGCTAGCTTCAGAGCAGTGACCATTGGTCTCCATCTGATGGGCAAGCTTCCGATGATCTTCTTCACATGATTAGCAGTTGAATAGCCTTTGTCCATCACTTTTAATCCAGCTGTGAGGATCTGGAATCTAGAGAACATAGCTTCTATAGATTCAGATTCTTCCATTTTAAAGGCTTCATATTTCTGGATCAGCGCCAGAGCCTTGGTCTCTTTAACTTGTGAGTTCCCTTCATGAGTCATCTTTAAAGACTCAAACAAATCAAATGTTGTTTCTCTGTTGGTCATCTTCTCATACTCAGTATGAGATATAGCATTTAATAAGATTGTTCTTGCTTTATGATGATTTATGAACTCCTTCTTTTGAGCTTCAGTCATATATTTTCTATCAATTTTCTTTCCATCCCCATCAGTGAGGTGAACATAACCATCAATGACCAAGTCCCAAAGATCAGCATCATCACCAAGGAAGAAACTCTCTATTTTGTCCTTCCAATAGTCAAACTTCTCCCCATCAAACATAAGGGGTTTTGTGCTGATTTTATCCCTTTCTTCATATCTGTTGTTGCTGTTGGATGTTGAAGCTTTAGCCATATTATTAACCAAAGAATATCAAGAGTTTTCTCACTGGATCTTTTCTGTCACTGTGAAGTGATAACACACATAGAACCGGAGCTCTAATGTCAACTGAAGGTGAGAAAATACTTAGAAGGGGGGGGGGGGTTGAATAAGGATTTAGAAAATATTATGGCAATAAAAACACAATGATTTTTATCCTGGTTCGTTGAACTCAACTAATCCAGTCCACCCTATCAAGAGTGATTTGCCTTTCTCCACAAGGACTTAATCCACTATAATCAAACTGATTACAATATCAAACACTAAGAACAACTGTTCTTAGTCTTCTCAAGAACTACTGACCACAACTTGATCTTCTCAAGGAACTTTTACAATTAAATGTAAACTAAACAAGTGTTTGAATGCTTCTAAGTAAGTTATATCACAACTGTGATTTACACTTAAGTTTAAGAGCTTATGAAAACTATTTAGCAAAGAATAATAATTTGTATGAGAGCTTTGAGAGAGTTTTCAAATGAATTTGTTCAAAATTCGTCAACGTTCGTCAACTGAAGAAAGTTGTTGAAGGCTTGCTTTTATAGACTTAGAAATTCAAGACATTGCATGCTTGAAGATCGTGTACTGCAAAGTAGTTGTAACCTTTTGTCTTCACATCACTTGACCTTTCCTAGAAGTATAACATTCAGAGAAATCCTTTTTGCCTGAGTTCTTGAGTCTAGCATAAAAGAGGAAAGATTCGTTTGGCATAACCAATGGATATAACTTTGAATAATCTTCTTCAACAAGTTTCTAATTCACAGCAATTAACATCAAAGCCTTGAGTGATCAGAGTCTTGATGTCTTCAGAGTTTGCTGTATCAGAGTGTCGCAGCAAGTGTGCTTCAGCGTGTAATTAATCAGAGCAGAGTTTGGAGATCAGATCCTCAGTACATGCAGCATACAGTACTATCAGAGTCTTCTGAAAAACAATGCTTGAAACTCTTCATACAAAGTCTTCAGTCTATGCTTCAGATGCTTCTGTAGCTTCTGCTTCAGATCCTTCTGTAGGCTGCGCTCAGAGTCTTCTGTAGGCAACGCTCAGAGTCTTCTAAGAGATGCTTCTGACGCTTCAGAGCCTTGCGTAGTTCAATGTTCAGATCCATTTTTGCTTTCAGAAGAATATTAACTTTAATATCTGCAGCAAAAATACTTGAACAAATTTAGAGTATATAATTTCTTAATACAAAATTTCATTAGTGTTATCATTAAAACATAGAGATATAACTAAGAACCAATCTGTGTTCTAACACTAGCTAGTTTGACATCATTTGTTCCCTCATGGGCAACTTGTAATGGTCCCACATAGCCTTAGCGGTCGTACAATGATAAACCCTATAGTATTCATCAACTCCTAAAGAGTATATGAGAACATTTTTGGATTTCCAATCATAATTATACTTTTTCTCATCATCATCGTTCCATTGCTCTTCCGGTTTAGGTACAACAATATTATTCACATTGGTCATGGTTATTTCAACAGGACCATTTTGAATAAAGTTCTATACCTTTCTATCAATAGAATTGATATGCACCCACATAAAATCATTTTAATAACCGTAATTCTCGCCATTAAAAACCAGCTACTCACTTGACCGAACCATCTGTTCTTCAAGTCTTTCACTCGGCTGATTTTGATTGCAAGATATTTGACCCCAAATCTTCCAAAAAATCCTTCGGTTACCGTTACTCCCTTGACCTAACTCACCGTTCTTCAAGGATTTCACTCGGCTGAATCTGTAATTCAAAGATTTGTGCAAAAACTCCCAAATCTCTCAAGATCTTGGAGGACAAAACCCCAATGGTTTTATTCAAAGAAAATCCTATTGAATCTCTACCCGAACTTGATTTACAAATCCTACATTTGGATGTTATCACTCTTGACAAAGCTTAATCAATAAAGATGATTATGTGTGATTATTGATGAACGCAGTTGTGAGAGTGAAGATGAAAAGAAAAACAATGTATCTTTCAATTTTCTCCTTGAAGTGATGCATAAGAGTGTGTGTGTGTGTGTGTGTGTGTGTATATATATATATATATATATATATATATATATATATATATATATATATATATATATATATATATATATATATATATATATATATATATATATATATATATATATATATATATATATATATATATATATATATATATATATATATATATATATGTACATAGATGAGTAATAGAAAAAACTGATTTTGGGAACACAATAACATAGAAAAATGGGTAACCTCACGTGAGAGGTCGACCTGAAGCATCTATGAGTCGACCTAAACAATGCAGTGGCTAAAACTGCATAAAAGTCTGCTCATACGTCGACCTACAAGGGAGCTATGCGTCGATGCATGCAATGAAGAAAAATACAAACTTATTTCTTTCAGTATGCGTCGACCTGAAGGGGACCATGTGTCGATCCAGTGTCGATGCAAGCAAGGCAGAGAATTTCAAAGTATCATCTCTGTAGCGTGAATCGATCTATGACCACCATAAGTCGACCTAAGGCACAAAAAATGACTCAAAAACCCTTTTTTGGTATTGTGTATGATCCTATAGGTCTAAAACATGAATAAGGATATTTATGCACATTTGCAAGAGATGAATGCATGGATTAGACAAGGTGATACCCTCCAAAATACATAAGTACTAATTTTCCTAGTTTTAACATCATTAAAACATAGTACAAAAAGGAACCTTGCCCTCACATAAAGTATCTCAAATAAAAATCATTGAGTATAAGCAACAACTGAATAAAATCATAATTCACAGGATTCATACAAATTCCAACCAACATATAATGACAACAATATTGGATAAGGTTCATCATCACACAACCTAACCTAAGAAATTTTAGCTATACATTATTCAGAGAAAAATACCATAATCGGTAGATAAAAATAACATGATAAGTCCCCTGAAGAGATGGCCTCCAATGGCTTCAAATGTCCTAAAAATCCCCTTTTCTGCTCCCAAACTCGTGCTCTAGTCTCCAAAATTCGTAACCCTTATCAAAAAGCAGAAAATCCACCTTTAAAGCTGTCAGAACGCGTCAGAAAAAGCCTAGAAAAAACAACCATCATGCGCATTATAAAAGCATCGTGCGCGTGATGTATCCTTTTTGCCTCTATCGCGCATGCGATGGTGTGCGATAGTGTGCATGATTATTTCAGTAGCTGCATGGAAAATCACCTTTTTCACCAAAAATTCCACTAAGTCCCATTCTTCCATACTTGACTATTTTTCGCTCATTCTTGGGCCTTTCTTCGTCATTTTGGCTCCTCTTTTGCTCGTTTTCCCTAATTCTTTGACTAATTATATATAATGACATATTGTCATCCATACTCCATTTCACATTTCTTGAATCCCAAATGCTTGAAAAATTAATTAATTCTTTATATTCCAAGCCCTTGGAGCTTGTTACAACTCATACAAGGCTTTATGCAGCTTGTACGCCTCCCTTCTTTGTTCTCTTTCACAAACCCAAAAGGTTGTATTAGAGACCAATTCCTATTTGCACCTATAACCATAACCAACCTTATGGTTTCATGTCTAGCTACAGGTGTAAACACTTCAAATTAGTTATTGAATGCCAAATATGACTTAAATTGGACCATCTTTCTTGGATTTTTTTAACTGTTTAATTGTGTTTTAATTGAATTATACCATGAAAATGTGTGAATTTTCAATATAATTGCATATACCTTTGGATTCCTTGATTTGTGTGTTATTTTGTAGGTTTCCTTGCTTGAATGGATGCTTAGGGACCTTTAAGAGATGGAAGAAGGTTTAGAAGATCATTTTGGTAAAATTTTGAAGTTGAAGCTCGCTTAGCCCGGTTTCCAGCGCAAAGCCCGCTTAGCTTGGTTTCCAGCGGGTCACGAAATTTAGAGGCAGTAGCTTTTGGCCTTAGTGGTCGCAGTGCAAGGCCTGGGCGAGATAGCTCGCAGTGCGAGCTCAAATATTTCTGAAGGGCAGTTTAACTGTTCCAAAGGCACTTGAAGTGCCTAAAAAGGGAGCTTACAGTGCGAGCTAGTACAGATTTTAGGAGATATTTATGTACTTTTCTTACTTTTTAGGAATCATTCTTAAATATTCTTTTACACAAACATTTCCTTGGAGCACAAAAACCACAAGTTCTTCATTTCTTCATCAAGAAATGATCTTTATCAAATAGAAGCTAGATTCACATCCATTATTGATTCTTCATCGTGAATGCATATTCAACTTCTATCTTTCCTTGTGAAGCAAGCTACAATGGTGATGGGTAGCTAAACTCCTTTGTATCAAGGGTAGATGTAGTCTTCCTTGATCTTGTATGTATTTTCTTTAATCTTTTGTATATGAACAAGTTGATGATTAATATATGGTGAATATCTTTGTTCTTAATGATATATCTTTGATTTGAATCACTCTAGACATAGATTTTGCAAAACTTGATCTAAGATATTCATCTATCAATGAACAAACTCTAGACATAGATTTATGAGTTGATATTTGCTTTGTATCAATCTTAAATATTATTGTATTGGTTGTTAGCATGAGACATCATCTACTGATGGATACAATAATACTCACGAAACCGCTTTAGACATAAATTGTATTGAGAAGGTGAATGATTATATTGATCAAAAACAAATTCGCATGCTTGATTAATCGAATATATGCAAGTTAGGTTGATGAAATCTATTCCTGATATGATTTGTTAAACAAACATCTTTCAAACTTTACGTTTTGCTACTAAATCTTGTGAAAACTTATGATTCCAAACAAAAATCTTTTGAAACCCTTACTTAAAACTCTTTGAACTATAGAACGGAGGTAATATCACTACAATACTTGTGGAAACGATAAATTTATCACCCACATATTATACTTTCAACAAAATGGTGTCGTTGTCGGGGATTGTTGATTGATATTGCAGGCATTGCAATAGTTTATCTTGTTTTAAGCTTTGTATTGTTATCTCTTACCTCAGTTCATATTCCTTGAGCTTGTTAATTAGTTCGGTTAATGTTTCAGATATCTATTTATGCAAGGAAGTGTACCCGTAGACCAACTTCTATTTGATCCAGAGATTGAAAGAATTGTGCGGAGACTTAATAGCAAAACCAGAAGACGGTGACAACTAGCTAAATAAAGAAGGGAGCGCAAAGGAACTTCTTCAAGTAATCAACCAACTACCCCCATTGTTATTCTAATTATAGAAGAACCACCTCCACCTATACCTCCTCGGAGAGGTCCATGTACCAATAGTCTGCGACATAATGCTCAGTTTACTCGTAATACTAATAATGGAAGGCACTTAGAGATGAAAACGGGAATTCTTCAACTCTTATATTCAAATCTATTTATCGGGCTAGATCACAAAGACTCGTTCACTTATTTTACAAAGTTCTACGAGATTGCGGGAGTAACGAGAGCTCCATAAGATGAAGAGGAACAATTGTTAAGAGGTTATTCCCTCATGATAACACGAAATCATATAGATGTTTTTATGCATAATTCGACTAAAAGCTAACCGTTTTCGATCCGATTTCGGGTTATTTCCGTGTATTTGTCTGATGTTTTTGCAGGTATTCAACGATCACGTCTAAACAAGGCAACATGAAGAAAAGAAGCAATCCCAGATGAAATATGGACGAAAAAGGAGTGAAAACACAGTGAAAAGCGCAACAATTAGTTTTTGCTGATGTGACGACCGTCACAGATGCATGACGACCGTCACACAGGTGACGACCGTCACACCTTGTGACGACCGTCATGCAGGCAAAAACGCCCCACTCAGATTACACGTCAAAAGAGCAGTTCCAATTCGCATTAAGTGGTCCACTACTCCCTAAATTATATGCCTCAAGGTCCATCATCCTCAGAGATAACCGTTGGGATTCCACTTCTATAAAAAGGGAAGCAGGGGACTTCAAAAAGGGAGCTGCATTCATACCACGAAGTGCTGCCGAATTGGCATATTTACAGGTTTTCATTTTGATCGACTTCTGTTTTAACATAATGCAATTTATTATTTATTATTATTATTATTTATGTTTTGTTCTTCCCAATTCCATGTCTAGCTAAACTTAGGCAATCGATATGTAGTAATAATTCGAATGGGATTTGATAACTCTTGTTTGAAAACTTTCTTTTCACAAAAAAATAATCTATGGTCTAAGTGTTTAAAATTGATTCACTGAATAAACTTCGTCGCGAAAGCGAGAACTTATTTAAAAGTAGTTTTGCCACGAAAGTGGGAAATTAATTAAGATACGAACCAACAAGCGAAAGCTGCGGTAAGGTCAGATAGTAAACACTAGGCATTTGTTTTAATAACAGCGAAAGCACTTTAAAACGAATTAGAACTTAGAGATTTCCAAAAAATAGTTTTAACCCCGAACGGGATACGAAAGTGTACGTTTGGCCCTTAGGATTATGATTAGCGTCAATAACCATCGTGAGACGAGAGTCTTCAAATCTCCATTTTCTGCTTAAATAAACTGTGAAAACTATTTCATACACCAGTAACTTATCAAATCCCTGAAGAACACAATTACTACGTATCGATTCAATTAATTAAAATCTAAACAGTAATCTTAGTTCCCTCTTTTAGTGACAATCTTATTCCCTTAAAACATATTCTACCTAGCTAAACATAGTAACTCCCGAGAACACTAGTTTGATTATGAGTCCCTGTGGGATCGATATCTTTTATTACTACGCGATAGACTGTGCACTTGCAGTTAGTTGTATTAAACATAGAAAGTCGCGATCAAGTTTTTGGCGCCGTTGCCGGGGACCCGTTTAGTCAATAGTGTAACCTTCTGTTACACCGTATAGACTAGGTTAACAATTTTCATTTTTCCTTTACTAGTGTTGTCGATTGTATGCCAAGAAATCGCCCGCAAAGCGATATCGTAAAACCTTCAGTCGCAGAACTAGAACGCTTCTTACATTTAAGAAGTAGAATCATTGAGTACCAACTCAAACAACTCAAACATAACACTCCCGAACCTCTCACTCCCATTCCCAAATCAGAAGAAGAAGAACCAGAGATGGCTGAAGGACCTCCGAATAAACCGCTGAAGGCATACGCTACACCATCTCAGATGGAGCCTAGAAGTAGCATTGCTGCCCCAGCTATTACCCGAAATGATTTTGAGCTGAAACCATCATTGTTGTCGGCTGTACAACAAAACCAATTCTCAGGAAACGCAACTGAGGATCCGAACGAACATCTAACGAAGTTTGTACAATACGCAGACACAGTGAAAGCAAATGGAGTAACTCCAGACGCGATAAGACTTCGTCTTTTCCCATTCTCTCTTAGAGATAGAGCATGGACATGGTTACAATCGTTACCATCCAACTCCGTTACGACGTGGGAGCAATTGAAGAACGTCTTCTTAGCGAGATATTTTCCACCAAGCAAAACTGCTATGCTTAGAGCTCAAATCAACGGATTTCGACAAAAAGATACTGAATCTCTTTACGAAGCATGGGAACAATTCAAAGATATGATGAGAACATGTCCTCACCACGGTCTAGAAGACTGGGTGACAATCCATACCTTCTATAATGGGCTTCTATACAATACTAGATTGACAATAGACGCTGTCGCGGGCGGTGCACTTATGGATAAGCCATACGATGAAGCCTATCAATTAATAGAAAACATGTCACAAAACCATTTCCAATGGGGAGGTGAACGCACTCCAACTGAGAAAACCACAGCGAAAGGTGGGATGTACGAAATCAGTAGCCTTGAAAAGTTCAATGCTAAAGTAGATGCTCTAGCGCAGAAGATTGATAGTCTGACCGTTAACCCCACTGCAATTGTCGCTGCAGTAACTCCAAATTGCGAGTTATGCGGAAGCACCACTCATAATGCACCCGAATGCCCATTGCTAGCCGGAATCCCGCCAGACCAGGTAAATTATGCTCAAGGAAATCCCTACGCAAATACCTACAACCCAGGTTGGCGAAATCATCCAAACTTTTCTTACAAAAGCGAAAATGCATTGCAAATGCCTACTGCTCCGCAAGGATATCAAAAACCAGCTGCTCAGAATGCACCTAGGAAATCAAACCTCGAATTGATGATGGAAAAGTTCATAGCTACTCAAGCTCAGACGAACAAAGAGTTCCTGAATCAAAACATACACACTAGCGAGCAAATTAAACAGTTGACAGGAAAAGTAGACGCTTTAGCCACCCACAACAAAATGTTAGAAACTCAGATATCACAAGTGGCTCAACAACAAGCATCTGCTGCCGCACCTGCTGGCACATTTCCTGGACAACCCGAACAGAATCCCAAAGGCCAAGCAAATGTTGTAATACTAAGAAGTGGAAAAGAATTGGACGAACCGATCGACCCGAGGACCGAAAACTCAGCCATGCAACAGAAACCAACTGAACAAGCAGAAAAGGAATCTGAGTTAGAGAAGAAGGAGGACAACGAGAAGGAGGACACCGCAAGTGAAAAAACTCAAGCACCTCCAGCGCCATATAAACCACCTATTCCTTATCCGCAAAGACTATTAAACTCTAAAACTTCAGGACAGTTTAAGAAATTTGTAGAGCTCCTTAAACAGCTGAATATTACTATTCCTTTTACAGAAGCGATAACTCAAATGCCGTCATACGCTAAATTTCTCAAAGAGATCTTGTCGAATAAGAGAAAGATCGAGGATAACG
Organism: Lathyrus sativus; assembly: GCA_963859935.3. NCBI lineage: Eukaryota > Viridiplantae > Streptophyta > Magnoliopsida > Fabales > Fabaceae > Lathyrus > Lathyrus sativus. The sequence continues at coordinate 68,888,262 of OZ012735.1, forward strand.
AAACAGTTACACTTACTGCAGAGTGTAGCGCTATTATTCAAAATCGCATGCCTCCTAAATTAAAAGACCCAGGTAGTTTCTCCATACCCTGCGTCATAGGAAAGTTCGTAATAGACAAAGCTCTATGCGATTTAGGAGCCAGTATCAGTGTTATGCCTTTATCTATATGCAAAAAGCTGAATATGGGAGACCTCAGGCCAACCAAAATGTCCGTACAATTAGCTGACAGATCAGTAAAATACCCCGTCGGAATACTGGAAAACGTTCCAGTACGCATAGGACAATTCTACATTCCAACCGACTTCATAATCATGGACATCAAGGAGGACACTGTAACCCCAATTATCCTAGGAAGACCATTCCTAGCTACAGCCGGAGCGATTATAGACGTGAAGAAAGGAAGGCTAACATTCGAAGTAGGAGAAGAAAAGATAGAGTTCATTCTTACCAAGTTCTTACAAGCACCAGCAATAGACGATACCTGCTATTTAGTAGACAAAATTGACGAATGCATAAGAGAACTTGAAAATGAAGAGACCACGTATTCAGAAATAATAAAGATTCAAATACCCGACATTTCTGAAGACGACAATTAGCGTAAACCGTATAAAGACGACAGCCTAAGCGAAAGCTTAGCACTGACCCCAAACCATATGCCAGGTCCGAAGAACCCATCTTTAGAACTTAAAACACTACCCAAAAACCTTAGATATGAATTTCTAGACGATGAACTAAAAAGACCAGTGATAGTCAACGCCGACTTAGGACAACCAGAAACCGAAAAGTTATTAGAAGTCCTAAAGAAGTATCCCACTGCGTTAGGCTATAACATAAGCGATCTAAAAGGTATAAGCCCTTCAATCTGTATGCATCGAATTACAATAGAGGAAGACTCTAAAACCTCTCGAGAGCATCAGAGAAGACTGAACCCCATCCTGAGCACTGTAGTCAGAGATGAAGTAAAGAAATTACTAGATGCAGGAATCATCTATCCGATCTCCGATAGTGAATGGGTTAGCCCAGTTCATGTCGTACCAAAGAAAGGAGGAGTCACAGTAGTTAAAAACGAAAAAGGCGAATCGATAACAAAAAGAGTCGTGACTGGAAGTAGGATGTGTATTGATTATAGGAAGCTTAACAAGGCTACGCGCAAAGATCACTTCCCGTTACCCTTCATAGACCAAATGTTGGAAAGACTAGCCAAACACTCATATTTCTGCTATCTAGATGGTTACTCAGGATTCTTCCAAATTCCCATCCATCCTGATGACCAAGAAAAGACTACATTCACTTGTCCTTACGGTACTTTTGCTTACCGCCGAATGCCGTTCGGACTCTGTAACGCTCCAGCAACCTTCCAAAGATGCATGATGGCAATCTTCGTAGATTTCATAGACGACATTATGGAAGTGTTTATGGACGATTTCTAGGTATGTGGACAAAGTTTCGAAGGATGCTTACAAAACTTAGAAATGGTACTAGAACGTTGCGTAAAAGTAAACCTCGTCCTAAACTGGGAGAAATGCCATTTTATGGTCCGACAAGGAATAGTTCTAGGACATGTCATATCAGATAGAGGGATTGAGGTAGACAAAGCTAAAATAGAGATTATAAAAGATCTCCAACCTCCAAAATTCGTACGAGAAATACGGAGTTTTCTAGGACATGCCGGTTTCTACAGAAGATTTATAAAAGATTTCTCGAAAATCACAAAACCTCTGACCGGCCTGTTGATAAAAGATACTGAATTCGTCTTCGACGACGACTGTTTAAAAGCATTCGAAACATTGAAATCAGCCCTTATCACCGCACCAATCATGCAACCACTAGATTGGAGACTACCGTTTAAAATCATGTGCGACGCGAGTGATTACGCTGTAGGCGCAGTTCTAGGACAAAGGAAGGACAAGAAACTCCATGCTATCTACTATACCAGTAGAACCTTAGATCCTGCCCAAATGAACTACGCTACCACAGAAAAGGAACTTCTAGCAGTTATATTTGCGCTTGACAAATTCCGTTCTTACTTAGTAGGAGCAAAAATTATAATATACACAGACCACGCTGCCATAAGGTACCTAATAAGCAAAAAGGATGCCAAACCAAGATTATTGAGATGGATCCTGTTATTACAAGAGTTTGACTTAGAAATCAAAGATAAGAAAGGAACCGAGAACGTTGTTGCAGATCACTTATCCCGAATAGAAGGCATCAGACATGAACCAGTACCGATAAATGACGATTTCCCGTACGAACGTCTGATAGCCAAATTGGAAAGTGACATACCCAACTCAATCTCGGAAGATCCAGAATTCGAAAAAGCTGTAGAATCCGTCTATGCCCAAGTCACATTACCTTGGTATGCTGACATCGTTAATTACCTCGCTGCGGGCGTGCTTCCACCAGATCTTACTTATCAGCAAAAGAAGAAATTCTTCCACGATCTGAAACACTATTATTGGGACGAACCCCTACTCTTCAAGAGAGGGGCCGACAACATATACCGTCGCTGTGTACCAGAGGAAGAAATAGAAAATATTATTTCCCAATGCCACTCAGCACCATACGGTGGTCATGCTAGTACGTCCAAGACGTGCGCTAAGATTCTCCAAGCTGGCCTATTCTGGCCTAATCTCTGGAAAGACGTTCACATCGCTGTGCAAAAGTGCGATAGATGCCAACGAACTGGCAACATCTCACGACGCGATGAAATGCCTCAAAAAGGAATCTTAGAGGTAGAAATCTTTGACGTCTGGGGAATAGATTTCATGGGACCTTTCCCACCTTCTTTTGGTAACAATTACATACTCGTCGATTACGTGTCTAAATGGATAGAAGCCATAGCTGCTCCAACAAACGACGCACGAGTAGTAATCAAACTCGTTAAAAACACAATCTTTCCTAGATTCGGTGTACCCAGAATCGTCATTAGTGACGGAGGATCTCACTTCATATCACGAATATTCGATAAACTTCTTTCTAGATATGGAGTCAGGCACCGAGTAGCTACACCCTATCATCCGCAAACTAGCGGACAAGTAGAGGTCTCGAACAGAGAAATAAAACAGATCTTGGAAAAGACTGTCGCTACCTCGAGAAAAGATTGGTCATCGAAGCTACAAGAAGCCTTATGAGCCTATAGGACCGCATTTAAGACACCAATAGGTACTACCCCCTATAAATTAGTTTACGGTAAATCCTGCCATCTCCCTGTAGAGTTAGAGCATAAGGCCTTTTGGGCCATTAAGACACTCAACTTCAACTACACCGAGGCAGGAGAAAAGCGAATCTTGAACCTACACGAGTTAGAAGAACTTCGATTAGACGCTTACGAAAATGCCCGTATCTACAAAGAGTGAACTAAAAGGTGGCATGATAAACGTTCAATCAGGAAACAATTCAGTGTGGGAGACATCGTATTGCTCTTCAATTACGATTAAAACTCTTCCCAGGAAAACTAAAATCTAGGTGGTCTGGACCCTATGAAGTGACTAAAGTACTTCAGAGTGGAGCTGTTGAAATTACCGATAAGACGAATGCACCATTCATCGTAAACGGGCAACGTCTAAAACATTACAATAAGAACGACAACAGTCCTCAAGTCAGCAATATAACATTGCTTGAGCTTCCAGCTCAGACACCCGAATAGCTTCTCACCAAGCTATCGTCAGGCTTTAGACGTTAAAAACATCGCTTACTGGGAGCCAACCCAAATTTCCCTCGTTATTGCATTTCATTTTTCCTTAAAATTCTATTTTGAAAAATCCAACAAAAATTATAAAATTACTACTACTTTCTACTTTCGTACTTTTATTCCTATTTTATTTTTTTTCTCTTTTGTCTTTTGTTTCTACCACTTTTCGTTTCTAAAAACCTGACTTCAATTTCCTGTTTCAAACTTTTCAGGATTTTTAAAAGCCTTCAAAACATTTCTTCTGTTTTCTCCGAATTACCTGCGAGTATGGCCGAGTACGATTTCACAAAGGTTCACTTTAAAGGACTCGCTCAAAAGGCGAGATTTGCAGCACTAACCGAAAGAGAATTCGCCTTAACGCTGTATTATGACAAGGCTACTATGGATAAACTAGGGATCACGGATAGCAATCAATACCTGTTCAATCAACTGGGTTGGGAGAACACTGCTCTGAAAACACGTTTCGCTACCTACAAGGATCTTACCTACGAATTCCTTAGTTCTTTCAGATACACACCCAACTATGGTTTTGGATCCAGCACAGAGTTGATTACCTTCCGATTGTTTGGAATGGACCAAACCCACAGCAGGATGTCACTAGCTAACCTCCTAGGATTCCCTAGCGGACCGCATGTGTTCATCAGTGCAGAAGATGAAGATATTGATTTGCAACTCGATCACTTCTGGGGTAGAATTACAGGCGACTATCACTCTGAACCAGACAAAATGTACAATGATGACATACATAACCCAGCCTTCAGATACTTCCACAAGATACTAGCTCACACCTTGTTTGGAAAAGAAGAAAATATTACTACAGTGTCTAAGGAGGAGTTATTCATCATGTTCTGTGCTTCTCAGGGACGGACAGTAAATGCAGTGCCTTTCATGATGAGATCTTTCAAACGCCTCACACTGGAACCTCAGACACCTATTCTCATAGGAGGCCTAGTAACAATGATTGCCCACGAGCTTGGCCTTAGATTCCATTTAAATGCCAACACTCGTTTTGGTACCATCAGACCCATGAACATACAATTCTGCTTTAACAGGCGCATCTTAGGGACTATGGGACCTGGACCGTATGAGTACCTTATTAACGAAAAACCAGTACAGCTATTCACACCGCCTGATCATCTGATGACAAGCATCCACAACAAGGATAACTGGCTCTACGAATTGGATGAGCCTATGGGACCTCCTTCACCTCAGTCAACACCCCAGAACTATATGTATGACAGTGACCACATCTCTGAGGCACACGACTATATGTACTATGAGGACGCTGCCTCTGAAACTGAAGTAGACCCTATGACTCCTCCACACTACAATACTTATCCTGAGCCTATCCCTGAGGAGACCACCGACAAAATGGATACCGTGTTACTCAGATTGGACGACGTTGATAAAGCTCTGACTAATGTAAAAGCTGATATCGCAGGCATGCACAACGAACTGGTAGGCTTCATGGATCTAGTCTGCGACCAACTCGACTATTATTCACAGAAATTCGATGAGTTGAAGGCACGAAAAGACTAGTTATTAGCTCGTAGCAGTAGTTTCAGTTTAGTCTAGTCTAGTTTAGTTTAATTTAATCATTTGGATTTTTCGCATTGTTAGTTTTCATTATGTACTACATACAATTGTTTCCATTTTATGTTATTTCAATTCTAGTTTTCATGCAATTATTCTGTTTTCGCATTATTTGTTGTTTGTTGGCTGTTATATTACGTCACCGTATCAATACTAAGCTTTAAAATCACCACGAGTACGCCCTCAGAGCAAAATTCTGCGTTCTGCAGATTTTGCTGCTGTGACGACCGTCACAGCCCCATGACGAGCGCCACGCGGGTGACGACCGTCACGCAGTCCAGAACTGCTATCTGATAAAACAGGGTTCGTGTTCCCTTCCACTCCCCCATTATCACTTTCAAACATCCAAATTCATACCCCACTACGATTTTCGCCTTCCCCACATTGAACTATAAACTTCAACTCCAAATTCAACCTCCAAACCACCGTTCTGTCATTTTTCCCTTTCTGCCGAAAAACCCCAAAAACCTCCGAAACCTCTCCATCTTCAACAATGGCCGGAAACGCAGATGTCAGCAACATTTCCTTTCCTGAAGGCGAGTTAGGCGAAAGACAACGAGCACAGTACATTGCATTTCATCAGAGGTCACTTAAGCCGACTCACTACCCGCACCTTCCATCGCTTACGGAGCTCGGACTCCTTGAAGGTGTAACCTGGATGCTTCAACGAGCAGGCATCTGGAACCTCTGCACCAACCTCCAGCCAACCTACGAACAACTCACTCTTGAGTTCTTGAGTTCGTTCACTTACGTCACCAGCAGCGGCGAACTCAACCAGCACACAGGTGCCGCATGTTTCCGGATGTTTGGCGTCAACTATCAGGTCAATCAGAATCAGATCGCCAGCATCCTACAGCTACCCCACGGCGACAACGCTCATCGCCGCATCACTGATCAGTTCCAGCATGAAGCCTTCGCGTTGTGGTATCAGTTGACCGGCCTAAATGCCGATGGTTGGGACTCCCTGCACGCCACTCACATCCATAACCCAGCCATCAGGTACTTTCACAGAGCGTTGAGTAACACCATCTTCGCCAGAGACAGCAATCACAAAGTGAACTCCAAGGAGCTCTTCTTTCTTCATTGCGTCTTCAACAATGAACCCGTCAACGCTGCCCCGTTTCTGCTGGCTCACATTCAGGCCAACTGCAACCGTGGCTCGAAGCCATTCTACTTTGGCGGGATTGTCACGGCTATTGCACTTGGGCTGAACCTTGGCGACCGCCTCCAGCACCTCCATTCCATCCCCTTGGTGTTCCTTGACACCGACCACTGCAGGGCCTCCCATCTCATCCGCTCCTGAGCTGACGGGAAATACCATCCGGTTGTGCGTGGCAAGACCGTCTGAAGCATCATCCTTCCGTCCCGCACCCGCATCCATCCAGAGGACCGTACCAACTGGTTGTTCGACCTCACTGCCCCTCCTGCTGCCGCTGTTCCTACTCAGGATCCCACTCATGATTCCGAAGATGAAATCCAAGCTGAGTTGGACAGGTCCGAGCAGCCAGAGGCATCGCAGCCTCCTCCTCCAGTAGGTACATCTTCTCGTCGCCGCCGTCACCATCCCGTGCCAGACTACACGGAAGAGGACCTCCGTCGCTCCCTAGTGTCGCTACTGCGAAAATCGGCGCCGGCTGAACAGAAGAGTCGCCACCGTGCGTTATTTATCCCACGGGAGGGAAAGGAAACGCTCAGAGTAAACCTCGCGCAAAGACGGGAAAGGTATGGTCGTCGCAACCAAAACCTGGGTTCGGGAGTCGGTTACGCAAGGGGAAGGTATTAGCACCCCTCACGTCCGTCGTACTCGACGGGATCCACGCTTGCTTGGGTTGTCTAAAGGATGCAAAAACAATCTATCTACGGCTGCTAAATCTAAACGGAAGGGAATTGACTCGATAGAGCGTCGCACTCTATGCCTACGTATTCTCAAGAGAGAAAGTCAGAGTCAACGTAGTTCGGGACTACAGGGAAAATTGGCTCGCCAAGACCTCGCGTCTTGTGCCTACGTACTTCCACACTGCATGGAAGATCAGAGCTTTACGTAGTTCAGGCTAACTACGGCTAATCTGGGCATTCTCACACAGCAGTGAGAAAATAAACTGGTTTTGAAGGTACGGGAACCTATGGGCAAACTACGGTCTGATCTCAAATGCCCTCGGGCAAGAGAGAAAAAAGGGTAATCAATTAGTCGTCAGCGGGAAAGTCTCGATCGCACAGCAGCGAGAGAACAAAAGGGTTAGTTGTTAGTGTGCTCGCTAGGACATCACATCCTATGCCTACATATCCTCGTCTGGTACGAGTAATCAGAGCAGCTGTAGTTCGGCTACTTTCGGGACCACAGCTCAAATCTCGTTTTATTAACATTCTGAAAAATGATTACAATGATTGAATACTGAAAATAAATCTCCTAGGAAATACTATCCTATCCTATCCATCTATAATGGGAAAAAAATCAAATGGAAAATAGTCCCCTAACAAGTGGACTTCTAAAACTACCTCTAAAAGGAAAATAAACTCTATGCACTCTAAAAAATATTAAAACTAATATTTTTTACTATTTCTTTCCATTCTTTTTCTCTTTTTTCTTTTCTTCAAAATACATTCTTTTTTCTATATTTTTCTATATATTTCTCCATTTTTTTTCATACTATTTTCAATATTTCTTTTTCACTTTTCTTTATTTCTTTTTTCACATTCTTTTTATTTTCTATTCTTTTCACATTTCCTCTTTCTCCTTATTTTTTTTTATATTTCTATTTTTTTCATATTTCTTTTCCTTGATATTATCTTCATTCTTTTTTTTATTCAAAGAAAATAAGAAAAAAACAAAATACAAAGGGGGGGGGGTGTGTTACAGTTACGGGGGGTACAGTAACAAAATACAGCAAATGAAATTGGGCCCAGTCCAATCAGTAACACAGGAAACGGAGGGGGGGCGTATGTGGTGAAACGGGGTGTATGCTAGTGAATGCCCCTGGGCCCAGCCCATTGACTCTCAACACAACATTCAGAAACAAGGTGTATGCCCGAAAAGGGGGTCCGTACGGATAGCAACAGAATGATGGCCCAAGGCCCAATCCCTCACGATCCACCCTTCTCCTTTCCCATTTTCATTTTCCAGAAACCCTAGTTCTGTCTATCTCTCCTCACTTCCGCCGCCGTCACCGCCATCTTCAATCTCCTGCCCTATTCACCCAAAAAACCTCTTTCAATTCTTTATTCACTCCCTTCACGTCGCAAACCAGAATATCCTCAACTTTGTAGTCACCGGCGAACACATCGGAGCAAGCTCATCCACAGGTTCGAGCTTGTGCTTGCATGTGGAAGATTCCAGACTCTTGGTGCGCGATGATGAAGTTAATAGAGTTCGCGGCGCCGTTGGAGATGATCTTGGCATATCGAGTGGAAGATCTGGACGAAACTCACGACGGAGTTGAAGATCTTGAAGAGCGTTCTGGGGATATGGGTGAACCTGATGATTCGCTGAAGGTTTCGTGGAGATCGTTGATGATCTTTGAAGATCTTGGACGAAGAAGAAAAGACGTTTTTCACGGCGGAAATTGAAGACGAGGATGATGAAGTTCTTGAATTCGTGTGAAGTTGAGGGAGATCTATGAAGATTGCATGTTGGTTTCTGGAGATTGAGATGAATGCAGATGGTCTTTTATGAATCTTGAAGATTTTGGGAATCGATGAACCAGATGATGATGATGATTCTGGAAAGAAACTCGTGATGAACAGCTATAATCTTCAAACGAAGAACACAACAGGATTTCTGAGGAGATATGGATGAAGTTGATGGTGGTTGAGCGTTGATCGGAGGAGATGAAGATGATCGGAAACTGGAAAATGTCATTGGTGAGGTTGATCGGAAGAGATGAAGGTTGCTGATGATTTCTGGAGTTTTTTAGGTTTCCGGTGAGATTGATGGTGGCCGGAGGTAGTTACTGGGTAGTTACGGTGGTCGCCGGCCATGCATGCCGGCCGGTGAGGGTTTCCGGCGAGGACAGGTGGTGTGTACGCGTGGCAAGCATGCAAGGGGTGAGGCGGTAGTGGAATGCCACGCGTGTGGAGAGGAAGATGCATGTGTGCCGCGTGGCCCTGGCGTGGCAGTGAGAGGGGGAAGGAAGAAAACGCGTGGCGTGATGATAGTGTGAAACGTGGCTCCCCCCTCTGGCTTACACGTGGAGCTGAATTATTTATAGGACTTGGAACTTTCTGGATTCTTCTGGACTTGAACTGCATGAATTGGGCTTCACCTGATGGGCCCACACGAAAATGACAATAAAAAATTCAAAATAAAATCTGAATAATACTAAAAAAGTGGTAAAAAACCTGATTAATATCTAATCCTAATTAACTACCTAAACTCAATTAACTAAATCTGAAAATTAATCTAATTAACTCAATTAAACCTAAAAAAGAGAATTAACCTAAAATTCTATTAATTCTAATTAATCCCTAATAATACTCTAATAATTTCTATTAAATCTCTAATAAGCCTATTCTATGAAAAACACTATATTATCTATATCTAAAATTGAAAAATCATTTAATTTCTATTAACCCTATTATTTATTGTTCTAAAACATTATATCCTAAAAAAAACCTATTTATTTAATAAGGGAAAATCTATATTATAAAAACAGATTAAAAAGCTATTAAAACTATTTAAAAAAACTATATTCTATATTAGGAAATCTATTTATTAGTAAAATGCTAACATTCTATTTAAAAATATAAAATCTATTCTATTAAAATCCTAAAAAAAAAGTCAATACTATTTCTATATTAAAAAGAGATTATTTTCCTATTTAAAATACAACTCCAATATTCTAAAAAAGGAAAAATACTATTTATTCTATTTAAATTCTAAAATTCTATTTAAAATCTATTTAAAATATAAAGAAAGTCTATTTAAATTCTAAAAACTCTATAAAGCCTATTTAAAATCTACAAGAAGCTATTAAATTCTAAAAAATGCAGACAAAGGCAAATAATCAATATAAAAGAGAGCGCGAGACCAGATCGAAGCAAAACAATAACCAGATACCCAAAATCTCAAAAATCACTGCATAAACTGAAAACACCCAAGAAGCGCGCGACTTCCCAAAATGACCTCCGATTATTCGAACTGGTCTGAGATACCCGAAAAGCAACGACAGAGCTGTAATCCCGATAAACTTACCATGATTGAGAAAATGCACTATATGCAGTATGCAAATGCGAATGCGAAATGCGTTGAAACATCGAGCCAGATACGGGACCCGGTTGGTCAAATTTTAGGGTGCAACAGCTGCCCCTATTCAAGCAGCTTGGACCTGAATGGTTGAAGAGCGCCCAACCTTTGATCATTCAAAGGTAGAAGATGGTTGAATACAAATGGAACCATGAAATTTGCCAACCGCAGAAATAAACTGCACTACTGCTTGAATAACAACATCTGCTGACTGGATCTGGTTGTTACGGCAACAAACTTATCCACTAACGACCATGTTGGGGATTATTTTCATCGGCCTGAAAAAGATTCTATCACCGCAAGGATAAAACTTTGTCCACGTTAGGACGCCTGTGTTGTCAACACAAAGAAATCTCAACTAAACTTGTCCACGTCAGGACTCCAACTGTTGTCAACACGCAAAAATCTCGGCGACTTCGCTGGGGATGACTCGTCTGCACTTCATCAGGAATAAATCGTCCACGTTAGGAATAAATTCTTCCACGTTAGGAATAACACCGTCCACGTAAGGAATCATCTCTTCTGTATCTGTCCACGTCAGGACTGAACTCCTCCCCGTCAGGAATAAACTTCGTCTAGATCGGTCCGCGTCAGGACTAAACTTTCTAGGTTATGAATATATCGTCCACGTTAGGACTCACCCTTCCACGTTAGGAATAAACTTCTTTCCATCTTGTGAATAACATCTTTCCACGTAAGGAATGCATCTTTCCACGTAAGGAATAAAATCTTTCCACGTAAGGAAACCATCGTTCCACGTAAGGAAACCACCTTCTTTCCACGTAAGGAAACCAACTTGATCTGTCCACGTAAGGACTCCAATCTTTCCACGTAAGGAATAAATCTTTCCACGTAAGGAATCACATCTCTTTCCACGTAAGGAAACCACAATCTTTCCACGTAAGGAATCACATTTTGATTCGTCCACGTAAGGACTCACATTTTTTTCCACGTAAGGAATCACATCTTTACACGTAAGGAAACCACAATCTTTCCACGTAAGGAAACCACTCTTTCTGATTTGTCCACGTCAGGACTGAACTTGCTTTTCCACGTAAGGAACTGAAGCTTCTCTTTCCACATAAGGAATAACCTTGTCCACGTCAGGACTCATATTTCGTCTTGATTTGTCCACGTAAGAACTCACCTCTTGACTCGCTGAGGATAAAAACTTGTCCACGTCAGGACTTGCGTATCTTCGACTTGCTGGGGAAACAAAACTCGTCCACGTCAGGACACACACTTGGCCAACAACACGAAGAAAGATAAATTTGTCCATGTCAGGACGCTCGCATCTTGTCATCACGAAGAACTATAAACCTGTCCACGTCAGGACGCACACTTCACCATTACGAATAAAGATATCTGCTGGAAATAAATGGTCCACGTCAGGACACCAACACTGTGAGCAATCAATTTTGTCAACATTATGACTTCACACTCAATCAATACGGAGAAATCAAATCTGTCCACGTTAGGACTGGCACATATCGTCAACTTGAGGAAATCAATCTGTCCATGTCAGGACTTCACTTCTCTAACACGAAGAAAACTTGTCAATAAAATTCGTCCACGTCAGGACTCATTTCTCCACTGGTCCCAACCCACAAACTTCTTAGCACTGACGTTACAGCAACTTTGAGGCGGACTCTACTGGGGATATTTGGAAACCAAACTACTGGATGCCTGTTCTGGTAACCGGCGGCAGCCTCTGAAATTCTGATTCCTGAAACCCGTTGATGACAAATAACTCCGCTTGAGAATGAGGAGAAATTTTGCCTACTAACTCTGGCGGGGAAGACAAGAGAAATTTACACAAATAACTCTGCTCGGAGACAAAGAGAACTTCCTCATGATAACTCTGTGGGGAATAAGGCCAAAGCTGACACTTTCGTTGAATGCCCCACGCCGAGATATTGAATGCTTGGTAATTCATTTGAGCAAGAGCTCCTTTCACCTGCAAGATAACAATACTTGAAACAAACGGTTAGCCAACCTGGTTCATGTTTCAAAATGCATATGTTTGACAATGACGCAATGCTCCATTCGACATAGAAATGTTACGCGTGTTTATTTGGTAGATGCAAATATGACACTATATGCTGATGCAAATATGACACTATATGCCGATACAAATATGACACCATATGCCGATGCAAATATGACACTATATGCCGATGCAAATATGACACTATATGCCGATGCAAATGCAGGCTCGAGCTGCTGGGATACAAAAACCGCTTCAGCAAAATAAATGCTGAAGACAGTGCCGACTCCGCTGGGAATAACCAGATGCTACAGAATTATTCCAGCAAAATAAATGCTAGAAGAGTGGGATCAACTCCGCTGGGGATTGGGAACTTAAACCAAACACCTCATTGAAGTAACACCCTGCTAGGGAATATAACTCTGCTGGAGAATAGCATATGATCCTGGTATGATCGAACTTCCGTTGGAGAGTGAACGGGTATCACACGATATTCTGGCAAAATAAATGCCAGGGCGCACGACCAACTCTGCCGGGGAGAGTCTTAATCTTCGAGTTTCACTGAGAGGAATGAAAATACTTGCTGAAAAGAGAACTCCACTGGGGATGGAACGATTCTCTTGGGGGAAAGTCCGCTGACTCCGCTAGAGGAGAGTAAATGACCCTGCGGGGAAAGGTAAACTACCTGAATACAGCTCACCAATTGGAAATAATCTTCTGAGGCTAACCACTCTGCTTGAGATAAGGGAATCCTTCTGGGGGACACCATACTGTCTGAATACAGCCTTACAATCTTGGAATCTCCAATTCTGCTGAGAATAAATGACTTGGCTGGAGAATGCCCTTTTGGATAAGCTACGGCTAGCTGGGGAATTTGATCTCTCTTCAGTGAGGAACACTACTATCTCAGAAGCGCTACCTGCGTGGGGGTTCACTTCACGTAACGATCAAGTCTTTCACCAAAAAGCCTCTGGTCAGGGCGACATGAACTCTATTCCTTCTCGGAAATTTGCCCCACAAATACCAACATGCCCCAGTCCGAGCATTTCGTCTGGAAAAGAAAGGCTAGCCATAGCGCTACTCACAATACCTTGCCCCTGAATCGGCACCAACCCTCTGATGAGGACTCTTCGATCTCTGTACCCTGACGGTTAGACCTGAACTGTTTCTGCACGTCAAACCCCAAAAGAATGTCCCAACAACATCTTTTGTTTTTAGGGTGTTCTGCCCCGGTCTGGCGATAATCTTTTGCCCCTGATCGACTGATTCGCGGAGTAATGCCCATAGCTGCGAGAGATTTGCCAAATCTCGACCTAATTGCCCCAGATTAACTGATTCTCAACCTTATGACTTTGCTGGGGGATAAACGAGCGCGCCAAGTAGGCTGGACTTCTGTACATTCGTGGTGGGCCATACACGCCTGATGCTGGACAATATCCAGTCTAAATTCACAACTTCTAGTAGAAGGGTCACAATTTCCCGATATTTGTCTCAAACTTGAAGGTTGGCTGGATCTGCTCAAGTAGCTCTGAACAACTCTAATGACACTGAGAAGAACAACTCTTTCGCCTTTGCTATGCCCCGGCCTGCAGGAACCTCTGTGGGATAGTCTGAAAATCTGTACCCTGACGATTTAATATGAACTGCCCCAACATTCTGAACTTCCTCGGGATACTTCGAATCGAACGCCTCTCGAATAAAGAATAATCTCTGCACTCTTGGGATGGCATGCCCCTGTCTGTAATGACTTTGCCTCAATCTGGTTCTCGGAAAAAACTCACTCTGAACCGGAAGCACCTTGCTACAATACGACCTCGCGGTGGCTTACCCTGGTGTCTCCCTTAACTCAACAACTATCCACATCGTGACTTGCCCGTGAACGACCGTTGAGCGACTTAACCTGTCATGATATAGCATTCTGGATAACTGCCCCTGATTGGCTCTCGAGAAGATTCGCTCTTGATCAATTGCTCCGTGATCCACTGATGCTCTGGGACTTCTCCTCTGACTAATTGATTCCGAACTCTCGGTAAGTCAATGCCCCAGATTCACAGGGTTTCACACCATACGCCATTCTGATCCAGACTGCTGAATTATTCAATCCTGTTCGATTATTCCCTGTTGGAATTTCTTTCCTGTCAACCACTAACCTGCAAGTAAAATTGTTCAATCCCGAATGGTAATTTTAATGCAGTGTTCATGCAGATTTTGAAAAAATTTGTGCTGTCACTCATTTACGTATCATGACTGTGAGTGATGAATGAACCAAAGTTCAAACGTAGTGCTTATGTGATCAGTGAAAAATACAACAAGGATATGACTAGCAAATCAAGAGGGAGTCAGGTTACTCAACCTTACCGTAATGCACCTCCAAAATAAACCTTGCCTCAATTAGGTCTTTTAAGGGTTGTATCGTGGTCGGGTTCACGGTTCGTGAAACAAAGGATATTTGGCTCAAATTATGTTTTGTACCCACCCTTTCTACGTGATGATCTATGACCCTAAAGTTCAGTTAACGTGGCTCGAGCGCTCGCCTCTTCGAGAGGTATGTTAAATGGTAAGGACCATGGCTAAGGAGCTCACAAGGTTTTGGAGTAACAGTTACTCCTTTTCATTTTCGGTGTCTGTATCCACACGACCTTGTCCTTGTTCGAGGATTCTTCTTTTGATATCCTTTCTTTTTCGTTCTTTTGATTCCCTAATTTTTGCCTGGACTGACTCCTTTTGAGTTCTTTTCGATCTCTTTTGAAGTCCAGCGGGATGCCCTAATTTTTGCCTAAGTATTAGCCTTCCAGCTTTTTCTTTTTCTTTTTACTTAGCGGGCTTTCTTTTTTTTCTCTTTCTTTTGGAACAAAGTCGTGTG
Source organism: Lathyrus sativus (assembly GCA_963859935.3). Taxonomy (NCBI): domain Eukaryota; kingdom Viridiplantae; phylum Streptophyta; class Magnoliopsida; order Fabales; family Fabaceae; genus Lathyrus; species Lathyrus sativus. The sequence goes on from OZ012735.1 coordinate 68,903,638, forward strand.
ACACTGGTTGTCTTGATTGCTCCGAAAGGATTGTAACTGCCTTACTCCTGATTGGTGAGGTTTAACCACTGTGGTTGACGAATTACGACCTCTTGAGAGGCGTAAACTGATTGGTTCTCAAAAGACAACACGCCTCTGTAAGACTTGAATGCTCGGTCAAGCTAACCGACAACTACCCTGCCCCGGGTTAAGATGTGAGGGTTTAAAAATTCGAAAGAAACTCTGACTTCTCGGCTCGAAGTGGTTAACAAGGGATTCTCTTCCTTATCTCTCCGGTGTTTAGGGGATTTGAAACAATGCCTTGTACGTCATCGGTAAGGTCTTATCTGAAAGCATACGATCATCGGTTATGAGTTTATTTTCGTCATCCTCCCTCCAATCTTTGCTAGTCACAGTGATAAAGTGGAGTGAATAAAAATGCAAGTGTCAGTGCAATGCAGTAAATGAGCGACAACGACATGATTAATTCAGAAACATGCATAGTCACCTTATTAATATCACCATTCGAAACAATCAATATTTAAAAGCAAGTAGTAACTTAACAGAAAAGAAACTACAAATGCAAATGATAAAAAGTCTGAGGACTGCTAATGCTGAGGGCGCCTGCCTGTCTGGATCACTGGCTTCTTGAAAAGGACCCTCTGAATCTACAAGCTTAGACAACTGAGAGGTTGGCATGAACAAACAAAACTCCTTCTGGAAAGGAGATGCACCCTTGGTCGATCAACTGTTGTACTTTTGCCTGAAACGCTTTACAATCTTCAGTTACATGCCCTGGAGAGCCACCATGGTAACCACACCGAACTTGGGGATTGTACCCCGGAGGGTAAGGTTCTGGCACAGGCTTGAGAGCTTTGGGTTCCACCAAAGAGCTCTGGATCAAAGATGGTAACAGCTGGCTATACGACATAGGCACTGGGTGAGAAGGAGCTTTCCTTCGTTCCCAGTTGCTACGAGGTCTATTCTGATTCTGACGCTGATTCTGATAACCTTGGTCACGAGTTCGCTGATTTGCAATGGAAGCGACATAAGATTCCTGATATGGTGCCCTAGGCATGATTGTTTGTCCAGAATAACAAGACACAGAAGATACTGACCGCTAAGAAGACGAAGAGCCAACAAAATTCACTGATTCGCTTCGAGGATATTCAACCTTTGGCATGACTGCATTGATCACAACTCCTTCTTCATTCTGATAGTCACAAGGGTATTCAGTCTCACCAGCTTGATCGTTTGAAGTAATCTGAATCTTCCCGATCCTTATGGCATACTCAAGGCGTTCTCCTAATGCTACCACGTCAGAGAAACTTAACGGAAGTCCGAGCAATCTTTCGAAGTACGGATCTTGTAGGGAATCTTCAAACATGCTTGTTAACTCTTGGTCTAACAGCGGTGGATGCACTCTAGCAGCAAATTCTCTCCATCTCTGAGCATACTTCCTGATAGGTTCATTATTCTCTTGAGACAATTCTTGCAACTGCATGCGATGGGGAGCTACGTCTAGGTTATAATCGTACTGCTTCAGAAAAGCTCTGGCTAAATCCATCCATGACTGAATCTGATTTCTCTCTAACTGCATATACCACCTCAAAGATGCCCCAGTCAGACTATCTTGAAAGCAATGGATCATCAATTTATCATCTCTCACAAACGAAGTCATTCTTCGACAGAACATCATCAAATGTTGCTTCGGACAGCTATCTCCCGTGTACTTCTCAAATTTCGGCACTTTGAACTTATAAGGCAACACCAGGTCAGGAACTAAACACATGTCTACAGCATCCAGGTTAACAGCGTCTTTCATCTTCAAAGCTTTCATTCCTTCTCCCAACGCTCGGAGTCTTCTATCCTTTTCAAGAGCTCTTGGATCTACCATCCCGGCCATTGGAATATCTCTTCGGTAATTCATCCCAGGGAAAACAACACCTTGATTGTTAACAGGAGGAGGACGTTCATTCCGGGCAACAAACTGCTCATGTCGATCTCGGTCCTCAACAGAAGGTTGTACAACTTCGTTGGCAGTAACGTTGTTCACTTGTGGGAAGTCTTCCATAGAATCATACAGAGGGTTGGACGTCATATTGAACCCTGTCAAGGTGTTAGGAGACTGGAAATGGCCTTCAGACATAGCTACCAATAGTCTTCAGCTGACTTCAATGCTTGATTCTGCTCAACTCCGCTCAACCCCTAGGCCGGTCTTCTGACAATCAACAGTTGCTCAATCCAAACTCCGGGTAATCACCATCAGGAAACAAAGGCTGGATCAGAACTCTGGCTAACTGGAAGATGATATGCAATATGATGCAACACTGTTTATGCAAATGCAATGCAAGATGCAGCAAACAACGGGACCACAGCTCCCACACAATCTGAATACTGCTGCGCTGCTGACGGAGACGTTTGCTCTGAAGAGAAGACCAAAATAACGGGTAGGTTGGAAGTCAAGTTTCCTGCAAAAAACCCCCCCACTCACAGGTATGGACCTATATCTGACAAGGTACGGCATCCTATGCGGTCGTTAGCGTCCCATACTTTCAAAACTGGCGATACGATTCCCAGAAGGAGTGGCATCATCAAGTCTTGAAGAGGCCTCACTTAGCTAACTCCCAAATGATCGGTTCCCGGAGTCGACAATCCAACTAACCAACAACCCCCTCGACCCAAAGGGTAGAAAAAGAAGTCAACCAGAAGAACCTCGTCCGAGTGTAGATTTCGCGGGACACTAGTACAAGCAAAGCCGGTACGTGCCCACTAATCTCTACTCTAAGTCTAAGGTGCACTCAAGCCCAGGTCCGGCTTCTCACTCAATCATAGAACACCCGTCACACCCCAACAACACAATAGCAACAGATAATATCAATAAATAAACCCCAATAGACAAGCAAACAAGCGCTAGGATTGACTCTCTCTTAGGGGACGTTGGATCCCACATGCATGGGGAACTATCGCAGATCCCCAGCAGAGTCGCCAGCTGTCGCTACTGCGAAAATCGGCGCCGGCTGAACAGAAGAGTCTCCACCGTGCGTTATTTATCCCACGGGAGGGAAAGGAAACGCTCAGAGTAAACCTCGCGCAAAGACGGGAAAGGTATGGTCGTCGCAACCAAAACCTGGGTTCGGGAGTCGGTTACGCAAGGGGAAGGTATTAGCACCCCTCACGTCCGTCGTACTCGACGGGATCCACGCTTGCTTGGGTTGTCTAAAGGATGCAAAAACAATCTATCTACGGCTGCTAAATCTAAACGGAAGGGAATTGACTCGATAGAGCGTCGCACTCTATGCCTACGTATTCTCAAGAGAGAAAGTCAGAGTCAACGTAGTTCGGGACTACAGGGAAAATTGGCTCGCCAAGACCTCGCGTCTTGTGCCTACGTATAGGGGTGTACGCGGGTTGGGTTGGACCGGGTTCGCCTTAACCCGTTACCCAACCCGTTCAACTTTCAATGGGTTGGGTTTATCATCAAACCCGTAATTCTACTTTAAAAACCGACCCGAATCAACCCGGATATTTACGGGTTGGGTAGGGTTGGGTCCACGGGTTGGGTATATAATAATTATTATTTTCAATTTAAAAAATCTATAACACAATTCAATATAATTTTGCATATTTCAAACAATTAAATTATTTACGTAGTGGAGACAAATCCTACATATAAAATAGAATAATTAAAAATATAACAAGTAAAATTTTGAAATGTATTTTCTTTGTCATAAAAAATATTAAGATACATATACACCATTAATTATTTATATATTTTCATTAATATACCTTAATTTATAAAAATTTATTAGTTATTTTGATACTCAAATGTTATCCATTACAAATATATATCAACATATGTAAAACAAATATATAATAATATACAGTATATATTAGTTGTTTTGATACTCAAATGTTACCTTTTCTAGCACATGCTTAAAAGTAGGTCCGTAAACTATCATATATATTAACACTTAATAATATATAAAATTCCATAAAATATCATTTCCATAAAATTCATAAATTCTAAATAATTCAAAAGCAAATAAACATCACTTAGTCTTAAAATGACATAGATGATAGATGTATTGGTCCAATATTGGTCTAATAGCACCAAAATCTAACAGCAACTATAAAAGATTCCAGCACCAGCAGTGAAAGGTTTAGCAACAACAGAAAATCCAGCAACAGTAGCTGTAAAAGATTCCAGCAACAACAATGAAACGTTTAGCAACAACATAAAATCCAGCAACAACAGTTAAAAGTTTAAGCAACAATAGTCAAAAGAAGAAGAAAAAAAAAACAACACTAGAAAATACCTTAAAATCTAGTAGTAACAGTTGTATTGAGCTCAACCGCAGTAATGCCAACATCAATAGAAACTAATCCAGCTAACTCTATATATGTAAACACAAACAACTAATAAGAATAATGTAATGTAATACTAAAATAAAATAGATTTTAAAATTCAAACATATAATTCATACCTGACTCAACCTTTTCCAATTCAACCAACTCTTTTTCTAAATCAATGACCTTAGGAGATTTGATCCAATTTTGAGTACAAATCAAAGCTTCAACGGTAGAGGGATTCAAGGAACTACGAAATGAATCAAGGACACGACCTCCTGTACTAAAAGCGGATTCAGAAGATACAGTGGATACAGGGATAGCCAATATATCTCTAGCTATGCGGGAAAGCACATGATATTTATTTGTTTTTCCTTTCCACCAAGTGAGAATATTAAATGTAGGAGAATCATCTTCAACACCATCCTCCAAATACCTTTCCAACTCATTTTTTTGCATTTCACATTGTTTTTTCTTCATATTCATTCTAAACAAATTGTCCCAATCTTCATCATCTTCACCATTTTCAATTCTAGAATGAGAGGCAATGTTTGAAGATGAGGCATTGGAACCACCATCATGAGAAACAGGATACAAAAATAAATAGTGCTCAAACAATTTAGCAATGAGAGATTTCAATTTCTTTAACATATCCTCTGACAATTTTTCACCATACATCCGAGTAAAACAAAATTCAATATAGTCAAGCCTATAACGAGGATCAAGATAAATAGCAACAAAGAGAAGATAATTTATTGTATTGCTTTCCCAATACTTGTTGTACTTCAATTGCATATTTGCTGTCATGGTTTTCAAAATTGGATCACTAACATTGTGCCTCCATTTATTCAACGTTTTTTTAATATCCATCAACTGTTTGAAAAAAGAGTTAGCAGTAACATGCAATGACCCAGAAAAAGAAAGTGTGGCATCATAAAAAGTTTTCAAAAACTTCACAAAAATACGAGCTCGTTCCCAATCAGCTCGATTAGGACATCCTTTCGACTCAATACGGAGATTAGTTAAAAATGCAACATCAGCATGTTCTAAGCGGTAAAATGCATGTTCATACTTTTCAGCGATGTTCAACATTAAATAAGTAGAGTTCCATCTGGTTTCTACATCTAGTGTTACCAATGCTTTAGAACATACACCAACAGCTTCTGCACACTTCTTGAAAGTAGCCAACCTACTAGGAGAAGCCTTGACAAACTTACATGCAACCCCAATTCTTTTAACAGATTCATCAATATCCTTTATTTCTTCTTTGACAATCAAGTTTAATATGTGAGCACTACATCTCATATGCAAGTACTCCCCATTAAACAAAGTACGACCATTCCAAAAACTCATGCCTCGATTTAAATAATCAATTGCCAAATTGTTAGCACTTGTATTATCAATAGTCACACAACATATAGACTTGATACCCCATTCCTTCATGCAATTCTCTAATGTTATCCCTATAGTTTCACCTTTATGGTCAGCAATTATACCAAAGCTTAATATACTCTTCTTTAAATTCCACTCGTCATCAATATAGTGAGCTGTAACACACATATAATTCATATTCTGAATCGATGTCCAAGTATCAGTGGTAAGAGACACCATTTGTTTATTAGCAGACAACATAGATTTCAATTTTTCTTTCTCATCGAAGTACAAGCATAAACAATCTCTGGCAACAGTGACACGAGATGGAATTTTGAATCTTGGTTGAGCCTCTTTCATGAACATATTAAATCCCTCATTTTCAACATATTTAAAAGGGAGCTCATCAATGATTATCATCTTTGCAAGTGTTAATCTAGTCCTCTCTTGATTAAAATCAACAAGTTTCAAGCTAGCACTATTAGGATCATCCTCACTTTCTTTTCCAATAGCTATAGTTTTTTGTTTCTTATCAACTACCCTATTTGGATTTTTCAGGCACACTTTCAAATGTTTATGCATGTTAGTAGTGCCATGACTACCACTATTTGCAGCATATTGTTTCCCACAATACTTACATATAGCCTTATCATTAACCCTTTTAAAATTTTTCCAAACTGTAGAAGGTTTTCTAGAGGGTTTTCTTTTGCTTACCTCTATTAGTGCACTTGGTGGCAATGATGACAACCCTTCTCCTTATATTTGTTGAACTTCTTGCTCTTGTTCAAGTGGATGAGCAACATCTTCACTGACAATTTGTGATTGTTCCACTTCCATTTTCTATAAAAAAACAATTTTTAATATAAATTATTATTAAAACAACATTAAACAAAATATATTTAAATTAATAATATGAAACAGAACAGGACTTTGCATCAAAATATATTTTCATCATATGAAACAAAATAGTACTTTGCATCATATGAAACAAAATAGTACATTACATTGAACCTATCATCATATTTTGCATTGATATAAAACTATTGAAGTACATACTGTAAAAACAATATATTACATTGAAATAAATATATTGTAGAACTATAAAAAGTATAAAACCTTATTCAATATGGAGACGAAACTATGAGAGAGTCAAAGTATAGACTGTGGATTTTTGAAAGCAAGATGGAATTGGAATGTTAGGGAGTAAAATGAAAAAAAAAATCGTGAGAGAAAGAGGAGTGGTGACGTTTGAGATTTGCCGTAGTAAAAAAATAGGGTTAGGTTAAGTGGTATTGTCTTTAGTTTAGTAAGTTTCTAATATATACTTAATTATTATTAGTTAATAAAGATTCATTAAGAAAATAAAAAGGCAGTAAAATGTAAACTAGAAGTGCATAAGTCAAGCAAGCATGATTAATATTAATAATAATGTTTAATTATAATAATAATAATAATTTAATGTGTGATTGGAAACTGGAAGGAAAGTGCAAAAGATCTTTGTGTACGTTACAATTTACAAAGTTATAGCAACTTTAAAATTTATAAATAATAATATAATAATAATAATAATAATTAATTATGCCACGTCAACGGGTTGGGTCAACGGGTTCATAGGTTTAGAAACTAAAATCCAATACCCGAACCAAATCTATATGGGTTGTTACGGGTTGGGTCGGGTATACCCGTAAATGAATGGGTCCGGGTAATTAGTGGGTTGGTTCGGTTTGGGTAGGCGGGTTTGCGGGTCGACCCGCACCCATGAACACCCCTACCTACGTACTTCCACACTGCATGGAAGATTAGAGCTTTACGTAGTTCAGGCTAACTACGGCTAATCTGGGCATTCTCACACAGCAGTGAGAAAATAAACTGGTTTTGAAGGTACGGGAACCTATGGGCAAACTACGGTCTGATCTCAAATGCCCTCGGGCAAGAGAGAAAAAAGGGTAATCAATTAGTCGTCAGCGGGAAAGTCTCGATTGCACAGCAGCGAGAGAACAAAAGGGTTAGTTGTTAGTGTGCTCGCTAGGACATCGCATCCTATGCCTACATATCCTCGTCGTGTACGAGGAATCAGAGCAGCTGTAGTTCGGCTACTTTCGGGACCACAACTCAAATCTCGTTTTATTAACATTCTGAAAAATGATTACAATGATTGAATACTGAAAATAAATCTCCTAGGAAATACTATCCTATCCTATCCATCTATAATGGGAAAAAAATCAAATGGAAAATAGTCCCCTAACAAGTGGACTTCTAAAACTACCTCTAAAAGGAAAATAAACTCTATGCACTCTAAAAAATATTAAAACTAATATTTTTTACTATTTCTTTCCATTCTTTTTCTCTTTTTTCTTTTCTTCAAAATACATTCTTTTTTCTATATTTTTCTATATATTTCTCCATTTTTTTTCATACTATTTTCAATATTTCTTTTTCACTTTTCTTTATTTCTTTTTTCACATTCTTTTTATTTTCTATTCTTTTCACATTTCCTCTTTCTCCTTATTTTTTTTTATATTTCTATTTTTTTCATATTTCTTTTCCTTGATATTATCTTCATTCTTTTTTTTATTCAAAGAAAATAAGAAAAAAACAAAATACAAAGGGGGGGGGGGTGTGTTACAGTTACGGGGGGTACAGTAACAAAATACAGCAAATGAAATTGGGCCCAGTCCAATCAGTAACACAGGAAACGGAGGGGGGGCGTATGTGGTGAAACGGGGTGTATGCTAGTGAATGCCCCTGGGCCCAGCCCATTGACTCTCAACACAACATTCAGAAACAAGGTGTATGCCCGAAAAGGGGGTCCGTACGGATAGCAACAGAATGATGGCCCAAGGCCCAATCCCTCACGATCCACCCTTCTCCTTTCCCATTTTCATTTTCCAGAAACCCTAGTTCTGTCTATCTCTCCTCACTTCCGCCGCCGTCACCGCCATCTTCAATCTCCTGCCCTATTCACCCAAAAAACCTCTTTCAATTCTTTATTCACTCCCTTCACGTCGCAAACCAGAATATCCTCAACTTTGTAGTCACCGGCGAACACATCGGAGCAAGCTCATCCACAGGTTCGAGCTTGTGCTTGCATGTGGAAGATTCCAGACTCTTGGTGCGCGATGATGAAGTTAATAGAGTTCGCGGCGCCGTTGGAGATGATCTTGGCATATCGAGTGGAAGATCTGGACGAAACTCACGACGGAGTTGAAGATCTTGAAGAGCGTTCTGGGGATATGGGTGAACCTGATGATTCGCTGAAGGTTTCGTGGAGATCGTTGATGATCTTTGAAGATCTTGGACGAAGAAGAAAAGACGTTTTTCACGGCGGAAATTGAAGACGAGGATGATGAAGTTCTTGAATTCGTGTGAAGTTGAGGGAGATCTATGAAGATTGCATGTTGGTTTCTGGAGATTGAGATGAATGCAGATGGTCTTTTATGAATCTTGAAGATTCTGGGAATCGATGAACCAGATGATGATGATGATTCTGGAAAGAAACTCGTGATGAACAGCTATAATCTTCAAACGAAGAACACAACAGGATTTCTGAGGAGATATGGATGAAGTTGATGGTGGTTGAGCGTTGATCGGAGGAGATGAAGATGATCGGAAACTGGAAAATGTCATTGGTGAGGTTGATCAGAAGAGATGAAGGTTGCTGATGATTTCTGGAGTTTTTTTAGGTTTCCGGTGAGATTGATGGTGGCCGGAGGTAGTTACTGGGTAGTTACGGTGGTCGCCGGCCATGCATGCCGGCCGGTGAGGGTTTCCGGCGAGGACAGGTGGTGTGTACGCGTGGCAAGCATGCAAGGGGTGAGGCGGTAGTGGAATGCCACGCGTGTGGAGAGGAAGATGCATGTGTGCCGCGTGGCCCTGGCGTGGCAGTGAGAGGGGGAAGGAAGAAAACGCGTGGCGTGATGATAGTGTGAAATGTGGCTCCCCCCTCTGGCTTACACGTGGAGCTGAATTATTTATAGGACTTGAAACTTTCTGGATTCTTCTGGACTTGAACTGCATGAATTGGGCTTAACCTGATGGGCCCACACGAAAATGACAATAAAAAATTCAAAATAAAATCTGAATAATACTAAAAAAGTGGTAAAAAACCTGATTAATATCTAATCCTAATTAACTACCTAAACTCAATTAACTAAATCTGAAAATTAATCTAATTAACTCAATTAAACCTAAAAAAGAGAATTAACCTAAAATTCTATTAATTCTAATTAATCCCTAATAATACTCTAATAATTTCTATTAAATCTCTAATAAGCCTATTCTATGAAAAAAACTATATTATCTATATCTAAAATTGAAAAATCATTTAATTTCTATTAACCCTATTATTTATTGTTCTAAAACATTATATCCTAAAAAAAACCTATTTATTTAATAAGGGAAAATCTATATTATAAAAACAGATTAAAAAGCTATTAAAACTATTTAAAAAAACTATATTCTATATTAGGAAATCTATTTATTAGTAAAATGCTAACATTCTATTTAAAAATATAAAATCTATTCTATTAAAATCCTAAAAAAAAAGTCAATACTATTTCTATATTAAAAAGAGATTATTTTCCTATTTAAAATACAACTCCAATATTCTAAAAAAGGAAAAATACTATTTATTCTATTTAAATTCTAAAGTTCTATTTAAAATCTATTTAAAATATAAAGAAAGTCTATTTAAATGCTAAAAACTCTATAAAGCCTATTTCAAATCTACAAGAAGCTATTAAATTCTAAAAAATGCAGACAAAGACAAATAATCAATATAAAAGAGAGCGCGAGACCAGATCGAAGCAAAACAATAACCAGATACCCAAAATCTCAAAAATCACTGCATAAACTGAAAACACCCAAGAAGCGCGCGACTTCCCAAAATGACCTCCGATTATTCGAACTGGTCTGAGATACCCGAAAAGCAACGGCAGGGCTGTAATCCCGATAAACTCACCATGATTGAGAAAATGCACTATATGCAGTATGCAAATGCGAATGCGAAATGCGTTGAAACATCGAGCCAGATACGGGACCCGGTTGGTCAAATTTTAGGGTGCAACACCTAGACCAGCAGGCACAGATACTCACGATGCTGCAGCAGCAGAACCAGCAAGCTGACCAATTCGAGGCTTGGCACCGGACTCAAATGCAACAACTTCACACCGGCCAAGCTACGATCACTGAGAGCCTAGCGAATCTGACCCTGCAGGTCGAAGGACTCCGAGACACGGTCTACCACACCGGAGCCATGAGCTATGAGGATAGAGTAGCCCTTACTAGAGCCAGAGGACGCCAGCGCGGACGTGACAGAGGCCGAGACTAGATTTTCATTTTTTTTTCCTTCATTGTTTACTATATTTCAGTATTTTGTATTTTCATTTTCAGTTGTATCTCCCTCTCGCATGCTTCAAGAATCAGTGAGGACACTGATCGAGATAGTGTGGGAGCGGAGCCTTATTTCCTCTGTACTCTGAACTTCCCTTATTTCCTTTATTTCCATTTCACTGCACTTTGAATTTTAGTAATATCTATTTTTACACTTTCTATTTCTAGCAAATAAAGCTCGTCTATATATTTTTCACGTTACGCAAACAATCCCCACATTATTCAACGTAAACAAAAACTTTCATTTGTTCCTCAAAAGCAAAAGCATCACGAGAATGCACCTGAGTTCAAAACAAGTTTCAAAACTCCGAGGAAACGACAGTTCTAACAAAACCAGTATCGTCCAGACACCTTAGATCTCTAGTTTATGCGAGTCGGTTTCACCACCTACGTGTACCAAAGCCTCAAGTGTCTACGCAAACTCAACCCCAAGTAGTTTATACTAGCAGTCAGCACCATCCTAAAAACACTTCTAAGCAAGCGACCGATGCAAATAAGTGTATGATCTCCAAAAAGATGAAAAATCATGAAAAGAGAGCTAAAAAACCCAAGAATATAAGATACGTTTCCTTCTAAGTTAGGTGCTCCTCACCCGAGCATTTAGCCCAACGGCACGAAAAACTCATTGAAAAATCAATGACATCAAATTATGATCAATGAAGAAGATCAAAAACAGAAATGAGATCATATTCACTAACAGGTCGACTTGCCATGAAAGTGTGCGGACAACGGGCTTAATGTGATTACGCTAGAACAAACAGGGTGAACTTGCCACGAGAACCTTGACACCAAGATACAGTAGCATGACTGAGACCGATTTGCATAAAAAGGAGACCTCCGGAGACTCGTAGTCCAGTGTCGTCATGATACTCGTCTTGTTCTTACCAAGAATCCCGGCTTTTCCAAACTCTGCGAACGAAGAAGCAGCCTCGTGCTTGCCGACTTTTCCACGTTTTACTTGAGGACAAGCAAAGATTCAAGCTTAGGGGAGTTTGATAACACGTAATCATATAGATGTTTTTATGCATAATTCGACTAAAAGCTAACCGTTTTCGATCCGATTTCGGGTTATTTCCGTGTATTTGTCTGATGTTTTTGCAGGTATTCAACGATCACGTCTAAACAAGGCAACATGAAGAAAAGAAGCAATCCCAGATGAAATATGGACGAAAAAGGAGTGAAAACACAGTGAAAAGCGCAACAATCAGTTTTTGCTGATGTGACGACCGTCACAGATGCATGACGACCGTCACACGGGTGACGACCGTCATGCAGGCAAAAACGCCCCACTCAGATTACACGTCAAAAGAGCAGTTCCAATTCCCATTAAGTGGTCCACTACTCCCTAAATTATCTGCCTCAAGGTCCATCATCCTCAGAGATAACAGTTGGGATTCCACTTCTATAAAAAGGGAAGCAGGGGACTTCAAAAAGGGAGCTGCATTCATACCACGAAGTGCTGCCGAATTTAATTTCCAGAGCAATTTACTTTCCAGTTTTTATTTGTATCCATTTCTCCTTTACATTTCCTTATTCCCATTTCCGCTCTTTTGTAATTGCTACTGCACTGTACGATCAAATTGGCACTAAAGACCAGAATCCTGCCAACATCTGTGGAGGATCTGCCCAAAGGCCAATTGGCATATTTACAGGTTTTCATTTTGATCGACTTCTGTTTTAACATAATGCAATTTATTATTTATTATTATTATTTATGTTTTGTTCTTCCCAATTCCATGTCTAGCTAAACTTAGGCAATCGATATGTAGTAATAATTCGAATGGGATTTGATAACTCTTATTTGAAAACTTTCTTTTCACAAAAAAATAATCTATGGTCTAAGTGTTTAAAATTGATTCACTGAATAAACTTCGTCGCGAAAGCGAGAACTTATTTAAAAGTAGTTTTGCCACGAAAGTGGGAAATTAATTAAGATACGAACCAACAAGCGAAAGCTGCGGTAAGGTCAGATAGTAAACACTAGGCATTTGTTTTAATAACAGCGAAAGCACTTTAAAACGAATTAGAACTTAGAGATTTCCAAAAAATAGTTTTAACCCCGAACGGGATACGAAAGTGTACGTTTGGCCCTTAGGATTATGATTAGCGTCAATAACCATCGTGAGACGAGAGTCTTCAAATCTCCATTTTCTGCTTAAATAAACTGTGAAAACTATTTCATACACCAGTAACTTATCAAATCCTTGAAGAACACAATTACTACGTATCGATTCAATTAATTAAAATCTAAACAGTAATCTTAGTTCCCTCTTTTAGTGACAATCTTATTCCCTTAAAACATATTCTACCTAGCTAAACATAGTAACTCCCGAGAACACTAGTTTGATTACGAGTCCCTGTGGGATCGATATCTTTTATTACTACGCGATAGACTGTGCACTTGCAGTTAGTTGTATTAGACATAGAAAGTCGCGATCACCTCACTCCTTGATTGGGAAAGCGAAGGAGTGGTATCTTGATCAATCAACTCTTGTTATGATCAAATGGAATTTATTGGAAGAAAAGTTTCTTGAAATATTCTTTCCTCATAATAGATTCATGGAGGCAAAGACGATAATTTCTGTGTTTGCTCAAGATGTGTTACACCCCAAAATTTGCCTAACCTTTTTCTTACTTGGTTTATGTTTCATTGCATTAGCATATCATTGATCTAGCATTTGCATAGCATAACATTATTCATTTAGTAGGGGATCAAGTGTGGTTTATATCAAGAGGAGCCTATCTAGAGGTCTTATTCAAGCTTGAGAGGTCACCAAGGTCATCAGAAAGTGGGTTGTGTTCTTGAGAAGTTTGGATGCTGGTATGTGGTTCATCTTCTAATTGGGGGGCCAATTGAAAACCATCAGTGGGTTGTGAAACCTTGATCATGGATAAGGTATGTGGATAAATCTCATGGAGTTCCTTTAGGGTCATGGTGGGGCTCAGTCAAGTCATTATGCTAAGTGTGAAGAGCCACAGTTGAAGGTGTTGCAATTAGGGTTTTTGTCTGGTCAACCTTGAATCAACTGTACAATTGAAGAGGATCAAAACCTATTATAAGTCTTTGTGATCATGGATAGTTGTTTTGAGATACATTATGTGATATTCCAAGATCAATCCAAGAATAATTCAAAGTGTGAGGAGTTGCTAAACTAGGGTTTTCAGGGTAAAATCCCCTGTTTAGTGCCTGACTTCAAGACCACTTACCTTAAGATACAAGTTGCATCTCAACTTTTGGACAACATGGAACTTGTAGAGCATGTTATTAGATTTAATTTTAGTACTAGAAGTCCTTGATTGGATTTATAGAACTCAAGTTATGATCCAGACAAGTTACAGGTCATCAGATGAATGTGAATTTTATCTGTGAAAGTTCACCAACTTCCAAGGCACTTTTGACATAGAAGGATGTTTCTCTTCAACTTTTGGCCAACATTAAAGTTGTAGGTCTTGGTCTTAGCTTTCCAAATTGTACTGGAAGTCAAGTTATGAGGTCATTTTGAGTTCTATAAATCCAATCAAGGACTTAGCATATCATCTGATGACCTGTAACTTGTCTGGATCATAACTTGAGTTCTATAAATCCAATCAAGGACTTCTAGTGGGTTTGTAAGTTACAGGTCAAGTTATGAGGTTTATAAGTTAGGGGTATTTTGGGAAAGTGAGATTATAGGTCATTTTGCATTATGGGTCATTTTCACTATCTTGTGAGCCTCAAATGAAGTTTTGTCGAACACAAAACTTACTCAAAATGGGATTTTAAGGTCAACCATGTATCCATGAGGCATTGATTTGGCTTAGGTGATAACGCGAAAATGTATATATAAAATGACATGTGTTTTAACTAATGTTTGACCGGTTTCACTCCGAATTCGGGGCATTCCATGCTATTTGTCTAAGTATTATGCAGGTATTCTAAGAACATGTCCAAGCAAATCAATATGAAGAAAAGGAGCAAAAAAAAGTGAAAAATAGATGAAAAACCAAGAGAAAAACAGCAGAAACGAGCTTTACTGATGTGACGACCGTCACACAGCCGTTACGCTGGTCATGCATGTGACGACCGTCACACCTCCATGATGACCGTCACACCTCCATGATGACCGTCATGCAGCCAGAAGGTGCAGAATGAAGTCACGTGCAAAAGTTCCCCCTCAAAGACCAAAAGTGTGGCCACTAACTCCTACTTTTCTGCCTCAAACCCACTTCCTGAAGGAATAATCGTTAGATACTCTCCCTCTATAAAAGGAAGAGGTTGGGACCTGAAAAAGAGAGCCGCATTCAAGACAACGAAGTGCTGCCAATTCATCTTCAGAGCAACCTTACCGTTCTTATATTCTTATTTGTTTCTCTTTTCCTTCTCTGTATTCTTTGCTATTTTGTAATTCCCATTTCCCTTGTACGATCAATTGGCATAAAGACCAGAATCCTGCCAACATTGTGGAGGATCTGCCCAAAAGCCAATTGGAATATTTACAGGTTTTCATTTTTAATCGTAATTGCAATTTTCATTATGATGTATGTTATTAATTACTGCTTTTATTTATGTATTACCATTTCTTTTTCCATGTCTAGCTAAATTACCATAATCGATATGTAATAATAATTCAGACAGAATTTAATAATAATTGGCGTAGTCTTTCTCTTTTCAAAACTCAGTTATGGTTTTAGTTTTTAATCAAAATTCTAAATAAACCTTTGTCACGACAGTGAGAAGCTATTTACGGTGGTTTTGCCACGACAGTGGGAAACCATATTAAGGTACGAACCAACAAGCGACAGCTGAGGCTAAGACCAGATAGTAAAAACTAGGCATTCGATTTAAAAACAGCGAAAGCCCTTTAAAAAGGATTAGAACTTAGAGATTTTCAAAAGGTAACTCTAACCCCGAACGGGATAGCGACAACATACGTTCCGCCTTAGAGTTGCGACTAGCGTCAACAACCATCGTGAGACAAAAGTCTTTAGATCACTATTTTCTTCTTAAACTAAGTTTGAAAACACTTAATACGCCAGTAAATTGTCAAATTCCCGAAGAATAAAGTTATTGCATATCGATTCATAAATACATATCTTAAGTAAAAAACTTAGTTCCCTTTAGTTTACGCATCTACTCTGTTATTATTCAACTTGAAACCATACCGACCTAGCTAAACACCGTAACACCCGATAATACTAGATTGATTACGAGTCCCTGTGGGATCGATATCTATTATTACTACGCGATAGACTGTGCACTTGCAGTTAGATTTGTTAGACATAGAAAGTCACGATCAAGTTTTTGGCGCCGTTGTCGAGGAACCGTTTAGTCAATAGTGTAATCCTTTGTTACACAGTATAGACTAGGTTAACAATTCTCTCTCCCTCTACTAGTTCTTCGATTGTATGCCAAGTACTCGCTCACAAGGCGAAATCTTACAAACTACAATCGCCGAACTAGAGCGTTTCTTACATCTAAGAAGGCGCATCGTCGAATATCAACGAAGACACAACATTCTTGATCTTCTAGCTCATCCTCCGGTTGAAGAAGCAAAGATGGCTGAAGGACCTCAAAACAAACCGCTGAGGGCATACGCTACACCCTCTCAGATGGAGCCTAGAAGTAGTAGTATTTTTCTTTTTTGCCATTTTTGTTGTTTTTTCTTTATTTCCTTTGTATCTCCCTTCCGCATTCTTTCAAATCAGTGGGGACACTGATTGAGATAGTGTGGGAGCGATCGTTATTTCCCTTTTCATTTCCCTTTCTCATGTTATTTCCCATTGTACTTTTTCTTTCGAATTTAAAGAAATTTTAATTTTCGGTTTCGGCAAATAAGCTCTTATATGTATATTTATCTCCGTTACGTGAACTCCCCGCGTTTCATATGACTATACAAAGAAATCTTTAAAATCTTGCCTCAAAGCATCACGAGGACACGCCAAAGTTCAAATCAAGTATGGAAATCCCGAGAAGAAAATTCTAACAATTCCATTACCGTCCTGACACCTTAGACCTCCAGTTTATGCGAGTCCGTTTCACTACCTACATGTACCGAAGCTTCAAGCTCCTACTCAAACATAGCCCCCAGTAGTTTATACAAGCAGTCATCACCATCCTAAATGCTTCTAAGCAATGAAACTGATGCAAATAAGTGTGTGAACTCTAACTCAAAATGAAAAATCATGAAGAAGAAAAGCCATATAGCCTGAGTATAGAGACGTGTTCCTTCTAAGTTAGGTGCTCCTCACCCGAGCATTTAGCCCAACGGTACAGAAAGTCTTTGGAAATCAATAGCACAAGCTTATGTGCAAAGAAGAATCGAAATAGAAAAGAGATCATAGCCACTAACAGGTTGACTTGCCATGAAAGTATATGGATAACGGGCTTAATGTGACTGCGCCAGAACAAACCGGGTAAAACTTGTCGAAAGGAACTTGGCGCCAAGCTGTAGTAGCATGATTGGAACTGGCTTGTATATAAGGGAGGCCTTCGAAGACTTACAACTCAGTGTCACCACCGTGTGTGTTTTGTTTCAATTTAAGTCTTGGCCTTCCTAACTTATAATTCGAAAAACCTTTCGGAAAGGAGAAGCGTGCCGCGTGTTTGCCACATTTTCGATTTTTCCAACTTTTACTTGAGGACAGGTAAAGATTCAAGTTCAGGGGAGTTTGATAACGCGAAAATGTATATATAAAATGACATGTGTTTTAACTAATGTTTGACCGGTTTCACTCCGAATTTGGGGCATTCCATGCTATTTGTCTAAGTATTATGCAGGTATTCGAAGAACATGTCCAAGCAAACCAATATGAAGAAAAGGAGCAAAAACAAGTGAAAAATAGATGAAAAACCAAGAGAAAAACAGCAGAAACAAGCTTTACTGATGTGACGACCGTCACACAGCCGTTACGCTCGTCATGCGTGTGACGACCGTCACACCTCCATGACGACCGTCATGCAGCCAGAACGTGCAGAATGAAGTCACGTGCAAAAATTCCCCCTCAAAGACCAAAAGTGTGGCCACTAACTCCTACTTTTCTGCCTCAAACCCACTTCCTGAAGGAATAATCGTTAGATACTCTCCCTCTATAAAAGGAAGAGGTTAGGACCTGAAAAAGAGAGTCGCATTCAAGACAACGAAGTGTTGCCAATTCATCTTCAGAGCAACCTTACCGTTCTTATATTCTTATTTTTTTCTCTTTTCCTTCTCTGTATTCTTTGCTATTTTGTAATTCCCATTTCCCTTGTACGATCAATTGGCACAAAGACCAGAATCCTGCCAACATTGTGGAGGATCTGCCCAAAAGCCAATTGGAATATTTACAGGTTTTCATTTTTAATCGTAATTGCAATTTTCATTATGATGTATGTTATTAATTACTGCTTTTATTTATGTATTACCATTTCTTTTTCCATGTCTAGCTAAATTACCGTAATCGATGTGTAATAATAATTCAGACGGAATTTGATAATAATTGGCGTAGTCTTTCTCTTTTCAAAACTCAGTTATGGTTTTAGTTTTTAATCAAAATTCTAAATAAACCTTTGTCACGACAGTGAGAAGCTATTTACAGTGGTTTTGCCATGACAGTGGGAAACCATATTAAGGTACGAACCAACAAGCGACAGCTGAGGCTAAGACCAAATAGTAAAAACTAGGCATTCGATTTAAAAACAACGAAAGCACTTTAAAAAGGATTAGAACTTAGAGATTTTCAAAAGGTAACTCTAACCCCGAACGGGATAGCGACAACATACGTTCTGCCTTAGAGTTGCGACTAGCGTCAACAACCATCGTGAGACAAAAGTCTTTAGATCACTATTTTCTTCTTAAACTAAGTTTGAAAACACTTAATACGCCAGTAAATTGTCAAATCCCCGAAGAACAAAGTTATTGCATATCGATTCATAAATTCATATCTTAAGTAAAAACCTTAGTTCCCTTTAGTTTACGCATCTACTCTGTTATTATTCAACTTGAAACCAAACCGACCTAGCTAAACATCGTAACACCCGATAATACTAGATTGATTACGAGTCCCTGTGGGATCGATATCTATTATTACTACGCGATAGACTGTGCACTTGCAGTTAGATTTGTTAGACATAGAAAGTCGCGATCAAGTTTTTGGCGTCGTTGTCGGGGACCCGTTTAGTCAATAGTGTAATCTTTTGTTACACAGTATAGATTAGGTTAACAATTCTCTCTCCCTCTACTAGTTCTTCGATTGTATGCCAAGTACTTGCTCACAAGGCGAAATCTTACAACCTACAATCGCCGAACTAGAGCGCTTCTTACATCTAAGAAGGCGCATCGTCGAATATCAACAAAGACACAACATTCTTGATCTTCTAGCTCATCCTCCGGTTGAAGAAACAAAGATGGCTGAATGACCTCAAAACAAACCGCTGAAGGCATACGCTACACCCTCTCAGATGGAGCCTAGAAGTAGCATAGCTGCCCCAGCTATCAATCGAACCGATTTCGAACTAAAACCGTCATTGCTGTCAGCTGTACAACAAAATCAATTCTCAGGAAATGCAACTGAGGATCCAAATGAACACTTAACGAAGTTTGTACAATACGCAGACACAGTGAAAGCAAATGGAGTAACTCCAGACGCAATAAGACTTCGTCTTTTCCCTTTCTCTCTTAGAGATAGAGCGTGGACATGGTTACAATCTTTACCATCCAACTCCGTTATGACGTGGGAACAGTTGAAGAACGTTTTCTTAGCGAGATACTTCCCGCCAAGCAAAACTGCTATGCTTAGAGCCCAAATTAACGGATTTCGACAAAAAGACACTGAATCTCTCTACGAAGTGTGGGAAAGGTTCAAAGCGAATCTTGACAGGCAGGAATACTCACCACTATACTACAACTACACTGCGACAGCGAAAAGCGAATCTTGAACATTCATGAATTGGAAGAGCTAAGATTAGACGCGTACGAGAATGCACACATCTACAAAGAAAGGACCAAGAAATGACATGATAAGTGTTCAATCCGGAAGCAATTCAGATTGGGAGACATCGTGCTCCTATTCAACTCCAGATTGAAACTTTTCCCTGGAAAACTAAAATCTAGGTGGTCTGGACCTTTTGAGGTCACCAAAGTCCTTAAGAGTGGAGCTGTTGAAGTCAAGAATCAAATCAACGCACCGTTTATAGTAAACGGACAACGTCTGAAACATTATAATCAAACTGAACACAGCGACCACGTGAGCAATATGAAATTGCTTGAGATTCCCAAATAGCTTATATCCAAGCTATCGTCAGGCTTCTGACGTTAAAGACAGCGCTGATTGGGAGGCAACCCAAAGTTTTCCTTATTCTCCTTCTAAATTTATTAAAACTATTATTTTTATTAACTTATAATTTCTATAAATTTCTATTATCTTATTTTCCATTATTTTTATTCATTTTATATTTTTCTCTTTTATCACTTTTTATTTTCTTAAAATTATGATCTGAGTGAATGTGATTTTTTCCAGGATTTTAAAAGTCATTCTACTTTTCTTCCATTTTATCCGACTAACGAGTATGGCCGACATCGACGTTACGAATGTTGTGTTTAGAGGACGAGCTCAGCAGACCAGATTCGAGGCACTGAATCAAAGAAACTTTGCTTCGACTCTGTACTACGATACACCAACCATGGACAAGCTAGGAATCCAGGATAGCATTCAGTACTTATTTTACCAATTAGGTTGGGAGCAAACTGCTCTAAAGACCCGATTTGCTACCTTCCGCGAACTGACATTCGAATTCCTTAGCTCCCTAAGTTACTTACCTGAATATGGCTTTGGATCCACTAAAGAGTTAATAACCTTTAGAATGTTTGGAATAGACCAAACGCACAACCGTACCACGTTAGCTAACATCCTAGGCTTCCCTAGCGGACCTTTTGTGTTTACCGCCACTGAAGAAGATTTTGATCTCGAATTAGACCAATTCTGGGGTTCCATCACCGGAAACTATCACCCAGAACCAAACGACATGCACAACAACGAGATACACAATCCAGCCTTCCGCTATTTCCATAGGATATTAGCCCATACCCTCTTTGGTAAGGAAGAAAATATCACAACAGTCTCAAAGGACGAGCTGTTCATCCTTTTCTGTGCTTCACAAGGCCGCCCTGTAAATGTTGTCCCTTTTATGATGAGGGAATTTACACGCATCAATCAGGACCCGCACTCACCCATTTTAATAGGAGGCCTAGTCACCATGATCGCCCATGAAATTAGTCTGAGGTATTACCTGAACAAAGCCGTCCGTTTCGGCAACCTCAGAGCAATGGACATCCAGTTCTGCTTCAACAGACGTATTTTAGGTACCTTAGGACCAGGAGCCTACGAATACCTCATAGCTGATCAACCTGTCCACCTTTTCACATTGCCCAACCATGAGCTAACCAGTATCCATAACAAAGACAATTGGCTTTATGAATTGGACGAGCCTATGGGACCTCCATCACTTCACTCTACACCCCAGGCTTATATGTATGACAATGATCAAATCTCAGAAGCACATGACTATTTGTACTACCAAGACTATGAGTCCAAAGTGGAGATCGATCCTGAGACCCCTCCTAACTACCATAATTTTCCTGACTCCACGCCTGAACAAAACACAGATAAGCTAGACACTGTTCTGAAAACTGTAGACGACCTCAAGCTAGAAGTAACCACTATCAAAGATGAATTAACGCAGCTTCATATGGATTTCGTTACCTTCATGGACTTGGTTAGCGACCAATTTAATGCCGTTGTTCATCATGTCAACAATTTGAAGAAACCAACAGAGTGATATTTTAGTTTTCGCTTTAATTTACGTTTCCTGCATTTTACATTGTTTGACATTAGTTCATTTTGCAATTGTTTCCTCTTTTTGGATATTGTACTACCTTACACTCATTTTTCGATTTAATGTTAATTTCATTTCAGTATTTTCCTTAATTATGTTTCCTGTTCATTTTTATTTTGGTATTAGTCCATCATAAGTCATAATACCATACTCTCCACTGTTAAAACGCCCCACAAGCAAAATTCTGCAATTCTGCAGACTTTGCTGCTGTGACGGTCGTCACACTCCCACCACGGTCGTCATGCGTGTTACGACCGTCACAGACCCCTGACGGTCGTCATGCAGAAAAAACCCTAATTCTGTTTAAAACAGAGTTGCGCCCCTCTCCATTTCCTCTCCCCTAATTCCCCACTATCCCATTATTAAAACCCACTCAAAACCCTCCGAATCCCCCACAAAACCTCCACCATTTTCAACCTCCATTCACCCTTATATATTACCCTCTGCACTCCTTTGCCTCACCATTCTCTGAAACCCCATATTCTCAAACCTCTGCACTTCTCTCACAAAAATGGCCAGTGCAAACCCCGATTTGAGCAACATCACCTTCCGAGAAGGAGAGGCCGGCGAACGGCAGCAGACAAACTTCCTCGCATTCCATCAACGGTCGCTTCAACCGACCCGGTATGCTCATCTGAATTCTCTGACTGAACTTGGGATTCTCGACGGCGTCATTTGGATGTTGCAGAGAGCCGGCATCTGACATCTCTGCACCAATCCCCAACCCACCTACGAGCAACTCACTCTAGAGTTTCTCAGCTCTTTCGCCTACATAACATCATTCGGCGATGCCAACCAACTTCACGGCGCCACCTGCTTTCGGCTGTTCGACACTGAATATCAGGTCCCCTAGAACCGCATCGCCGTCATCCTACAGTTAACTCACAGCGATGATGCTCACCGCCGCATCTCTGATCAGTTCTACCAAGAGGCCTTCCCTCTCTAGAACCGATTGATAGGAACCACTCCAGACAGCTGGGACACGCTGAACGCCACTCATATCCATAACCCATCTATCCGCTACTTCCACCGCGTGTTGAGCAACACAATATTCGCTCGTGACAGTAACCATAAGGTCAACTCGAAGGAGCTGTTTTTCCTCCGCTGTGTGTTCGCTTCAGAGCCGGTTAACGCCGCCCCGTTTCTCTTGGCTCACATTCAGGCCAACTGCAACCGCGGCTCTAAACCTTTCTACTTCGGTGGCATTATCACATCCATCGCCATAGGCCTCGGTCTTGGCGACCGCCTCCAGACACTCCGCCAGATGCCCCCCGTATTCCTGGACATCGACCACTGTCGCGCCTTCCACCTCATCAAGGCCCGCGGTGATGGGCGATATCATCCTGTAGTGTGAGGCCACACTATCCAGAGCATCATCATACCTTCACGCACCCAAATGCATCCAGAGGACAGATTCAACTGGCTCTTCGACACCGCTGCCCCTGCTGCCCCAACACAGGATAATATCCCAGAGCCCAGGGACGAAGTTTAGGAGGAGCTCGACAGAGCCGACCAACCTGAGCCATCACAAGCAGCTGCTGCCGCTGGCCCTTCCACGCGCCGCCCCCGTCCTGCCACTGATGACACATCCGCGGCCCTCCTCCGCTGCATCGAGCAATAGAACCAGATGATGCTTATGATGGAGCAGCAGAACCGCAGTGCTGAGGAATTTGAAGCATGACAGAGAGAGCAAACCAGCCAAATCCAGCAATCTTTGCAGATGATACACGATATCCATGGCTGACGAGATGTCACACCTCACTGTGCAAGTCGACGGCCTCCGGGATTACATATTCCACACCGGAGCTCTGAACCTCGCCGCCCGTGACCCCCCAGCCAGAGGTCGAGGAAGAGATCGAGGACGAGGACGGGATTAGTAGTATTTTTCATTTTTGCCATTTTTGTTGTTTTTTCCTTATTTCCTTTGTATCTCCCTTCCGCATTCTTTCAAATCAGTGGGGACACTGATTGAGATAGTGTGGGAGCGGATCGTTATTTCCCTTTTCATTTCCCTTTCTCATGTTATTTCCCATTGTACTTTTTCTTTCGAATTTAAAGAAATTTTAATTTTCGGTTTCGGCAAATAAGCTCTTATATGTATATTTATCTCCGTTACGTGAACTCCCCGCGTTTCATATGACTATACAAAGGAATATTTAAACATCTTGCCTCAAAGCATCACGAGGACACGCCAAAGTTCAAATCAAGTATGGAAATCCCGAGAAGAAAATTCTAACAATTCCATTACCGTCCTGACACCTTAGACCTCCAGTTTATGCGAGTCTGTTTCACTACCTACATGTACCGAAGCTTCAAGCTCCTACTCAAACATAGCCCCCAGTAGTTTATACAAGCAGTCAGCACCATCCTAAATGCTTCTAAGCAATGAAACCGATGCAAATAAGTGTGTGTGAACTCTAACTCAAAATGAAAAATCATGAAGAAGAAAAGCCATATAGCCTGAGTATAGAGACATGTTCCTTCTAAGTTAGGTGCTCCTCACCCGAGCATTTAGCCCAACGGTACAGAAAGTCTTTGGAAATCAATAGCATAAGCTTATGTGCAAAGAAGAATCGAAATAGAAAAGAGATCATAGCCATTAACAGGTTGACTTGCCATGAAAGTATATGGATAACGGGCTTAATGTGACTGCGCCAGAACAAACCGGGTAAAACTTGTCAAAAGGAACTTGGCGCCAAGCTGTAGTAGCATGATTGGAACTGGCTTGCATAAAAGGGAGGCCTTCGAAGACTTACAACTCAGTGTCACCACCGTGTGTGTTTTGTTTCAATTTAAGTCTTGGCCTTCCTAACTTATAATTCGAAAAACCTTTCGGAAAGGAGAAGCGTGCCGCGTGTTTGCCACATTTTCGATTTTTCCAACTTTTACTTGAGGACAAGTAAAGATTCAAGTTCAGGGGAGTTTGATAACGCGAAAATGTATATATAAAATGACATGTGTTTTAACTAATGTTTGACCGGTTTCACTCCGAATTTGGGGCATTCCATGCTATTTGTCTAAGTATTATGCAGGTATTCGAAGAACATGTCCAAGCAAAGCAATATGAAGAAAAGGAGCAAAAACAAGTGAAAAATAGATGAAAAACCAAGAGAAAAACAGCAGAAACGAGCTTTACTGATGTGACGACCGTCACACAGCCGTTACGCTCGTCATGCGTGTGATGACCGTCACACCTCCATGACGACCGTCACACCTCCATGATGACCGTCATGCAGCCAGAACGTGCAGAATGAAGTCACGTGCAAAAATTCCCCCTCAAAGACCATAAGTGTGGCCACTAACTCCTACTTTTCTGCCTCAAACCCACTTCCTGAAGGAATAACTGTTAGATACTCTCCCTCTATAAAAGGAAGAGGTTGGGACCTGAAAAAGAGAGCCGTATTCAAGACAACGAAGTGCTGCCAATTCATCTTCAGAGCAACCTTACCGTTCTTATATTCTTATTTGTTTCTCTTTTCCTTCTCTGTATTCTTTGCTATTTTGTAATTCCCATTTCCCTTGTACGATCAATTGGCACAAAGACCAGAATCCTGCCAACATTGTGGAGGATCTGCCCAAAAGCCAATTGGAATATTTACAGGTTTTCAGTTTTAATCGTAATTGCAATTTTCATTATGATGTATGTTATTAATTACTGCTTTTATTTATGTATTACCATTTCTTTTTCCATGTCTAGCTAAATTACCGTAATCGATATGTAATAATAATTCAGACGGAATTTGATAATAATTGGCGTAGTCTTTCTCTTTTCAAAACTCAGTTATGGTTTTAGTTTTTAATCAAAATTCTAAATAAACCTTTGTCACGACAGTGAGAAGCTATTTACGGTGGTTTTGCCACGACACTGGGAAACCATATTAAGGTACGAACCAACAAGCGACAACTGAGGCTAAGACCAGATAGTAAAAACTAGGCATTCGATTTAAAAACAACGAAAGCCCTTTAAAAAGGATTAGAACTTAGAGATTTTCAAAAGGTAACTCTAACCCCGAACGGGATAGTGACAACATACGTTCTGCCTTAGAGTTGCGACTAGCGTCAACAACCATCGTGAGACAAAAGTCTTTAGATCACTATTTTCTTCTTAAACTAAGTTTGAAAACACTTAATACACTAATAAATTGTCAAATCCCCGAAGAACAAAGTTATTGCATATTGATTCATAAATTCATATCTTAAGTAAAAACCTTAGTTCCCTTTAGTTTACGCATCTACTCTGTTATTATTCAACTTGAAACCAAACCGACCTAGGTAAACACCGTAACACCCGATAATACTAGATTGATTACGAGTCCCTGTGGGATCGATATCTATTATTACTACGCGATAGACTGTGCACTTGCAGTTAGATTTGTTAGACATAGAAAGTCGCGATCATTAGGGCAAGACTTGGTTCATGGAAGCTTGACAAAGGGGAAATTAAAAGGGATTTAAGTTGAAAAATTCAAATTTAATCATAAGAGGTCAAGAAAATGCATATGAGTACTCATTTTGACTAGAAAAACCATTTGGAACACTTTGGCATCATTGAAAAATCAGTTTGAGGCTTATTTCGTGGTGTTTCACATTGTTACTTCATGGATAAGTAACACATTCAATCTTGGCCATAAGATGATAACAAGGACTCAATCCTGTCCATTCCTTCTCAACAGGCCATAAACAATACATGTGGAGCTTCTAGGAGAAGGAACTGAGCCAAAATCGTATATTCCATGGTTGAAATTTTGGAGGAAAGTTGGAAATTGGATATCTCAGTTTGGGCTTTCTTTGGGCCTCCAAATCACCCAAACCAATTCTATTTAAGTTCAGAAAGAGATTCAGATCATTTTCTGGAGATCATTTGGAGCAGAACCAGAGATTGTAGTTAGAGTTTTCAAGCTTCAAGTGCAAATCGTGTTTTCCATTCCAGAGCAATTCAAGGCAAATCAAGGTTTCTAATAGCTTCATCATTCACCAAGGAAGGAATCTGCACAAGTTGGAGCCAAGAATCACCGTGTAACTGCCTCAATTTCAAGTTACAAACCAGGTTGGTAACTTTCACAATTGCTCTAGTTTTAGGATGATCTAGCATGAATTGAACTGTGGTTAGGACTTAAGGAAGAACGTAAATGGATTTAGGTTCATAATTGTGGAGTTTAGAGACAATCTAAGTCATGATCAATTTTCTGTTTGGATTCAAATCAACCTGATCTTGAGGTGTTAGCATGATTGGAATGGCTTAAGTTGATCTCTGAAGAATGAGGAAGAGATTTGTGGCCTTAGTTATGAGTTTGGTGATGATCCATGATTTGGCATATTTTCTGTTCTTGATCGTATTTGAGTTTTCAGTGAGAATTAATGGAAACTAAGCCTGGATTTGAACTCAGGATGAAAAACCTAGGAGAACGGTATAGGTTTTGTGCTTTTTGGCTAGGTTTGATGTTGGACCAGTTGCAGAGCCACCGGAGAAGACAACCGGAGGTCTTCTCCAACCACTGTGAGATGATTCCCTCCCTTTCAGAATTCAAATGGGAACGATGAAGCAGGACCCTTGGATGAGTGGAATTTGGTGACTTAGTCTCCCAATCGTGCGTGCGAGATTCTTTCTGAATTTGGACCTTGGACCCTCAAAACGCAGCCGTTTCATTTATTAGGTGGCACACGCTGAAGCCTTTAGATGGATTGACCAGTCCTGTGATCCAACGCCCCTAATATTTTCTCAGCATTTAATTTCTTTAATTGTTTTTTTAATTTTCTTTAATTGCTTTTTTCTTGTTTAATTCATAATAAATTGAATAATCATCAGAAAAATGTGAAAAAATATGTGGATGCTCCTCATTTAATTTATGATTTTTTGGCATGCTTAGATTTTATTTTTGATGCAATTTCCAATTTATTTGCATTTTTTCCATTTTCGTGATTTCATTTAATTTGCAATTTTATGCTTGTTTCTTGCTATTTTTTGTATGCAATCTTGGTATAGAATTTGGACTTGATTTTTTGCTGGCTGGTTATAGACATATTAAGGTGCTTTCTTGATTTTTAGGGTGATTTTTAGATGACTTTAAGTTCTGTTTTGGACTAGGTTTATAGAGACCTCCCCCACTTGAACCTCCCTTTGACACTTTGTGATTTAGGATTTCTTTAGGGATTCTCCCTTTAGATTCAGTCCCTGACTTTTCTACCATAGGTCCCTAACCCTCTTAGGATCCCTTAGAAAATTCCCTAGAATTTTAGGACTTGATTTCATATTTTTCTTAGAATTAACAATTGGACTAGTTTTATGATGCTTCTAACATGACCTTTCCTTTAGAATGACCTCAATGGTGACCCATAGCATGAAATAAATTTCCCATTCCTTTTGGATAGTGCTTTAGACTTGTTAGAGCTTCTGTATGCTTAATTGTAATGCTTGATTTGGTGTTTTGGTTTCCTTTTAGTAGCTTTCTTTGAGCTTGTAGGATTAGGGTTTTGTAGAGCCTTAGAAGTTGTTTTCTTCTTTCCCAAACATGGTTTGCTTTGTGTGCATTCCATTCTCATCCTATGATGCAAGGTCCCTATGTGGGAGCCTCATCCCTCATTTAGAAGGATGTGTGGCATACCACAAAAGATAGAACCTTTGAGGATGCCTATCTTAGATGTATGGTTGAGTGCCATGATGGATTCCCTTGGTTTCCATCATGCTTCCCATCATCATGCATTGATCTTGATGTTGATTCTCATCTCTCTTGTTGGAGCAAGTTGAAGCTTGAAGGTGAAGGCCTTATTCCCTTTTCTCTTGAAAGATAGCTTAGACATGAAGACAACTACAGACTGTTAGACTGCGTTACTGTTGGGTTGCTTGTCTGCTGTCTTGTTTGCTGTATTTTTTGATTGCTTTGTTGTACTTGTGTGACTGTTTGGTGTGTTGCATTAGACTAGGCTTTCATATAGTTTGTCTAGGCCTAAGTGCATTGAAAGGTTGAGCCTGGCTCCCTTTGCTTGTCTGCATTAGAGGTTGAGTCTGTCTCCCTCTGCTTGTCTGTTACTGTTTGGCTTTGCTTGTTGGCTGAAGGTTGAGTTTGTCTCCCTTGCCTGTGCTTTGTGTGGCTTGTGTTTGTTTGCTCTAAAAGTTGAGTTTGTCTCCTTCTGCTTGTATTGCCGCATTGCATGCATTTTACTTACAGTTATTTCTTTTCAGTTTATTTCTTTTGCTGTTGCTTTCCTCTGCCATGTTCCCCTAGGGACTCTAGCTTCTCTTGTTCAAGAGAAGTTATGACAGACATTAGGGTTCTAACCATGCATGATAACATTAGTTAGTTCCCTCCTAACCTCAATCATAGGATCAACTTCGTATGACAACTTTAGGATTGGATTAGTCCCCTTTAGTGCGCCCTTTCTCTTCTCATCTTCAAACAAAACAAAATACAGTAATAAAGGTTAAGTGATGTCGTACACTACGAGCCTTAAGCTACTTGAGAAAGGGTTATTGGAGAGTTTCGTTTCAACAGCTTGGATGTTTAGTATGGTACCCTTTGGGTGACATGCGATGCATTCACTCCCAGGTCATAGTCTCTAGTGCAATATTAGTTGCAAACATCCGTGAAAAACACTTCTTCCGTAAAAGACTTCAAAAACAAAGATCAAACTCTTTTTGTCCTCTTGGACCTTTAATCCTTGGAAACCATTTTCATAAGGAGAGTTTTGTTAACTCTCGGTTCTACCGCAAACGGTAAACGCCTAAGTCTCCAACGAGCGAGCTGCATACACCAACTTCTAGAACCGTCTGTTAACCCTACTCGGATAAAACAGTTGAACAAACCTGTGTTCCGTTTTAGCCCGAACTGCGTTTGCTCTGATCTTTCACGCCGTGTGAAAGTACGTAGGCACGAGATGCGATATCTCGGCGAGCAACCTTCCCCCTTTTTCACCCGTAGTTAGGTGAACTACGTTGACTCTGATTTCTCGTTCCAGACGGGAATACATAGGCATAAAACTGTTGTGTTCTTCCGAGTCATTTTCTTTTCTTTTGAGCCAGACTTTTAGCGTAGATAGTTAAACCAACCCGTCAGATAAACACAACAAGCATGGATCCTGTCATACCCCAAATTTTAACCCTTAGATCTTCATTATCATTTTAGGATCATACTCATATGATTATCTAACCCTAACCCAGTTCAAGTTTTTCTTTGTTTAAGATGCAGATGAATCAGGGTTTTTGCACCGACAAATTCAAAACAACCAAGGAATGATCAACCAATGATTTGGGCCAATTCAATCATTGAATGAAATCAAAGATAATATCAAAGTCAAATGAGAAGTCGATTTGAAGAAATCAGTTCAGAATCAAAGACGGTGCAGTCAGGAGGCCCCGATTAGGGTTTTTAACTAGCGAAAAGTCAACTGTGGTTTGACTTTGATGTTGGAAGATGTTGTAATGGTGGGATTGAGGTCCATGGAGTTCATATAGCTTATTAAAGTCTATTCAAGAAGTATCAAAGTCTCAGGATATCCAGAATGTCAACAGGCGACTCAATCGGCACCGATCGATCGTACGGTTGACCGAAAAGTCAACTCCTCAAATTTTGAGAATTGGAATCCAAGTTGTGAATCAAAGTTGTTCCTTATGTCATAATGGACTTGCATATCAATTTTTATGATCATTGGATCAAGGATGAGAGAGTAATCGAGAAATCGGGAAATTAGGGTTTTGAAAAGGGCTAAACCATAACTCCTTAACCACACATCCAATTGAGTTGGTTCAAAGCTCATTTGGAAGCTCTTGACAAGTCCTACAAAAGTCCCATACTAGTCCACAACCAGAAAATGCATACTTTTTGAGATAGAAGCAAAAACATTCCTAGAAGGGAAAATAACTTCGAAAAATTCTAAGTTATTTTCACCTTAAAAGCTTGTGTGCAGCCAACTTTGAGAGGATTTTTCACCTAGTTTCAATTGGAATTTGATTTCGTGGCAAACATGAATGTTTTAGAGCTATGTGAGGGCTTTCTAAATTGTACTAGAACATCTCAAGAGGAGTTATGAGCAGAAAGTTACATGTATTCAAAGTTAAGGGTTTCACACTTTAGTCCCACATTGGCTGAATTTTCAAGATTGATTTCTTTCACCAAATTTGCCAAATTTTCTTGATCCAACTTATTGTATCTGATATATGAGATGTATGTGGCATGATACAAGAAAGAATTATGCAGAATAGCCCAAAATCTAAGGTTTGAGTCCATTGCCTTGCAAGTGGAGCAAGTGGACAAGTTGAAATGTCAAGCATGAGGTGTAAAGTGAAAGGCTGCACCAGCCCCTTCCCTATGATCCTAGCCTGCTACAAACATCAGAAAACCATCAAGGAACTTTGAAAATATGGTCTTGTAGAAGAGCAAGTGGAAAACCCTCAAAGGGAGGTTTGTTTCAAAAATCTTAAAGCTTGCTTCATGGTGAAGTAAGGTCTCTAGCAAGCACCTCAACCTATTTCTCTATAAAAGGAGGGCTCATTCACCTCATTCGATAGACAATTCATCTGATTAAAACCATAGAGAAGTTCTGTAATTACATTTTTCACATCTTGCACCAAATCTCCAAAATCACAAGATCCATGAAAACACCAAAAATGGTCATGAAGTGAAGTTTGCTCAAAAGCATTTCTACCCTTTCAAACACCCCAACAACCCTCCATACACTCTCTAAATATCATAGGGAGGTGTCTAACACCTTGAACCATCAAGAAATCCTCATAATCACAAAGTCACTTTTCATACCATCACACTTTAACCAAAAGCCACATAAATTGCCAAATCTTGGTTCAGCTTCTTTCTTGATGTTTAAACGCTTGCAACACCTCTTATATATCATATTGTGACTGTCCAAAGTCTCACAAATCAACTGGAAGAGCTGCATCTCAAACTGGTGTGAGTATTGGTTCTTTTGACATTCTTGCAAAATCAAAGCAAAAGGAGCATTCAAAGGGATCTCTGGTTTTTCTAGGAGTATTTAAGCTTGCTTAGGGTCATCAGTACAGGTATGTAATGTCTAGACTCATCCTTGCATCACCATGCCATGAAATTCATGTTTCTTATTTTTGATAACTTGTTAAATAGGCATGTCATGAAGCCAAAACAGAATTTTGTGAATGTATGTCCACTTTTTGGCTCAAAACAGTTTTGTTATGTTATTTGTAAAGTGTATGCATGCTTGAGTGTTTTGTTTTTGCTAGCATGAGTCCTTCCATGATTAAAAGTGTGTTTTTTGCCAAATTCTTGCATTTGTCATGGTGATTCCATAATCTGATGTTTGTTGACATGTTTGATGCTTTGAAACATTTCTATTTGGATCATGTGATATGTAGAGATTGATGTTTTGCACTGAAATTGTGTATTGTATGTTGCTTGCTTTTTAAGGTACTCTTTTCACATTCTTTCAAGCATAAAACACCAGTTCTGGGTTATGGTACTTTTCAAACTTAATTACTTGTTGAAACACCTCAAGCACATCATTTTAAACATGTCTAAAACCTGGCTTGAGTTGTTACAACAAATAATGAAGATTTTGAACTTCAAGTGTAGCTTTTTCAAGCATTCTTTTGCCAAAACATACCAGATTTTGCTCTAGTGTTTTTCCACTCAAACCAAGTGTTTAGACACTTCCAATATGTCATTTTAAAAGTGTTCAAACCATCACTTAATGGTTATAACAAGTATCTCAAGTTTTGACTCTTAAAATGCAAGTTTCAAGTGTGTTTTGCAAATCAAGTACCACTTTCTCAAGTTGTCAATTTCCATGGTATTTGGAGCTTTAAACTATTTTCATATGATATATAGGAAGTGTAGAACCATTCAAAAAGAGATGGAAAGACCTGAAACCAAACTGTCCTGAAAATGTCACATTTTGTACTTAACTTCCAATGATGGAAGTTATGTGTTATTTTTGACTCTGTTTTCAAAAATGTCACTTTTTGCTCAATTTTGCAATTGTTATGCTAACTGTCATGTTATTTGTTTTTATACACAAATGATGGTTGGAACATCTTATATTGATCATTTGTAACATGTTTGCATAATCATTTCATTGAAAATCACTCTGTCATGAAAATTCACCTTTCAAATGCAAATGGTCACATACACTTTCACACACCAAGTCACTTTTTGCCACAAGCTTGTTCCTACCAAAAATACACCACACACACTTTATATTCATCATTCCTGAGATGTTGGTGTAGCCATTTTGCTCATAAACTTGCTGCATCTAAAATTCACTTTTCAATTGCAAATTTGTCACATAAAGCATTCACATCACAAGCCACTTTTTGCACAACTTGTTTTTTCACTCAAATCGCATTACACACACTCTATATTAAACATTCTTGAGATGTTAGCATGGTCATTCTGTTCAAAAACACACTGTCATGAAATCTCATTTTCAAAATGCTCATTTTTCATAAAAGAGGCACATCACATACCGGTTCTTGCATTGGCTTGTTTTAAGGTGGATTGAGTGTCCTAACAATTTGTATTTATCATTTGTAATGTGTTTGTATGTTCATTTGACATTAAAACCAACTGTCACAAAGTCCATCTCACAAAATGCATTTGTAATGAAAACTTGCATTTGACATACTACATTCATACTCTATTAACATAGAACATATTTAAAGGTTCAGAATCACTCTATGTGATTTATGTGGTTTGTGTGCATAGTTGTTTAAGCTTGAAAGTGGTTGTATCATGACATTTACAAGAAAATGCATCACATAAACATTAAGGTACATCTGCTATTGAATTTTTCAAAAGAAAGGAATTTCAAAAAACTAATTCCACCATCATGTTCCTCATATTTTTCTAGGCCAGTTACATATAAAGTTTGTTTAATTTGGATAAAAATTGAGGAAGTTATGATATGTTTTGCAAAACCATGGAAGTGTTCATGCATCACATAAACTTAAATATACATGCTATCTAATTTTAAAATGTAAGAGTAATTTTCAAAAACTAACACCACCATCATGTTCCTCATATTTTTCTGGGTGAGATGCATATAAACTTTGTCAAAATCCATGGAGAATTGAGTAAGTTATGGGTAGTTTTGCAATCATGTGTTGGCTCTTTTGTTTTGCCCAGGAAAACAAGCAAACAAGGCATGTATATTTATTGTTTTAATTTAATTAACGGATGTATGGCCGCCCCAGCAGTAGAGAACACTTGTGCAGACTATACTTGACCAGGGTTCGATCCTTAGTGATGACCCTTGTTGCCATTTTTTCCAATTTTTCACATAAAACTTCAAAAAATCATAACTCTCTCATTTTTTATCATTTTTCACCCATTATTTTTTCATTGTGTTCATTTTAATATGCACTTTTATGTCATATTTTTATTTTCCATGTTTGACTAATATTTCATCAGGTTTGACCATGTGCGAAATGCGCGTTTACAGTGTAAACCCTAAACGGTTGCAGATGAAATTTCTTGTGGTTCCACTTGACTTTATTTGTGAATTTTGTTTGTTTTCATATCCACATATGTTATTTAACATGCTAGGATTTTTGTTTCGAGTTATAACCATGTTCATCTCATTCCCTAACCTCCTGAGTTACGAGGATAAACTGATTCGCCTGTACATATTCATCTGTACATAACAACAACTTCCTTTACATTTACACGAGTCGCCGCACTCACTTTTAACCGTCCCGCCGTGGACATTCTCCCCTTTTATCCTAGCCTTAGGATTCGAGTCTCCGTACTCACTTTTAACCGTCCCGCCGTGGACATTCTCCCCTTTTATCCTAGCCTTAGGATTCGAGTCTCCGTACTCACTTTTAACCGTCCCGCCGTGGACATTCTCCCCTTTTATCCTAGCCTTAGGATTTGAGCCGCTGTACTCATGTTTACCGTCCCGCTGTGGATAACCTTTACTCCCCTTTTATCCTAGCCTTAGGATTTGAGTCGCCGCCCTCATGTTTACCGTCCCGCCGTGAACACCCTTTATCATAACAATCTCAATTTAGAGGAGGAGTCGCCGCACTCCATGTAAGTACTTAACTATGAATACTTACTTCCCTTTAGGAACCTTGACCACAGTCAAGAGATCCTCATCCCTAGATAGGGGAACTACGATTGCTCTGATTCCCTTCCCGTCCGGATACGTAGGCACGAGATGCGATGTCTTTGCGAGCAAATTTTGTACATACCTTTTCCCTTAGCACTTTTTCCTTAGCAAACAAACTGTAGCAAACACAAATATTAACAAGAGGTTCCTGTAGAGTACTACAGATACTTAGGATGCTAACACCTTCCCTAGGTATAACCAACCCCCGAACCTTTAGATCTCTCTCTTTGCTTAGCTTTAGGCTTGTCCTTCTGCTTTGCATTTTTATAGGTCTTTCTTTCTTTAAACCTTTCCTTTTTGGATAAATTAAAGTCCGGTTGTAAATGAATTAAGATTCAAGTTAATAAATAGCTTGGTATCCAAATTTCACCACAACAGAAAAATGGCGACTTCACTGGGGACTCTTCCCTAAGAGGGTTAAGCCCACCTTGTTTGTATTTGTGCTTTCTATATGTTTGCTTGCTTATATATTTGTACATATACCTGCTTGTACTTGGGTTCTTCTGTATGCAGGGTTGTTACTTCAAGTGGTGAGACAGTCCTATACCCGGACTCGAGTGCACTTATGGTAGGATGGTGGTATATTCAAGAAGGCTT
Source organism: Lathyrus sativus (assembly GCA_963859935.3). Classification (NCBI taxonomy): domain Eukaryota; kingdom Viridiplantae; phylum Streptophyta; class Magnoliopsida; order Fabales; family Fabaceae; genus Lathyrus; species Lathyrus sativus. Next base: position 68,939,267 of record OZ012735.1, read on the forward strand.
ATAGGGAGTTGATTCCCGACTAAGCTAACTTGAGAAAACCACCGCTCAGTGGAGGCCTTTTTGGAGAGTTGGTGTTGTTGATCGAGTATTCGTGAAAACAATGCTACTTTCTATAAGAGCCTATGACACTAAGGACCTTTAGATTACCTACTACCCCACTTTGGCCTTATTAGGATGTAGTGCGATGACTATGAGGAAGTATTTCCAAAATAGTTGATACGCGATACTACACTCAGACGAGACTCTCTTGAGAATATTATTGATTTCCATGTATTTGGTGTGTCGATAATATCCGAAAGATGGGTTGTTGACTCTAGGAACCTCTTAGAACCCTGTTCTACAGATCAAACGAACCTAGTACATACCTTATGGTTGGTTATTTACCCAGACGTCATGTTGTGATCTAGAACCTTTGACCCTATTATGTGTGATTTGCATCTTCTCTTGCATCGCATTGCATTGCATCTGCATCTTTTCATGGTTTACCTCTGTTTGTGCAGTCGCTCATGTCCAGCTGTCTTCATTGTCCAGTGTACCTTTGAGTTGTCAAGCTGATTCCTCGACACTGATATCAGACTAGAGCGAACTATAGACGCAAGATGTCAGAACAGGAAGCACACAATACAGAAATCCGAATGGAAATTGATGAGTTAAAATCAAGCATGACTAAGCTCACTGAGATGCTCCAAGTCTTGATTGCTAGAGGAGAGTCTTCCCAAAAGACTGTCATTCAAGAGGTTTCGAATGTAGATACTCCTCCTGTTCAAATGCCACAATCTACTTGGCCAGAGTTTGGTTTGCCTCCCAACTATTCTCCACCTCTTACATCTACTGCCATGATTGGTCCAACTGTCAGACCAGTCTTTCAAGCTCCCGTCTTTACAGAAGCCATACATGTGGTCCATACTGCTGCCCATAATGGTCAAGCTCCCTTTGAGACTTCGTTCTTTGATTACAATGCTGCTAGTGCTCAAGGTGAAGACCGTGAGGATGTTGTTGAGCCTGAAGTTGTCCGTGAACAGTTTCAAAATATAGACAAGAGACTCAAGGACGTTGAGGGTACTGATTTCTTCAATGTTGATGCAGACAATATGTGCTTAGTTTCTGGTCTGGTCATGCCTGCAAAGTTCAAGACTCCAGAGTTTGTGAAATATAAGGGGCACTCATGTCCTAGAGCCCATTTGGTTATGTACTATCGAAGGATGGCAGCCTACACCAACAATCAGAAGTTGCTTATCCATTGCTTTCAGGACAGTTTAAGTGGGGCATCTCTCAAATGGTATATGGGTTTAGAACATAACAGCGTCCGTTGCTTCCAAGATCTTGCCAATGCCTTCATGAGACAATACAAATACAATCTGGATATGGCTCCTGACCATCGTCAACTTCAGAACATGTCTCAAGGTGAAAGAGAAACATTCAAAGAATACGCTCAACGTTGGAGAGAGTTAGCTTCTCAGGTTGAACCCCCTCTGGCAGAGAAAGAATTAACTGGAATGTTCATGGATACTCTGTCTCCTTTCTATTGGGAGAAAATGATTGGGAGTGTGTCTTCAAACTTCACAGATCTGGTGACTATTGGTCAAAGGTTGGAAGAAGGGCTGAAAAGTGGTAAGGTATCCAAAGTTGCTGAATCTCCTAATGGTGCAAAGAAGTCCTTTGGGAATTTCCATAAGAAGAGAGAAGAACATACTAATGTTGTCATGGCTGAAGCGAGGAAGCCTCATCCCCGACCTCAGTATAATCACAACACTATTGCTGCAGTTGCTGCTGCTCCACGACCCGTTCAAAATCCTCGACGTCCTGCTGTTAGACCGAACCAGTATCAGAATAAGAATCAGTTCGATCCTATTCCTATGACTTATACAGAATTGTATCCAAGCCTGGTTCAACAAGGATTGATCACTACCAAGACTCTGCAAACTCCTGATCCTCCTCCGGCTGGATTTAGAACTGATCTTCATTGTGTCTTTCATGAGGGTGCCCCAGGCCACGACTTGGAGCATTGTTTTGCATTAAAAGCTAGGGTACGTGAATTGATTAGAACTGAGATCCTTGATTTTACAGACAGTCATCCGAATGTTCAGAAAAATCCTCTACCAGAGCATCAAAAGTGAAACTTCAGTCTGACTCCAGCAGACCATCTTTTTTGAGCGCCAGTGTTTCAGACAGGATAACCCATCTTTGTACTGATTTAATTACTAGGCCCTTCGTTTCTATTTGTTTGAATTTTTCTTACTTTATTTAAGTTGTTTGCTTTTAATTAGTGCTTGTACTTTCATCTTAATGAATGAGCATTGCAACTTTTGATTTCAATTCATCTACTGCTTGCATTTCTGTGCTTTAAACTTTCAAATATTTACTCCTTGTCCAAATTTTGACTATGCAAATATTGGAGGGAGGATGATGAAAATGTTATACCCATAATTGCTGTTAGTATGCTTTCAATCAAACTTTTGTTGACGATGTAAGGCATTGTTTCAACTCCCAAACACTGGAGAAATAAGGAAGATAATCCCTTGTCAACCCCTTTGAGCCTAGAAGTTGGAGTTTCTTTCTTTACAAAAAACCCGCAGTTTTAACCTTGGGGTGGGTAGTTCTCAGTTAACTCGGTTGTGTGTTCATACAAGACACCTTTCATATAAAGGATGCAACTACAATATTTCCTTCGCACACAACAAACAAGTGTTGAAGATGTTTTCAAGCAAAAGACGATGATGGTTCACCTTGATCATTAAGCTAGGTAGCCACTTTATTTAAAACAAAGAAAAAGATATCAAAGGAGAAAGCCCGCTAAGTCAAAACCTATGAAGGAGACTTAGGCAAAACTGGGGCATCCCGCTGACTGTAAAACTCTAAAAGAAACAGTTCAGGCAAAAGTTAGGGATAATAAAAGAGGAGATCTTTAAAATCCTTACCATATAGATCCTCAATGAATTCAAAACGACCAAATGTTGTAAACAAAAGCAGTGACCGCCTTTTCAAAAAAGACTGTTAACTTCTGAACCATTATCACTATCATCAGTGCAATTCCTAATCTATGGGAAACTGAGCGCATAGTCTGATTTAAACTGAGCATAGGACTGGAGATCATCACGTAGATGGGGTGGGCACCAAATAAACTTTGAGCCTTTATCCTTTGTTTCTTAAACCATGAACCAGGCCACGTTACAACCCTCAAAAGACCTAATTGAAACAAGGTTATTTTGAAAGCATACTACAGCAAGGTTGCGTAACCTGACTCCTAAAGTTTTTTTGTAAGTCAACTATTTTGGCAATACACCTGTGCTTTAAACTTTGAGTATCTTGAACTGCCGCGTTCTATGACTCTTTTACTTTGCATTTTTCAAAAATGATTTTGATTTCAAAAGTTGCATGAACTTTACATTACCATGTTTGTATGAACACTTTTGTTTGCAAACTGACTTTCCTCTCAAGGAATTTTCAAACATTGAGAAACTTGGTCAAGTGATCCTATCAGGGGGCAAGTTCCTTTTACATCCTGTCAAAGAATCAATTCAATATTTGTTCAAGACATGGTACTCTTAGATTTGGTTTATCCAGAATACATTTCAAAACTCAAACTGAGGCAAACTCTCCAATCACCCAGTGGATCAGTCACCTTCAGCATCATACAAATTGAAGTCAATCAGTTCATCTACAACAGACAATTAAACTGGGGGCATTTTACTTGAAAAATCCCCAAGAAGCTCTTTATCCTACATGGATCATCAACCTGATACAGTTCACCAGTGTGACAGAGATGTGTTCAACAATAGCATCTTCAGCCCCCAAGCAGACGGAAAGTGATCTTCATGTCGAGGAATCAGTTATCCAGTCTTGTTTTCTCACCAAAGGAGTCGAGCCTTGTCATCGGCATTTGCATTTGCATCTGATCATACATCATAAGCATAATTCATATACATGCGCATATCATGTGTACTTTATTCCCAAATTTGCTTTTCTCTCCAGAGGTCGTGTTTTACCCACGTCTTACCTCGTTTACCTTACATGGGTGCTTTATTCCCCATTTACCCGACATCATGGTGTTTTACTCCCATCTGCCCGTTCTCCCGAGGTCGTGTTTTACTCGCGTCTTACCTTGCGGACGAACTCCTGTTTACGTTACTTGGGTGTTTTATTCCCCATTTACCTGACATCAACGGTGTTTTACTCCCGTCTGCTCCCTTTCCCGGGGTCGTGTTTTACTCGCATCTTACCTTGTGGAAGATTTACCTTACTTGGGTGTTTTATTCCCCATCTACCTGACATCAACGGTGTTTTACTCCCGTCTGCTTCCTTTCCCCCAAGGTTGTGTTTTACCCACATTTTACCTTGTGGATGAATTACAAAGTTCTTGGCATCAGGGGTGCTTTATTCCCCATTTGCCTCTTTTCCCCGGTGTTGCTGTTTTCCCTAGTAAACTGTTACTCGTTGTTATACCGTTCTATTTGCCTGTGTGTCTGCATTATGCATCATAAGCATCATTTAGAATTCATTGCATTTAAACATTTGTCCTTTTGCATATCATTGGATCTAAGAGTCAAAATTTTGGGTCTTCTATATTTAAATACCTTTCACTGCTATTTTGCAAAGATTATCATCTCTCACCGCCATCCAGTGAAAGATATTTAAATAGGGGCAACTGTCATACCCCAAATTTTAACCCTTAGATCTTCATTATCATTTTAGGATCATACTCATATGATTATCTAACCCTAACCCAGTTCAAGTTTTTCTTTGTTTAAGATGCAGATGAATCAGGGTTTTCGCACCGACAAATTCAAAACAACCAAGGAATGATCAACCAATGATTTGGGCCAATTCAATCATTGAATGAAATCAAAGATAATATCAAAGTCAAATGAGAAGTCGATTTGAAGAAATCAGTTCAGAATCAAAGACGGTGCAGTCAGGAGGCCCCGATTAGGGTTTTTAACTAGCGAAAAGTCAACTGTGGTTTGACTTTGATGTTGGAAGATGTTGTAATGGTGGGATTGAGGTCCATGGAGTTCATATAGCTTATTAAAGTCTATTCAAGAAGTATCAAAGTCTCAGGATATCCAGAATGTCAACAGGCGACTCAATCGGCACCGATCGATCGTACGGTTGACCGAAAAGTCAACTCCTCAAATTTTGAGAATTGGAATCCAAGTTGTGAATCAAAGTTGTTCCTTATGTCATAATGGACTTGCATATCAATTTTCATGATCATTGAATCAAGGATGAGAGAGTAATCGAGAAATCGGGAAATTAGGGTTTTGAAAAGGGCTAAACCATAACTCCTTAACCACACATCCAATTGAGTTGGTTCAAAGCTCATTTGGAAGCTCTTGACAAGTCCTACAAAAGTCCCATACTAGTACACAACCAGAAAATGCATACTTTTTGAGATAGAAGCAAAAACATTCCTAGAAGGGAAAATAACTTCGAAAAATTCTAAGTTATTTTCACCTTAAAAGCTTGTGTGCAGCCAACTTTGAGAGGATTTTTCACCTAGTTTCAATTGGAATTTGATTTCTTGGCAAACATGAATGTTTTAGAGCTATGTGAGGGATTTCTAAATTGTACTAGAACATCTCAAGAGGAGTTATGAGCAGAAAGTTACATGTATTCAAAGTTAAGGGTTTCACACTTTAGTCCCACATTGGCTGAATTTTCAAGATTGATTTCTTTCACCAAATTTGCCAAATTTTCTTGATCCAACTTATTGTATCTGATGTATGAGATGTATGTGGCATGATACAAGAAAGAATTATGCAGAATAACCCAAAATCTAAGGTTTGAGTCCATTGCCTTGCAAGTGGAGCAAGTGGACAAGTTGAAATGCCAAGCATGAGGTGTAAAGTGAAAGGCTGCACCAGCCCCTTCCCTATGATCCTAGCCTGCTACAAACATCAGAAAACCATCAAGGAACTTTGAAAATATGGTCTTGTAGAAGAGCAAGTGGAAAACCCTCAAAGGGAGGTTTGTTTCAAAAATCTTAAAGCTTGCTTCATGGTGAAGTAAGGTCTCTAGCAAGCACCTCAACCTATTTCTCTATAAAAGGAGGGCTCATTCACCTCATTCGATAGACAATTCATCTGATAAAAACCATAGAGAAGTTCTGTAATTACATTTTCCACATCTTGCACCAAATCTCCAAAATCACAAGATCCATGAAAACACCAAAAATGGTCATGAAGTGAAGTTTGCTCAAAAGCATTTCTACCCTTTCAAACACCCCAACAACCCTCCATACACTCTCTAAATATCATATGGGAGGTTTCTAACACCTTGAACCATCAAGAAATCCTCATAATCACAAAGTCACTTTTCATACCACCACACTTTAACCAAAAGCCACATAAATTGCCAAATCTTGGTTCAGCTTCTTTCTTGATGTTTAAACGCTTGCAACACCTCTTATATATCATATTGTGACTGTCCAAAGTCTCACAAATCAACTGGAAGAGCTGCATCTCAAACTGGTGTGAGTATTGGTTCTTTTGACATTCTTGCAAAATCAAAGCAAAAGGAGCATTCAAAGGGATCTCTGGTTTTTCTAGGAGTATTTAAGCTTGCTTAGGGTCATCAGTACAGGTATGTAATGTCTAGACTCATCCTTGCATCACCATGCCATGAAATTCATGTTTCTTATTTTTGATAACTTGTTAAATAGGCATGTCATGAAGCCAAAACAGAATTTTGTGAATGTATGTCCACTTTTTGACTCAAAACAGTTTTGTTATGTTATTTGTAAAGTGTATGCATGCTTGAGTGTTTTGTTTTTGCTAGCATGAGTCCTTCCATGATTAGAAGTGTGTTTTTTGCCAAATTCTTGCATTTGTCATGGTGATTCCATAATCTGATGTTTGTTGACATGTTTGATGCTTTGAAACATTTCTATTTGGATCATGTGATGTGTAGAGATTGATGTTTTGCACTGAAATTGTGTATTATATGTTGCTTGCTTTTTAAGGTACTCTTTTCACATTCTTTCAAGCATAAAACACCAGTTCTGGTTTATGGTACTTTTCAAACTTAATTACTTGTTGAAACACCTCAAGCACATCATTTTAAACATGTCTAAAACCTGGCTTGAGTTGTTACAACAAATAATGAAGATTTTGAACTTCAAGTGTAGCTTTTTCAAGCATTCTTTTGCCAAAACATACCAGATTTTGCTCTAGGGTTTTTCCACTCAAACCAAGTGTTTAGACACTTCCAATATGTCATTTTAAAAGTGTTCAAACCATCACTTAATGGTTATAATAAGTATTCAAGTTTTGACTCTTAAAATGCAAGTTTCAAGTGTGTTTTGCAAATAAAGTACCACTTTCTCAAGCTGTCAATTTCCATGGTATTTGGAGATTTAAACTCTTTTCATATAATATATAGGAAGTGTAGAACCATTCAAAAAGAGATGGAAAGACCTGAAACCAAACTGTCCTGAAAATGTCATATTTTGTACTTAACTTCCAATGATGGAAGTTATGTGTTATTTTTGACTCTGTTTTCAAAAATGTCACTTTTTGCTCAATTTTGCAATTGTTATGCTAACTGTCATGTTATTTGTTTTTGTACACAAATGATGGTTGAACATCTTATATTGATCATTTGTAACATGTTTGCATAATCATTTCATTGAAAATCACTCTGTCATGAAAATTCACCTTTCAAATGCAAATGGTCACATACACTTTCACATACCAAGTCACTTTTTGCCACAAGCTTGTTCCTACCAAAAATACACCACACACACTTTATATTCATCATTCCTGAGATGTTGGTGTAGCCATTTTGCTCATAAACTTGCAGCATCTAAAATTCACTTTTCAATTGCAAATTTGTCACATAAAGCATTCACATCACAAGCCACTTTTTGCACAACTTGTTTTTTCACTCAAATCACATTACACACACTCTATATTAAACATTCTTGAGATGTTAGCATGGTCATTCTGTTCAAAAACACACTGTCATGAAATCTCATTTTCAAAATGCTCATTTTTCATAAAAGAGGCACATCACATACCATTTCTTGCATTGGCTTGTTTTAAGGTGGATTGAGTGTCCTAACAACTTGTATTTATCATTTGTAATGTGTTTGTATGTTCATTTGACATTAAAACCAACTGTCACAAAGTCCACCTCACAAAATGCATTTGTAATGAAAACTTGCATTTGACATACTACATTCATACTCTATTAACATAGAACATATTTAAAGGTTCAGAATCACTCTATGTGATTTATGTGGTTTGTGTGCATAGTTGTTTAAGCTTGAAAGTGGTTGTATCATGACATTTACATGAAAATGCATCACATAAACATTAAGGTACAGCTGCTATTGAATTTTTCAAAAGAAAGGAATTTCAAAAAACTAATTCCACCATCATGTTCCTCATATTTTTCTAGGCCAGTTACATATAAAGTTTGTTTAATTTGGATAAAAATTGAGGAAGTTATGATATGTTTTGCAAAACCATGGAAGTGTTCATGCATCACATAAACTTAAATACACCTGCTATCTAATTTTAAAATGGAAGAGGAATTTTCAAAAACTAACACCACCATCATGTTCCTCATATTTTTCTGGGTGAGATGCATATAAACTTTGTCAAAATCCATGGAGAATTGAGTAAGTTATGGGTAGTTTTGCAATCATGTGTTGGCTCTTTTGTTTTGCCCAGGAAAACAAGCAAACAAGGCATGTATATTTATTGTTTCCATTTAATTAACGGATGTATGGCCGCCCCAGCGGTAGAGAACATTCGTGCACACTATACTTGACCAGGGTTTGATCCTTAGTGATGACCCTTGTTGCCATTTTTTCCAATTTTTCACATAAAACTTCAAAAAATCATAACTCTCTCATTTTTTTTTATCATTTTTCACCCATTCTTTTATCCTTAGTGATGACCCTTGTTGCCATTTTTTCCAATTTTTCACATAAAACTTCAAAAAATCATAACTCTCTCATTTTTTTATCATTTTTCACCCATTCTTTTTTCATTGTGTTCATTTTAATATGTACTTTTATGTCATATTTTTATTTTCCATGTTTGACTAATATTTCATCAGGTTTGACCATGTGCGAAATGCGCGTTTACAGTGTAAACCCTAAACGGTTGCAGATGAAATTTCTTGTGGTTCCACTTGACTTTATTTGTGAATTTTGTTTGTTTTCATATCCACATATGTTATTTAACATGCTAGGACTTTTGTTTCGAGTTATAACCATGTTCATCTCATTCCCTAACCTCCTGAGTTACGAGGATAAACTGATTCGCCTGTACATATTCATCTGTACATAACAACAACTTCCTTTACATTTACACGAGTCGCCACACTCACTTTTAACCGTTCCGCTGTGGACATTCTCCCCTTTTATCCTAGCCTTAGGATTCGAGTCTCCGTACTCACTTTTAACCGTCCTGCCGTGGACATTCTCCCCTTTTATCCTATCCTTAGGATTCGAGTCTCCGTACTCACTTTTAACCGTCCCGCCGTGGACATTCTCCCCTTTTATCCTAGCCTTAGGATTTGAGTCGCTGTACTCATGTTTACCGTCCCGCTGTGGATAACCTTTACTCCCCTTTTATCCTAGCCTTAGGATTTGAGTCGTCGCACTCATGTTTACCGTCCCGCCGTGGACACCCTTTATCATAACAATCTCAACTTAGAGGAGGAGTCGCCGCACTCCATGTAAGTACTTCACTATGAATACTTACTTCCCTTTAGGAACCTTGACCACAGTCAAGAGATCCTCATCCCTAGATAGGGGAACTACGATTGATCTGATTCCCTTCCCGTCCGGATACGTAGGCACGAGATGCGATGTCTTTGCGAGCAAATTTTGTACATACCTTTTCCCTTAGCACTTTTTCCTTAGCAAACAAACTGTAGCAAACACAAATATTAACAAGAGGTTCCTGTAGAGTACTACAGATACTTAGGATGCTAACACCTTCCCTAGGTATAACCAACCGCCGAACCTTTAGATCTCTCTCTTTGCTTAGCTTTAGGCTTGTCCTTCTGCTTTGCATTTTTATAGGTCTTTCTTTCTTTAAACCTTTCCTTTTTGGATAAATTAAAGTCCGGTTGTAAATGAATTAAGATTCAAGTTAATCAATAGCTTGGTATCCAAATTTCACCGCAACAGATCCCATCGAGTACGATGGACGTGAGGGGTGTTAATACCTTCCCCTTGCGTAACCGACTCCCGAACCCATACATGGTTGCGATGACCTTGTCTTATACCTTTTCGTCAGGTTTTTCCGATCGTTTCTGTCGCTACTCGAAAAATGCATCGCGCAACGTCGGGGAGGCGAAAAAGATAGACAGAAGAGTCGCCACCGAACTTTATTTATCCCATGAGGGGAAAGGAAAATATCGAGAAAACCTTAGGAAAATAATGGATAATATGGTCTTGCAACCAAGAACGGGTTCGGAAGCCGGTTATGCGAGGGGAAGGTATTAGCACCCCTCGCATCCATCGTACTCGATGGGAACCTTTTGTTTGTCTATGTGTGAATTTATTTGCTTAAACATTATGCTATAAAAAGAGTGTTCTAAAAGATAGAGAGAAGGGTTTAGAAACGCGAAAAGAGAGGTAACAGAGGGAGAAAAGAGAAAGAACAGACTCGGTAGGACTTCGCGGTCCTAGGCCTACGTATCCTCAATAGGTATGAGAAAGTCAGAGTCGACGTAGTTCGGGGAACTACAGATATATGGGGAGTGTGCTCGGCAAGGATTGTGGCCCTTGTGCCTACGTATCTTTACTTGAGAAAGTAAAGAATCAGAGCAGCCGTAGTTCGGCCTACGGTGTGTTGATGTTTTTTATGGATGAAGCTATCGTGCGCATTCTAGCAGTTAGGTGTTTTGCTGCTCGCTCGTTGGAGACTTAGGCATTACCTGTTTGCGGTAGAACGAACGTAACATATCCTTTCGAAAGATTGATTAGTTTTCGCCACGCGGGGCTAGAAGTCACATTTGATTGATTGGATTGTTTTTTAGGGGGCGAGACAGGTCCTCGGATAGTAACCCCTACGGGTAGTACCCAATTTGTTATCTCAAAGTTTTTGTTATAAAAGGTGTGGCGAACGAGGCGTCTTTGTATTGAAAGACGAGCGTCGAAACCACCCTCACTACAGTGGGCATCCCTATGCTCGGAGAAGAAGAGGTCTACACCCAATCCTCTCTCTTTAATTCAATGCAAAGAGAACTTCATTCTCTTATTAAAGGTATTTTTGGCTTTGAATGGTAAGTGTTTTGCGACAGAGAACCCTACGGTAAACGTCAACACTCAGGATAGGAGAAGGCCTACGCCTAACCACTCCACGACCATTCAAGTTTTTGTTGTGAAAATGATTTGAAAATGCACTCGGTGCAGGACCGAGGTTTTAGGTGTGAAAGGTTACAGAAGGAAGTTGTGAAAGGAGAGGTGATGGAAGAAGTCGCGTCTTCGTATTGAAAGACGAGTGTCGAGACCACCCTCACTACAGTGGGCATCCCAACACTCGGAGAAGAAGAGATCTACACCCAATCCTCTCTTTTTAATTCAATACAAAGAGAAATTAGTTTATTATTGAAAGTGTGCTCGGTACGGGACCGAGTTTTAGGAGGAAAAGTTTAGAAGCGTCTTCGTATTGAAAGACGAGTGTCGAAACCACCCTCACTACAGTGGGCATCCCAACACTCGAAGAAGAAGAGGTCTACACCCAATCCTCTCTCTTTAATTCAATACAAAGAATATGATTTAAAAATGTTTTCGAAGATACACTCGGTACGGGACCGAGGTTTTAGGAGGAAGGGTTTAAAAATGTAAAGAATTGGAAAGAAAGACGTCTTCGTATTGAAAGACGAGTGTCTAAACCACCCACACTACAGTGAGCATCTCGATACTCGGAGAGGAAGAAAGTCTACACTTAATCCCTTCGTTTAGTTCAATACAAAGATGATTTGATTTTGAAGATGGTTTGACAATGCTTTTGAATCGAGTCGGGACAGGTGACGAAGAGAGAAAAGAGGTGGTCTCAGATCCAACATTACTCATCAATAATTTGACTGGTAATGAATTACGGAGGTCTCGTCATTGACCGAAACGGTAAAAATGGGACAAAATGCCCAATAACAAAAGAGAAATGAAATTAACTTTTAAAAGAAGAACTAAAATAAAATCTTAAAAGAAATTGAGATAAAATTTTTTATATATATATATATATACATACATCCTAAATATTATAAAAACTAGCATATAAAATAACATAGAGCTATAAACAAAATATATAATAATAATAACTGTTTCATCATAATAATGATTTACAAATAAGAAAAAGAAAAAAGTTATTTACAATTTAAAAAAAAAAAGTAAAGACAAAATTAATATAATATGTTCAATCTAATTTATACATAATAGTAATAATAATATATTATAGGCAGAAACATAATATTTGCAATAAAAATACTAATAGTAACAAAAGAAGAAGAACAAACCTAAGAACAACACGGGCAAAGCATCTGGTTGGTGAAGAAAGAGGAACGAACTCCAGACACTCTACCCTCCCAGAAGAACGTGCATCCGATTCACTCTCACACAATCGATTCATAACGAGAACAACACCATGATGCGAACCGGCTTCAATGAAAATGGAGACTATGTTGTGGTGACGAAGATTTGGGCAATGATTTGCGAGAATGGGCGAAAGAAGGTGGTCGAGTTTGTCTGGATTTTTTGTTTGATTTTCTACAGGTGGAATGGGTGATTTGAGGGATTTCGAAAGGATGAAGATGGGATGGTGTAGTGAGATAGTAGATGACGGTTGTTGTTCAGTTCGAGTGGCGATAGTGTCATATTTTCATTGCTCCCTAATCTCGTCTACCATCTGTTTGATGAAAGTACTAACCCAAAAGGTTTCTTTTCCTTCTATTGCATAATGTTATTGACATTGTTGAGTGAAAATGGTGGATTCACGTGTGGTGAGAAGAAGATGAGTCTGTGAAGTTTGCGGGGTATGTGGTTTATTGATGGTAGTGGTGAGAGGGTTCTTGTTTGATTGGTTTTTATATGGCAGGAAGGAAATTTGTAGCAAGAAAGAGAAATGGTTCTGCTTATGGTCAAGAAGAGGTGTGTTTTTGAGCGGTGGAGGGAGATCTGCAGCAAGCTATGCCGGCGAGTTGGAGAAAGAAGAAAGTAGGGTGTTGGGATTTTGAAATGTGAATCTAAAGAGTAAGAGATGTCATTGTTATTTTGATGATGCTGTGAGCTGAGTTTCTCATGGAGGATCGGCTTCGACGACGTCGGCGGCTGCAGCGGCATCCGGTTTAATCATTATTGCCCATAACGATGGATTTAGAGCCATTGATTCTAGCTCGGTGACGATGAAAGATCGTGAGTTTTTTGAGATTGTTGTTTTAGCTTAGTAGCAACAGTTGAGGAATGACAGAGGAAACTCAAACTCGCTTTCAAGGAGGGGGTTGAGGATGAAGGAGTTATGAGGTTGAAGGAAGATAATATTTTTCCAGTTGATTGGAGTGCCCTACTAACGTGATTCTGTATCGTACAAAGAGCACAAAACCCGGCAATGCGACATGAACTTTGATGATTGCCACTTTGCAGATAAGCAGCTAAAGGCTCAACATACATCAAATACTGCAAAACTGAATTGAGAAGACGAGTGTTTCCAAGATTATGCAGTCTAGATCCTGTTCTGTGAGAGGTAATTCTGAAGTTGAACTCAAGATCCAAACCATGCTCAGGGAATTCAGATTTGCTTTATTCTGTTGTGAGAAACATCAGCGGTTGGAAGAGATAAAAAAGGGGGTCTTTGCTACTTTCGTTTTGAGCGGTGGCGAAGGCATAACTTGTGAGGTTTATGAAGTTGAAAATGGTGGACGGAAATCTTGTGTTATGGGTCTGTTTGGGGGTTGTTTATGGTGGCTATTTTGTTATGAACATAGGGGTCAGAAAATGTGATTTGTGAATTCAAGGTTGTCACAGGGTGTTATGCAGTATGAATAGTGGAGACAGTAGTGTCTTTTGTGTGGTAAGTGAGGAACAATACGTAAATCATGTGAAGAGTAAGAATGCAATGGTTAGTCATGTTGACATTAACGTAGCAGACACGAGGTGATGGTATCACGAAAGGGTGAGATTTGTAGTTGTAAGAGTGAACATGAATCATGCGAAAAAAATGGAAAGGTAATGTGAATCCGCCATGGTAATGAGATTCAAAGGTGGAGTAAAGTTGTGTTTCTTCTGAGATAAATATTTAAGGTGGTTTTGTTATGCTGTGATGAAGAGTTTCGTTAAGACCTCATAGAAATGCACTACTGCTTCAATGTCGGGCGCACCAAAAAAAACTGCACGTTCTTGCAGCAGGAGCTGAACCATGTGATGTTGTGATCGATATGAGAGATGCGAACGGGATGAGGGCTCGCTCGAATGGCTTATAACAGGACTTGCAGAACAAACTGTTCGCAATGCCGAAACCGCATAACAAGCTCTTCATGACAGTGTAGATACGCCCTATTGAAATAACTCTACCGTTCTTCCTCAAATACATTTAGCAGAAGAACATAACCACATGAACTCAAAGCATTTCTCACGGAGCTTTCTCTCTTCTGCTTTAATCTCTCGATCTTGGTCCCGTTTTCAATCTCGTTATTATTTTCAATCTTCCACGAATCTCTCTCACAATCTTCCTTTCTTGCTGCAGAACTCTTTCTCACTTCTGACTTGTTTTGATTTGGGTTGTTCAGGTCTGTGAATGATTTAGGTTTGGAATGTTTTGGCTGTAAAACGTATGGAGGCTAGAGGATGGTGGCGACAAAGTGAGTTATATGGTATGTGGTAACTTGGAATGTATGGAGGTTGAGGACAGGTTCGCAAATGGTTGTCTAAGTTGAAGGAAGAAGGCCCTGTGTGTGCAGTCCCCTCCCCAGAAAAAAAAAAGGAAGGGCTTTTAAGGTTAGAATGTCCTTATTGCCTCCAAATGAGATTTTCCCCCCCCTCTTGCTCATTCTGTGATGTCCTTTTTTGTACAGGTTATGCAGGCTGTAGGAAGGGTAGCAGTTTCGGTACATTTGGAGGGTAGTGATGGCTGCTGTTCGCAGGTTTTGTCTGGTGTGTTGAGCACAATAGTGTGGGCTGGTTGCTGTCTGCTGTGTTGGGTGCAGTAGTGGTTTGCAGAGCTTGTCTGGTGGTATGATTTTGGTAGTTGTAGCAGAGTTGTCTTTTGTTTGTTTGTGAAGCTAATGGTTTTATGTTGCTGGTTGTGTAGCAGAGTTTGGAGGGGGCCTCATGAGGTATTGGTTTGTGATTGTAGTGGCTGAATTTGTGTCCTTTGGAAAGTGAGTGCAAAAACTAATTTGATGACTTTGTCTTATGCAGGTACTGCTGATGAGAAACGCATTTGCGATGCCGCAGAGTGTGAACAAAGTGATGCACATCATCTCTCGATCAAGTGTGGATCAGCCTCATGCCTCAATTATTTTACGATTGCCGCGCGACATTTCTGTACAGTTCATTTCGCGCAAGCCTTTCGAACGGCAGCAAGTTGGTGCGCCGAGTGTTGTACGAGTTTGCCCATTTGTGTTGCGGTTTTGTAAGTCTAAGGATTGCAAGTTTCTCGAATCATCAATTGCCGTAACGTTGTGCTACCGGGTTTCAAGCTTGACAAATTCAAAGAAACCAAATCCCAGCCAAGAGAAACATTCGCAACATTGAAGGATCCATTGTCAATGAAGCTTGCGAGCTTGCGCTTCTTCAGTGAGACGTAAATGGAGAGGGAGTAATCTTGAGAAACATCAATGTTGTATTAAACCATACTATAAAACCTTCTTTTTGTAACTATTGCTGGATTTTAGGCTAATACACATTTTCAACATGATTCCGTGATATCAAATGTTGCTTATGGAATTCATTACGTGTAATAACAAAGGTGTATGGCACTTTAATATATTTTCAACCAAAACTTGCTAGCTTCATTATTCTCAAATTATGAAACTTGCATACACCTTGACCCACCTTATAACATGACAACAAGTAATAGCAAGAACGCTCATTTTGAATCCATGCATTTATTCGTCATTAAACTCTCCTTCAACAATGAACTGATATTGCCTCGCCTCTCTTTGTTATTTGGAACAAACTTTTTCACGGCCAAACCTTCTCACCTTGAGAAATATTATTCTTCATGCTTGGAGCTTGACAACAAATTCACGAAGCTTAAAGCAACCAACCCATATATTAAATATCCTCACAATATTGCATAGTTCATTATGGTACACCATCACTCTTGGAATGAATTCCCAGAAACATTCACAATCTTGAATCTTTACCCAAGGCTGAATAAAGATGTGATTCCATGTTTAAACAATCATAACCACTTTCACACCAAGGCTTTGGACCTTATTCGATCAAATGTAAACTCAACATAAAACAAACTGTGCGCTTGCAACCTCTTTGGCAAAGTGATGACCACATATGATCATACTTTGATAAATGGGTCCACAAATGAATCAATCTTGAACACAACCACTCGAGCCATGATTAACCATAGTCCTTCTTATGGAATCTCTTGAACAATTATCTTGAATCCGTCCACGACCATCTTGAACTGGAACAACCCCAATCTCAAACATACCTCATTTAACCCGTGCACACCCCGGTCCCAATCATGAAACTACATCTTACCTGCCCATATTGAGAACATCACTGCACACACAACTTTAAAACGAATCCTCAAATGCACCCTAATTTAAATATAATTCGACCTTGCAATCTTATGAATTTAGTCAGCCAGCCAAGCAACATATTTTTAGATTTTGGAATAATGCTCGTGGACGGACGCACAAATGAAGTCTACACTGGTAGGACAAATTTAGGGTATGACAGATGCCCCTATCTAATTGGCTTTGACCGAGTAAGATGAATCGCCGCAGTGTTCATTTTTCAAGGTAGAAGTCAATTAGGTACAAAGAAGACCCTGAATTTGTCCAAAAGGAAAGTAAACGCTCGGGAATTGAAACATGATGGATATCTTGCAAAGGTCGCTAACATTAAAAGGATGTTGACAGAGAAAACTTGACACCAAAAGGGTGACAAGCCTATCACCAAAAGGATGATAGTACATTCACACACGCTGTCTTGAAATCAAAATGAAGTAAGGGAACCACAACCAAAAGTATAGAGGAAAACAGACGCTAGTCATGATACCAAAAGGATGTCAGACCCATCACCAAAAAGGATGACGGAGCGGAGACGCTAGTCATGACACCAAAAGGATGCCAGGCCCATCATCAAAAGGATGATGGAGCGAAATAAGGTCAACCCTAACACCAAAAGGATGTAGGGGAATAAGCTTCTCTGAAGAGATTGCCACTTATCATTGATGACGGATAAGCTTCTCCCAAGAGATTGCCACTTATTATTGATGACGGATAAGCTTCTCCCAAGAGATTGCCACTTATCGCTGAAGATGGATAAGCTTCTCTGAAGAGATTGCCACTTATCACTAAAGATGGATAAGCTTCTCTGAAGAGATTGCCACTTATCGCTGAAGATGGATAAGCTTCTCTGAAGAGATTGCCACTTATCGCTGAAGATGGATAAGCTTCTCTGAAGAGATTGCCACTTATCGCTGAAGATGGATAAGCTTCTCTGAAGAGATTGCCACTTATCGCTGAAGATGGATAAGCTTCTCTGAAGAGATTGCCACTTATCGCTGAAGATGGATAAGCTTCTCTGAAGAGATTGCCACATATCGCTGAAGATGGATAAGCTTCTCCCAAGAGATTGCCACTTATCGTTGATGAAGGATAAGCTTCTCTAAAGAGATTGCCACTTATCGCTGAAGATGGATAAGCTTCTGCTTGAGACAAAATCACTAGGGATCGTCCATAGCACTACTGAAGATGCCCCTGTTTGGGCTAAATGTTGATTTGAAGATCTGATTAACCACGGGGTTGAAATACGTCGTGCAATACACCCATGGTCCTGAAAAGATTCCCCTGACTGGACTGGATTTTTCTTTTGGCATTCTTGAACTTCGTGGGATGACCCACGGCCTTTGCAGAAAATGCCCCTGACTGGGCTGCTGATTGCGTTGAAGCTCTTGGATTTGCCAAACAAATGTTGAACAAATTTGTGGGGAACGCCCACGATCTCGTAGAGAATGCCCCTGACTGGGCTGATGATGATCTTGGGAATCTTCAAAATTGATCCTGGGTCTGAGCTCACTCATGCGGACACTTAATGATAATGGTGTCCCATAAATGGAAATGCGAATTCAAATGCTGATGCGCGGAGATGCAAGAGCTGGGGAAAGTACGATATGATCATAGGTCTGCATATGATGCAAGATACTTATGAAGTCGAATGCGATGCGTATGATGCATATGAGGTGTATGATTGCAGGAAGGTGATCGGAAATGCAGGTGCCGACATGGCGGACTTCTAGTAGTTGCCAATGCGGATTGGACTTTGAGTGAGAGGGTGAAGGTACGACTCCCCGATACTCGTTCTGAACTCAACAATTGCTGATGAAAATGAACTTGCTTGAGTAACTTGCCCCAGTGTAGTTCAAACTTGCCCTAGTATGATCTTTGGGAAAGTTCATCTTGAAAAGACGGTAACTTGCCAAGAAATGACCTTGAGATTGCTTGCCCCAGAGTTTTTATCATGAAAGGATTTATCCTTCATCAACCGACCCTTGGTGGTTGACTTCAATACATTTTTGGATTAGCTTGCTCGTGAAAGAGCGTTGAAGCGACTTAACCTGTCCTGAATGAGCACTAGAGGGATTTGCCTTTAAATAAATTTTGGGTGGCCTGCCCCTGGTCGGTACCACGAAAGGATTCATCATTGTTTAACCGATTCTCATGGTAGTGGTCTTCGACATACTCTTGGAGTAGCTTGCCCTTGAAAGAGCGTGGAAGCGACTTAACTTGTCTTGAATGAACACTGGAGGGATTTGCCCTTAGCTCAAAGAAACTCCGGGTGGCCTGCCCCTGATTGGTATTCTCGAGATGATTCACTTCTGATTAACCGGTTCTCGAATAATTTGCTCCATAATCAACCGATGCTTTGGGGTTTTGCCTCAGACTGACTTATTCCCAATTTGCGGTATGACAGTGTCTTAGATTCATAAGGCTCCATGGTATATTCGATTCTGATCCAGATTGCTGAAGTGGTCAAGTCCTGCTTGATTGCTTCGTGTTGGCATTTCCTTGACGCCAACTACTAACTTGCAATTGACATTGTTTGTTCACGAATGGTAATCTCAATGCAAAGTTTATGCAAGTTTTGAAAGAAATGTCGTTCATTTAAGTGTCGTGATAGTGAAAACGAATGGATCGTTTAGTCCAAGCGTTGTGTTGAATTGATTGGTGTGAAAGATATAGCAGGGATAATGACACCAATGCTGATGATTAGCAAATATGTGAGGAGTCAGTTTACGCAACCTCGCAATAGCATGCTTTCAGAATAAACCTCGCCTCAATTAGGTCTTTCGAGGGTTGTAACGTGGTCTGGTTCACGGCTATTGAAACAAGGATATTAGGCTCAAAGAATTATTTGTACCCACCCCTTCTTCGTAATGATCTCCATATCTAAGTTCAGTTAATTCTACATCTGCTTAACGGTGTGAGCTTCATGGTTCAAGGTTTGCTCGAGATGGCAGTCACTTTATTTTGATGGATGTTAGTAGCCTCTCGATCTGGGTGGCCACTGAATCTTATTTTGTTTTTGTTGAGGGTTTGAGGACCTCTTTTCCTTTTGTTCTTGATCCCTAATTTTTGCATGGACTGATTTTTCGTGTCAGATCCATCAGGATTGCCTTAATTTTTGCCTAAGTCCCCTTTTGAGGTGTTGGACTTGTTGTACCCCAAAATTTGCCCTACCTTTTCTCCATTTGGTTTATGTTTCATTTCATTGCATTAGCATATCACATTGCATGAGCATACCCAAAATTGTCCTACTTGTATGCATTTCTCATTTATACATCCTTCCATTCCTCATAGTCAGAAAATTCAAATGCTTTATGGTGGAGAATTACATGGAATCTTGTTCTTTTCAATTAAGGCATATTCATGCTCATTGGATTCAAGTGATAAAGTTCATTTGATTCATCAGCAGAACAGGTTTTAATTCAGTCAAAGGCACAAAATTGATTTGTGATTGGTTTTAAGACCTCTTTCCTAAGTGAGAATCCAAAATGGTGGAATTCGGTTCATGAGACTTCTTGGAGTCTAAATTCAAGGGCATGAATAGCCAACCAAGGCCCATTTATAACTTCAAGATTCCATACATTTAGCATACATTACACAAAGATTAAGCAAGAAGGACATTAGTTTTATTTTACAAGTCATGAAGCAAAATACCACAAGCAGAGGACAATGTCGAAAGTGACAAGGCTATTATGTGAACAATGTTACATCAATAATTCTACAATATATTGCACATTAAAGGGGTTCAAAAACTACAAGAGGAATCTGTCAGTTTAAATAAATTCCCACTGTTTTTTACACTTGATGATTGATCCTGGTTTTCCTGAGAAATGGCATTCGCGTGAAGCTAGATTTCGAAGGGGCTTGGCTCTTTTGGTAATGAAGGATGGCACTGCATTAAGGTGACTATGTTTGTGTTGATCCTAATGTTGAACGGGAATACCTGAAAAAATCAATATACACATCAGTACACAATATAATGCAACCATGGCCACATTGCAAACTCACACGGTTCCAGCGCAAACTTACAAGAAAGAGCATACAGCCAGCAACGGAGGCCTCATGAGTCCCGTATGATATCAAAGCCGCGATTTGCACACGAAAAATCGTAATACCGTTTTGGGCACAGGGAGCAAAAGAGTAAGAAACGAAAACAGATGGAAAATACAGCAGCATGACAATTGAAATGGTGGTAAGAGTACATACTGCGTGATTCGCCGCATACATCCGGTATTCACAACGCACGACACCGGAAAATAACATATGGCTTTCCTTCTGTTTCTAGGAGCGAGTTCAGACCTGCAGGTGAAAACCAATCACGGTTCATTAACAGTCACATGATAACTTTGTTTTAAAGTTGTTATATACTTGCAAACAGTCCCACATCATCGGCGGTGCAAAAAGAATACACATGATTCCGATGCTAGCAATAAATGATTACATTGGGCTTCAACCATTTCAACGATCTAACCATTGTCCTTTGTCGTAAACAAATTTTCCTGCGGAAGGAACAACTGCAACGAACCTGCAACAACACCATTGGTGATTTGAACCGGTACCAATACAATAGAAAGAAAAATAGTCCAAAAAAAATGAAGCTCAACTTAGAGAGAGCATTAACACTCCTTCTGAGTGTTGCTGTTTCTGTCTTCCACATTACTTCAGCTGAAGATCCAGATAAATTCTTCAACTGGAATGTTACTTATGGTGACATTTACCCACTCGGAGTTCGTCAAAGAGGTATATTGATCAACGGATAATTCCCTGGTCCAGACATTCATTCTGTTACAAGCAACAACATCATTCGCCAGCAGCACCTGTACATCACATCGGTATTCTCAAATATCAGTACGGTCGCGGCGGCAGTTGTCCCTGCATAATGTCAAGTTAAATCAAGTTCAATGCAACCAAGGCTCAAATTATACAATAACATTCATGGTTTTGTGTTGAGTTTAACCTGCAGAATTAACCCCAACCAAAAGCTTGCTGCCTAAGCTTGAAACTTACTGTTGAAAAATGGAAGATGCAAAATAACCATGAAGCAAGAAGCCAACCATACGACTCTAAAAGCCCATCTTGATCATGGAAAGAAGCTTCCTATACCTGATGGAATCCTCATCAATGGTCGCGGCCCTAACAGATTGTCTTTCAACGTCGAGCAAGGAAAGACTTACAGGCTTAGGATATCGAATGTGGGGTTACAACATTCCCTTAACTTCAGAATTCAGAATCACAAAATGAAGTTGGTAGAAGTTGAAGGGACACACACTCTTCAAACTACATACTCCTCCCTTGATGTTCACGTTGGTCAATCATACTCAGTTCTAGTTACCGCAGATCAACCGGGTCAAGACTATTACATTGTTGTTTCCTCTCGGTTTACTTCTCCGGTGCTAACCTCGACCGGAGTTCTTCGCTATAGCAACTCTGCAGGTGCAGTTTCAGGTCCACCTCCTGGCGGGCCTACAATCCAAATTGACTGGTCCTTGAACCAGGCCCGCTCCATCCGGACAAACTTGACAGCAAGTGGACCAAGACCAAATCCGCAAGGATCATACCATTACGGCATGATAAACACAACGAGAACAATCGTACTTTCAAGTTCAGCTGGACAAGTGAATGGAAAACAAAGATACGCGATCAACAGCGTGTCTTATGTTTCCCCTGACACTCCTCTTAAGCTAGCTGACTTCTTCAAGATATCAGGTGTTTACCGTCCGGGAAGCATCTCTGATAGACCAACCGGCGGTGGTATATACACCGACACTTCTGTTATGCAAACTGACTACAGATCATATGTAGAGATTGTTTTCCAAAACGACGAAGACATTCTTCAGAGCTATCATCTTGATGGCTGCTCTTTCTTTGTGGTTGGTATGGATGGAGGACAGTAGACAACTTCTGCACAACCGTACCGACAATACCCTGCTGCAAACCTGTTACACACAACAGCCTGCAAAACAAAGCAGCCAGCCCACACACACAGCCTGCTGCACCAAAGCCCACTCCAGACAAAGCTCTGTCACAACCAGCCAAAACTCTGCTACACTACCCTGCTACACAAAGACAAATAACACAGCCAACAGACTCAAAAAAAGAAGGAGCTCATTCATCTCTCTTAACTCTTAAAAACTCTTCACATATTCCTCACCTTCGACTTCTTGATAAAAACCTTAACTTCTCAAAAACAAAAGGGGATAAAAAAACTAACTGTTATCATCTTTCTTGATCCATCTCCCATTCACCTTCATCCCTTGACCGTTAAACCTCTTCACCCCAAAACTTCACTATTTTTTTTCCTCCCTCGAAAATCATCTTCTGAAACCGGAAGCCAATCTCCTTCAACCATTAACAGCTCTCAACAGCCCTTCCAAACAACCCCTAAAACATTCACGACTCCATCCTCAAAACCAGACAAAGTCCATATTTCTCTGCTTCAACCATTCTCATACGCCCTTTTTGGTTCACCCAACCTCAAGCATTAAACCCCTTTTCCAGATTTCTTCCAGATCCAACAACTCAAAACATTCCCAACCTCCAAATCTCAGCCCAGGAAACCGTTAACATCCGTCGTATCATCTCGCAAAACTCTGAATCCCATCCTCAAACCTCTTTCAACTTTCATCTTCCTCAACAGCTGAGTCAACCCACGACATAGACCATCAACCCTGTTACGCAAAATTTATAAAACAGAACGAAACCAGCATCAAGCCCATTCCGTCGAAACCCTCATCGTCTTCCTTCAACAATTATCACTACCATCTCTTCACTCAAATCTCGAACTGAAGTCCATTATTACCTCAGAACAACTTTCAACCCACATTCCTTTCTTCAACCCACCAATCCTCAACCTAAAGCCCTTAAAATAACCAAAACCGAAGAGAAAGATTGAAAGTTTGAGCGAACCAAATCGAAAATCAAACACAAACCTATTAGAAAATCTTGAGGTGAGAGGCGGAGGGAGAAATAGAGCGAAGGATCGAGAGAAGTAGACTCGCGGAGGTGAGTTTGATTTCGCCGTCTTTCTGCCGATTCTTTATTCTTGAAGCGCGAGGACGTTCGTGACATTCTGAGCGCAGGGTTTTCTTCTTCTTTTCATTTCCTTGGCTGGATCACTTTTTTTAAAAGTTGACAAATTCTGGTGGTAGCTGGGATAGGGATCATTGTTTTCTGTTGTGTTATTTATTTATTATTATTATTCAATTTAACACAAAAAACTGATTTGTCTGGGGGAGTCGCTTCATGACGGTTGGGTTAAGCCCATTTCAAGGTTGTTATCACACACAACCAGTTGTGAATACCCAACCGTGTGATTTAAGTGATGAATAGATGATGGGCTTTTTGAGAAGCCCTATGATTCTACACCCGTGTTGTTTTTTTTACCTCTGTTTTTAATAAGGATGTAAATATCTTGGTTCCTTTTTATAAAAAGAACATATCTTCAAATTGTTAATATTTTATTTTAAGGTTTAGTGTTTTTAATAATTAAGTATTTTACTCTAGAGTTTTATAGGTGGTTTTAATAAGAGTTAAATTTTAACTTTTCTTGTTTGAAGATTTATTTTCATATTTCTTCACTTTTAGGGTCGATGACGACACTTCCGTAATCCATTACCAGTCAAATTATTGATGAATAATGTTGGATCTGAGACCACCTTTTTTCTCTCCTCGTTTCTTGTCCCGATTCGATTCATTGACGCTATCAAACCATCTTCAATAAAGGAATCGAGTTATATTCGTTTTGAATTGAAAAAAGAGGATTAAGTGTAGACTTTCTCCCTCTCCGAGTGTCGAGATGCTCACTGTAGTGTGGGTGGTTTTGACACTCGTCTTTCAATGCGAAGACGCTCGTATTCTTCGCACTCCTCCATATCCTTCTCTCCTAAAACCTCGGTCTCGTGCCGAGTCCATTTTCAAACCATAATGAACTAATTTCTCTTTGTATTGAATTAAAAAGAGAGGATTAGGTGTAGACCTCTTCCTCTCCGAATGTTGGGATGCCCACTGTAGTGAGGGTGGTCTTGATATTCGTCTTTCAATACGAAGACGCGACTTTATCCACCATCTCGCTTTCACAACTTCCTTCCACAATTTTCACACCTAAAACCTCGGTCCTGTACCGAGTGCATTTTCAAATCTTTTCATAATAAAAACTTGAATGGTCGTGGAGTGGTTAGGCGTAGGCCTTCTCCTATCCCGAGTGCTGACGTTTACCGTAGGGTTCTCTGTCGCAAAGCACTTACCATTCAAAACCAAAAACATCTTTAATAAGAGAACGAAGTTCTCTTTGCATTGAATTAAAGAGAGAGGATTGGGTGTAGACCTCTTCTTCTCCGAGCGTAGGGATGCCCACTGTAGTGAGGGTGGTTTCGACGCTCGTCTTTCAATATGAAGACGCCTCGTTCGCCACACCCTTTTATAACAAAAACTCTGAGATAAAGAATTGGGTACTACCCGTAGGGGTTGCTATCCGAGGACATGTCTCGCCCCCTTAAAAACAATCCAATCAATCAAACGTGACTTCTTGCCCCGCGCGGCGAAAACTAATCAATTTTTCAAAAGGATATGTTACGTCCGTTCTACCGCAAACAGGTAACGCCTAAGTATCCAACGAGCAAGCAGCAATGCACCTAACTGCTAGAATGCGCACGATAGCGTCATCCATAAAAAACATCAACACACCGTAGGCCGAACTACGGCTGCTCTGATTTCTCATACCAGATGAGAATACGTAGGCACAAGGGCCACAATCCTTGGCGAGCATATTCCCCCTATATCCGTATTCCCGAACTACGTCGACTCTGACTTTCTCACATCTATTGAGAATACGTAGGCATAGGACTGCGAAATCCTATCGAGTCTGTTCTTTCTCTTTTCTTCCCTGTTATCCCTCCTTTCTTTATTTCTAAACCCATTTTCTTTACCCTTCGGAAAACACTTTTATAGCATAATATTTAAGCAGATAAAATCACACATCGACAAACAAAAGGTTCCCATCGAGTACGATGGATGCGAGGGGTGCTAATACCTTCCTCTCGCATAACCGGCTTCCGAACCCGTTCTTGGTCGCGAGACCATCTTATCCATTTCTTTCTTAAGGTTTTCTCGATATTTTCCTTTCCCCTCATGGGATAAATAAATTTCGGTGGCGACTCTTCTGTCCTATCTTTTTCGCCTCCCCGTCGTTGCGCGATGCATTTTTCGAGTAGCGACAGCTGGCGACTCTGCTGGGGAAGGAAATTAACTCCGAGCAAGCCACACCTATTTTGTTTGTCGCATTTGTGCTTTATTTGTTTTACTATTTGTTTTATGGTTATGTTTCTTTCTAACTTGTTGGGTTCATTTGGTTTGGTTTGTGAGGATAAAGCTTTCTACCCGAGCTTTCGAGCATACACACTAAGTTAGGAGGTGGATTCTTTCTGATTTGCGAGACTTAGGACTCGTTGAGTTGGATCGAATCTCACCACTCAGATGAGACTCCGTTGGAATAATTATGTCTTACGTGTAGTCGTAGTGGCATTCTTATCTTCAACTTGAGAGTCCGCGATTCTGAGGACCTTTTGTAGAACCTTTATTCCGAAGGTTGCTAAAACATAACTCTGTGTTCATCCTTTTGAAGGGATTACCGTCTTACGAGTAGTCGTTATGATGGGAAACTTTTGAGGGTTAGTACATGGGACTTTGTTTGAAAAGCCTTTGGAATACCCTCTTAAACCAATAGATTGCTCACCCGAGGTGAGAGGTATCTCGTTGTGCTGTCTTGCAGGAAAAACTTTGACCTTCATCCTACCCGTTTGTCAGTATGAATAGTTACAGTGGGATCCTTGTACTAATGTTGTCAGGTCTCAAGGCGAAGCGCTGGTCCGTCACCGTCAACAACACAACAACGTTTGATCCCCTGTTGCATTTGCATATTCATTTGCATTTCTTTGCATGTCTTGCACATTGCATCATTATTCATTCGCATAGAGGTGTTCTAATTTTGTGGACGTAATTGCTTCATGTGGTTTTCCATCCGGCTTGTTCCAGAATTGAAGATCATTCCACCAAAGGAAACCAACAGAGACGACCATGGAACAGATTCGAGAAGAACTAAGGGAAGTTCAGAGCCAGTTGGGGCAGTTTGTGGCAAAGATGCAAGTGCTGCGCTTGGATCAGGATGCACTCAGAGAGGAGAATAATCAACTGAAGACTCAGATGGGCCTGATAACAGAAGTCATGAGGAATGTGTTGAGAAAGGAAGGCGATCATGTGCCCGAAGCCGCAGCGGAAATGGCCATTCCACCTTTATATGTGGAACCTCTCCCAAGGCATGAAGTGCCTCAGAGATATCTTACACAACCTGAGGTTCCAGTATTTCCTTGTCAGCAGCTACTCCCTGTTTCCCAAGACAATCCTAGGATTATGAGGTATGCTCAAAGGACGAAGCAGTCCGACAGAATGTTCGACCAGATCCCCATGACTTATGCTCAGTTGTTGCAACACTTGCTTCAGCTTCAATTGGTTAAGCTTCGCACTATGGCTCCGTTGACTGACGAGCCACCACAAGGCTATGATGAAAATGCCCATTGTGATTTCCATTCCGGGGCACCGGGGCATAATATCGAGAACTGCAAAGCCTTTAAGCACAAGGTTCAGGATTTAATCGATTCGAGAGCATTTGAGTTCATGCCGAGCAATGGTCTTATTCCAGGAGATGTGGATGTTCCTATTCTCTCCCCTGAAGTTGCATCAGGTCAGGAGCCTGTCTTGCAATCTGTGACCCTAGAGTCTCCCTGCCCACAGCTATTGCCCGTTCCTAGGCCAAGCCTAAGAATGAAAGTTCCTGAACAAAGGGAGTCCCCGATACCTCAGACTCAGTCTCCCGATGTCTCAACTATTCAGAGTCAACGATCCTTTGGGTCTTTGCATCAGATATCTGTTCCCCGCCAGAGTCAGCAGTCATACTGTCATCAGCCGCGTCAGCACGCTCGACGAAGATTGAGGAAGCCAGAGAAACATTTCACTCAGTTGCCATTGTCGTACAGTCAGATATTGCCAGACTTGATCAGAGATGGATTGATAGTGCCGAAAAATACTGATCCAGAGATTCATCCACATACGCCAGGTCCTGATGTCGACGCCCGCTGTGAGTACCATGTTGGGGCGCAGGGGCATTCAACCGAAGACTGTAAGGTGCTAAGAAGCAAGATTCAAACTCTGCTTGACTCCAACATGTTCTCTGTCACACCTCAGGGTATCCAGATCAACGATCTTCCTTCGTCCAGTCATGTGGGTTCGGCAGCTAATGTTATGGAGGGATTCACCGAGAGCGGGTGTTCAGAAGATTATCAGGATGAGTTCGACGAGTAATTCCAAAAATGGCTGGTTCAGCAGCAAATCAAGACTTGAAAGCCCAGTTCCCCGAAGTTGGCACCCTTTTTATTATGTCATTTCCTTTTGCATTTGTAGTTTCTTTTCTAGTTAAGTGCAAATTTCATTTGTAAAACTTGTTTGTTTTTTATTGATAATAAAAATGAAATGAATATGCATGTTTTGATTAAATCCATTCGTGTTCACTCAATGCTTTTATTATTGTCAAACGCTTGTTAAAGCGGAATCCGAGGGAGGATGACGAAATTGAAAGACGCGCAAGCTTCCGAATGTATGCTTTTGAATAAAATCTCTGCTGATGATGTACAGGCATTGTTTCAAATCCCTAAACACCGGAGATATAAGGAAGATAATCCTTTGTTAACCCCTTTGAGCCTAGTAGTAGGAGTTTCTTTCTGAAAAACGAGAAAACCTTCAATCTTAACCTGGGCCAGGGTAGGTGTCAGTTAATTCGACCTAGCATCCAAATTGCAAAAGGAGTGTCCCCGTTCGAGGAACAATCACACCTATATAGGTCGTACCTAAAGAACCACAATGGTTATCCTTCACCAGCCAAGGAGTGAAACAGTCACAACCCCTTCGACAAGTCAGACAAGCCGGTGTCATACGATTTGTTCACAAAAAAAAAAAGAATAAAAAAAAAGCCCGCTAAGTCGATAACTTGAAAACAAATGGCTTAGGCAAAAATTAGGGCATCCCGTTGGACTTTGAAATCAATGATATACTCAAAAGAGTAAGTCCAGGAAAAATAGGGAATGAAATGATGAAAAACAAGTCGTGTGACTCCAGGCACCAAAGACGAAAAGCGAGTGACTGTCGCTCCAAAAAACTCGTGGTTTCCTGAACCATCACTCCAGTCATTCAACCTTTGAGAGGTGAATGTTTGTGTCGAATTAGCTGAACATAGGATTGGAGAATATTAAGGAGAATGGGTGGGTTAAACAGAACTTTGAGCCTCATATCCTTTCTTTCCAACCGTGAACTTGACCAAGTTACAACCGTCAAAAGTCCTAATTGAAGCTGGTTTGTTTCGAAAGCATACTTCGGTAAAGATCGCGTCGAAACTGACTCCTAAAAGGATTTTTCTTACCCTATGGGTATGGATATTGATATTTTTGATAAGTGATTCGTTCATTAAATGCCACAACTTTTTTTCCAGTGACCAGACTTGGATTTCAAAACTGTCATATGCATTGCATTAATATTATCTTTTGCAAAACAATTTGTTTTACTTGCGAGAAAGCATTTGACATCAGGAAAGTTTCTACAATGCAAAGTTCGATAGAAATAAGATATAAAGCGTCCGAGTACTCCTTCGAGCAGAGGCAAGTCATGTCAGGTAAACGTAAGCAGAGTCGGTCATTCCTAGATGCAGTTAATCTGGGGCAATCAGGTTGAGATTCATCAAACCACTCGAAGGCCAGTCGAAGGCGCCATTCCCTAAGGTCCGTTAATTTGGGGCAATCAGGTCGAGATTAGGTAAATCTCTCGAAGTCAAAGGCACTTCTCCAAATCAGCCAATCAGGGGCAAATCACTTCAAAGCAGGGGCAGGCCACCCCAGGAGCACGACAAATATCCTTATCCAGAAAGGAAATTGACTTGAAGCACTTCTTCGGGGTTCGAAGCGCTGAGGCAGTTCATATCTAACCATCAGGGTACCGAAATTTCAGGTATCCTTTCGAGGAAGGTTTTTACAAAAGTTCCACAGGCTGGGGCAAAATCGTAAACAAAGGAGATGTGTTCCTCTCCATATCCTCAGAGCTTATCAGAGTTATAGAAGCAGATTTGGGTTTATCTCCCCAACAGTAGGGCGAGTGCAGTACTGTTATTCCCACGGAGTCTAAATGGTTGACTTCTTTCCCCTCAGAGTCTAGGTCATTGACTCATTCCTCAAGCGGAAGTCGTATTTGTTGAGTTTACCTATCATTTTTCCCAAGCAGAGATTGATGTGGATTCCCTCCGTATCTAATCCCCAGCCAAGTCAATGGGATTAATCCTCCTCCCCACAAAGTAGGGCTGACTCCGAGATCGTTCATCTCCATCCCCAGCAGAGAGAGTGTGGGATAATCTCCTAGTAAATCTCGTCCAATATCCCTAGCAGATAGTGGGTTCAATCGACGGCAGAAGAGAGTTATTCCTCAACAATAAGCTGTGTTTTCCCGGCAGAGTTAATCTGGATGATCGTTCGCGGTTGATTTCCCCGGCAGAGCGGAGTTGTTGTCTCCGGCCAAGTTGCTTGATCCCCAGAAGAGTTGTAGGCTGATAGGCCATCCGGGACGTTCTCCGCAGCAGAGTTTGATTTGGATCCCCAGCGAAGTGGATTTATCCTCAACAGAGCAGTTTTACCCAGAAGTTTTCTCGGAGGCCATCCACGGCTTGCATTCCCCAGCATGAGTTTATCTGCGCTAGGCGTATCTAGCTCTGACTCAACGGAGTTGGCTCTTTCTCTTTAGCATTTATTTTGCTAGAGTGGTTCATTTGCATCTACATACATGCATAGCATCTACCCGAACGCGAAGCATTCCCATTTCGTATGGAGCATTTCGTCATATCCAAACATATGCATGCGAAACATGAGCCAGGTCGTTACCCTTTTGTTTCAAGTGAATCTCGCAGATGATTAGTATCTTTGCCCGTGTGTTGGCTAGACCCCAGCTCATGGTGTTTCCCCAGCGGAGTTATTTTGCGACTATCACCAATGGATGGTCTTAATTTCGTTTGAATCTTGTTGCTCGCTTATATTTAGCGAAGGCTTGGCGGCGATGTCAAGTGATTTAGTGTTTCAACGGCGATGTTGAGAAGTCTGTTTCTGGCGGCGATGTCAGAATGATTTGTTTATTCAGCGGCGAGGTTGGATTCTGGCGGCGATGTCGGAGTAATTTGTTTATTCAGCGGCGAGGTTGGATGTTTGTTTCTGGCGGCGATGTCGGAGTAATTTGTTTGTTCAGCGGCGAGGTTGGATGTTGATCTTGACGGCGATGTCAAGTGATTTGGTTTTCAGCGGCGATGTTGAAAGTTTGTTTTGACGGCGATGTCAAAAGTAATTTGTTTGTTCAGCGGCGAGGTTGGATGTTGGTCTTGACGGCGAGGTCAAGTGATTTAGTGTTTCAACGGCGATGTTGAGAAGTCTGTTTCTGGCGGCGATGTCAGAATGATTTGTTTATTCAGCGGCGAGGTTGGATTCTGGCGGCGATGTCGGAGTAATTTGTTTATTCAGCGGCGAGGTTGGATGTTTGTTTCTGGCGGCGATGTCGGAGTAATTTGTTTGTTCAGCGGCGAGGTTGGATGTTGGTCTTGACGGCGATGTCAAGTGATTTGGTTTTCAGCGGCGATGTTGAAAGTTTGTTTTGACGGCGATGTCAAAAGTAATTTGTTTGTTCAGCGGCGAGGTTGGATGTTGGTCTTGACGGCGAGGTCAAGTGATTTAGTGTTTCAACGGCGATGTTGAGAAGTCTGTTTCTGGCGGCGATGTCAGAATGATTTGTTTATTCAGCGGCGAGGTTGGATTCTGGCGGCGATGTCGGAGTAATTTGTTTATTCAGCAGCGAGGTTGGATGTTTGTTTCTGGCGGCGATGTCGGAGTAATTTGTTTGTTCAGCGGCGAGGTTGGATGTTGGTCTTGACGGCGATGTCAAGTGATTTGGTTTTCAGCGGCGATGTTGAAAGTTTGTTTTGACGGCGATGTCAAAAGTAATTTGTTTGTTCAGCGGTGAGGTTGGATGTTGGTCTTGACGGCGAGGTCAAGTGATTTAGTGTTTCAACGGCGATGTTGAGAAGTCTGTTTCTGGCGGCGATGTCAGAATGATTTGTTTATTCAGCGGCGAGGTTGGATTCTGGCGGCGATGTCGGAGTAATTTGTTTATTCAGCGGCGAGGTTGGATGTTTGTTTCTGGCGGCGATGTCGGAGTAATTTGTTTGTTCAGCGGCGAGGTTGGATGTTGGTCTTGACGGCGATGTCAAGTGATTTGGTTTTCAGCGGCGATGTTGAAAGTTTGTTTTGACGGCGATGTCAAAAGTAATTTGTTTGTTCAGCGGCGAGGTTGGATGTTGGTCTTGACGGCGATGTCAAGTGATTTGGTTTTCAACGGCGATGTTGAGAAGTCTGTTTTGGCGACGATGTCAAGTATTTATATTCTTCAACGACGATGTTGAGAAGTATGTTCTGACGGCGATGTTAGATGATGTAGTGTTTCAACGGCGATGTTGAGAGGTTTGTTCTTGGCGGCAATGTCAGGTAATTTGGTTCTTCCAACGGCGATGTTGGATTTTGTCTTGACGACGGTGTCGGAGGGTCGTATCTTTGAATTCAATATCTGTTTGTATTTAACAGAGGACTGACGGCGAGGTTAGATCTTTTACCGACTTAATGTCGAGGCCTGACCGTGAGGTCAAATGCTTTTACCGATTATTTTAAGAATTGACGGCGAAGTCAAAACTGTTGGAAATGACGGCGAAGTCAGAAGATTGTTTCAAGAGATGACGGCGAAGTCAGGGGCTTTACCAAAGTTCTGTGAAAAATTGACGGCGAAGTCAGAAAATATTGTAAACCTGACGGCGGTGTCAGAAGTTCTTTTTACGGGTGGCAAATTTCAGGTCTCTTTTGTATTCAATCACCTTCTACCATGAACGTCTGAAAGCGGTTGCCTTTCATCCCTTCTGGTCCAAGTCGATTGAATAGGGGCAACTGTTGTACCCCAAAATTTGCCCTACCTTTTCTCCATTTGGTTTATGTTTCATTTCATTGCATTAGCATATCACATTGCATGAGCATACCCAAAATTGTCCTACTTGTATGCATTTCTCATTTATACATCCTTCCATTCCTCATAGTCAGAAAATTCAAATGCTTTATGGTGGAGAATTACATGGAATCTTGTTCTTTTCAATTAAGGCATATTCATGCTCATTGGATTCAAGTGATAAAGTTCATTTGATTCATCAGCAGAATAGGTTTTAATTCAGTCAAAGGCACAAAATTGATTTGTGATTGGTTTTAAGACCTCTTTCCTAAGTGAGAATCCAAAATGGTGGAATTCGGTTCATGAGACTTCTTGGAGTCTAAATTCAAGGGCATGAATAGCCAACCAAGGCCCATTTATAACTTCAAGATTCCATACATTTAGCATACATTACACAAAGATTAAGCAAGAAGGACATTAGTTTTATTTTACAAGTCATGAAGCAAAATACCACAAGCAGATGACAATGTCGAAAGTGACAAGGCTATTATGTGAACAATGTTACATCAATAATTCTACAATATATTGCACATTAAAGGGGTTCAAAAACTACAAGAGGAATCTGTCAGTTTAAATAAATTCCCACTGTTTTTTACACTTGATGATTGATCCTGGTTTTCCTGAGAAATGGCATTCGCGTGAAGCTAGATTTCGAAGGGGCTTGGCTCTTTTGGTAATGAAGGATGGCACTGCATTAAGGTGACTATGTTTGTGTTGATCCTAATGTTGAACGGGAATACCTGAAAAAATCAATATACACATCAGTACACAATATAATGCAACCATGGCCACATTGCAAACTCACACGGTTCCAGCGCAAACTTACAAGAAAGAGCATACAGCCAGCAACGGAGGCCTCATGAGTCCCGTATGATATCAAAGCCGCGATTTGCACACGAAAAATCGTAATACCGTTTTGGGCACAGGGAGCAAAAGAGTAAGAAACGAAAACAGATGGAAAATACAGCAGCATGACAATTGAAATGGTGGTAAGAGTACATACTGCGTGATTCGCCGCATACATCCGGTATTCACAACGCACGACACCGGAAAATAACATATGGCTTTCCTTCTGTTTCTAGGAGCGAGTTCAAACCTGCAGGTGAAAACCAATCACGGTTCATTAACAGTCACATGATAACTTTGTTTTAAAGTTGTTATATACTTGCAAACAGTCCCACATCATCGGCGGTGCAAAAAGAATACACATGATTCCGATGCTAGCAATAAATGATTACATTGGGCTTCAACCATTTCAACGATCTAACCATTGTCCTTTGTCGCAAACAAATTTTCCTACGGAAGGAACAGCTGCAACGAACCTGCAACAACACCATTGGTGATTTGAACCGGTACCAATACAATAGAAAGAAAAATAGTCCAAAAAAAAATGAAGCTCAACTTAGAGAGAGCATTAACACTCCTTCTGAGTGTTGCTGTTTCTGTCTTCCACATTACTTCAGCTGAAGATCCAGATAAATTCTTCAACTGGAATGTTACTTATGGTGACATTTACCCACTCGAAGTTCGTCAAAGAGGTATATTGATCAACGGATAATTCCCTGGTCCAGACATTCATTCTGTTACAAGCAACAACATCATTCACCAGCAGCACCTGTACATCACATCGGTATTCTCAAATATCAGTACGGTCACGGCGGCAGTTGTCCCTGCATAATGTCAAGTTAAATCAAGTTCAATGCAACCAAGGCTCAAATTATACAATAACATTCATGGTTTTGTGTTGAGTTTAACCTGCAGAATTAACCCCAACCAAAAGCTTGCTGCCTAAGCTTGAAACTTATTGTTGAAAAATGGAAGATGCAAAATAACCATGAAGCAAGAAGCCAACCATACGACTCTAAAAGCCCATCTTGATCATGGAAAGAAGCTTCCTATACCTGATGGAATCCTCATCAATGGTCGCGGCCCTAACAGATTGTCTTTCAACGTCGAGCAAGGAAAGACTTACAGGCTTAGGATATCGAATGTGGGGTTACAACATTCCCTTAACTTCAGAATTCAGAATCACAAAATGAAGTTGGTAGAAGTTGAAGGGACACACACTCTTCAAACTACATACTCCTCCCTTGATGTTCACGTTGGTCAATCATACTCAGTTCTAGTTACCGCAGATCAACCGGGTCAAGACTATTACATTGTTGTTTCCTCTCGGTTTACTTCTCCGGTGCTAACCTCGACCGGAGTTCTTCGCTATAGCAACTCTGCAGGTGCAGTTTCAGGTCCACCTCCTGGCGGGCCTACAATCCAAATTGACTGGTCCTTGAACCAGGCCCGCTCCATCCGGACAAACTTGACAGCAAGTGGACCAAGACCAAATCCGCAAGGATCATACCATTACGGCATGATAAACACAACGAGAACAATCGTACTTTCAAGTTCAGCTGGACAAGTGAATGGAAAACAAAGATACGCGATCAACAGCGTGTCTTATGTTTCCCCTGACACTCCTCTTAAGCTAGCTGACTTCTTCAAGATATCAGGTGTTTACCGTCCGGGAAGCATCTCTGATAGACCAACCGGCGGTGGTATATACACCGACACTTCTGTTATGCAAACTGACTACAGATCATATGTAGAGATTGTTTTCCAAAACGACGAAGACATTCTTCAGAGCTATCATCTTGATGGCTGCTCTTTCTTTGTGGTTGGTATGGATGGAGGACAGTAGACAACTTCTGCACAACCGTACCGACAATACCCTGCTGCAAACCTGTTACACACAACAACCTGCAAAACAAAGCAGCCAGCCCACACACACAGCCTGCTGCACCAAAGCCCACTCCAGACAAAGCTCTGTCACAACCAGCCAAAACTCTGCTACACTACCCTGCTACACAAAGACAAATAACACAGCCAACAGACTCAAAAAAAGAAGGAGCTCATTCATCTCTCTTAACTCTTAAAAACTCTTCACATATTCCTCACCTTCGACTTCTTGATAAAAACCTTAACTTCTCAAAAACAAAAGGGGATAAAAAAACTAACTGTTATCATCTTTCTTGATCCATCTCCCATTCACCTTCATCCCTTGACCGTTAAACCTCTTCACCCCAAAACTTCACTATTTTTTTTCCTCCCTCGAAAATCATCTTCTGAAACCGGAAGCCAATCTCCTTCAACCATTAACAGCTCTCAACAGCCCTTCCAAACAACCCCTAAAACATTCACGACTCCATCCTCAAAACCAGACAAAGTCCATATTTCTCTGCTTCAACCATTCTCATACGCCCTTTTTGGTTCACCCAACCTCAAGCATTAAACCCCTTTTCCAGATTTCTTCCAGATCCAACAACTCAAAACATTCCCAACCTCCAAATCTCAGCCCAGGAAACCGTTAACATCCGTCGTATCATCTCGCAAAACTCTGAATCCCATCCTCAAACCTCTTTCAACTTTCATCTTCCTCAACAGCTGAGTCAACCCACGACATAGACCATCAACCCTGTTACGCAAAATTTATAAAACAGAACGAAACCAGCATCAAGCCCATTCCGTCGAAACCCTCATCGTCTTCCTTCAACAATTATCACTACCATCTCTTCACTCAAATCTCGAACTGAAGTCCATTATTACCTCAGAACAACTTTCAACCCACATTCCTTTCTTCAACCCACCAATCCTCAACCTAAAGCCCTTAAAATAACCAAAACCGAAGAGAAAGATTGAAAGTTTGAGCGAACCAAATCGAAAATCAAACACAAACCTATTAGAAAATCTTGAGGTGAGAGGCGGAGGGAGAAATAGAGCGAAGGATCGAGAGAAGTAGACTCGCGGAGGTGAGTTTGATTTCGCCGTCTTTCTGCCGATTCTTTATTCTTGAAGCGCGAGGACGTTCGTGACATTCTGAGCGCAGGGTTTTCTTCTTCTTTTCATTTCCTTGGCTGGATCACTTTTTTTAAAAGTTGACAAATTCTGGTGGTAGCTGGGATAGGGATCATTGTTTTCTGTTGTGTTATTTATTTATTATTATTATTCAATTTAACACAAAAAACTGATTTGTCTGGGGGAGTCGCTTCATGACGGTTGGGTTAAGCCCATTTCAAGGTTGTTATCACACACAACCAGTTGTGAATACCCAACCGTGTGATTTAAGTGATGAATAGATGATGGGCTTTTTGAGAAGCCCTATGATTCTACACCCGTGTTGTTTTTTTTACCTCTGTTTTTAATAAGGATGTAAATATCTTGGTTCCTTTTTATAAAAAGAACATATCTTCAAATTGTTAATATTTTATTTTAAGGTTTAGTGTTTTTAATAATTAAGTATTTTACTCTAGAGTTTTATAGGTGGTTTTAATAAGAGTTAAATTTTAACTTTTCTTGTTTGAAGATTTATTTTCATATTTCTTCACTTTTAGGGTCGATGACGACACTTCCGTAATCCATTACCAGTCAAATTATTGATGAATAATGTTGGATCTGAGACCACCTTTTTTCTCTCCTCGT
The DNA here is from genome assembly GCA_963859935.3 of Lathyrus sativus. Lineage (NCBI taxonomy): Eukaryota > Viridiplantae > Streptophyta > Magnoliopsida > Fabales > Fabaceae > Lathyrus > Lathyrus sativus. Next base: position 68,976,563 of record OZ012735.1, read on the forward strand.
TTCTTGTCCCGATTCGATTCATTGACGCTATCAAACCATCTTCAATAAAGGAATCGAGTTATATTCGTTTTGAATTGAAAAAAGAGGATTAAGTGTAGACTTTCTCCCTCTCCGAGTGTCGAGATGCTCACTGTAGTGTGGGTGGTTTTGACACTCGTCTTTCAATGCGAAGACGCTCGTATTCTTCGCACTCCTCCATATCCTTCTCTCCTAAAACCTCGGTCTCGTGCCGAGTCCATTTTCAAACCATAATGAACTAATTTCTCTTTGTATTGAATTAAAAAGAGAGTATTAGGTGTAGACCTCTTCCTCTCCGAATGTTGGGATGCCCACTGTAGTGAGGGTGGTCTTGATATTCGTCTTTCAATACGAAGACGCGACTTTATCCACCATCTCGCTTTCACAACTTCCTTCCACAATTTTCACACCTAAAACCTCGGTCCTGTACCGAGTGCATTTTCAAATCTTTTCATAATAAAAACTTGAATGGTCGTGGAGTGGTTAGGCGTAGGCCTTCTCCTATCCCGAGTGCTGACGTTTACCGTAGGGTTCTCTGTCGCAAAGCACTTACCATTCAAAACCAAAAACATCTTTAATAAGAGAACGAAGTTCTCTTTGCATTGAATTAAAGAGAGAGGATTGGGTGTAGACCTCTTCTTCTCCGAGCGTAGGGATGCCCACTGTAGTGAGGGTGGTTTCGACGCTCGTCTTTCAATATGAAGACGCCTCGTTCGCCACACCCTTTTATAACAAAAACTCTGAGATAAAGAATTGGGTACTACCCGTAGGGGTTGCTATCCGAGGACATGTCTCGCCCCCTTAAAAACAATCCAATCAATCAAACGTGACTTCTTGCCCCGCGCGGCGAAAACTAATCAATTTTTCAAAAGGATATGTTACGTCCGTTCTACCGCAAACAGGTAACGCCTAAGTCTCCAACGAGCAAGCAGCAATGCACCTAACTGCTAGAATGCGCACGATAGCGTCATCCATAAAAAACATCAACACACCGTAGGCCGAACTACGGCTGCTCTGATTTCTCATACCAGATGAGAATACGTAGGCACAAGGGCCACAATCCTTGGCGAGCATATTCCCCCTATATCCGTATTCCCGAACTACGTCGACTCTGACTTTCTCACATCTATTGAGAATACGTAGGCATAGGACTGCGAAATCCTATCGAGTCTGTTCTTTCTCTTTTCTTCCCTGTTATCCCTCCTTTCTTTATTTCTAAACCCATTTTCTTTACCCTTCGGAAAACACTTTTATAGCATAATATTTAAGCAGATAAAATCACACATCGACAAACAAAAGGTTCCCATCGAGTACGATGGATGCGAGGGGTGCTAATACCTTCCTCTCGCATAACCGGCTTCCGAACCCGTTCTTGGTCGCGAGACCATCTTATCCATTTCTTTCTTAAGGTTTTCTCGATATTTTCCTTTCCCCTCATGGGATAAATAAAGTTCGGTGGCGACTCTTCTGTCCTATCTTTTTCGCCTCCCCGTCGTTGCGCGATGCATTTTTCGAGTAGCGACAGGACTTAGCAGGCTCTTTGATTTTTTTTATTTTGTTGGAAGGTTGTGACTGCCAAGTCGTTGGTCATTGATGAACAACCGTCTTCTGGATTTTACTTTGTTGATTTGAGTGCATAGTTGGATTAACTGAACAACTACCCTGCCCCAGGTTGAGTGTAAGGGTTTGAATATCCGAAGGAAACTCCTACTTCTAGGCTCAAAGTGGTTGACTAGGGATTAACTCCTTATATCTCCAGTGTTTAGGGGATTTGAAACAATGCCTGTACATCATTGACGAGATTCTATCTGAAAGCATACGGTTTGCAATTACGGGTATTTCGTTTTCGTCATCCTCCCTCTAATATTGCTAAATAACAGTGAAAAAGTGGAGTGGATAAAAATATATGCGTCTGCGATTGTGATTAGTGTAAAAAATGAGTGAATACGACATAACTGATTCGGAAAATGCATAATCACTTCATTAATATTACCATTCAAAACATCAACGTTTAAACACAAGTAGCAATTAACAGGAAATAAACTACAAATGCAAATGGTAAAAGCGCCCAAGGACTGCCAATGTTGAGAACGTCTGCCTGTCTAGACCACTGGCTTTTGGAGATGACCCTTGGAATCTTCGAGCTTAGACAGCTGAAAGATTGGCATGGACAACCAAACTCCCTTATTATCATAGTAAATCCTGGTGGGGGATCAGCATTCTGGCGGTTGTTCTCTGGCATAACAACTTCAGCTTGCATCATTTGACTTGGCTTTTCAAGGCTTCTATGTTCCTTTTGCTTCAAACTTTTTGTAGCTCTCACGAGTTCAACGGGAGTGTCGGGAAATCAATTGTGGGTTATGCACAGAGGATGGGTAAGCTCTTGGTATTGGTTAGGGAAGAAAATGCAAAATGATGCAGAGACGCTTATGCAAATGCAATGCAATGAGTGCACACGAGAATAGATCCACATCAAGGATTAAAGTCACAAATCCTGCAAGACAACAAAAAGGTATCTCTCCCCTTGGGTGGGCAATCTATTGGTTTATAAGAGGGTATTCCAAAGGCTTTTAAAACAAAGTCCCATGCACTAACTCTCAAAAGTTTTCCATCATAACGACTACTCGTAAGACGGTATTCCCTTCAAAGGATGAACACAGAGTTATGTTTTAGGAACCTTCGAAATAAGGTTCTACAAAAGGTCCTCAGAGTCACGGACTACCAAGTTGGAAATAAAGACGCCATTACGAATACACGTAAGACATAATCATCCCAAAGGGGTCTCATCTGAGCGGTGGGATTCGATCCAACTCAACGAGTCCTAAGTCTCGCAAATCAGAAAGAAACCACCTCCTAATCTTAGTGTATACTCGAAAAGCTCGGGTAGAAAGCTTTTGTTCTTACAAACCAATCCAATAAACCCAACAAGTTAGTGAACACGACATAAAAAAAAAACATACAAAAGCAAACAAAATCACACGCGCGACAAACAAATTAGGCTTGGCTCGCTAGGAATCCCCAGCAGAGTCGCCAGCTGTCGCTACTCGAAAAATGCATCGCGCAACGTCGGGGAGGCGAAAAAGATAGACAGAAGAGTCGCCACCGAACTTTATTTATCCCATGAGGGGAAAGGAAAATATCGAGAAAACCTTAGGAAAATAATGGATAATATGGTCTTGCAACCAAGAACGGGTTCGGAAGCCGGTTATGCGAGGGGAAGGTATTAGCACCCCTCGCATCCATCGTACTCGATGGGAACCTTTTGTTTGTCGATGTGTGAATTTATTTGCTTAAACATTATGCTATAAAAAGAGTGTTCTAAAAGATAGAGAGAAGGGTTTAGAAACGCGAAAAGAGAGGTAACAGAGGGAGAAAAGAGAAAGAACAGACTCGGTAGGACTTCGCGGTCCTAGGCCTACGTATCCTCAATAGGTATGAGAAAGTCAGAGTCGACGTAGTTCGGGGAACTACAGATATATGGGGAGTGTGCTCGGCAAGGATTGTGGCCCTTGTGCCTACGTATCTTTACTTGAGAAAGTAAAGAATCAGAGCAGCCGTAGTTCGGCCTACGGTGTGTTGATGTTTTTTATGGATGAAGCTATCGTGCGCATTCTAGCAGTTAGGTGTTTTGCTGCTCGCTCGTTGGAGACTTAGGCATTACCTGTTTGCGGTAGAACGGACGTAACATATCCTTTCGAAAGATTGATTAGTTTTCACCACGCGGGGCTAGAAGTCACATTTGATTGATTGGATTGTTTTTTAGGGGGCGAGACAGGTCCTCGGATAGTAACCCCTACGGGTAGTACCCAATTCGTTATCTCAAAGTTTTTGTTATAAAAGGTGTGGCGAACGAGGCGTCTTTGTATTGAAAGACGAGCGTCGAAACCACCCTCACTACAGTGGGCATCCCTATGCTCGGATAAGAAGAGGTCTACACCCAATCCTCTCTCTTTAATTCAATGCAAAGAGAACTTCATTCTCTTATTAAAGGTGTTTTTGGCTTTGAATGGTAAGTGTTTTGCGACAGAGAACCCTACGGTAAACGTCAACACTCAGGATAGGAGAAGGCCTACGCCTAACCACTCCACGACCATTCAAGTTTTTGTTGTGAAAATGATTTGAAAATGCACTCGGTGCAGGACCGAGGTTTTAGGTGTGAAAGGTTACAGAAGGAAGTTGTGAAAGGAGAGGTGATGGAAGAAGTCGCGTCTTCGTATTGAAAGACGAGTGTCGAGACCACCCTCACTACAGTGGGCATCCCAACACTCGGAGAAGAAGAGATCTACACCCAATCCTCTCTTTTTAATTCAATACAAAGAGAAATTAGTTTATTATTGAAAGTGTGCTCGGTACGGGACCGAGTTTTAGGAGGAAAAGTTTAGAAGCGTCTTCGTATTGAAAGACGAGTGTCGAAACCACCCTCACTACAGTGGGCATCCCAACACTCGAAGAAGAAGAGGTCTACACCCAATCCTCTCTCTTTAATTCAATACAAAGAATATGATTTAAAAATGTTTTCGAAGATACACTCGGTACGGGACCGAGGTTTTAGGAGGAAGGGTTTAAAAATGTAAAGAATTGGAAAGAAAGACGTCTTCGTATTGAAAGACGAGTGTCTAAACCACCCACACTACAGTGAGCATCTCGATACTCGGAGAGGAAGAAAGTCTACACTTAATCCCTTCGTTTAGTTCAATACAAAGATGATTTGATTTTGAAGATGGTTTGACAATGCTTTTGAATCGAGTCGGGACAGGTGACGAAGAGAGAAAAGAGGTGGTCTCAGATCCAACATTACTCATCAATAATTTGACTGATAATGAATTACGGAGGTCTCGTCATTGACCGAAACGGTAAAAATGGGACAAAATGCCCAATAACAAAAGAGAAATGAAATCAACTTTTAAAAGAAGAACTAAAATAAAATCTTAAAAGAAATTGAGATAAAATTTTATATATATATATATATATATATATATATATACATACATCCTAAATATTATAAAAACTAGCATATAAAATAACATAGAGCTATAAACAAAATATATAATAATAATAACTGTTTCATCATAATAATGATTTACAAATAAGAAAAAGAAAAAAGTTATTTACAATTTAAAAAAAAAAAGTAAAGACAAAATTAATATAATATGTTCAATCTAATTTATACATAATAGTAATAATAATATATTATAGGCAGAAACATAATATTTGCAATAAAAATACTAATAGTAACAAAAGAAGAAGAACAAACCTAAGAACAACACGGGCAAAGCATCTGGTTGGTGAAGAAAGAGGAACGAACTCCAGACACTCTACCCTCCCAGAAGAACGTGCATCCGATTCACTCTCACACAATCGATTCATAACGAGAACAACACCATGATGCGAACCGGCTTCAATGAAAATGGAGACTATGTTGTGGTGACGAAGATTTGGGCAATGATTTGCGAGAATGGGCGAAAGAAGGTGGTCGAGTTTGTCTGGATTTTTTGTTTGATTTTCTACAGGTGGAATGGGTGATTTGAGGGATTTCGAAAGGATGAAGATGGGATGGTGTAGTGAGATAGTAGATGACGGTTGTTGTTCAGTTCGAGTGGCGATAGTGTCATATTTTCATTGCTCCCTAATCTCGCCTACCATCTGTTTGATGAAAGTACTAACCCAAAAGGTTTCTTTTCCTTCTATTGCATAATGTTATTGACATTGTTGAGTGAAAATGGTGGATTCACGTGTGGTGAGAAGAAGATGAGTCTGTGAAGTTTGCGGGGTATGTGGTTTATTGATGGTAGTGGTGAGAGGGTTCTTGTTTGATTGGTTTTTATATGGCAGGAAGGAAATTTGTAGCAAGAAAGAGAAATGGTTCTGCTTATGGTCAAGAAGAGGTGTGTTTTTGAGCGGTGGAGGGAGATCTGCAGCAAGCTATGCCGGCGAGTTGGAGAAAGAAGAAAGTAGGGTGTTGGGATTTTGAAATGTGAATCTAAAGAGTAAGAGATGTCATTGTTATTTTGATGATGCTGTGAGCTGAGTTTCTCATGGAGGATCGGCTTCGACGACGTCGGCGGCTGCAGCGGCATCCGGTTTAATCATTATTGCCCATAACGATGGATTTAGAGCCATTGATTCTAGCTCGGTGACGATGAAAGATCGTGAGTTTTTTGAGATTGTTGTTTTAGCTTAGTAGCAACAGTTGAGGAATGACAGAGGAAACTCAAACTCGCTTTCAAGGAGGGGGTTGAGGATGAAGGAGTTATGAGGTTGAAGGAAGATAATATTTTTCCAGTTGATTGGAGTGCCCTACTAACGTGATTCTGTATCGTACAAAGAGCACAAAACCCGGCAATGCGACATGAACTTTGATGATTGCCACTTTGCAGATAAGCAGCTAAAGGCTCAACATACATCAAATACTGCAAAACTGAATTGAGAAGACGAGTGTTTCCAAGATTATGCAGTCTAGATCCTGTTCTGTGAGAGGTAATTCTGAAGTTGAACTCAAGATCCAAACCATGCTCAGGGAATTCAGATTTGCTTTATTCTGTTGTGAGAAACATCAGCGGTTGGAAGAGATAAAAAAGGGGGTCTTTGCTACTTTCGTTTTGAGCGGTGGCGAAGGCATAACTTGTGAGGTTTATGAAGTTGAAAATGGTGGACGGAAATCTTGTGTTATGGGTCTGTTTGGGGGTTGTTTATGGTGGCTATTTTGTTATGAACATAGGGGTCAGAAAATGTGATTTGTGAATTCAAGGTTGTCACAGGGTGTTATGCAGTATGAATAGTGGAGACAGTAGTGTCTTTTGTGTGGTAAGTGAGGAACAATACGTAAATCATGTGAAGAGTAAGAATGCAATGGTTAGTCATGTTGACATTAACGTAGCAGACACGAGGTGATGGTATCACGAAAGGGTGAGATTTGTAGTTGTAAGAGTGAACATGAATCATGCGAAAAAAATGGAAAGGTAATGTGAATCCGCCATGGTAATGAGATTCAAAGGTGGAGTAAAGTTGTGTTTCTTCTGAGATAAATATTTAAGGTGGTTTTGTTATGCTGTGATGAAGAGTTTCGTTAAGACCTCATAGAAATGCACTACTGCTTCAATGTCGGGCGCACCAAAAAAAACTGCACGTTCTTGCAGCAGGAGCTGAACCATGTGATGTTGTGATCGATATGAGAGATGCGAACGGGATGAGGGATCGCTCGAATGGCTTATAACAGGACTTGCAGAACAAACTGTTCGCAATGCCGAAACCGCATAACAAGCTCTTCATGACAGTGTAGATACGCCCTATTGAAATAACTCTACCGTTCTTCCTCAAATACATTTAGCAGAAGAACATAACCACATGAACTCAAAGCATTTCTCGCGGAGCTTTCTCTCTTCTGCTTTAATCTCTCGATCTTGGTCCCATTTTCAATCTCGTTATTATTTTCAATCTTCCACGAATCTCTCTCACAATCTTCCTTTCTTGCTGCAGAACTCTTTCTCACTTCTGACTTGTTTTGATTTGGGTTGTTCAGGTCTGTGAATGATTTAGGTTTGGAATGTTTTGGCTGTAAAACGTATGGAGGCTAGAGGATGGTGGCGACAAAGTGAGTTATATGGTATGTGGTAACTTGGAATGTATGGAGGTTGAGGACAGGTTCGCAAATGGTTGTCTAAGTTGAAGGAAGAAGGCCCTGTGTGTGCAGTCCCCTCCCCAGAAAAAAAAAAGGAAGGGCTTTTAAGGTTAGAATGTCCTTATTGCCTCCAAATGAGATTTCCCCCCCCCCCCTCTTGCTCATTCTGTGATGTCCTTTTTTGTACAGGTTATGCAGGCTGTAGGAAGGGTAGCAGTTTCGGTACATTTGGAGGGTAGTGATGGCTGCTGTTCGCAGGTTTTGTCTGGTGTGTTGAGCACAATAGTGTGGGCTGGTTGCTGTCTGCTGTGTTGGGTGCAGTAGTGGTTTGCAGAGCTTGTCTGGTGGTATGATTTTGGTAGTTGTAGCAGAGTTGTCTTTTGTTTGTTTGTGAAGCTAATGGTTTTATGTTGCTGGTTGTGTAGCAGAGTTTGGAGGGGGCCTCATGAGGTATTGGTTTGTGATTGTAGTGGCTGAATTTGTGTCCTTTGGAAAGTGAGTGCAAAAACTAATTTGATGATTTTGTCTTATGCAGGTACTGCTGATGAGAAACGCATTTGCGATGCCGCAGAGTGTGAACAAAGTGATGCACATCATCTCTCGATCAAGTGTGGATCAGCCTCATGCCTCAATTATTTTACGATTGCCGCGCGACATTTCTGTACAGTTCATTTCGCGCAAGCCTTTCGAACGGCAGCAAGTTGGTGCGCCGAGTGTTGTACGAGTTTGCCCATTTGTGTTGCGGTTTTGTAAGTCTAAGGATTGCAAGTTTCTCGAATCATCAATTGCCGTAACGTTGTGCTACCGGGTTTCAAGCTTGACAAATTCAAAGAAACCAAATCCCAGCCAAGAGAAACATTCGCAACATTGAAGGATCCATTGTCAATGAAGCTTGCGAGCTTGCGCTTCTTCAGTGAGACGTAAATGGAGAGGGAGTAATCTTGAGAAACATCAATGTTGTATTAAACCATACTATAAAACCTTCTTTTTGTAACTATTGCTGGATTTTAGGCTAATACACATTTTCAACATGATTCCGTGATATCAAATGTTGCTTATGGAATTCATTACGTGTAATAACAAAGGTGTATGGCACTTTAATATATTTTCAACCAAAACTTGCTAGCTTTATTATTCTCAAATTATGAAACTTGCATACACCTTGACCCACCTTATAACATGACAACAAGTAATAGCAAGAACGCTCATTTTGAATCCATGCATTTATTCGTCATTAAACTCTCCTTCAACAATGAACTGATATTGCCTCGCCTCTCTTTGTTATTTGGAACAAACTTTTTCACGGCCAAACCTTCTCACCTTGAGAAATATTATTCTTCATGCTTGGAGCTTGACAACAAATTCACGAAGCTTAAAGCAACCAACCCATATATTAAATATCCTCACAATATTGCATAGTTCATTATGGTACACCATCACTCTTGGAATGAATTCCCAGAAACATTCACAATCTTGAATCTTTACCCAAGGCTGAATAAAGATGTGATTCCATGTTTAAACAATCATAACCACTTTCACACCAAGGCTTTGGACCTTATTCGATCAAATGTAAACTCAACATAAAACAAACTGTGCGCTTGCAACCTCTTTGGCAAAGTGATGACCACATATGATCATACTTTGATAAATGGGTCCACAAATGAATCAATCTTGAACACAACCACTCGAGCCATGATTAACCATAGTCCTTCTTATGGAATCTCTTGAACAATTATCTTGAATCCGTCCACGACCATCTTGAACTGGAACAACCCCAATCTCAAACATACCTCATTTAACCCGTGCACACCCCGGTCCCAATCATGAAACTACATCTTACCTGCCCATATTGAGAACATCACTGCACACACAACTTTAAAACGAATCCTCAAATGCACCCTAATTTAAATATAATTCGACCTTGCAATCTTATGAATTTAGTCAGCCAGCCAAGCAACATATTTTTAGATTTTGGAATAATGCTCGTGGACGGACGCACAAATGAAGTCTACACTGGTAGGACAAATTTAGGGTATGACAGTTTCCTTTCCCTTTATGTGGGATAAATAACGAAAGGTGGCGACTCTTCTATTTTTCCGGCACCTTATTTTTGCGGTAGTGACAAGATGGTAATGAATCTCTTAATGAAGCGTGAGAGAGGTTCAAATCTATGTTGCAAAAATGTAAAGGCCACGGTTTTGATGACATATATTCTAAAATGGAATCCAACCGGTTCATAAAACTCTCTTAGATACTACCTCGGTGGATATTTAATGTCAAAGAATGTAGAGGATGCAGTTTTCATATTGATAAGGTGGCACTTAATGATCACTAAGGCCAACATAACTGAGGTACACCTCAAAGGAAGTCAGGAGTGCTTGAATTGGGCACCAAAGATACTATTGTTGCACAAAATAAGTTGCTCTCAAAACAAGTGGAGTTGTTGTCACAACAAATGTCAAGACGTTCACAACAAATTAAGGAGATGCAAGAAATTCGCAATAAAAATCAACAAGTTGCAAGTGGTGAGTTATGCAGGGGAGACTATCCTACTGGGTATTGTCCTCCAGTTTTAGAGGAAGCTAATTACATGGGAAACTAAAACCAAAATCAAGGCTACCAACCAAGACAACCTCCTTATCAAGGCAACCAAGGTTACCAACCAAGAGGTAATAACCAAAGTTATCAACAAGGATGAATGCAAGATTCGAGAACTTCCAACCATCAAAATTAATACTAAAACTACACCCAACCTCCACAGCCTCAAAGTGGAAACTCAAAAATGGAGGACACATTCAATAATTTTTTGCAAATGTCGATTCCAAACCAAAAGAATACTGATACATCTATTAGGAATCTTGAGACACAAATTAGACAATTGTCTAAACAATTAGCCGACCAATACAACGAGACTTTTTCCGCGAATACTCAAGTGAATCCTAAAGAGACTTGTAAAGCTATCTTTACTATAAGTGGTAGGGAGATTGATATGGGCATTAGTGAGAAAGTTGTGGAAGAGAAGGTTGTAGTTGAAAAAGAAAATGAAATTATTGAAGAATAAGTAGAAAAAATGTGGAGGATGATTTAGTTCAAAAGGAGGAAAGAAATAAGGATGAAGTAGAAAATAATTTGAGAGAAGAGAAAAATAAAAAGAGTAGAAAATGAAAGGAGCATGTAAGTAAGATTCCAATTTAAAATTTACCTTATCCACATGCTCCTACAAAAAAGGATAATGCGAGGCATTATGCTCGGTTTATGGATATTTTTAGCCGATTGTAAATTAACATTCCATTCTCCGAGGAACTTGAATAAATTCCTAAGTATGCTAAATACATGAAGGATATACTTACCAAAAAGAAGAAATTTACGGATAAAGAAACCATCCCGCTTAATGCTAATTGTAGTGCTATCATTCAAAGTATTCTTTAGTGGAAAGAAGGAGATCTGGGAAGAGTTGCTTTACCTATAACTATAGGTAATGATTTCAATTGTAAAACTTTGATTGATATGGGTGCTAGCATAATTTTGATTTCGTTATATGGTTAAACGACTCATAAGAATTGCAATGAGATCAACTAGAATAACATTGCAATTGGCGGATAAATCAAGAACTCGTCTTCAGGGTGTAGTGGAGGATGTATTGGTAAAATTTGACAAATTCATGTTTTCGGTTGATTTTGTGGTAATGGATATGGAGCAAGATGAAGATACGCCTTTAATTCTTGGTCGACCCTTTATGAAGACCTCCAAAATGACAATTGACATTGATGAAGGTATTATGAAGGCGAGGACTCAAGAAGAAGAGGTTTGTTTCACACTTTTAAAAGGGATAGTTTGTCCCAAGCAAGTGGAAAATGAATGTCGTATGAATGAGAATGATAATGATACAATGGATGCGAAAATGAACTCTTATTGGTATTCTCCATTTATGAAAAAGATTGGAAAAGGTCGTGAAAAAGGTTGAATATCTTTGTGTTGGTAATTTTGATCGGGGAGCTAATACATTTGCTTTTGGCGTTTCGTGATTTCACCGTCAGACCGTCAAGCTCAAACGACATTAAACAAAGTGCTTGTTGGGAGGCACCCTAAAATTGTAATAACTCTTTCATTTTTATTGCATTTTAAGAAGTTTTATGTTAGTATAAGAAGGTATTGTGGTGAACAAATTGAGAAAAATCATAATTTTTAAAATTTCTGTCACCTTCGCCTTCAGCTCGCTGTGCGAGCTTGAGCAAGGTCGCATTGAGCTGACAATGCGAGCTTGTGCAATCCTGACAGGATGTTTAAAGTTTTGCCATGTCACTTTTGCTTTATTTTAGTGTGGGCCATTTCTGTGAGCCCATTTGGCGTACTTCTGATTTTGTGGGGTTATCCCACCTTTTCCTCTCACCCTTGACCTTCCACTTTCACTTTTTCTCACTCTCACTCACAGACAAAAACAAACATTCTCTTTGTCTCTTTCAACCTACCCAAGAGAAAGAAGTGCATTTTCAAGTTCCTACTTTAATTTTCCATACTCTCTACCTTTGTAAACTCCAGGTTTGATGCTATTTCCTTGCCATTGTTCTATTGCTTTAGAAAATCACATGTGGTTAGGGTTTTAGTTGAACTTTATGAAGAAGTTAACTTTGAGGGTTTGAATCTTAGTTGGTATATGTTGTGAAATGTGTATTGATTCTAATTATGAAATAGACATGGTTGCATGTCAAGTTCTTGTTTAGGTTTAAGTTTGGCATTATGAGGATTTTCTTTTTAAAAACTTTGAATTGCATGTTCATAGGTCAGTTATGGTGTTGTTAAAATTGCTTGTGATGTTTGGATGCTTTAATATATTATTGAAAACATGTGAAGTGGATGGAGTTGAAATTGTGTTGTGTTGCTTGCTTCAGAACTTGGAAAAACTAAATTTCTGCAGGTTCGCCACTGCGAGCTCGCCTACAACTTGTTGTGTGAGCTTAGGCGACCATGACAGTAACATTTGTTTTCTGTTTTCTTGTATGCTTAGATGCTAATTCCTTTTCTCCAATGCCTTGCTTGTCTAATGTGTTCTTATGCTAGTGCTGGTTTTGTTTTGTGTTGTACATATGGCACCCTCAAAAAGCAAACGGGTCAAAGAACAAAAAGACGATTGAAGGCTCCTCTCGTCAAGAACAACCAAGAGCTTATGACCCTAGGCATTTTAAAGGTCTTAAATAGGCTGAAAGGTATCTTAACCTTGAGAAGAGGAGTATCTTTGCTGAGAAGGTTTTCAACATTCATCCCGAAAAACCCTTCCGAGCGGCAGTTGCGGTCTTTGAAAATAAGAAGTGGGATAAGCGGATACATCCATGTGATAGTTTTAATGTTGACATTGTGAGGGAGTTCTATGTGAACACCCTCCCTGATGATGAGGAAAATTTCACATGGACAATAATGGTGAATGGGAGGGATGTGAAGTTTGACAGAGATGCCATTAATGAAGTGTTAGGTAACCTTTTGACTCTTAGGGCTAATGAGGTGGATGTGTACTATCCAGAATTGAGATTGCATAGGAATATTAGTGTGATGATCGCTGATTTGCTGAGGGAATGAAAGAGTGTGGAGTTGAACCCATTTGGGGTTCCGGTTAGGTATAGAAGAAAGAACATGCATCCTGTGGCACAAATTATGTTACTCTTGGTGTTGCATAATGTCAAGCCTAGGATGAATTCCTCTATGGTTCCAGTTGAGATGGCACACCTGGTGTATAATATCCTTTTGGGTACTCAGATAGATGTGGCACACATCATCGCTGATGAGATGCGGGCGATGGTAGATAGTGGTGTAAAACTAGGGGCCAGAGATAACTGCCCCTTGGTTTTCCCATGCTTGATCATGTCTTTATGTGTGCACGAGTTTGCAAAGTTACATTCCCACCGCCAAGTCACCTTGACTATTTCTATAGATGATGCTTATGTGTTCAGGTCTTGCAAGCCAAAGAGGAAGGCTAGAAAAGCTGCAGGTGCAGGAAAGGGTACAAGCTCTGGAGTAGCTAATTTCAAGAGTTTTGACCCTAATCAGAGGGAAGTCTACAACTACAACTGGGATTTGATGCAGGAAACTCATCATGCTATTGTTTATGTGCATAATTCTATGTAGCAAATGCAGCTACAACACTGTGAGCCTACAGTGAATCATCCTATTATGACTAGGGAGAAATTCCTAGCTCATACAAGTTGGCCTGAGGCCAGGCCATTTGATAGAGAGGAGGTGGGTGTAGTTGATGCTGAGGATGATGGTGATGATGATGGTGATGATGGTCATGGTGTTGAGGAGACTAAGTCTGATTCTAAGGAGGATTAGTTTCTGATGTTTTTTTTAGCATGATCTTAAAAGCTTACTTCCTTGTTTTTCGACAAAGTGAAGTTTCTTGTTTAAGATTTATGATCATTGCTATATTTTAATGTTGTTGTATTTTATTTCTTTTATTTTTATGTTGTACTCTATCTAGCTTAGTTGGATTTATTTTGGCTTTATAGTACTACTTTTGTTGGTATGTACACCATTACCTTATGTTATAAGAATTGAATATTTCAGTTTAGAATGTTCAATTAGTTTTTTTATGGTTGTTAAAACTGTTTTGAATTTTATGCTTATAGATTGAATGTGATGAGGAGAGGTTTATAGATTGGCTGCTTATTTGCATAAAAAGTATCCAATGAAGATTCTACTAAGTTTGGATGGTGATGATAGGATTTTGAATGTGATGAATGCAAGCAAGGTATGATTTTTAGAATGTTAGAATGACTAAGAATTTTGTGTTTTGTACAAATGTTTATTCTTGTCTCATTTTACAACTTATTTTAATGCTTGAGTCACTTACGTCCCAAAAGCCACAAATTGAGAGAAACCTCCATTGTGCACTAAATGCTTGGATGACTGATAACTTTGTTTAACTCATTGAATTCATACTTAATGTTTGATTGTTGTGATTTTATGAAAGCTTAAGAAATAATCAAGGAAATTTGTTTATATTGAGCACAATCACATCCAAAAAAGTAACTTACCTGGTGAGTAGTGAGCATTGGTTAACCCCTTTGAGCCTTAACAAATTAGATCCCATTTTGGTGATGAAATTATTGAAAGTTAAGTTCATCATTGAATTTTATGGGATTCTAAAAAATTTGTTCAACTTTGATCATTGTTTTAAACTGATTTCCTTGCCATAAAAAGCAAGGAGCATTCACTTAAGGTTTGATTGTACTCAAGTTAGGGAGAATGAAAAAAAAATGGTAGGTTACTAGAAATTTTGAAGAAAAAGAAATTTGAACAAGCATAGAAAATTGTGAATATGAATTTATAAAAGAAAAGAAAAAATGCTTGTTTGAAAAAGAAAAAAAAATAGTAGATGAAGAATAAATGTGCAAAGGAAGTTTGAAAGGGTGAGCAATAAAGAATAGAAATTGGTGAAAATAAGTTGTGATGTGTAAATACCTTCTATGGTGAATGTTTCTTTTGCGTGGCAACTTCGGTTCAATAGCCCTAATAAATGACCCTTTGTTGTGAAACTCAGCCAAGCTACAACCTTACATGTACTTAGTGATATTTTGCTTCCATGATTTCATTTATGATTATTAGATGAATGTATGAATTGAATTGTTGTTAGCATTGTTTTTCCGATGAGTGTAAATAGTCTCGCGGTTGCAAATGCATACATTTCTTAATTCTTTTTGAAGAGGAGTGTTAGAGTGATTCAAGTATGATAATTTAGTTGTTATTTGAATGCATTGGATGATATTTGTTTTAAGAACTAAATTCTTTATCATTGTTTGATTCTAGGAAGTAGTGAATATTACTTGTGCGTATTTGTATGTTGAATTTGAACCGTTAATCCTTTCTTGATTGAATTTTATGCTTGAGAAAATCCTCTTATTTTCATGAGAGGTATACTTTGCTTGAGGACAAGCAAAGATCTAGTTGGGGAGAGTTTGTTGAATTCCAAATATGACATAAATTGGATCATATTTCTTGGCATATTTCAACTCTTTAATTGTGTTTTAATTGAATTATCCCATGAAAATGTGTGAATCTTCAATATAATTGCATATACCTTTGGATTTCTTGATTTGCGTGTTATTTTGTAGATTTCCTTGCTTAAATGGATGCTTGGGACCTTTGAAAGATGGAAGAAGGTTTAAAAGATCATTTTGGTGAAGTTTTGAAGTTGAAGTCCACTTAGCCCGGTTTCCAGTGTGAAGCCCGCTTAGCGCGATTCCTAGCGAGCCAAGAAATTTAGAGGCAATAGCTTTTGGCCTCAGTGGTTGCAGTGTGAGGCCTAGGCGAGATAGCTCATAGTGCAAGTTGAAGCTCGCTGTGCAAGCTCAGATAATTTTGAAGGGCGGTTTAACTGTTCCAAAGGCACTTGAAGTGCTTAAAAAGGGAGCTCGTTGTGCAAGCTAGTACACATTTTGGGAGATATTTATGTACTTTTCTTGATTTTTGGGAATCATTCTTAGATATTGTTTTACGCAAATATTTCCTTGGAGCACAAAATCCTTAAGTTCTTCATTTCTTCATCAAGAAGTGAAATTTATCAAATAGAAGCTGGATTCTAGTCCATTATCGATTCTTTATCGTGGATGCACATTCAACTTCTATCTTTCCTTGTGAAGTAAGCTACCATGGTGATGGGTAGCTAAACTCCTTTGTATCGAGGGTAGATGTATTCTTCCTTGATCTTGTATGTATTTTCTTTAATCTTTTGTTTTTGAACAAGTTGATGATTAATATATGGTGAATATCTTTGTTCTTAATGATATATCTTTGATTTGAATCACTCTAGACATAGATTTTGCAAAACTTTATCTAAGATATTCATCTATCAATGGACAAACTCTAGACATGGATTTGTGAGTTAATATTTTCTTTGTATTAGTCTTAAAGATTATTGTATTGATTGTTAGCATGAGACATCATCTAGTGATGGATACAATAATACTCATGAAACTGCTTTAGACATAAATGGTATTGAGAGGGTACATGATTATATTGATCGTAAACAAATTCACATGCTTGATTAATCGAATATATGCAAGTTAGGCTGATGAAATCAATTCTTGATATGCTTTGTTAAACAAACAACTTTGAAACTTTAGTCTTTGCTATTAAATCTTGTGAAAACTTATGATTCCAAACAAAACTATTTTGAAACCCTTAATTCAAACTCTTTGAACTATAGAACGGGGGTAATATCACTACAATCCTTAAATAGTAGTCTAAACCAAACTTTTGTAGGAATCCTCTAACTGCTAACCTTACTTTATGCTTAGCAACTAGACAATCTGACTTCAGCTTTATCATGAAAACCCATCTCATACTGATGGTTTTGTTGTTCTGTGGGAGAAAAATCAATTCCTATATATTGTTTCTTTCAATTGCTTCAAGCTTTTTCTTTATGGTGTTCATTCACAAATTCTTCTTGAAAGCCTTTTTGATGCCGACAAGTTCAAAGTCCACCATCATGGCATTCTCTATGGAATCTCCTTCAAAATCAATCTCAATATCTTACAGTAACTCAAAGTCTACAAGTTTCCTTGGTATCTATCTAACTCTCTGCGGCCTCTAGAAACCTTCAGATATAGGACCACCTTCAGAAGCTACACCTTCAGAAGTTCCACCTTCAAAGGCTAGATTACCTTCTTCAGTTAGATCACCTTCAGAGGCTAGATTACCTTCAAAGGCTAGATCACCTTCAGGGACAGGTCCATCATCAGAGTCAAACTCGCCTTCAGAGTCAAAGTCACCTTCAAAGTTAGAGTCATCTTTAGATTCAGACTCTCCTTCAGAGTCAAAATCAACTTCAGTGGCAAAATCTCATTCAAAGGCAGAATCATACTCTAGTATTGACACTGCACTAGAGTTTGATTGAGACTTGCTCCAATCCCATATTTATGATTCTTTCACTATGACATCTCTGATGAATTCAACTTTGTTGGTGACTGGTCAATAAAGCTTATAAGCAAATGCTTATAAGCAACATGACTTTGCTTCTATCATCCAATTCCCTTCTAGTAGAATCTGGTACATGTTTGTAACATACTGAATAAAACACCTTAAAATGGATAGCACTTTGCTTTCTTCCAGTCCACTTCTCAATATGAACTATTTCCTTTAACTTCTTTATTGGACATCTATTGAGCATATATGCTTAAGTAGATATTGTTTCACCCCATAATTGCTTAGTGATCGGTAAATTAGCAAGTGTACTAATATGCCAATATAGTAATAATGGGAAATTGCAAAGTATCAATCTCAAGGACTGTTTGACGATATAGAGTTCAAGTTTCAATTCAGTTAAACAAAAGAAATTGAGGGTTTTGTTTGGTTGTTAGTTCAAAAGAGAAAAAAACGACAAATTAAATAGAGTATAAAATACTATGAGTAAAGCATGCTAGGAATGGGCGTTTGAACCTGACTTATTAACAATTATAAATTGACCTAATAACGACTTATTTTATCCTTAGTGATTACCGGTTCTCAAGTATGTTTGCTCCTAAGTCCTTAGTGAGCAATCCTTTAATCATTCAAATTAATCCTTATGTCCATAGTGAATCACATATGAAATTAAGCAATTAAATATGAAAAACAATACAATTTCTATAAGGTATCCCTAATCCTATGAGATATCTACTATAAAATACTTGAATCAAGTGTTACTGTTGAAAGTCCTTCCTAACAGGTACTGAAAATCAATTCTCAATTTGACTGAAAGAGAAAGCATTAGACTTAGACAAAAGTAAATCAGAATAATAGGAAATATAGGTCATTACAAGGTTCAATTCATAATAAATGAATTCAAGAACAGAGACAGCCCTAGCATTGGGGGGTTCAGCTACTCATAATTATGAAATAAAAACAAACATCTGAATCTTATCAAACATTATAGAAAGAGGAAGATGAAGAGTCTTCTGTAAGTAGAGAGTACACCTAAGAGAGGGGTGAATTAGATACTTTGATCGATTTTCGGTTTATTGAAATTTTGCTTTTAACTTTCTGGTTTGGTGATGATTTAGAAAGCAGTGAAATGTGGAAATATAAAGAACACATTGATATATCCTGGTTCCCCTCACAATCCGAGAATACATCAATTCTCCTTATGTAGTAAGATATTTCACTAAGTGTTAGAACTTTGTACAAGCCTATCCTAGCCGCTATACATAATGCCGCGATCGGCAAAATGACAGAGTCACCATCATCCTTTATTTGTTCCTAAGGAATAGAGAAACAATGATAAACCCTAAATTCTAAGGGGGATACACTAAGTTCAGGAGTCAGTTAGGCGGGAGGAATGTGTTAGGAACCCATCACCTCTATTGTATCCAATAGGATCCTCCTTAAGTTCTAGGGTTAGTTGTTTATAATTTGAATGCTTGACTGTTTATATTTATTTACAAAATTCATATTATTATACAAAGAAAATGACTTGAATATAAGAGGAGAATCCTAAGTTTTTTTTAATTATTATACTCGCTAAGGTTTACAACCTTATGCCTACGCACCCTCAAGTTTGAAGGATCAGAGTTTCTGTAGTTCATATTCCTAATTTTGGTCGATTGTTGATTTTATCCCTTGAAATAATTCTCACACAACGGAGGTGGAGGAAGATTTATTTTAAAAAAAATGCCTCAAGGCACAAGGATAGAAGACTTATAGTTTAAGTGAGTTGGACGCTTTTTATCCTTTTAAGTTTGCAAAAACCTCTTTTAATTTAATTATGAAAATAATATGTGTATTATATCATGAACCCATATCCCTTATCCCTAATCCTATATTTTTACTCTTGGATCCTAAGAGTTTTATCCCAAAGTCTTTATCTCTTTCTATCCCAAGACTTATCCTTTCTAAATCCAATATCATCTCTATATCACATTCGTCCCTAATACTTAAAAACCTTAAATTGTTTAAGGAAATAAATCCCTGATTTGCAATTTAACTCTTAGCCTTAATTAAGCGTATAAATTAAATAATTAAATAATCTTTTATCCCAAATATAATAATCCCAAAAGTATAAGCTTATCTCATATTTAATTCATTATAAAAATAATTAATTTATAATATCTCAAAAAGATAAATTAATCACATTTATTAATTATAAAATCAATAGCCCATAATATCCCAAAATATAAAATAATTCCAATTATTTAACTATAAAACTTATAATGTCCCAATTATTTAATTAAATAACTCATAAAATCCCAAAAAATGTAAGATAATCCAAATTATTAATTATAAAATTTATAATGTCCCAATTATTTAATTAAGTAACTTATAATATCCCAAAATTATAAAATAATCCCAATTATTTAATTATAAAATTAATTATATCCAAAAATATAAATTAAATCTCATAATATCCCAAAATATGAATTAATCTCAATTATCCTAAAAAAGATATAAAGTTCCAATTATTGAATTAAATAACTTCTCAAAAATATAAAATAAATCTCATAATATCCAAAAATATGAAATAATCCCAATTATCCCAAATAATCCCAATTATTGAAATTAACCCTAATTATTAAATCCTAAATATTTCTACTTAATCCTTAATTGTAATTATTAATTTAATTAACCAAATAAATTAAATGATTAAGTAAATAAAATAAGAGAGAGGTGTATTTTTTGTTTAAGTTAGCAAATGGGCCGAGAATTTGGGTGTAAATAGGAATTGAAGGGAGCCCAATACTGCTCCAAGCCCGTTTACACGTTCAGAATCCATGGGAGAGAGTCTATGTTTGACTCTCTCTTGATCGTCAGATCTCAATCCTAGAAGCAGAGCAACAATTTTTTTAACTAAAATAAAACTATGAACTTTATAATCTTTGACTGTCCCCGGTAACGGGGCTAAAAACTTGATCGGTAAATTACTAAGTGTAATAATCTGCCAATATAGTAATAATGGGAAATCCCAAAGTATCTATCTCAAGGATTGCGTGACGATACAAACTTCAAGTTTAAATTCAGTTAAACAAAAGCAATTGGGGGGTTTTGTTTGGGTTTTAATTCAAAATAGAAAATAACAACACAATAAATAGAGCAGAAAATAATATGAGTAGAGCATGATAGGAATGGATGCCACATTTGTTGAACCTTAACCTTAAGGGCATACAATCTTTATTTCTTCACTTCTCTCAAGACTTCCTTCAAACCCTTCATTACCCTTAGGATAATTTTCTCTCCTTTGAATATATATACTTTCTTGTTGAATTCACCAAGAGAAATCAAATTCCTCTTAAGATCAAGTACATACCTAACATCAGTCAATAACTTTATTGACTCGTCATGGAGCTTGAATCTCACAGATTCAATACCTGCAATTTTGAAAGCTTTGTTGTTTCTCAGCAACATTGATTCACCATCTTGATCAGATAATTCCTCAAACACGTCTTTGTTTGGAGTTATGTACCAAGTACACCATAAATCCACAATCCATTCCTTCCTAGAGTCGCTTTTTGAAACCACAAGGAAATCTGATGATTCATAACCATCTTGCACAATGGTTACATTATCATTATCCTTTCCACCATTATTATTCAGTTGATCAGGGCATACTTTTCTTGTGTGACCCTCCTTTTTACTGATAACACTTAATAGTAGGAGCAATATCACCATAAGAATTTTGTAGAACTTTATCCTTCTCCTTCTCAAACCTATCATCTTTCTTTAAAAATTTCCCCTTAACGAACAAACCTTCACTAATAGAAGATAGTTTTTGCTCCTTTAGTTTTTTCAAATCCTTATAGTACAAGGCAGATTGAACATCTTCAAAGGTCAATGAATATCTTCCATACAAGAGAGTTTCTTTGAAATGAGCGTGAGACTTAGGTAAAGAACACAACAATATCAATGATTGAACTTCATCATCAATCTTGACCTTGATATTCTCAAGATCAAGAATCAACTTGTTGAACATATCCAACTGCTCAACCAATGCTTTGTCTTCACTGATCATGAATGAATACAAATCTTGCTTTAGGTAGAGACGAGTAACTAATCATTTCATCATGTAGAAACCTTCAAGTTTCATCCATACACCAACTGCAGTTTTTTCCTTTGAAATATGTCGGAGAACCTTATCACCAAGGCTCAATACAATGACATTATGTGATTTTTTGATCATCGTTGTCTTTTTCTTTTCTAATAGAGAAGCATATGTCTTCTGTGGTTGTTTTAATGCTTCTAACAAACCCTGTTGAAAAATAAGAGTTTGCATCTTCAATCTCCACAAACCAAAATCATTTACACCAGTGAATTTCTCAATCTCATACTTTGTTGATGACATCTTCTCCTCCATGCTCACTGCACCAGTTTATTGAGAAACGGTATCGTCAATAATAAAATAAAGTTATGAGATAAAGATTGAGTTTCTTGAACAAATACAAGAAACCTTATTAGGTTTTACGAAAGAGAGAGAAGAAGGAAGAAGAAGAATAAGAATTGGTTAAAACTATTTTACTATTCATTTTTTCAATAAGGATTCAAAGGTTACAATTGAATAACAATAATTAACCTCTATCAACAACCTGAGAGAACTAGTCTATTTATATACTACTAAACTAACTTAACAATTGGGCTTATAAGCAAGGTCCGCTTCGACATGCAACTTAAATACAAAACTGACATATTTCGACAACATGCTTGAACAGACTTCGACTACATCATGCATAAATCCTGTCGAATCATGAAGTCACCCTTATCAACACTAGATTTCAATCCAAATACCACAATTTCTTTAATGGCTTTCATGGTTAATTAGATGTTTTACTAGATCAATGGTTGATTTGTTTTTATTCAATAATTTCATCTTCTCTCATACATTAATAAATGATGTCTAATCACAATCTCAAACTTAATTTGTTGCTTCTTTAATGTTGTAACCGTTTTAAAATTGATTATTAGTAATTACCCGCACTCAAGTGGTCCATAGGTTTAAGAAATTTAGATCTTAAAGAGTCTCAATTTTAATGATCATTATATTGGGCTGTAATGACTTTTAATTATATTAAATAATTTTTCAATTCTTAATGGTAGAATCAAGTCAATAAATAGTCTTTAATCCCTAAGCTTGCTCTCGTATCAATTTTACAATTCAGAATATACAATATCTATATAAAAGAGAGTAAAAGTTTAAAAGTTCAAAGGGCGGTGCAGTCCCAATACTTTAACAATTGTTGGAAGTAATTATATAATTTTATTTTCACATTTAGTTTATTATTTTTGTTGTTCTTTTGTTATTAGAAATATATGATCAATGTAAATTATGGTCTAACATTTAATATGAGACTCATTCACTTCCTTTTTCACTTGTTGTAGTTACCACTGGGCTAATTGATAAATTCTAAATGTTGTATTGTTTTGTTCATATAAATATAAAGTTGCTATATTGATTAATTATACTTGATTTTTTAAAAATAAGTTTGTGCATAAACTAAAACAAATTTATAATAGTTTTTTATTTTATTAAACAATTGTAATGTGAATTTATTTATTTACTATGTCTTAATTTATTCTCTCATACAATTGAAATGTTATGTCTAGTGATCTTTTTAATTTTAATTAATTTTGAATTAGCCACAACACTCTAAATTGGTTAAATTTTTTATTTTTAAAGTGTTATAAAATCACATAAAGAATTAGACATAATATTGTAATTGATGGTATGTAGTATAATAGATTTTATCCTACAAATTTTATCATTATATTTGTATGATTAATTATGATAAAATGTCAAATTATTTTCATAACTTGTCCATGAGAATTATGAATTGGTACATAATTTGATAGTTTTATCATAAAGTTTAAATTTTTAGAAAAGAAAAATAAAGGGTTAAATATATGTCACTCACTGTCAATATATTGAATTTTGATTTTACCCCATATATTTTTTTGTGATCCCCCCTTAAAATATCAAGATTCCTTCTGTAAGACCCCCGTATTCCATTTCTTAGTGACGTGGCAGTCCAGGTGGAATTTTTTTAAAATTTTTTATTCATTATTTAAAATCCACGTGAATTTTTTAAAATAATTTTTTTTAACCTTATATATATATATATATATATATATATATATATATATATATATATATATATATATATATATATATATATATATATATATATATATATATATATATCATATTTTTTACTTTTTTGCATTAATTTATTTATACTTATTCTAAAATTGTTTTTATTAATATTTTTTTAATGAAAATATATTTATATAAATTAGTTATTTAAACATTATTTTGGGCCTAATGCCCATTGATCTTTTCCAAAGTCTAATACTTGAATATTTGAAATGTGTTGTGTAAAAGAGCTTTATAAACACTTCCATTTGTTGGTACATTTTCGATGTGGGACTATAAACACTTTCATATATGCAACACACCATCATACACACCAGGAGTTATTTGTGTTTCTGCATTTCTCATGCACTGCCTTTGCTTGGTTATGTGCAGAGAAACAAAAATGTCATTCATTTATCACCTTTGTGCTGGTAGAAGTACAATAACTAGTAAGAAAGTTGGAGTTTCTCCTATTGTATAATAGATGGTAGTCTTGTCTTAGGTTGTTTCGGTATGTGTGGACAAAGTTTGTAGAAGATAGGAGTTTAACAAGTGCAGGACAACTCAAAGAGGTCTGACAAGTTAAAGGTAAAATGTTTTAATTGCCAGAAAATCAGTCAGTTTAAAAGGGATTGTCTTGAAAGAAAGGTCAATGAAGATTCTGTTTAAGTTGTAGTTGCATTAGGTGAGGAAAGTTATGAGGATTTCGAAACACTAGTAGTATCAAGTTTGGAAACTGAAGATAGTTGGGTCATTGACTCAGGTTGCTCTTATCACAAGTGTCCAAGAATAGAATACTTTGAAAATTTGAAGATGATGCAAGGTGGAGTAGTTCGCCTTGGTAATAATATGGCATGCAAGGTTCATGGTATTGGTACAATCAGATTTAAAATGTTTAATGATCATGAACTTCTTATACATAATGTGAGGTATCTTCCAAAGCTCAAGCGAAATTTGTTATCTTTAAGTATGTTTGATGATCTAGGCTATTGTACTAGAGTTAAACGTGGAGTGTTGAAGATTTCGCGTGATGAATTGATTATTGCTAAAGGGTCTAAAATATGTGGACTATATATTTTAGAAGGTTCAAATGTTATTGTTCATTCATCGTTAACTAGCGGAGGCTTTCATGACAAGGAAGCGATATGAGATTTGAGTTTAAGGCGTTATGAATTCCTTGAGAAAGTTTTAGAGGAGTACAATGAATTTTGCAGAAATCAAGGGATAAAAATGCATGTTACCGCTAAATTGTTATTGAGTTTTTGGGGAAGAGATGAGGTTAAAACAACTTACTTGATTGGGTGAGAATTTCTTCAGAAGAAGAATATGGAAAACCAAGGGAGAAACCTAGGAGAAACTATAACGGAGAAAACTCAGTTTGAGGTGGAGTTTCCTACTATGATGCTAGCAGAAGTGAGGGAACGGTTACAAAGATCTCTGATTATCATTTGACTCATGATAAGATAAGGAGGGTTATTATAGCATTTCAAATGGGCAATTATGCTAGCCTTGGATATTATGTTTTTAATGTGGCTGAAGGACTGCAAAATAAAAGAAGAAAAACCTTCTTGGAGGAATTTGAAAACATGTGGAGTCAATGGTGGTTGAAAAATTATACTTGTAGGCTTGTTTAATTACCTAGGCAGAAAAAGTGATCGGAAAAATAGCAAGTGTACTATTCTGTCAATATAGTAATAAAAGGGAATTTCCTCGAATGTCAATCTCAAGGACTCTTTGACGATATAAAATTCTAGTTTTATTTTATTTAAACAAAAACTTTGGGGTTTTGAAATTGTTTGGTTTAATTATAAAATGATTGCGAACAAAAGAAGGAAATTGACTAAGTGGTTTCAACAAATATGAGTAACATGCTAAGGGAAGTGTGTGATCTAACTCAGTAACAACTCTGAATTAACACTGCAACAACTTATTGTAACTAACTAATTACCGATTCTTTAGAATGTTTACTCCTAAGTCCTTAGTGAGAAGACCTTTAATCATCCACCCTAATTCCTATGTGCATAGAGAGTTACAAATGAAGTTAAGCAATCAATTATCAAGAATATTCCAGTTTCTATAGGGTATCCCTAGTCCTATGTGATATCTACTATAGAATGATCCAAAGCAAAGTATTAACAATGGCGGTGTAGCCTAATCGTTAATCGAAAATCAAATCATGTTTGTCCGACAGGGCAAACATTAAGAATAGTTAGAGAACAAATCAATTATGAAAAACAAAGGAATTATTATTGCAATATTAATATCAGAGTCATTACATATTCGAATCAGGGACACCCACCTAGCATTGGGGGATTTAGCTACTCATAATATTCAAAGAAAATATAATATAAAAATTAGACATTACAAGAAATTGGAGAAACTCGGGTTGTCAATCGCTTCCGCTCCTGAAAACCCTTCATCTTCCAAAAAACTTGAGCTCTCCAATATTTTGATCGTATAATTCTCCTTAGTCTCCAAAAAGTCTCTTTTTTCCTTATCAAAACTCACTTAAATAGAAAATATCCACTGAGACCGGTTAGAATTACCCAAAACACCCTCGCAGGCCAACACTTGGGCAAAAAATCAGAAAATACTGAAATCGTCATCATAAGCTGACATTGGCAGTGTCAGCCTGACACTGGCAGTGTCAATCCTGACACAAGCAGTGTCAACTGACACGAGCGGTCGTGTCATACCTCTGGAGTTTAACATTTTTGGATTTTGGTCCCAGACCTTTTGACATGGGCAGTGTCATCCTGACGCGGGAAGTGTCAGCTGACACGGGCGGCTGTGTCAGACCTCCTGGAGTGTGCAGGAGACTTTTTCGAATTCTTGCGATTTTTTCTAGTTTTCGCTCCGATTCTTCCTGAATGCTTATCTGAACCAAAAAACATTAAAGAGACACGATCAAAGCATAAAATGCGGAAAAAGGGAAATAAAAGCGACTAAACATATAACAAGATTAATTAAAATTAACGGTAAAAGAAAGTATAAAAACCACCGATCAAACTCACCCAAACTTAAACCTTTGCTTGACCTCAAGCAACAAGCTTGAATAATGAGTTTTCAGATCAAACCGTACAGATTAAATGAAAGACTTGTGAAGGTCAGGTGTGTCGATACTCATACGTGAGCCTTTGTTCCGATTGACTAAAACTAGTTCTCTTGGTAATCGTTCGTTAACGAAGGTATTACACAAACACATACCACTGTAAAACCACATACCTAAATCCCCCTTTCAGCCACCTCTCCAACTATGCTTTGGGCTTAAGTCTTCTCTTTGATTTTCTACCCCTTTCATTCGGATAATCAGATTAAGGCATTTTTGATCGTTTTCCCTCACATGTACAAGATTGACCAGGACTTTTTCTAGGCACCTTTATTCTTTTTTTCTCGCTCATTAGTGTTTATTAGTTCACTTTGGGATGACAATTGAGACTCAACCTCCGTTAGGCTAAGTAACCGGGTGAGGGTTACCCAACTTAGAAGGACCAGTTGTCTTTATCGCCATTATTCACTTTTTTTCGGTGCCTTAAATCATACTCTCAATCAACCCTATACATACAATTCTTTTTAATCATGTTAGACTATCACTATGAACTAATTAGGGAATACTTCTCAAATCCAAGTATTATGGCACAAATCTACACGTTGTACTCGTTTCCTTACTTCGGGGAATCTCGGGTGTTCAGGACATACCTAAGTTTTCAAACTTTCTAAATGTCCCTAGTTCTAACTTCTCTTCCCTCAAGCACTATATACTTTCTCAATTACCTTAAAATCACAGTATTCACACAAAAATTTTACGGTCCTAATTCAGGGAGAATTCAAAGTGGTTTAAATAAAATAACACAAAAAACAGAAATAACAAGTACAAAAAGGAAAAACTAAAAACAGTAAATCCTCCCCCAAACTTGAACTAAACATAGGCCACATAGATCCTTAATGAGGAGGCGGAAGATAATGCAACACCACATGTTGCATCATAGCTTGCACCTGTAAGGCCTTGTTTATTATCTGCAGACAAAATAAAACAAACAACAAAAAGAAAATGCTCAGTCAGTAAAAGCGTGGGTTGTCTCCCACGCAGCGCTTCGTTTAACTTCGCATGGCTCGATGACTCATTCTCTGTTAAGGTGGCATATATGAAACAAAGAATACATCATCTTTTTTCTTTCTTTTGTTTGGTAGAAATCCCATGAACTTGAGGTATTGATGATGTTGCTTCCAAATCATTTCCAGTTGGATTTTTGTGAACAAGGCATAAATGAAATCTAATACTTTGTCAATTTCTTATATTTCATTTGCCTTGTTAAAATAGTTTTTAGGGATACTATTTTCTTGAAGATTTTCTTGTTGGATGTCTACATCTACACAATTTGTTACATATGTATTTTCATCCAGCACTAGATCATCTTCAAGTTGCCTTCTTTCTTCTTCCCTGTATTTCTTGTTTACCACAAATTCTTCTATTTCTAATGCATCTTCTTCGTCTGACATCATGCCTTGTTCTTCTTCTTTCACACATTCTTCTTCCAACCTAAACTCTCGTCAAATAAAATTATCTGGATAAAAGTTAGCTTCCTCACATTCATTCATAAGGATTCTTACCTCCCTCCTATATGCTTTAAAAAGTTTAGTCGCCTCTTCCAAAGTGATTCCCGAATCAGGCGATCAACATGCAGGAGATACAGGTGGCAATGTATAAAAAATATTCATAACTACACAACTCAAACACTTTATTAGTCGCATGGTATAAAAGAATTCATGAAGCAACAATAATCTAATTTTTTATGATAAAATAAAATAAAAATAAAAATAAAACAAAATTTTAACTAAAATAAAACTATAAAATCTATGATCGTTGGCAGTCCTCGGCAACAACGCCAAAAACTTGATCGGAAAAATAGCAAGTGTACTATTCTGTCAATATAGTAATAAAAGGGAATTTCCCCGAATGTCGATCTCAAGGACTGCTTGACGATATAGAGTTCTGGTTTTGTTTTAGTTAAACAAAAGCTTTAGGGTTTTGAAATTGTTTAGTTTAATTATAAAAATAATTGCGAACAAAAGAAGGAAATTGACTAAGTGGCTTCAACAAATATGAGTAACATGCTAGGGGAAGTGTGTGATCTGACTAAGTAATAACTTTGAATTAACATTGCAACAACTTATAGTAACTAACTAATTATTGATTCTTTAGAATGTTTACTCCTAAGACCTTAGTAAGAAAACCTTTAATCATCCACCCTAATTCATATGTCCATAAAGAATTACAGATGAAATTAAGCAATCAATTATCAAGAATATTCTGGTTTTTATAGAGTATCCCTAGTTCTAGGTGATATCTACTATAGAATGATCCAAAGCAAAGTATTAAGAACGACAGTCTAGCCTAATCGTTAATCGAAAATCAAATCCTGTTTGTCTGACATGACAAACATTAAGAATAGCTAGAGATCAAATCAATTATGAAAAACAAAGGAATTTTTATTGCCATACTAATATCATAATAATTACAGATTTGAATCAGGGACACCCACCTAGCATTGGGGGGTTTATCTACTCTTTCTATTCAAAGAAAATACAATATAAAAATTAGATATTACAAGAAATTGGAGAAACTTGAATTGTCAATCGCTTTCGCTCCTGAAAACCCTCCGTCTTCTGAAAAACTTGAGCTCTCCAATCTTTTGATTGTATAATTCTCCTCAGTCTCCAAAAAATCCCTTTTTCCTTCTAAAAACTCACTTAAATAGAAAAGATCCACTGAGACCGGTTAGAAATACCCAAAACACCCTCGTAGGCCAACACTTGGGCAAAAAATCAGAAAATACTGAAATCGTCGTCATAAGCTGACACTGACCGTGTCAGCCTGACACTGACAGTGTTAGCAGACACGGGCGGCCGTGTCAGACCTCTGGAGTTTCACATTTTTGGTTTTTGGTCCCAGACCTTCTGACACGGGAAGTGTCAGACCTTCTAGAGTGTGTAGGAAACTTTTCTGAATTCTTGTGATTTTTTCTGATTTTTACTCCGATTCTTCCTGAATGCTTATCTGAACATAAAAACATTAAATAGACACAACCAAAGCATAAATGCGGAAAAAGGGAAATAAAGCGACTAAACATATAACAATATTAACTAAAATTAACGGTAAAAGAAAGCATAAAAACCACCGATCAAAAGGGTAATTTGGATCAAGTGGAAGCAAGTTGCGAAATCAAGATTCAAGGGTTGCTTGAATTTGATCAAAGTTATTGATTAAAGTTTCAACTTGGTAGAGAGCAGCAATGTTGTTGATTGTTAAATTGGTATCAACACGGTTTAAAGTCAAGATGGAGATTATTGTAAATATGCCTTAAAATCTTTGTTGATGAAGAGAAAGAAAATATATTTTGGAGATTGCATTTACCGCGAAAATTGGAAGTTTTAGAAAGTCGAGAAAAAAAATTGGTCGGTGAATAGTGTCATCCGTACGGATGAAATGGTTATTCGTACTAATGAATAGTGTTGTTCGTACGGTGAATAGTATTTTCGCGTTTTTGGGCTTTTTTTAACTCGGTCCACGGATCCATGTGATTTTGGGCTTTATTTGTTAAGTATTTGCTATTATAAATATATATCTCTTATATGCCCGGTGTGTGACATTCTTAGAGTTTTTACCAACAAGGGAGACCAAATATTTAAAGGTATAACATATGGTTTTAGCTATGCACAAAGAAAACCTTGGATTACACCTTGGGTTTGAGTGATTCATATATTAAGAGTTGAAGAGGTAGGGAAACACTTGGGTAGAAAATAAGGTTGTTCTTGGGTGCCTTCAGGGTTGTTCTTAGGAACTTGAAGGCAAAGGCTATTTTCTTGTAACTCATCTGTAATCTCTTGTAACAACTTTCTGAGTATAGTGAATTGGAGAACTGCTTTCTCCCCTAGAGTAGATCGTTTGATCGAACTAGGTAAACAACCCTTCAGTCTTTTCTTGACTTATTCTGTTATATTATTTGTGTACGGATTATTATTGTTGAAGACCATTTATTTTGGTTGCTATTGTTCTTTTCCTCACAAATTGATATTGAATTTTGTCGTGATTCACAACAAGATTCACAACAACTTTGTTATCATCAAAACCCAAAAAATATATGTCATGAACAAATCTTGTTTTAATAGTGAATATTATGGTAGATTCACTAAGAAATGACAAGCACTTGGTATTTATGCCTTTCTAAAATTAGAAAAAAAAATTAAACAAAAAATTATATTTTATTTTATATAAGGTTAATAGGTATTTTTCCACCAGCCATATGTGCATATTTTGAAAATGAAGTGGTAACCTCTTTTTTTTAATTATTTTTAATTTTTTATTTCATGTTGATTTTTTAATTAGACAAAATTAATCCAGGAATACTTTAAGTTATTTAATTGTAGCAGATTGGTCATTTAAGTTTTTTTTTCTACAAGTTACTCCTTTAAGTTATATAACGCCTATACCGTTGCCTTTTTTTGAATTTCTATCCCAAAAATACATATTTGGCATTAACGATGCTGAGGTGGCTTTAACGTTGATGACATGTAATTGTTTTTAATTTAAATTTAAGTAATTAAACAAAGACATTATTTTAAAATGAAGCAATAGGTAGAGACCCTAATGATCAAATGAGGCCCGTTGCATTGGTTGTAGTTGAAGTAGAGACTAAGGACTCAAAGGTTTGGTTCCTTGGTCTTCTAGTTCAAGATTTATGAGGGTCAGAAGTTTGCAAACAATTCACTTTCATATCACATCAACAAAAGGTATATTTAACTTGAACTGTAACATTTAGTCATTAGCCTTTTACTAACTTGAACTGTATATTTAACTTTGTTTCTATGTGTAAGGGTTGTTACTTGCATTGGAAGAGTTGTTACCTAGAGTTGACCAAAGATTTTGTGTAAGAAACTTGTACAACAACTTCAGAAAGAGGTTTCCTGGCAAGAAGTTGAAGGAAATGATGTGGAGGGCAGCCAAAGCAACATATCCTCAAGCATGTGAAAGGGAATTGGAGGAAATGAGGAAGGTTAATGAAGAGGCCTACAAATACTTGTTGAAGATTCCTCCTAGGTTTTGGAGTAAGTCCATGTTCAATTATAATAATAAATGTGATGTGTTGGTAAACAATATGTCAGAAATATTTAATAGTGTTATAATTGGACCAAGACAAAAGTCTATTGTAACAATGCTAAAGGAGATAAGAGAGCGCCTTATGGATAGATGGGCAATAAATAGAACCAATATTAAAGTTTATAATGGTTCTGTATTTCTAGGAATTAAAAAGGTTTTGTAAAGGAGAAAAGAAACTGCAACATTTTAGGGTTCAACTGCAACATTTCAGCCACCAAGAAGAACCACACTTAAGTTGTCCATAAAAAGAAAAAACAATTAGGATGTTGTTTGTTGTATTTAATTAATTAGGATCATGTATTTTGGATGGTGTTTTTATATTTAAGATGCTCTATTGTTGACTTAGAAATATGAATTTTGGATGGCTACTATGTATTTTGTTTGGATTAATGAAGGATATTAAGGTCTTATCACTGTTTTGGTTGATTGGACTTTTATGTTTAATAAAGGAATCTTGTGATATTCTATCAAATTTTCAGGTCCATTGTTTTTACAGTAAACTGAGTTGTGACACACAGGTCAGTGAAGTCTCGTTTAATGTAACAAACAAATCCTTTAAGTCTTCTTTAGTGTGACAAATTTGTCCTTACCACAACATAAAATTAGACATAATCTAACAACATCAAATTGGACACAAACATATCTTTTAAAAGTGCTTACTTCAACATCAAATTGGGCCCAAACTAAACATCATCATTGAAGAAAGTCATTACTACATAACATTAACAAAATGTCTTACAACACTAACATCAATATTAATTATGATCACCACTTATTGATCAAAATACACATCAATACTACAAAAATCTTAATTAAAAAAATTATGACAAAGACTAGCATCTTCAACATATTCTTCATCTCCTTAGTGTAGTTGTCATCTCCATGGATCTTCTTATCATCTCCGTGATCTTCTTAGTGGGACTTTCTAAGTGTGTTGATTTCTACATCCTTTTCCTCACATTTTGAACATCTGAAAGATTGAGACCGATGTATTTTTGGTTGCACTTCGTCATTGCACTATTGTTCAAACCACTTAAAATAGTTGCCGCTATAATTAGAACATCCGCTCTATTAACATATAATAATTAGCACCTTTAGAAAAAGACATAGAAGAAGATAGCAATAAATGTACCATAAAGTATTTGCAGCCCGAAAAGTGCTTCTCAAAATTTCGTCCTTTCTTCCTAGCTGTTCGTATCACTTCTTTGACTCCACAATGGCATCTTGGTGCGATTTCGCCATGAGTTCCACTCAAAATAAAGGAATATGATAATTCGGACTTTGTGAATCGACTCATTTGTATCGAATGAAGCCATTGTTGGAGGAGGGAAAAGATGAATTCGATGGAAAAATATGAATACAGTTCCAGGAATTTGATGGAGAAGAACATGATTTTGTTTAATATGTTAAAGTTAAATTAAAAACAATTACATGACATCAACGTTACAACCACCTAAGCAACGTTAATGTCAGATATGCTTTTTTGGAATGAAATCATTAAAAAAGACAACAATATAAACATTAGATAACTTAAATGACCGATTTGTAGCAAAAACACTTAAAACCAACTTATTACAATTAAATAACTTAAAAGAATTCATAATGTAATTTTGCCTTTTCATTATTATTATTATTATTCTTTGCTTTGGATATTAAAACATGTAAAATTACAAAATTTTGTACTAAAGAATTTAACTCATGATGTAATTTTTCCTGTTTTTTAAATTAATTTTTTCATTCAAATATATTTATAATACATAATGTTAATATTAATATTAATATAAATTTTATTTTTAATTATGTCAATCACACAATTATATTAATTATCTCTCTCCCACTCTCACTTGCATTTCTATTTCAATTATCTCTCTCCCTCTCTGACTTACACTTTTATTTAAATATTTTTATTCACTTTATTCTTAATAATATTTATTTTTATGTAAATATTTAAATACCTATTAACCCCATATTTATTTTTAGTTATTTCAATCACACTTTTATATTTATTATCTCTCCCCTTCTCTCACTTACATTTCTATTTCAATTATCTCTCTTCCTCTCTTACTTACATTTTTTATTTCAATAACTTTTTTTTATATTATTAAAATAGGCAGAGATAATTGAAATAATATTTTTATTTTACTAATAATAATATTTACACTTTTATAACAGCTCAATTTTTTAAAATCTAAATGTCCCTTTTTAATGATTTTTCTTTTTGACAGCACTCTTTAATGAACTTTCCATATAAAAATAAATGTCATTTTCATATCATATGCAGACATTTATGTTTATTGGATCTCAGCCTACCAGCCACCTTTCAATATCAATGCAATTCAAATCAAGGAACTATTTTCACATGCCAGTCATATAATTATAATTATAATTTTATAAACTCTTTTTAATAGCCAGTCATACATTCAAAGGATATTGTAGTTGAAATATTAGAATATAAAATATTTTATAGCTTAACTTCTTTTTTTTTTAAACTCTATTTTACAGTAACTTATAAGATGTAAGAGTTAGATGAATTCTAAAATATATATGAATCAATATTTGACCTCTACTAATCATAAATATATATTTAAATTTTGATATATTGTGAGTGCAAATGTTATATGAGAATGAGTCAGGCCTAATTCTAAGAGTCCAACCCAATAACTATAAGAAGGCCCAAAGCAAATAATGTTCAAAATGACAAAATGTTATATGAGAATGAGTCAGGCCTAATTCTAAGAGTCCAACCCAATAACTATAAGAAGGCCCAAAGCAAATAAAGTTCAAAATGACAAAAAATGTAAAAAATGAAAAAATGAAAAAATGAAAAATCGGCGCCGGCTGAACAGAAGAGTCGCCACCGTGCGTTATTTATCCCACGGGAGGGAAAGGAAACGCTCAGAGTAAACCTCGCACAACACGGGAAAGGTATGGTCATCGCAACCAAAACCGGGGTTCGGGAGTCGGTTACGCAAGGGGAAGGTATTAGCACCCCTCACGTCCGTCGTACTCGACGGGATCCACGCTTGTTTTCGGGTATGGATTGTTATTCTATCTAAACTATAGGTCAAGGGTTGAGAAGAAAAGAGAATGAAAATAAAATGACTCGGCAAAGTGTCGCACTTTATGCCTACGTATTCCCGCCTGGAACGAGAAATCAGAGTCAACGTAGTTCGCCTACCTACGGGAAAGGAGGGGAAGGTTGCTCGCTAGGATATCGCATCCTATGCCTACGTACTTTCATACAGCATGAAAGATCAGAGCAAACGTAGTTCGGGCCACGTACGACACAAGTTTGTCTTGGTTGATTTTATTCCTTCTGAAAAAGGTTTTCTTGATTAACAGTCCCGGCGGACAAAAATGACGCTTTGATGAGTTCACATTCTTTTACGGAAGAAGTGTCTTTTATTGTGTTTGAAATTTTATTGTATTTTTCTGTTTGTTTTTGAGGAAGAAGAGATAGAACTCTAACCTACGGTTGCGAAGGGAAACAAACTAACCTAATGTTATCATGCATGGGTTAAGACCTAGTGTCTATCATGCTCCTCTCTTGCACAGAGAGAAACAGAGATCCTAAGGGATAGGCAGAAACAGAAA
This sequence comes from Lathyrus sativus, assembly GCA_963859935.3. Taxonomy (NCBI): domain Eukaryota; kingdom Viridiplantae; phylum Streptophyta; class Magnoliopsida; order Fabales; family Fabaceae; genus Lathyrus; species Lathyrus sativus. The sequence continues at coordinate 69,012,032 of OZ012735.1, forward strand.
CAATATCAGATATATACAGTAAAACAGTAAAATGCATGGATGCAACAGTACAAGCGAGGCAAGGGAGTCCCACTCAACCTCGAACCTAGAAAACAATAGGCGAAAGTGAACAGGCTTCACTTTCAACCCAACAGGGTAAACAGCAAACAATACAACCAGGAAATCCAAACAATACATCAACAATGAAATACAACAGCAAAAGAAACAGCATCAGCAGCTCTGAGTCAACATCTGGCTTCAAGTAATCTCCAATCAGCTACAGGCTTCAACAAGCATCAATCTCCATCTTCATGGCCTTCAGGTAAGGGCTTTGATCATCAGTCTTCTATCTGCAACGGCTTTTCTTCAAGTTCAAACCTCCAGGATGAGGGATCAGTCACAAGAGTGAATTGGGTGTGAAGCAATCAGTTGACTACCAAAGGTGGTGAACAGACTGCTTCTAACACAAAGGACATTTTCTCTCAAGAGTTCTATCTCTTAGACACTATCACCAAGCCTTCCAAAGGAAGGGGGTGAGTGTCTTAGAGAGACTCTGAATCACAGAGAAGAATGGATGCAGACAAGGCAATCCATGTTTGAGAAACAAACTTTCTATCCTAGGGCTCTGCCTAGCTCTTAAACCCTAGTCTCCTCAGCATCTGCTAGCAAGAATCTTCTCTTCAACTCTGGAAGTTGATCTTCAATCTCTGGATCTCCAATGGTCTTCATCTCCTCAAGTCTTCAGCTCCCCAGGTCCCCAGACAATCCCAATACCCAAACAAGCAAGTAATAATCCCCAGAGGGCACACCACACCAGTCAATCAGACATACACAGAGTATTAATAGCAGTAGGGGAATCCTGACTTTTCTAGGGGATCTAATAACTACCCATAGCCCCTATAGTCCCATAACTAAACTAATCAAACCCTAAGTCCTAAGGGAAAGGAATTAAGTCTCCTAAGTCATCCCCTAAAAACCCTAATTTGTTCATCATTATTCATCCCTACATTAGGCACCTAAAATTAATTTCTAAAATGGGAACTAAATTGTATCTACAAGTTGAATATCTAAACTAAACAACCTAAAAAGAATGGACAAAAAATATTAAAGCAACTAATAGAACAAAAATTAACAAATTCATGTATGAAATGAAGCACCTAAAATATGCATTTATTTGGAAAATATGGGAAAAATAGCAAATAAAAAATAAAATGCAATTTTTATTTTTTATAATTTTCTAGACTCTTTAAAGAAAATTATGCAAAAAGAACCATCAAAAAATAATGATTTTTCAATTTTATGTGATTTTTATAAAATGCATGGAAAAGTGAAAAGAAAATAAGAAGAAATATAAAGAAATAAATGGGAGGGGTGAGAATAGCAGTTCGCTGCAGTTGTAATCCATGGTGGGCTGGAAAAGGGGGCGCGAATAATAATATCACCAGGCCCAATGCGCTTCAGGAAATTAAATGGAAAAATGCCAGAAAAATAACAAAGAACTCGGTGCAGGAAGCAACAATATCACGTGGAAATGGTTGGGCTTATCCAAAAAGGGGGTGTGCATAGGAATGTTGATCCAAGGCCCAGAACGGTACCATTAGTGAAACGCAGCGTTTCACATGCTAGCCAAGTCCTCACAGTCTGAAACGAAATCTTGTCCACACGATTTGATCCCTTGGTCAATGGTCCACGCACATCCAATGGTATACGATCCATCTTCCCCATTTGAATCAGTTTGGAGCCAAAACTCCATGGAAGCTCAAGCTTGGAACCTCCAATGTCAACACTCGAATCCTCTCAATTCTTAATCAAAATTCACGAAATAAAAGCCTAACATGATCCATTTTTCATCCTGAATTCACTCATGTCATCCACATCAATTTATATCACCTATATCATCGAACCCGATCTGAAATCCAAGAATGCTCATCCCATCCATCACCACTAATCAACAAAATTAATGCATCAAACTCTTCCTGACCTCACACTGATCAAATATCCTTAACAACCTAGGGTTCTAGAGCCTTATCCACAGGGTTCTATGTCCAAACAGAAATTGCACACACACATTAATCTTCATCAAATTCCATCAAACTGTCCAGAAACCAACCTCTAACCACCTAGAATATGTCTACCCTAACAATTCACTAAGATTTCCTCTAATTCGAGCCAAATTAAGAAAAGTACCAACCTGGAAAAATGATGAAAACAGAAGGCGATTTTCTTCAATTCAAGGCTTGTAAGATTCCAGGATCAGTCAATGTATTGGTATCTTGCTTCTGTTTGCAATGATTCTTCCTCAAACGGCTTGGATCACCATAACAGAATCTGACTTGCAGTTGAATGTGCAGAAACTCAAGAACACGATTTGGACTTGAATTTCCTCTGATTTTGATTGTCACACACTCAATGATGATGATAGAATTGGATCAGATCAAGAAATTGAACAGAATGGAGAAGAAATGAAGAATTGGAAAATGACTTGCTATGGAAGAACTTTGATTTCAATCTCTCTTTCTGCAGCAATTCTCTCTAACCTCTGCATCTGAGCACATCCCAAATTACTTATAGATGGTGTAAGAATGATCTAGAAGGGACTGGAACAATCCAATGAGAAATTGGATATCTCACTTCATGAGATTTTTGATTCCATGCTAAGCATATGCCATTCCTTGTTCAAGCTTGCACACTCCTCACTTCTCCTTTGAAATTCTCCTTAGATGGTATTTTGATTGAACTGAAAAACCCTTGCAAGCTTGCCCATTGATTCCTTGTTTATTTGGGGTTTTGCCATGTGACCTTATGAGGCAAGAAGCAAATTTACAAAGGAAGTCCCATTTTTAAGCTTAAACTTAAAAATGTGGATGAACCAATGTCTTTAAAATGAGGTTTCCAATCAAAATGATATATTGGATGACCTATTTTGGATTTCTAGATCCTCCAAACCAATTTCCAAATTCAACTTTTTCAACTTATAAGCCCTTTTTAGTTCATCTTTTGACCAATCATGCAACTCCATGCTATGAGCTTTTCCAATCATTCATGACCTTCTTTCTTGACTTAAAATCACATTTTGAACAACTTTCATGTTTTGAGTTTTTTCATTTAAGGCTTGGAAATAGGAGATATGGCCTTTGCTTAAAAATGACCTATAACTGACAAATGACCAAAATACCCTTTGCTTGCCAAGACCATAAGTTGAGTTCCACACATCATATGAAGGCATACCATACCATTCTAGAAAGCTAAGACAATGAGGAACAATTCTTATGTTGACCAGAAATTCATTTGAAATCTCCTTGAGGGGTAAAAATTGCTTGGAAGTCAAGTCACTTTTGCAGACAAAATTTCAGACACCCCAGATGACCTGTAACTTGCAAGGACCATAACTTGAGTTCTATAAATCCCCTTGATGTATTCCACCACTCAAATTAAAGGTCTTGAGATATTCTACAAGTTCTATGTTGGCCAAGGATCCATTTGAACCTTGCATTTTGACTTATCTTGCTTGGAAATTTGACCTAAACTAGGGGATTTTACATAGAAACCCTAATTTAGAAACTCCTCTTCTCCTTGATTTCTCTTGATTTCTTCTTGGCATATCTCCATATCCTTCTTTATATGTCAAATGATGAACCCCACATCTCTCCAATAGACTTGAATGCCCTTTAAATCAGTCAATTGACCTAGGGTTGACCTAGGGTTGACCCAGATGAAACCCTAGTTGACTGTCTTCAACTGTAGTTCTTGTGATCCCATCCATGACTTGTCTCCTTCTTTAAATGACTTTCTAAGCCTCTCATGATATCTAGATGCTCTCCATGCCTTCAATTCACAACTCATAACCCCCTTGTTGACCCTCAGATGCCCTCAGATAGGAAATAGACTCAAGGCTTGATCTACTGAACTCTCTGCTCTCAAATTCTTTTCTGATGACTTGAATGAGATTGAATTAGGATAATAACCTCTTGATAGGCCTCTAGAGATGAGAATAATACTTGATCCCCTGTTAGATGACTTGCCATGCTATGCTATGCAGATGATTAGTCTATGTACATGCCTCTATATGCAAATGCTAATGATATTGAAACATAAACCAAGTGAATAAAGTTGAGCAAATTTTAGGGTGCAACAGCTGCCCCTATTCAAGCGACTTGGACCCGATTGGGTGAAGAGCGAACGGCCTTCAAACATTCGAGGTACGAGACGATTGAATACTAAGAACCCGGAAATTTGCCAACCGCAGAAATAAACTACACCACTGTCTGGGTAACGACATCCACTGCTTGGATCTGACTGTTTGCAGCTGCTCACTGATCTCGTAACGACCACGCTGGGGATTGTCTTCATCGTTCTGAAAAGGATTCTGTCATAACAGATTGCTTGCTTGTCCACGTTAGGACTCTGTCTATCATCAATACGAAGAAATCTCAACTAGAACCTGTCCACGTTAGGACTCCACTTGCTGTTAACCCAGAAAAATCTCGGCAACTTCGCTGGGGGATATTCCAATAAATCGTCCATGTTAGGAATAGACTCTTCCACGTTAGGAATAACACCATCCACGTAAGGAATCATCTCTTCTGCATCTGTCCACGTCAGGACTAAACTTTCCATCTTTCCACGTCAGGATGCAATCTTCTTTTTCCACGTAAGGAAAACCGTATCAATCTGTCCATGTAAGGACTCCAGTACAACTCGATATGTCTGCGTCAGGACTCCAATCTTTCCGCGTAAGGAATACAACTTTGGTTCTGAACCTGTCCACGTTAGGACTCACCTTTCCACGTAAGGAGTACATCATTCTTCCACGTCAGGAATCAACTTTTCTTGAATCCGTCCACGTAAGGACCCCAATCTCTCCACGTAAGGAAACCAACTCTTTCCGATTTGTCCGCGTCATGACTATATTTTTCCACGTAAGGAATGCCATCTTAATCTGTCCACGTAAGGACTCCACTCTTTCCACGTAAGGAATCCTCCTCCTATGTGTCCGCGTAAGGACTCAATCTTTTCCACGTAAGGAACACGATCTCCTTTCCCAGTAAGGAACCATTTTTCTGATTTGTCCACGTAAGGACTCCCATCTTTCCACGTAAGGACCTGAAGTTTCTCTTTCTCTTCCACGTAAGGAACACGCCTTCTTTCCACGTTAGGCATACTTCTTCTTCTGAATCCGTCCACGTCAGGAATAAATTTTCCACGTAAGGAATCTATCTTCTTCTTCCACGTAAGGAACTGAAACCTCTTTTTCCACGTAAGGAATAGATTCGTCCACGTCAGGACCCATGTTTCGTCTTGATTTGTCCACGTAAGGACTACATCTTTTCTGCTGAGAAAATACATCTTGTCCCCGTCAGGACTCAGTTCTCCATTGATCCCAACTCACAAACTTCTTAGCACCGACGTGACAGCGACTTTGAGGCGGACTCTACTGGGGATATTTGGAAACCAAACTACCGGACGCCTGTTCTGATAACCGGCGGTGGCCTCTGAAATTCTGATTCATGGAACCCCTGATGACAACTAACTCTGCCTGGGAATAAAGAGAAACTTATCCTGATAACTCTGTGGGGAATACGGCCGAAACTGACATTATTATTGACTATCTCATGCCGAGATCTTGAGTGTTTGGTAGTTCGTTTGAGCAAGTGCTCTCTTCACCTGAACTGCTATAATACGGGAACTGTTTCAACAAAATAAATGATGAAGATAATGCCGACTCCGCCGGGGATAGCCAGATGCTACATAATTATTCCAGCAAAATAAAATGCTGGAAGGGTGAAATCAACCATGCTGGGAAGTTGGGAGCTTGAACCCAATACCCCTTTGAGGTAAATCCCTGCTGGGGAAAATGACTTTGCTGAGGAATAGCAGGTATGCCAAGTATGGTTGGATTTCTCTGCTGGAGAGTGAACTGATATTACACAGTGTCCCTGACAAAATAAATGCCAGGACCCACAACCAACTCTGCTGGGGAGAGTCTTAATCTTTGAGTTCTACTGGGAGGAAAGAACACTTGATGAAAGGAGAGAACTCCGCTGGTGGGACTACTCTCTCGGGGGAATCCCCTGACTCCGCTGGGGGAGAGTGAATGACCCTGCGGGGAAAGATGAACCTGTCTGAATACAGCCTTACGATCTTGTAATCGTCGATCCTTTCTTTTTTTTGCACAAGCTACGACTAGCTAGAGAGTTCGATCCTTCTCCAGGAAGAACCTGCATGACCTGCGTGAAGGCTGAGTCTTTCGTTATTGCAATCTTTCGATCATTTTCCTCGTACGGTTATGAAACCTGCAGCAACACAAACAAGACAAGACAAGTCTATGCAACCAAATCAACTCAGGTTAGTGACGTTATTTTCAGTTAATTCAAAGCTTTAGCAACTGTTGGCAAGGGCCAGCGACGTTATACTCATGCTAGTTTCATCAAACTTAGGCGTTAATCATGCACAAAACAGTAAAGAACAGTGTCAAATACTGAATAACGTGTTTTATTGATCGGGCCCCTGAATGGGCGGAGTTTTGTACACGGGATGTAACTCCTGAAATGAGGAAGCTACACAAAGCAAATATACAAGTATACAAGTATGCACAAGAAGCATAAATATTGACAACTTAAATTTGTACACATGTCGGCAACGGGATGCAGATGAACACCACGAACTGATCCTCCTATGACTCATCTGACTCTAATACTTTCCCGGTATCCCCACTTCTGAAAAGATTGTATCCGATAACTGGCTCCTCAAATGTATTCTCCCGCATTGATGCTTATTGCAATTATCAAATTCGGACCGCAGTCATTCGCTTTTCAAATCCCTAACTTTTGCATGAACCGCCCTTTACGGGTTTTCAGTTCACCGGGATACCCTTTTTTGCCGAAGCCGCCCAGTGTAGGTTTTCGACTTCGCGGGTGTACGTTTTTTCAATTTTATCCCTAACTTTTGCCCGAACCTTTCATTCTGTTTTTGGTTCGCCAGGATGCCCCATTTTTGCTTGGACTCTCTTTTTCTGTCCAGCGGGTCTATTTTAAGCAAAGTATTTTTTAACTGCGTCCGAATTCACAGGTGACGTGAAGTCTTCTCCGTCCATGGTGGACAACAACAACGCTCCTCCTGAAAAGACTTTACTGACAATGTATGGCCCTTCGTAGTTGGGGGTCCACTTGCCCCTGTGATCTGCTTGCGGCGGGAGAATCCTTTTCAGCACAAGGTCGCCCGTCTGAAAGCTTCGCGGATGTATCTTCTTGTCGTACGCTTTCTTCATTCGGCTCTGGTACAAACGACCGTATGCTAGAGAAGCTAGCCTCTTCTCATCCATCAAACTCAATTGATTCAACCTGTCTTTCACCCATTCTGCCTCGTCCAGCTGAACGTCTCGCAACACCCTCAGAGAAGGGATCTCAACTTCCAATGGTAATACCGCTTCCATTCCGTATACCAACGAGAACGGAGTTGCCCCGGTTGATGTGCGTACCGTCGTACGATAACCGTGCAAAGCAAAAGGTAGCATTTCATGCCAATCCTTATAGGTCACCACCATTTTCTGAACGATTTTCTTGATATTCTTATTGGCCGCCTCGACAGCGCCATTCATCTTGGGTCGGTAAGGGGAGGAGTTGTGATGTTCAATCTTGAAATTCTGACAGAGCTCCTTCATCATTTTGTTGTTCAAGTTTGAACCGTTGTCCGTGATTATCCGCTCGGGAATCCCATATCGGCAAATGATATCTCTTTTAATGAATCTGGCCACCACTTGCTTAGTTACATTTGCGTAAGACGCCGCTTCCACCCACTTGGTGAAATAATCGATTGCTACTAGGATGAACCGATGCCCGTTAGACGCCGTCGGCTCGATCTTTCCAATCATATCGATCCCCCACATCGAGAATGGCCATGGAGATGACATCACATTTAGAGGACTCGGAGGCACGTGTATCTTGTCAGCATAGATTTGGCACTTGTGGCACTTCCTCGCGAACTTGAAACAATCAGTTTCCATCGTCAGCCAAAAGTAACCTGCCCTCAGCAGCTTTCTCGTCATAGCATGCCCACCAGCATGCGTACCAAAGGTACCTTCGTGAATTTCCTCCATGAGAAGCTTTGCCTCTTTCTCGTCTACACAACGCAACAACACCAAATCGTGGTTCCTTCTGTATAAGACGCCATCCGGGTTCAAATAGAAATTACCCGCTAATCTCCTGAGAGTCTTCTGATCTTGACTGGACGCCCCAGCCGGATACTCTTTATTCTTCAGGAAATTAAGGATATCGAAATACCATGGTTTGGCATCAGATGCTTCATCAATAGCAAATACATAAGCTGGCCTGTCTAGCCGAGAGATAATGATTCGGGGAGCTTCGTTCCAGAAGTTGACCTTGTACATGGAAGACAAAGTGGCAAGGGCGTCAGCCATTTGATTTTCTGCCCGCGGTACGTGATGCAATTCAACTTTGTCAAAGAAAGGCAACAATCTCCTTGCATAATTCATGTAATGTATCAAATTGGGCTGCCGTGTCTCCCATTCCCCTTTTATCTGATTTACCACCAGAGCTGAGTCTCCGTATACGTCTAGATGTTTGATTCGCAAATCAATGGCTTCTTCAAGCCCCATTATACAAGCTTCGTATTCAGCCTCATTGTTGGTAACGGCAAAGGTCAATCGGGCAGTAAATGGGATGTGCGACCCGTGTGGCGTGGTGATGATTGCCCCTATTCCGCTACCGTAAGCATTCACGGCTCCGTCAAATATCATCTTCCATTTGGACCCCAACTCTGGTCCCTCGTCTGGCAACGGCTCTTCACAATCTTTCATCTTTAGGTACATGATATCCTCGTCAGGAAAATCAAACCTCATCGATTGGTACTCTTCAATAGGCTGCTCCGCCAGATACTCAGACAGCACACTCCCCTTTATAGCCTTTTGCGAGACGTATTGAATATCATATTCAGTCAAGACCATCTGCCAACGGGCAATTCTACCTGACAACGCCTGCTTTTCAAACACATATTTGATAGGATCCATCTTCGAGATGAGCATGGTTGTATGATTCAGCATGTACTGCCGCAAACGCTTGGCGGCCCAGGCTAGCGCGCAACAAGTTTTCTCAAGCATTGAGTATCGAGATTCACAATCTGTAAATTTCTTACTCAGGTAATAGATCGCATGCTCTTTCCTCCCCGTCTCGTCGTGTTGACCGAGAACACAACCCATGCTTCCCTCAAGAACCGTCAAATACATTATCAAGGGTCTACCTGCCACTGGGGGTATTAGAATAGGAGGCTCCTGCAAATACTGCTTTATTTTATCGAACGCCTTTTGACAATTTTCGTTCCACGCCACAGCTTGATCTTTCTTCAACAGCTTGAATAACGGTTCACACGTGGCCGTTAGGTGAGATATGAACCGGGCAATGTAGTTCAACCTCCCTAAAAACCCGCGCACCTCTTTCTCTGTTTTAGGCGTCGGCATTTCTTGAATTGCTTTTATTTTAGCAGGATCAACCTCTATTCCTCTTTCGCTTACGATAAACCCCAGCAGCTTACCTGATCTCACCCCGAAGGTGCATTTATTAGGATGCAGCCTCAGCCTGAACTTCCTAAGCCTTTTAAACAACTTCAGCAAATTCACCAGATGCTCTTCCTCCGTCTGGGATTTGGCAATCATATCGTCAACATAAACTTCGATCTCTTTATGCATCATGTCATGGAAAAGAGTCGTCATCGCACGCTGATATGTTGCCCCAGCATTTTTCAAACCGAAGGGCATCACTTTGTAGCAAAATGTTCCCCAAGGCGTTATGAAAGTAGTCTTCTCCATATCCTCTGGCGCCATATCGCGCCACCTTTGCGCGTACTCTTTAAAGCTCTCCCCCTTCTTTTGCGACAGCCCGGCCAACTGGACCCGATTGGGTGCCAAGTCGCTGTTATACTTGTAGTGAGCTACAAACGCCTCTGCTAATTGCTTCCATGTCTTGATATCAGTTGGCTCCAACCCCATATACCACTCTAGGGAAGGGCCCGACAGACTATCCTGAAAGAAATGCATCAGCATTCTTTCATCAGTTGAGTATGCAGACATCTTTCTGTAATAAGCTCGTACATGCACTTTTGGACACGTATCTCCTTTATACTTGTCAAACGCAGGAGCTTTGAATTTAATTGGCACCCTTAAACCAGGTACCAAGCCCATTGTTGCCATGTCCAATCCCACAGCACTTTGGTTTAAGACTCCCCTCATCTGCTCTTCCAGCATTCTGATTTTCTGGGAATCATCCATCGGCCCTTCAAAACCTCCTCCGGAGAAGGCGTCTTCTTGCTGATCTTCTTGCCACATACCGTTTCCAGCCCCGTACCCATCATATCCATTATTACGTCCAGCTCTGATCTGATTCATTCCCGGACCTCGGCCTCTGTTGCCGTACCCTTGAACACCTCCAGCAGGACCAAAAGCCATAAATCCCGTACCGTTTCCGTTCCCAAAGCCTCCGTAACCCTGATTGGTCGCGCCATAACCGTCTTGCCCAAAGCCTTGAGCATTAAAGCCATACTTCCCAGTGTTATCGAACCCCTGATCGTTGAATCCGAATCCAGCATTGACGAAGGCGTTGCCTCCCATATTATCTCCCAAATTGACATCACCCATCCCAACATTATGGACAGCAGTCTCATTTCCAACTCCGACGTTACCATTTACAGCAGCGGTAGCGTTGTTAACATTAGCAGCAGGTGTGTTGATTACAGGCGGAGCCACTGGCGTGGGAGTGCCGTCTCCATGAACAGTATCGACCCGTACAGACTGATGATCTTCATTACCATGACCAGCGCCTCGGGCCAACAGAGGCTGGACCATGGCCTGCAAATTCTCCTGCCCTCTCGCAATAGCTTCCATGGTCTGCATGAAGAGAGCGAGCTTCTCGCGCACATCTTGCATCTCGTTCTGCATTTGATCCATGATCCTTTGACAGTTGGTGCGGGTAGAATAGCGGTGCGGATGTTGATCTGCAATCCTGAAAGGTACCTGTTAAAAATGGGAATAAGACACTACTCAAAGATTACCTGTAATGCAATATGAATATGAATGCAATGCAATGTGTCTGTGCTGCAGGTGCATTTGCATTTCCCTAGTTCTAGTGCCCAGACTTCTGAGTGTTTGATCATGACTAGCTTAAGGAGAACAGTTGCTTACAAATTGCCTACTCCTGATATTGTTCCTTTACTGGGGTTGATCTCTCTTGCTGATGAGGGTGTTCGTAGGAGCTTCCAGATGAGCTATGGTAGATTATTGAGATTGGTGTGCAAACCTACAGAGGTAGAGTTAGATGGGCTGTATGCTCTGATGCAATTCTACGACCCTGCTTTGAGATGCTTTACGTTCTCTAACTTTATTATGGGACCAACCCTGGAGGAATACGCTGAGTATGTTGAGCTGCCCGTGCAGAACCAGGTTCCATTCATTCATTATGACGCCAAGCCCAAGCCGGAGGACTTGGCAAAAGCTTTGCATATTGATGCTTCTGAAAGCCACCGTGCGTTATTTATCCCACGGGAGGGAAAGGAAACGCTCAGAGTAAACCTCGCACAACACGGGAAAGGTATGGTCATCGCAACCAAAACCGGGGTTCGGGAGTCGGTTACGCAAGGGGAAGGTATTAGCACCCCTCACGTCCGTCGTACTCGACGGGATCCACGCTTGTTTTCGAGTATGGATTGTTATTCTATCTAAACTATAGGTCAAGGGTTGAGAAGAAAAGAGAATGAAAATAAAATGACTCGGCAAAGTGTCGCACTTTATGCCTACGTATTCCCGCCTGGAACGAGAAATCAGAGTCAACGTAGTTCGCCTACCTACGGGAAAGGAGGGGAAGGTTGCTCGCTAGGATATCGCATCCTATGCCTACGTACTTTCATACAGCATGAAAGATCAGAGCAAACGTAGTTCGGGCCACGTACGACACAAGTTTGTCTTGGTTGATTTTATTCCTTCTGAAAAAGGTTTTCTTGATTAACAGTCCCGGCGGACAAAAATGACGCTTTGATGAGTTCACATTCTTTTACGGAAGAAGTGTCTTTTATTGTGTTTGAAATTTTATTGTATTTTTCTGTTTGTTTTTGAGGAAGAAGAGATAGAACTCTAACCTACGGTTGCGAAGGGAAACAAACTAACCTAATGTTATCATGCATGGGTTAAGACCTAGTGTCTATCATGCTCCTCTCTTGCACAGAGAGAAACAGAGATCCTAAGGGATAGGCAGAAACAGAAACAATATCAGATATATACAGTAAAACAGTAAAATGCATGGATGCAACAGTACAAGCGAGGCAAGGGAGTCCCACTCAACCTCGAACCTAGAAAACAATAGGCGAAAGTGAACAGGCTTCACTTTCAACCCAACAGGGTAAACAGCAAACAATACAACCAGGAAATCCAAACAATACATCAGCAATGAAATACAACAGCAAAAGAAACAGCATCAGCAGCTCTGAGTCAACATCTGGCTTCAAGTAATCTCCAATCAGCTACAGGCTTCAACAAGCATCAATCTCCATCTTCATGGCCTTCAGGTAAGGGCTTTGATCATCAGTCTTCTATCTGCAACGGCTTTTCTTCAAGTTCAAACCTCCAGGATGAGGGATCAGTCACAAGAGTGAATTGGGTGTGAAGCAATCAGTTGACTACCAAAGGTGGTGAACAGACTGCTTCTAACACAAAAGACATTTTCACTCAAGAGTTCTATCTCTTAGACACTATCACCAAGCCTTCCAAAGGAAGGGGGTGAGTGTCTTAGAGAGACTCTGAATCACAGAGAAGAATGGATGCAGACAAGGCAATCCATGTTTGAGAAACAAACTTTCTATCCTAGGGCTCTGCCTAGCTCTTAAACCCTAGTCTCCTCAGCATCTGCTAGCAAGAATCTTCTCTTCAACTCTGGAAGTTGATCTTCAATCTCTGGATCTCCAATGGTCTTCATCTCCTCAAGTCTTCAGCTCCCCAGGTCCCCAGACAATCCCAATACCCAAACAAGCAAGTAATAATCCCCAGAGGGCACACCACACCAGTCAATCAGACATACACAGAGTATTAATAGCAGTAGGGGAATCCTGACTTTTCTAGGGGATCTAATAACTACCCATAGCCCCTATAGTCCCATAACTAAACTAATCAAACCCTAAGTCCTAAGGGAAAGGAATTAAGTCTCCTAAGTCATCCCCTAAAAACCCTAATTTGTTCATCATTATTCATCCCTACATTAGGCACCTAAAATTAATTTCTAAAATGGGAACTAAATTGTATCTACAAGTTGAATATCTAAACTAAACAACCTAAAAAGAATGGACAAAAAATATTAAAGCAACTAATAGAACAAAAATTAACAAATTCATGTATGAAATGAAGCACCTAAAATATGCATTTATTTGGAAAATATGGGGAAAATAGCAAATAAAAAATAAAATGCAATTTTTATTTTTTATAATTTTCTAGACTCTTTAAAGAAAATTATGCAAAAAGAACCATCAAAAAATAATGATTTTTCAATTTTATGTGATTTTTATAAAATGCATGGAAAAGTGAAAAGAAAATAAGAAGAAATATGAAGAAATAAATGGGAGGGGTGAGAATAGCAGTTCGCTGCAGTTGTAATCCATGGTGGGCTGGAAAAGGGGGCGCGAATAATAATATCACCAGGCCCAATGCGCTTCAGGAAATTAAATGGAAAAATGCCAGAAAAATAACAAAGAACTCGGTGCAGGAAGCAACAATATCACGTGGAAATGGTTGGGCTTATCCAAAAAGGGGGTGTGCATAGGAATGTTGATCCAAGGCCCAGAACGGTACCATTAGTGAAACGCAGCGTTTCACATGCTAGCCAAGTCCTCACAGTCTGAAACGAAATCTTGTCCACACGATTTGATCCCTTGGTCAATGGTCCACGCGCATCCAATGGTATACGATCCATCTTCCCCATTTGAATCAGTTTGGAGCCAAAACTCCATGGAAGCTCAAGCTTGGAACCTCCAATGTCAACACTCGAATCCTCTCAATTCTTAATCAAAATTCACGAAATAAAAGCCTAACATGATCCATTTTTCATCCTGAATTCACTCATGTCATCCACATCAATTTATATCACCTATATCATCGAACCCGATCTGAAATCCAAGAATGCTCATCCCATCCATCACCACTAATCAACAAAATTAATGCATCAAACTCTTCCTGACCTCACACTGATCAAATATCCTTAACAACCTAGGGTTCTAGAGCCTTATCCACAGGGTTCTATGTCCAAACAGAAATTGCACACACACATTAATCTTCATCAAATTCCATCAAACTGTCCAGAAACCAACCTCTAACCACCTAGAATATGTCTACCCTAACAATTCACTAAGATTTCCTCTAATTCGAGCCAAATTAAGAAAAGTACCAACCTAGAAAAATGATGAAAACAGAAGGCGATTTTCTTCAATTCAAGGCTTGTAAGATTCCAGGATCAGTCAATGTATTGGTATCTTGCTTCTGTTTGCAATGATTCTTCCTCAAACGGCTTGGATCACCATAACAGAATCTGACTTGCAGTTGAATGTGCAGAAACTCAAGAACACGATTTGGACTTGAATTTCCTCTGATTTTGATTGTCACACACTCAATGATGATGATAGAATTGGATCAGATCAAGAAATTGAACAGAATGGAGAAGAAATGAAGAATTGGAAAATGACTTGCTATGGAAGAACTTTGATTTCAATCTCTCTTTCTGCAGCAATTCTCTCTAACCTCTGCATCTGAGCACATCCCAAATTACTTATAGATGGTGTAAGAATGATCTAGAAGGGACTGGAACAATCCAATGAGAAATTGGATATCTCACTTCATGAGATTTTTGATTCCATGCTAAGCATATGCCATTCCTTGTTCAAGCTTGCACACTCCTCACTTCTCCTTTGAAATTCTCCTTAGATGGTATTTTGATTGAACTGAAAAACCCTTGCAAGCTTGCCCATTGATTCCTTGTTTATTTGGGGTTTTGCCATGTGACCTTATGAGGCAAGAAGCAAATTTACAAAGGAAGTCCCATTTTAAGCTTAAACTTAAAAATGTGGATGAACCAATGTCTTTAAAATGAGGTTTCCAATCAAAATGATATATTGGATGACCTATTTTGGATTTCTAGATCCTCCAAACCAATTTCCAAATTCAACTTTTTCAACTTATAAGCCCTTTTTAGTTCATCTTTTGACCAATCATGCAACTCCATGCTATGAGCTTTTCCAATCATTAATGACCTTCTTTATTGACTTAAAATCACATTTTGGACAACTTTCATGTTTTGAGTTTTTTCATTTAAGGCTTGGAAATAGGAGATATGGCCTTTGCTTAAAAATGACCTATAACTGACAAATGACCAAAATACCCTTTGCTTGCCAAGACCATAAGTTGAGTTCCACACATCATATGAAGGCATACCATACCATTCTAGAAATCTAAGACAATGAGGAACAATTCTTATGTTTACCAGAAATTCATTTGAAATCTCCTTGAGGGGTAAAAATTGCTTGGAAGTCAAGTCACTTTTGCAGACAAAATTTCAGACACCCCAGATGACCTGTAACTTGCAAGGACCATAACTTGAGTTCTATAAATCCCCTTGATGTCTTCCACCACTCAAATTAAAGGTCTTGAGATCTTCTACAAGTTCTATGTTGGCCAAGGATCCATTTGAACCTTGCATTTTGACTTATCTTGCTTGGAAATTTGACCTAAACTAGGGGATTTTACATAGAAACCCTAATTTAGAAACTCCTCTTCTCCTTGATTTCTCTTGATTTCTTCTTGGCATATCTCCATATCCTTCTTTATATGTCAAATGATGAACCCCACATCTCTCCAATAGACTTGAATGCCCTTTAAATCAGTCAATTGACCTAGGGTTGACCTAGGGTTGACCCAGATGAAACCCTAGTTGACTGTCTTCAACTGTAGTTCTTGTGATCCCATCCATGACTTGTCTCCTTCTTTAAATGACTTTCTAAGCCTCTCATGATATCTAGATGCTCTCCATGCCTTCAATTCACAACTCATAACCCCCTTGTTGACCCTCAGATGCCCTCAGATAGGAAATAGACTCAAGGCTTGATCTACTGAACTCTCTGCTCTCAAATTCTTTTCTGATGACTTGAATGAGATTGAATTAGGATAATAACCTCTTGATAGGCCTCTAGAGATGAGAATAATACTTGATCCCCTGTTAGATGACTTGCCATGCTATGCTATGCAGATGATTAGTCTATGTACATGCCTCTATATGCAAATGCTAATGATATTGAAACATAAACCAAGTGAATAAAGTTGAGCAAATTTTAGGGTGCAACAGCTGCCCCTATTCAAGCGACTTGGACCCGATTGGGTGAAGAGCGAACGACCTTCAAACATTCGAGGTACGAGACGATTGAATACTAAGAACCCGGAAATTTGCCAACCGCAGAAATAAACTGCACCACTGTCTGGGTAACGACATCCACTGCTTGGATCTGACTGTTTGCAGCTGCTCACTGATCTCGTAACGACCACGCTGGGGATTGTCTTCATCGTTCTGAAAAGGATTCTGTCATAACAGATTGCTTGCTTGTCCACGTTAGGACTCTGTCTATCATCAATACGAAGAAATCTCAACTAGAACCTGTCCACGTTAGGACTCCACTTGCTGTTAACCCAGAAAAATCTCGGCAACTTCGCTGGGGGATATTCCAATAAATCGTCCACGTTAGGAATAGACTCTTCCACGTTAGGAATAACACCATCCACGTAAGGAATCATCTCTTCTACATCTGTCTACGTCAGGACTAAACTTTCCATCTTTCCACGTCAGGATGCAATCTTCTTTTTCCACGTAAGGAGAACCGTATCAATCTGTCCATGTAAGGACTCCAGTACAACTCGATATGTCTGCGTCAGGACTCCAATCTTTCCGCGTAAGGAATATAACTTTGGTTCTGAACCTGTCCACGTTAGGACTCACCTTTCCACGTAAGGAGTACATCATTCTTCCACGTCAGGAATCAACTTTTCTTGAATCCGTCCACGTAAGGACCCCAATCTCTCCACGTAAGGAAACCAACTCTTTCCGATTTGTCCGCGTCATGACTACATTTTTCCACGTAAGGAATGCCATCTTAATCTGTCCACGTAAGGACTCCACTCTTTCCACGTAAGGAATCCTCCTCCTATGTGTCCGCGTAAGGACTCAATCTTTTCCACGTAAGGAACACGATCTCCTTTCCCAGTAAGGAACCATTTTTCTGATTTGTCCACGTAAGGACTCCCATCTTTCCACGTAAGGACCTGAAGTTTCTCTTTCTCTTCCACGTAAGGAACACGCCTTCTTTCCACGTTAGGCATACTTCTTCTTCTGAATCCGTCCACGTCAGGAATAAATTTTCCACGTAAGGAATCTATCTTCTTCTTCCACGTAAGGAACTGAAACCTCTTTTTCCACGTAAGGAATAGATTCGTCCACGTCAGGACCCATGTTTCGTCTTGATTTGTCCACGTAAGGACTACATCTTTTCTGCTGAGAAAATACATCTTGTCCCCGTCAGGACTCAGTTCTCCATTGATCCCAACTCACAAACTTCTTAGCACCGACGTGACAGCGACTTTGAGGCGGACTCTACTGGGGATATTTGGAAACCAAACTACCGGACGCCTGTTCTGATAACCGGCGGTGGCCTCTGAAATTCTGATTCATGGAACCCCTGATGACAACTAACTCTGCCTGGGAATAAAGAGAAACTTATCCTGATAACTCTGTGGGGAATACGGCCGAAACTGACATTATTATTGACTATCTCATGCCGAGATCTTGAGTGTTTGGTAGTTCGTTTGAGCAAGTGCTCTCTTCACCTGAACTGCTATAATACGGGAACTGTTTCAACAAAATAAATGATGAAGATAATGCCGACTCCGCCGGGGATAGCCAGATGCTACATAATTATTCCAGCAAAATAAAATGCTGGAAGGGTGAAATCAACCATGCTGGGAAGTTGGGAGCTTGAACCCAATACCCCTTTGAGGTAAATCCCTGCTGGGGAAAATGACTTTGCTGAGGAATAGCAGGTATGCCAAGTATGGTTGGATTTCTCTGCTGGAGAGTGAACTGATATTACACAGTGTCCCTGACAAAATAAATGCCAGGACCCACAACCAACTCTGCTGGGGAGAGTCTTAATCTTTGAGTTCTACTGGGAGGAAAGAACACTTGATGAAAGGAGAGAACTCCGCTGGTGGGACTACTCTCTCGGGGGAATCCCCTGACTCCGCTGGGGGAGAGTGAATGACCCTGCGGGGAAAGATGAACCTGTCTGAATACAGCCTTACGATCTTGTAATCGTCGATCCTTTCTTTTTT
The DNA here is from genome assembly GCA_963859935.3 of Lathyrus sativus. Lineage (NCBI taxonomy): Eukaryota > Viridiplantae > Streptophyta > Magnoliopsida > Fabales > Fabaceae > Lathyrus > Lathyrus sativus. The sequence continues at coordinate 69,030,420 of OZ012735.1, forward strand.
TTGCACAAGCTACGACTAGCTAGAGAGTTCGATCCTTCTCCAGGAAGAACCTGCATGACCTGCGTGAAGGCTGAGTCTTTCATTATTGCAATCTTTCGATCATTTTCCTCGTACGGTTATGAAACCTGCAGCAACACAAACAAGACAAGACAAGTCTATGCAACCAAATCAACTCAGGTTAGTGACGTTATTTTCAGTTAATTCAAAGCTTTAGCAACTGTTGGCAAGGGCCAGCGACGTTATACTCATGCTAGTTTCATCAAACTTAGGCGTTAATCATGCACAAAACAGTAAAGAACAGTGTCAAATACTGAATAACGTGTTTTATTGATCGGGCCCCTGAATGGGCGGAGTTTTGTACACGGGATGTAACTCCTGAAATGAGGAAGCTACACAAAGCAAATATACAAGTATACAAGTATGCACAAGAAGCATAAATATTGACAACTTAAATTTGTACACATGTCGGCAACGGGATGCAGATGAACACCACGAACTGATCCTCCTATGACTCATCTGACTCTAATACTTTCCCGGTATCCCCACTTCTGAAAAGATTGTATCCGATAACTGGCTCCTCAAATGTATTCTCCCGCATTGATGCTTATTGCAATTATCAAATTCGGACCGCAGTCATTCGCTTTTCAAATCCCTAACTTTTGCATGAACCGCCCTTTACGGGTTTTCAGTTCACCGGGATACCCTTTTTTGCCGAAGCCGCCCAGTGTAGGTTTTCGACTTCGCGGGTGTACGTTTTTTCAATTTTATCCCTAACTTTTGCCCGAACCTTTCATTCTGTTTTTGGTTCGCCAGGATGCCCCATTTTTGCCTGGACTCTCTTTTTCTGTCCAGCGGGTCTATTTTAAGCAAAGTATTTTTTAACTGCGTCCGAATTCACAGGTGACGTGAAGTCTTCTCCGTCCATGGTGGACAACAACAACGCTCCTCCTGAAAAGACTTTACTGACAATGTATGGCCCTTCGTAGTTGGGGGTCCACTTGCCCCTGTGATCTGCTTGCGGCGGGAGAATCCTTTTCAGCACAAGGTCGCCCGTCTGAAAGCTTCGCGGATGTATCTTCTTGTCGTACGCTTTCTTCATTCGGCTCTGGTACAAACGACCGTATGCTAGAGAAGCTAGCCTCTTCTCATCCATCAAACTCAATTGATTCAACCTGTCTTTCACCCATTCTGCCTCGTCCAGCTGAACGTCTCGCAACACCCTCAGAGAAGGGATCTCAACTTCCAATGGTAATACCGCTTCCATTCCGTATACCAACGAGAACGGAGTTGCCCCGGTTGATGTGCGTACCGTCGTACGATAACCGTGCAAAGCAAAAGGTAGCATTTCATGCCAATCCTTATAGGTCACCACCATTTTCTGAACGATTTTCTTGATATTCTTATTGGCCGCCTCGACAGCGCCATTCATCTTGGGTCGGTAAGGGGAGGAGTTGTGATGTTCAATCTTGAAATTCTGACAGAGCTCCTTCATCATTTTGTTGTTCAAGTTTGAACCGTTGTCCGTGATTATCCGCTCGGGAATCCCATATCGGCAAATGATATCTCTTTTAATGAATCTGGCCACCACTTGCTTAGTTACATTTGCGTAAGACGCCGCTTCCACCCACTTGGTGAAATAATCGATTGCTACTAGGATGAACCGATGCCCGTTAGACGCCGTCGGCTCGATCTTTCCAATCATATCGATCCCCCACATCGAGAATGGCCATGGAGATGACATCACATTTAGAGGACTCGGAGGCACGTGTATCTTGTCAGCATAGATTTGGCACTTGTGGCACTTCCTCGCGAACTTGAAACAATCAGTTTCCATCGTCAGCCAAAAGTAACCTGCCCTCAGCAGCTTTCTCGTCATAGCATGCCCACCAGCATGCGTACCAAAGGTACCTTCGTGAATTTCCTCCATGAGAAGCTTTGCCTCTTTCTCGTCTACACAACGCAACAACACCAAATCGTGGTTCCTTCTGTATAAGACGCCATCCGGGTTCAAATAGAAATTACCCGCTAATCTCCTGAGAGTCTTCTGATCTTGACTGGACGCCCCAGCCGGATACTCTTTATCCTTCAGGAAATTAAGGATATCGAAATACCATGGTTTGGCATCAGATGCTTCATCAATAGCAAATACATAAGCTGGCCTGTCTAGCCGAGAGATAATGATTCGGGGAGCTTCGTTCCAGAAGTTGACCTTGTACATGGAAGACAAAGTGGCAAGGGCGTCAGCCATTTGATTTTCTGCCCGCGGTACGTGATGCAATTCAACTTTGTCAAAGAAAGGCAACAATCTCCTTGCATAATTCATGTAATGTATCAAATTGGGCTGCCGTGTCTCCCATTCCCCTTTTATCTGATTTACCACCAGAGCTGAGTCTCCGTATACGTCTAGATGTTTGATTCGCAAATCAATGGCTTCTTCAAGCCCCATTATACAAGCTTCGTATTCAGCCTCATTGTTGGTAACGGCAAAGGTCAATCGGGCAGTAAATGGGATGTGCGACCCGTGTGGCGTGGTGATGATTGCCCCTATTCCGCTACCGTAAGCATTCACGGCTCCGTCAAATATCATCTTCCATTTGGACCCCAACTCTGGTCCCTCGTCTGGCAACGGCTCTTCACAATCTTTCATCTTTAGGTACATGATATCCTCGTCAGGAAAATCAAACCTCATCGATTGGTACTCTTCAATAGGCTGCTCCGCCAGATACTCAGACAGCACACTCCCCTTTATAGCCTTTTGCGAGACGTATTGAATATCATATTCAGTCAAGACCATCTGCCAACGGGAAATTCTACCTGACAACGCCTGCTTTTCAAACACATATTTGATAGGATCCATCTTCGAGATGAGCATGGTTGTATGATTCAGCATGTACTGCCGCAAACGCTTGGCGGCCCAGGCTAGCGCGCAACAAGTTTTCTCAAGCATTGAGTATCGAGATTCACAATCTGTAAATTTCTTACTCAGGTAATAGATCGCATGCTCTTTCCTCCCCGTCTCGTCGTGTTGACCGAGAACACAACCCATGCTTCCCTCAAGAACCGTCAAATACATTATCAAGGGTCTACCTGCCACTGGGGGTATTAGAATAGGAGGCTCCTGCAAATACTGCTTTATTTTATCGAACGCCTTTTGACAATTTTCGTTCCACGCCACAGCTTGATCTTTCTTCAACAGCTTGAATAACGGTTCACACGTGGCCGTTAGGTGAGATATGAACCGGGCAATGTAGTTCAACCTCCCTAAAAACCCGCGCACCTCTTTCTCTGTTTTAGGCGTCGGCATTTCTTGAATTGCTTTTATTTTAGCAGGATCAACCTCTATTCCTCTTTCGCTTACGATAAACCCCAGCAGCTTACCTGATCTCACCCCGAAGGTGCATTTATTAGGATGCAGCCTCAGCCTGAACTTCCTAAGCCTTTTAAACAACTTCAGCAAATTCACCAGATGCTCTTCCTCCGTCTGGGATTTGGCAATCATATCGTCAACATAAACTTCGATCTCTTTATGCATCATGTCATGGAAAAGAGTCGTCATCGCACGCTGATATGTTGCCCCAGCATTTTTCAAACCGAAGGGCATCACTTTGTAGCAAAATGTTCCCCAAGGCGTTATGAAAGTAGTCTTCTCCATATCCTCTGGCGCCATTTTAATCTGATTATAGCCTGAAAAGCCATCCATGAAGGAGAATACGGAGTACTGAGCAGTATTATCAACTAACACGTCAATGTGAGGAAGTGGAAAATCGTCTTTTGGGCTTGCTTTATTCAAATCTCTATAATCTACGCACATTCGAACCTTGCCATCTTTCTTCGGCACTGGTACAATGTTGGCAACCCATGAAGGATACTTCGTCATAGCCAGGAAACCAGCGTCCCACTGTTTCTGAACCTCCTCTTTGATCTTCATTGCCATATCTGGTCGAGTTCTGCGAAGCTTTTGTTTGACCGGCGGGCAATCTTCTTTCAGTGGCAGGCGATGCACGACCATATCTGTATCGAGCCCCGGCATATCTTCATACGACCAAGCGAATACATCACTATACTCTTGGAGCATTTCAACCAGTCTCCGCTTGATATCATCCTGCAGCGCGGCTCCGATACGAATATTTTTCTCAACCCCTTCCGACCCCAAATTGATAATTTCGATGACCTCGTCGTGAGGCAGAATGGCTCTTTCCTCTTGCTTTACTAACCAAGACAGTTCTTCAGGAACGTCGCTATCTTCGACAACCTCTTCTTCGGCCTGAAACACCGGGTGCTCAAAGTCGGGACGAGTCATAGGTGGTTCAAGGATGTCATCTGAAAATGTTATCCTGCAAAAGGAATGGTTAAGTGCTTCAAAACGCGTATAAAGCGAATAACCACGTTGCCATTTTATTGAAAAATATAAAACAAGAAAGACAGGGATTACAGTATTTGCACATGAAACAACGCCATTTATTTAACGATTAACACGCAATGTTTATAACAACACAGCCCTAAGCAAATCATGATGCCCCGGGCAAGACATCAGATTGTTCAACAATTAATAAAGCAAAGCATTACTGTTTAAAAGTCACAGGAACAAGCTCCTGAATAGACCAGTTGCACAGTCCTCGTCCTGGCGCGCTTGGCTGAATCCAGGCATCCATATCACAGTCGCTGTCCCCTTCGTCAGACTCCGAAGCAGCATTGACAGTTTTATGACACACCCCACTGGCAGAGATGGTGATAGCCAGTCATACATTCAAAGGATATTGTAGTTGAAATATTAGAATATAAAATATTTTATAGCTTAACTTCTTTTTTTTTTAAACTTTATTTTACAGTAACTTATAAGATGTAAGAGTTAGATGAATTCTAAAATATATATGAATCAATATTTGACCTCTACTAATCATAAATATATATTTAAATTTTGATATATTGTGAGTGCAAATGTTATATGAGAATGAGTCAGGCCTAATTCTAAGAGTCCAACCCAATAACTATAAGAAGGCCCAAAGCAAATAATGTTCAAAATGACAAAATGTTATATGAGAATGAGTCAGGCCTAATTCTAAGAGTCCAACCCAATAACTATAAGAAGGCCCAAAGCAAATAAAGTTCAAAATGACAAAAAATGTAAAAAATGAAAAATTGCTGGCTGTGGGGTTCGAACCCACGCGCACTTATGTGCAGAAGATCTTAAGTCTTCCCCCTTAACCTCTCGGGCAAACCAGCTTGTTGCTAAATCTTCTAATGTTATTTATTATACCATATTGTAATTTTCATGCAGTGTGTACAAATATTGATTTCCGTGATTTGGTTTCGATGCTGCATATATTCTATTATATATTCCTTAGTATGTAGGAATTTTATTCATTTTGATGTAAAAGTTATTTTTTGTTTCAAAAAATTGATAATGCAATTCTTTTAGGATTTTCCTACTATAATGTAAAAGTTGTATACATATTAATCAACCATACATGATTACTATAAAAACTAAAGTTTCAATTATTTATATTGATAGTATACTATACTTATACCTTATACTTATATCTTGTAATAGAAAAAAGACAGATAGTCAGTTATATCTTAACATGTAGATATTTGTAGAACGTTTTGCAAAATAATATTACAACCTATAATTAAGATATTAAGGAACTACTGATATATTTGGTAATGAAATAATAACAATTAGTCTCATTAAAAAATAGTGGTGAATTCAAATGTGAATAATATGTCTTACATGGATTACAAATAAATAAAATATTTAATATAGTATTAGAATATTGATTAGATTTGTGGAGAAAGATTTGGTGGAAATAAAGTGATTTAAGTGAAATTTGAGATTTTTTTAACAAACCCTTTTAAATTTAGCTATAATTCATTTTTATAAAATTGATTTATGAAGTGAGAAGTGTCACTTTTTAAAAAAAATTATTGAAACTATATATATTTTTCCCCGATACTCTTAACATTTAAATATGTTTCGCTTAATCATATCAACATAAAGTATAACTATTTGACTATTTTATTGCAATTTTGCATTGACTAGTTTAAAGAGGGGTGGGTTAGAACCATTTTTCTAGTCCGTATGTATCTATATGATATGGATCTTATAAAGCACCCACACTTCTACATTTAAGTGTGATGCACGGTCGGCCATGCATTATTATTCAACACTCGTATGACACATGCCAAATAACTTGTATAGATGTCTTAGAAATAACTCGTATGACACATGTCAAATATTTAATTATTTTTTTATTGTATAAAGGACTTCAAGATATTCTTTAATTGGTTGTTTTCTTATGTAGTCACAACATGATTAGGTGCAAATAAATAAGGGAGAATTTATGGTGTTGGAGGCTTTAGTCAATTTTAGGTGTTATTCTATAAGAAGTTTGGATGATTACGCCATCATAGGCTATATGTGTTGTTGAAGGAGTTGTTGTATTTGCAATTTTCCACATAGTTCACACAAACTAGATTAGTTGAACATTATTCAAATATGTGAGCTCCCCCACAATAAACACATGCAACAACATTGACATCAATTACAACTTTGAATGGCTTGGTAGTTGGCGTATTAAAACTCATCATCATGTTTTCATCGTTTGGTGTGTAGTGTTATATTTGTAAAAGACCTAGTCCAAGACAGTATCCTTAGACCGTCCTAGAGGAGGCGGCGATAGAATTCCACCCAAAGGTAGGTATCGCCTTGCCCCGTGGTTTCCCATCGCCTTTGCATGGGAAATGTGGGATGAGACTCTTATTGGACAAAGATAAAGTCAAAGTCATTAACTGATCCACGTCTCCCTTGAAAATAGGGATTCAACTATTCACCATTGATTGAGTGGGAGGTGACCCATTCCAAGAACATCCTAGGACTTAAAGGTGTATATAAATACATTTCTTCTTAAAGGGAGAAAATGCATATCCCAAATACATAAGCCCTAAGTCATACACAATCTCTATACCTTAAAGAGCACTACGCTCACTACAATCTTAACACACAACTTCTTATAGCTATACACTTGCTACCAAGCATCACCACTCACTAATAGAGCCTCTCACCTCACGTGAGCATGTCTCATAAATCATCTCAAAACACCATCGTACACGGCTTCCCGCCCTTGTGGGTAAACCCTTACCAACATACCATGTAATAAACCTACTAAGGTCTCCAAGTCTCCCTACCCTCGCAGGGGGAGCATGCAGACATGTATTTTTTTTACCAGTACAGTGGAGTCCACTATGGGGCCCCGGTAAAACTAACACGAGCCACACCTATACTCTAATTCCCTCCATCTTCCAACTAATAATGGTCGACAAAACCATAACCTATAACACAAGCACCAGTTGGAGGTTTCACCAGTGGAGGTAACTCTATATCTTCCCATAGGAAATGCGCAAAGCAAGTGTTTCTGACAAATGTAATATCCCGTGGCTTCCCCATAATTCCCAAGGGAAAACATGGGTTAATATCATCTTCTCCAAGAATGAGGCCCTCAGTCTCGAACCTCGAAATGATGATCCTCTAGTTATCACCGTGTAATAGGGCAACTGGGACATCAAGTGCATTATGATAGACACTGACAACTCTACTAACGTTCTTCTTTGGGATGCCTTCCAGAAACTGCAACTCAACTCAAACGACATAAAAATGTTGAGTGGTTCTTTGACGGGGTTATCAGATGAACATGTGCAAATAAAGGATTTTAAAGTTATTAACAACTTCCAGAAATTTCCTCAAGTAAAAATATGGATCTTCATTGGCAGCTCTAGAGTATTGGCTAATAACTTGTAACATTTGGAACATCATAGGCTTGAACTCAAACTGTGTCACTGTGATATCTAGTCTTATGATTCTCGTATTCATGGCATTAAGATCAAACACAACATAGTCCCTTATGTTTCTTGCTCTATCAATGGCAATGCCAATTATTTCATTTTGTGCCATGACTCTTTCTTGATCCAGTTGTAACACTTCAACGATTCCTTCAAATGGCTCTTCAAAGTATCCTTCAAAATTTCCAAACACAAGTGTAGGTGGAAGGTTTCCTAGTAAGTAACCGGTACCTTGACATCTCCTTCGTAATCTGAGTGTTCTTTTAGGATCAAGACATCCTCTATATACTAGAGTCAGCAATATGTGCATGCAACATACATACATCTATCGTGTCACCTAAAGACAAAAAACATCAAAAGCTTTAATGTAATTTTCACAAAAAGTTTAGAAAATTAAAGTGTTATTAATACAATTCCCGACAACGGGACCAAATTTTGGTGTGAAAACTATTGATATGTGCAAGTATACACAATCAAATAGTAGTAAGTGATATAAAAATAAGAGTACCAATCCAACAGAGATTGTAATAACTTAAATTGTTTCTCACATTAAGATCTTGTGAATAGCCATGAGCCAAAAGGTAACAATAATAATGTTTGTCACTAATTCAGGTTGAAATACAATAAGTGATGAGTAATAATGAAGAAGTTAAATTAATAGTGAGAGGCATGTTGGGCAATGATCCATCTAATGAAGTTCATATTTTGTGTGTGTGTTATGAGATCTGCCGTGACATATGAGGCAGAAAGTGATCTAGTGGTGTATGTCTATAATATCAAGACATTTGCATCAAGTCAAGGGAACAACTATCGAGGTCTCACAATAAAATTAAAGCATGTTTTTTGTAACTTTTGATTTCCCTTATGGTTGTAGTCCTTTATCTCTAAAGTAACTAATTTAGTGAAAATATGTCTTTCTTACTATTTTCAACCATATTCACTTATGCATTTCATTGGTTAATAAATCTTTTAACCCTTAACCAACTTTTACCTATTTCTAAGGTGATAAAGCAAAGAAACAAATGTATAACATTATTTCACATAGTAAAATACATCACTTCAAACCACACTATTTTAGCACAAAATACAACTTTTTATTAAAATTCGCATTGCTCAACATAAAGAGGTTTAGCTCATAATGAGTAAAAGAAATATAACAACACAAGTTCTTACATTCAACATTTCTAAACACAAATGAAAAGAAAATATAAACCTAAGTAAGACACTATACTCCTTGCAATCTTTTAATCAGCAAGAGGCAACTTCTATCATGCCAAGATGCTTAACACTTTTGCAATGGAAGGAGAATGTAAGCAGCTATTAAATATTGGTTAAGACTTCTTCTTCTTTAGTAAGATGTTTTTCTTAGTGATTTCTTAAGTCTTTCAACTTCTGAAACTCCTTTCATTTCGTCCAAGAGGTTCTTTTTATACCCTCTAACTTTTAGGGTTTTGTCTTGCCATTAGATCACAGGCCTTGTGAATATTCATTATTTTTGGCCCAATAAAACACATCATATTCCTTATCTTTTCCTTCAAATTAGCTTAAGGTAATACAAATCCGACATGCATGGGACAACACATCATGTAGGAAGTTAACTATGGAGGCAAACAAGCAAGACACACAATTGTTTGTACAACATTTTTTGCATAATTTTGTCTGATAGTGTTTAATCTTATCCATTCAGTTTTCAACCTCACTTGTGCTTCATTCTCCATACTTATGCTACATTTGCCCTAGTTCCATGGACTTTCATTCCTTATAACCTCTTCTTTGCTCTAAGACCTACATGAAATTGAGGTTAAAGTGATACTTTGGTTTTGTTGTGCCCGAACTTATCATAAAGTAGTTCTACACAAGTGATAAACACATAAAACTCGCAAAAGAGAGCACATATTGTTCTTTACATAAAATGAATTAAAATAGTGAAATGAAGTTAAATTAACCTAATAAAGCTTGTTAATAATAAAATAGAATCACGTAATAAGGGTTTGGATCTCTCACAAATAATGAGTTATTAGTTACCTTCTTTTAGATTCTATTAAGTTTTTTTTTTTTTACTTTAGATGCATTACACTGTCAGATTTAACTTGTAGAATTTTTTTAATAAGGTTTTTAACGAGAGAGAGAGAGAGAGAGATACTTTTGTATTTATCATTTTTTTTAATGAAAGACTATTTTTATAGATTTCAAAGAAATTTTAATATTTTCAAATTCAAAGTTATAAATTTTACCTATAACAAATTAAAGCAAATTTTTATTGACATTAAAAAATGTTATGATATTTTCTTTCAAAGTATTTAGCTAAAAAAAGGAAGAAAAGTATACAAAAGACAATATAAAAAACTGTAACCTTTTTCAAAAACAACATTCATTTTAAAATTGAGATAACCCCCATAACATTTTAGACAAGATTCACTATTGTGTTCACTATTTAAAATTAAATTGTTGATGCTATGTACGACTACGCTATATTTATGATTTAATATTTTTATTTTGGTGTGACATGTATATCATAACATTATATTGACTTGAATCTTCATATTATGAATGACATATGATTAAAAAATGTTGAATATACATATGCTTGTTTTTTGTAGGATTTAATTATTACGCATTAATAATGTAAATATATTTTACACTGTCATCCAATAAAAATATATCATTCTTCCATATTATATAATAAATTAAAAATTTTCAATATAATTTAGCGGGATAAATAGTTGTCATTAATTAAAAATGTAAAAAAAATTAACGTTGTCCGTGCATAATTTTTTTATAAACAAATATACATATGTATATGTATGTTTAACATACATATTTATGTTAAATTTATGTGAATACATTAAATGAATACACGTCTAGATCAAAATAATAGCAGATGTTCTAATTATATTAAAACAATTAATGTGACTATTGGATGGAATTTTCTACAAGACTTTTTTTATTTTTATAAAAATTTGTTGATTAATAAATATTAACAATTTATTTTAAACAATACATTATAAAAAATATATTAAAAGAATATTATTGTCAATGATTGATACTTATGTCAACAACTTATCCTCCTCATCTAGTTAACTTTCCTACTAGATTGATTCATAGTTTATACTACATACATACTATAAAATACCATGTCTATCAAGTGTAGATGCATGTTAAAGTGATAATATTATTTTTCTTCATATCATTTACACGAGTTAATCAATCTCCAATATATCAAACAGGTTAACAATATTCATTAATGATGGATGTCAGTTAGTTTATATACTTAGGTCTCTCCTTTGAAACCCTTCAAAAAATGTAAAAGGACTCAAAATGAGTGTGAATTGTTGGTTGAAAGTTTAATCTTTAATATTAATATTTTTTTTATATATTTCTTATAATGTAATAATATAAATAAATTGTTGATACTTATAAATCAACAATTTTTTAAAGAAAAATAACGGTTACATAATATTATTATTCCTTTGTAGGCTTAAGTAAAAGGGCCTAAGATTCTATAATTTTGACAATTTTAAAATACAAAAGATGTAGAAAAAAGTTTTTTTTTTTTGAATACTTTTTTCTTCAAAATTTTTTGGCATGATAAAAATTATTTCGAAATTATGTATTTGGCTATTTTTTTTTTGAAAAATAAATAAATGTTTATTTAAAAAAAAAATCTCGTCATGAAAAAATAAATATATTTGTTTTGAAAAAAATAAAAACATTTTTTAAAATAAATATTTTACTTTAAATTTGTTTAAAAATTTTGATGGAAAAATTGGGGCAATAGGCCCAGTTTTACTTTTGAAAGCCTTCATCTAAGAGGCTTACTTATCTAAGATGAACATTATTGATTACACCCCATGCCATCCTCATATACTCTGAAAAAAAAATTCAAAATTACCCTTTGAATCTGGATTCCAATTTACGGAAGTATAAAATACACAATAAACACCACCCAAAACCAAGCCAAATCAAAAGTAAAAAAAAAGTCTGAATTTTAAAATTTGGATGCAACCAAATACACCACCCTAAACCATCTTAATAAAAATAAAATTTTATAATAGCTCAGACTTAAAAATCTAAATTTACATTACATTGATTAAAATCTAGACGTGTTCATTTAAGTCTTTGTGTTAAGAATTTTACCTCTCCCTCATCCTTTACTTCATCGAATTTGAACTAGTGAAATAGAGCTCACAACTGCCTACTCTTGCACTAAGATTTTCAATATTTTGACAACCTGTAATCCTGTACTTTTAGACTTAGCACATTAGTCAAGTTCTAATCCAATTCATTCAAGCCAAGATCATTCATCTCTCACATTTGTTAAACTTCCCATTTCTTTACTTTTTTTGATTTGTGATGCATCCATTTCCTAAATAAGTTACAATTGTGCTACATTAAATTACATGCAATAGAAATATTATTTTTGTTTTGTCCTAATTAGGTTTGGTTAGAAATTTTGAACTTTTAATCTAAGGGTTCATAGTATGTTATGTTTCATGGTTCTGTGGAGTCAGGATTTTGAAATCCAAAACCTTAGTCGATAACAAAATCTAGATTTTTCTATTTTGTGGATAGTTTTAAATTTTGGTTTGCTAATACATTATTTCAGTTTGGTTGATTGTGATATTTTATTGTTTGAGTTTAGGAAAGTTGGTTGACAACCAAGACAGATTGAGACATCTGAACGACTATCTGACATGCTTAGATTACGTTGGGATACGCAAGAAATTTGTTCTAACTGGATAGGCCAGGAAGTTTTTGAACAACTCCTTAAGTGATGGAAGACAGAAGATTTTCAGAAAAAATCTGAACATGCAAAGAAAATAAGGGCATCTGAATCAGGGGTTGCCTTAATGTAGTAGAAAGTATTAGTGTCGTCGAACATGCTAGACGAATGGTACTTATAACTATTTTTTAATGTTGCTTTTTGATAATTTATTTGTTATATATATATATATATATTTATTTATTTAATTCAACTCTATAATTTTAATTAGAAAAAGGATTTGGGGAGACACCCACGAATTAATGAGTTGTTCATAAAGACCCGAACCAAAAAATCGGGAAAGTTTATTGACGCCCGTTCTAAAACAACTTTGGTAACTTGTTGTTTATATTTCAGTATTTTATTTAATTATTTTATATAACTAAATTGTTTAACCTATACTTAATTTAATATTTTTATGTATGTGTAGGAGTTGTATCAGAAACTGCTTGCACAATTTCTAATTGATAATCCTCAGTATACTCCGATCGATAATGAGCCGCTTGATCCACATGTGGATCTTTATATTTGGGGTTTATCAACTGGAGGAAAGGGATATAATGGATGTTTCTTCGGTCTTGGATGTTTGGCTGTCGACTATAGAAAAGGAAATAGAACTTTACTCCAAAGACTTGAAGATGGGGAAGGAACATCTCGTCAACCAGAATTGACACCTAAAAAGATGGAGACAGTGAGACAATTGGCTATAACTGAGGCGAGAAGTGAGAAAGCGGCATGCGAGACAAAGGTGAGACACGAGAAGGAGGCATGTGAGGCGGCGCTAAAGGCCGAAATTAAGGAAATGAAGAAGAGGCAATATGAGATGGAGGAACAAATGCGTCAATTTTTTGCCTCACAATCGAAGCATCCTGTCCAGGAAGATGAAGACGAAGACAAAGATATATTTAGTAGTGATGATGAATATATATTTTTTTCATTACTATTTATATTTGTGGCGTGAATATCCTGTGACTAAATATTTTTATATTTCTTTAATGATTATAATTATGATTTTTTAACCAAAAATTATTTTAATTTTTGCATTTTATTATTTTTGTGACGTGAATAACTTTTGTCTATTTTTAAATTACAATTTTTTTTAAATAATTAATCTGCGACATGAAATTCATATCACTAATTAGTGACATGGTATTCACATCACTAAATGTGATTCAGAATATATGTTTTGTGATGTGGTATTCATGTCACTAAATTAGTGACGTGCATTCACCTCACTCCATGCCAACACTGACACATCTGCGCGTTTCAGAATTCAGAGTTTGCGACGTGAAAAACTTGTCACAATTTAGTGACGTGTTTTTCACGTGGGAACAAAGTGCAATATTTTTGTATGTTGCGACGTGGGTTCCTCGTCACTAATTAGTGATGTGATATTCATGTGGCAAAATGTTACCATTGATGCTCCAGCAACGTTTTTTGCTCACGTTTCTAATTTCAGTTAGTGATGTGATTTTGGCCTTTGTGACTTGATTTTCACATGGGTACTTGCGGTATTTCTTATAGTGAGTGACCAACATGCCTCATTGCGCAAGGAAAAATTTAGACTCTCGCGACTTGCGGTTATAAAACCGTCCTTTGCGGCTGAGAGATGGTCTTCCTAATTAAGATCTTGTATCTCTCCCTCATTACAAAGCACCCAATGCACTTGTACATGCTTTTGTACCTAATATTGAACTAGATCATGTTGTGCCTGAAAGCTTTTTGGGAGGCCCCTCAGACCTTTCACTACTTCTTCAATATGCACACCATATTGCTAGGCACGTGTGGAAGGGAGAGGTGACATAAATAATTGAATTGTCTATGTTAAACATATGTGTTAAAATAATTGAACTGTATGACGATAATGCATTTATTTTTGTAGTATCGGGAGATGGTGAAATGTATCAACCATGGCGAGATGGTAGCAAAGCTTCTGTAGCATGATAAACCATAGTTTCAGAATGTGTTGGAGCTATCTGGGTTGAAGGGTTTTTGCAGGACTTGATATTGTTATATTGGCCATGGTTTATTGTTTACGTTCGTTGAGAGATGACATGAAGACATTTCTGAGATGGTCACTCTACCGAAAATCTTAGCAGGTGCACATATGCATTGCAATATAGGAGGCAAAGGAGGAACATGGGTGTTAGATATACCCAATAGTAATATTTTACGTTGTATTTTGATATTAACATTTTGAGAATTTGTATGGTCTGTTACATTTTATAAACACTAATGTATGGTTTATCAATATTTTGTTTGACAATTTGATCTTATTAATGAATGACTAATTTGTATGATCTATTATGGGTATGATTTAAAAATTACTTATAATATATGGTATATTAACAAATAAAAATTTATTCAAAGTTATTGTAAAGAAGTGCAAATAATGTTTTGGAGTTGGTCCGAATTTTGAAATCTTGATTCATTCTATTTTAAATATACTGTGATGAAACCAATGTTTTAAAAACCGGACCGGAGATCGAACCGGTGAAACTTACGGTTTAAGGTTCAATTGGTTAAACCTACGGTCGAACCGTTTATTAAATAAACTAATAATATAAAATTAAATTTTATAGATAAGTCACACATTATTATATGTTCTCAACTTAATAAAATAAATACTTCAAAAATCTATTACAAATTTAATACAACAATATCAATAATACATAACATAACATAATTCTACACTTCATTTCAACCATCATTTAAGAATATTTTGACCAAACTAAAGAATTACAATAAAATAAATTAAACTAATTAAAACCAAAATTAAAATAATAGAATATAATAGATAAAATAAAGTTCAAATAATTAAAAATACCTAAATTAAATAAGATAGAATAGCAAAATATAAATAATACAATATACTTTATTAAACAACAACAAATCGAATTTGAGTTGAACTACGACAAACAAGTCTTAATTGACAACAACAAATAATATTGACTTGAACGACAATCAATAGAGTTGAACATCGTGACTATATTTGAAAGAGACAGCATGATGATGATGGGGTGTGGTTGAAATAAAAATTATAATAAAGTGACAAAATTTAGAAGTTTATACGATTGTAAAAACACACACAATTCTTTTTTGTGATTGAGGAATGTATTTTAAGTTTTGATATTAACATATTAAAAAAAATTTTAAAAATGGTCAATTTGATGAATTTTTTTGAACCAGAAAGTTTTACAAAACCGGCTATGGTTCTTTGGTTCAAAGGGTTTTGGACGGTTCAATTTGATTTTTCCGCTTTAACTCCGGTTTTGACCCACTAGCGGGTTTGAAAGGTTGAGTCAACCACATTCATCTCTGGTTCGCGGTCTAATCGGTTGAATCGGCCGGTTCGATCCGATTTTTAAAACATTGGATGAAACACATACTCAAGCCAACGCGTGGGATTTTTCTAGAGATTGAAAACTAGATTTTAACAGGAGTATAATTAGAGATTGATATTCAGACTTTCTTTTGTGTCACTAAAGCTAGAATATCTCCGTTAAAGTGATTTTGTTGTAAAATTGATAAATTCGTGTTGTGAATCGGATACCTTTAAACAAAGTATAAAATGGTTTCTTAATGATCAAGAAACACACAATGATTAGGGTTAACAAAGAAGGCAAGGTAAAACAACAAGAATTGGTTATTAAACTGTTATTCTTTCCTTTCTCTTAGAACAAGATTACAAGTATACAAGAATAACAAAATAACCTCTCTCTCTTGAAATTAGGATTTTATCTTCTTATTTTTCCTTAAGCCAAGATATATAAACTAGCATCCTATTTATAATAAAAATAGCACACTAACCTAATGGGATTTTTAACAATTATCCATTACAAGCTAACTTAGGGTACAAGCTATCTTAAACACTTGGATTTACAAGCAAGGCCCAATCCAATATGCTAACAACCTAGCAATATTGACTAATGCATGTTAGAATAAACTTCGACTACAACACGCATTATCTTCGACAGTAGCATGCGAACAGACCTCGACCTCATGCTTAATTCCTGTTGAACCAGAAGCTACCCTTCGACCATACTAGAGTTCGATCCAATATCTCACAAATCTTCATCTTGGATCTAATTCTATAACATCAAAGAACTAACTTTCTTCATACAACTTTATCAACTGCATACAGTGGAAAAACTTACAACTGGGCAACGTCTTGGTGATCATATCAACAACATTATAATCTGTCGAAACCTTCAACACTTGGACTTCTCCACGCTCGATTACCCCTCTGATGAAATGAAGCCTCACATCAATGTGTTTGGTTCGCTCATGATAGGATGAATTCTTCGACAGGTGTATTGCACTTTGTCTATCACATTTAACAGTGATAACTCGACCTTGATGTTTCATCTCCTTTGCAAAACCTTCAAGCCACAATGCTTCCTTCACAGCTTCAGTTAGGGCAATATACTCCGCTTCAGTGGTTGATAAGGTAACGACCTTCTGAAGTGTTGCTTTTCAACTGATTGTTGTTTCAAACATAGTGAACACATTTCCAGAAATAGATTTTCTAGAATCCATACAACCTGCATAATCAGATTCGACATATCATTCTATTGATGCTTTACTATCTCCACTCAAGGCTCCACCATAAATTAAGACTCTATTCAGAAACCCATTTATGTACCTTAAAATCCACTTCAATACTTGCTAGTGAGCCTTCCTAAGATTCTCCACGTACTTGCTTACAAAACTTACGACATATGCATATTAGGTCTAGTACAGACCATAACATACATCAAAGAACCTACTATGTTAGCATATGGAATGCTATTCATATAAGTTCTTCAATATAAGTGCTAGGACACTAATCTATACTCAGCTTGAATTGAGGGTTTTTCGGAGTCACAACAGGATTTGAATTTGACATACCAAACTTTTTGAGAACCTTCCGTAGGTATGCCTCTTGATATAAGCATACTTTTGATTGCTTTCTATCTCTTCGGATGTCAATCCCAAGAATCCTGGACGCAGCTCCCAGATCCTTCATGTTGAACTCCTTATTGAGTTCATCCTTCACCCTCATTACATCTTCGAGATTGTTGCTTTCTATTAGAATATCATCCACATAGAGCAATAAAATAACAAATGAATTACCCGGCCGAAATCTGAAGTAAACACAGTGGTTAAACTGACTTCTGATGAAACTTATGCGTGCCATGAACTTGTCAAATCTCCTATTCCATTGTCGAGGAGATTGTTTCAGTCCATATAAGGATCTATTCATCTTGCACACATAATCTTCCTTCCATTTTTCGACATACCTTTCAGGTTGCCTCATCAGGATTGTTTCATCTAAGTCACCATACAAGAACGCAGTCTTCACATCCATCTGTTCCAGTTCAAGATTGAATTGTGCCACTGTGGCAAGTAACATTCGAATGGATATGTGCTTCACAACAGGAGAGAACATTATTAAAGTCGATACCTTCTTTCTGAGCGAACCCCCTAGCAACCAGTCTTGCCTTGTATCTCTTCGACGCCACTCCTTCGATTCCTTCCTTAACTTTGAAAATCCATTTACAGCTGACTAACCTGGCTCCAGCAGGTTTCTTGGTCAGTTCCCAAGTGTTGTTATCATGAAGAGATTTCATCTCATCATCCTTGGCCTTCATCCATTCAGTCTTCTTTCGACTCCTTATAACTTCCTTATAGTCTGTAGGTTCTTCGTCTAGAACCTCACTTGAAGAGATTAAGGTATAAGTTATAAGATCTGCATACCCAAGTCTCTGAGGTGGCTTGAGAACTCTCCTCGACCTGTCTCTTACTAGCAGGTAGTCATTATCAGTCTCCTCATTTTCGACAACATAATCTGCGTCTTCTTCGACTTCATCTGGGGTACACAATTCAACATTAACATGCTCCACCTCAACAAGAATCTCTCCCTATTCCAGGTCTTCGTCAGCATCATCAATTTTCTAGAAATTCATCTCTGCTTCATTAAAAACTATATCTCGACTGGTGATACACCTCATGTGACCTGTCTCTAGGCACCATAGCTTGTAAGCTTTGAATCCTTCAGGGTATCCCATGAACATGCATTTCAGAGCTTTAGGTTCGACCTTGTCTTGCCTAATATGAGCATAGGTCACACAACCAAATACTCTTAGTTTGTCGAGACTAGGTGGATGTCTCGACCAAACTTCTTCAGGTGTCTTCATTCCCAAGACAGTTGAGGGACATCTACTTATCAGGTAAGCTGCTGCCGAAACAACTTCCTCCCAAAACACCTTCTTCAATCCAGAACTAACCAACATGTATCTAACCCTTTCAAGGATTGTTCGATTGAATCTCTCAGCTAAGCCATTTTATTAAGGAGTACCTGCTACAGTCTTATGCCTTACAATCCCAGACTCAACACAGTAACTATTGAATGCTTCATTGCAGAATTCAAAGTCATTGTCGGTTCTCAACCTCTTAACCTTTCTGCCAGTTTGAGTTTCAACCAGAATCTTCCAACTTTTGAAATTCTCAAAAGTTTTTCATCCTTCGTCTTTTGAATGAATACCCATAGCTATCTGGAATAGTCATCAACGATGGATAGAAAATACCTTGCACCTGAGTGTGAAGGATTCCTTGCAGGCCCCCAAACATCAGCATGAATGTAATCCAAGGATCCATGTGTTCTTTGCTTGCCTTTGTTAAACTTCGCCCTACAGGATTTACCAAATACACAAGATTCACAAAACTCCAATTTTTCGACTTTGTCACCTCCTAGTAGGTTCTGCTTCCCCAATTCGACCAGGCCTCTTTCGTTGACATGGCCCAATCTCATCTGCCATAATTCTATCTTCGACACAGGTTTCGTGGATGCAACATTTGTCGAACCACTTACAACCTCAGCCTCAAGGGTATACAAGCCTTGTTTCTTCATGCCTCTCAACACTTCCTTCGACCCCTTCATGAATCTTAGGATACTTTTCTCTCATTGAAAAACGTATCCCTTTCTGTCGAATTCACTAAGAGAAATCAAATTTCTCTTCAAGTCAGGTACATACCTGACTTCAGTCAATAACCTTATTAACCCATCATGGAGTTTGAATCTCACAGACCCAATACCTGCAATTTTGCAAGATTTGTTGTTTCTCAGCAACACAGATCCACCATCTTGATCACATAGCTCCTCGAACAATTCTCTATTTGGAGTCATGTGCCAAGTGCAACCTGAATCCATAACCCACTCTTTTCTTGAGTCGCCACTTGAAACTATAAGAACATTGGATGAGTCAAAGTCATCTTGAACAATGGTTGTGTTGCCATTACCTACATGATATTTTAGGCTCTCAGGGAACACCTTTCTTATGTGACCCTCCTTCTTACAGTGATAACATCGAATACCAGATGTTTCGCCACTATAAGACTTCTGTTGACTTTTACCTTTCTTCTTGTTGAACTTACCATCCTTTGACAAGAATTTTCCCTTAACGACCAAACCTTCGCCCACCGTCGAAGATTTATGCTCCTTTCGTTCGTTCAAGTCCTTAGAATACAAGAATGATTGAACTTCTTTAAAGGTCAGGGACTCCCTTCCATACAAGAGAGTTCCTTTGAAGTGAGCATGTGTTCTGGGCAAAGCACACATCAGCATCAATGCTTGATCTTCATCATCGATCTTCACATCAATATTTTCAAGACCAAGAATCAACTTGTTGAACATATCCAACTGCTCAACCAACACTTTGTCTTCACTCATCTTGAATGAATACAAAGTTTGCTTCAGGTATAGTCGATTCACCAGAGATTTGGTCATGTACAAACTTTCAAGTTTCACCCATAATTCTGATGTTGCAGTCTCCTTTGATACCTGTTGAAGAACCTTATCACCAAGGCTCAACAATATTGCGTTGTGGGCTTTCTCGATCATGCCCGTCTTTTCTTTTGCCGTTAACGCGGTGTCCATGGCTGCATCACCCTTCAACGCTTTCAAAAAACCCTACTGAACCAGTATGGCTTTCATCTTCAAGCGCTACAGACCGAAGTCGTTCACTCTAGTGAACTTTTCAATCTCATACTTTGTTGAAGGCATCTTCTCCACGCTCACCGCACCAATTTGTTGTGAATCAGATACCTTTAAACAAAGTGTAAAATGGTTTCTTAATGATCAAGAAACACACAAGGGTTAGGGTTAACAAAGATGACAAGGTAAATCAACAAGGAACAACAAGGATTGGTTATTAAACTGATATTCTTTCCTTTCTCTTAGAACAAGATTACAAGTATAAAAGAATAACCAAATAACCTCTCTCTCTTGAAATTATGATTTTATCTTCCTATTTTTCTTTAAGCCAAGATTGAGAAACTAACATCCTATTTATAAGAAAAATAGCATACTAACCTAATGAGTTTTTTTAACAATTACCCATTACAAGCTAACTTAGGGTACAAGCTAACTTAAACACTTGGACTTACAAGCAAGACCCAATCCAATATGCTAACAACCTAGCAATATTGACTAATGCATGTTAGAGCAAACTTGACTACAACGCGCATTATCTTCGACAGCAGCATGCGAAGAGACTTCGACCTCATGCTTAATTCCTATCGAACCAGAAGCTACCTTTCGACCATACTAGAGTTTGATCCAATATCTCACAATTCAAATTTTAATCTCCAAACACTAAAAATATATATTTTTTTAATTTTTATTGGATGTGTGAACAATACAGGGTGTACTGAGCACCCCTCCTCTTTAAAATTCATAAATTTGTGAATTTTTTGCCTTTAAACATTGGACTAAGATCAATTTTAAAAGGAATTATAAATTAACAACTCTAAACTTAACAATATTATTATCTATAACAAGTTTATTTTGTTGAGAAATATTATTGATATGAGCTTTTTTAGAATAAGTACTGCAATTCAAGCTCCATGTAACATTTTACAATTCAAAACATAAAACTCAATTTAATAATAACTAAATATTTTGTCACATACTACCAAACTTTTAATATAGTTGAAAAGTGTGAAAGTGAATTAAAAATATAGACAGTTGAAAAGTGTGAAAGTGAATTATAAATATAGACAAAAACAGGGAGTCTAGGAGTCTAGATTTCACTCATAATAACAAAGACTTCACTCATAATCAACATAATGATAATTTCCACCCTAAAATTGTGTCTTAGGTGATGTATATACTGTATTATGTCAAAATTGGTATACTATTAATGATGAACCTTTTTGGAAAGATCTCCTAGTTGTAGTTTATAGGGGGCCTAATTAAGAATTTGGAACATGCTATTATTGTTTTTCTATCTGTCTCTTACTTTTGTCATCTATTTGCCTCCTATATATGGTGTGCCACCACATTTAATTATGGCCAAGTGCACTTTAAATTTCTCAAAATAACAATATTGCCTCTACACTGGACATTTTTATTTGACCATATGCTTCCATTAACAATGAGTCTGACAAACTTATAAAAGCACTATTAAAATCTTAATGATATTTTTATTGTGATATAAATGTGAGTTAGAAATTGTTAAAAAAATCGAGGCGAGAGAGATTTTATAAATAAGAAAATATATATATATATATATTTTTATAAACAAATATAAAATATATATTGAATCTAAGGAGTACTCAATCCACAGAAAAAGAAATTGCATCCTAAGTACAAAGATATTAGCAATTTCTCGAGACATTCGACACCAAATTAGGATCCAGTCCAACCAATTATGATCCCTTAACACAACTATAGGTGAAAAAAGTAAAGTCTCATTAGTTAAGCATCCCGTATTTTTAGGTTTTCTAAACGAGTGTTTTTAGGCCACTTAATAATATTCTATTTTATAGAGAATAAGTAGGGTGTAAGGCCTCAATTTTTTTGAAATATATGTTAATAACAAAAGAATTTTTTTTTTTTTTAAAAACATAATTTAAAAATATTTTTAGGGGTGCGTCACACATTTTTGAGAACTCAAAAGATTTCCTTCCAGCGTTCGGAGATGTATATTCAGATGCACCCAAAATCACACAAGAATATGCCATTTTGAGATCCACCCCATTTTGAACAAATTATAGTTCAGAGATGCATCTCTGTAATGTTCAGGAGAGTTTTCAGAGATGCATCTTCGAAATGTCTGTCGCTACTGCGAAAATCGGCGCCGGCTGAACAGAAGAGTCGCCACCGCGCGTTATTTATCCCACGGGAGGGAAAGGAAACGCTCAGAGTAAACCTCGCACAACACGGGAAAGGTATGGTCATCGCAACCAAAACCTGGATTCGGGAGTCGGTTACGCAAGGGGAAGGTATTAGCACCCCTCACGTCCGTCGTACTCGACGGGATCCACGCTTGTTTTCGGGTATGGATTGTTATTCTATCTACTCTAAAGGTCAGGGGTTAAAAAGAAAAGAGAATGAAAATAAAATGACTCGGCAAAGTATCGCACTTTATGCCTACGTATTCTCGTCTGGAACGAGAAATCAGAGTCAACGTAGTTCGCCTACCTACGGGAAAGGAGGGGAAGGTTGCTCGCTAGGATATCGCATCCTATGCCTACGTACTTTCATACAGCATGAAAGATCAGAGCAAACGTAGTTCGGGCCACGTACGACACAAGCTTGTCTTGGTTGATTTTATTCCTTCTGAAAAAGGTTTTCTTGACTAGCAGTCCCGGCGGACAAAAATGACGCTTTGATGAGTTCACATTCTTTTACGGAAGAAGTGTCTTTTACTATGTTTAAAATCTTTATGTGTTTTTTCTGTTTGTTTTGAGGAAGAAAGAGACAGAACTCTAACCTACGGTTGCGAAGGGAATCAAACTAACCTAATGTTATCATGCATGGGTTAAGACCTAGTGTCTATCATGCTCCTCTCTTGCACAGAGAGAAACAGAGATCCTACGGGATAGGCAGAAACAGAAACAATATCAGATATATACAGTAAAGCAGTAAAATGCATGGATGCAGCAATACAAGCGAGGCAAGGGAGTCCCGCTCAACCTCGAACCTAGAAAACAATAGGCAAAAGT
This sequence comes from Lathyrus sativus, assembly GCA_963859935.3. Classification (NCBI taxonomy): domain Eukaryota; kingdom Viridiplantae; phylum Streptophyta; class Magnoliopsida; order Fabales; family Fabaceae; genus Lathyrus; species Lathyrus sativus. The sequence goes on from OZ012735.1 coordinate 69,054,007, forward strand.
GAACAGGCTTCACTTTCAACCCAGCAGGGTAAACAGCAAACAATACAACTCAGAAAACCAATCAATACATCAGCAAATAGAAATACAACAGCAAAAGAAACAGCATCAGCAGCTCTGAATCAACAGCTGGCTTCAAGCAAGCTCCACTCAGCTACAGGCTTCAACAAGCATCAATCTCCATCTTCATGACCTTCAGGCAAGGGCTTTGATCATCAGTCTTCCATCTGCAATGGCTTTTCTTCAAGCTCAAACCTCCAGGATGAGGGATTAATCACAAGAGTGAATTGGGTGTTAAGCAATCAGTTGACTACCAAAGGTGGTGAACAGACTGCTCCTAACACAAAGAGACATTTTCTCTCAAGAGTTCTATCTCATAGACACTGTCACCAAGCCTTCCAAAGGAAGGGGGTGAGTGTCTTAGAGAGACTCTGAATCACAGAGAAGAATGGATGCAGACAAGGCAATCCATGTTTGAGAAACAAACTTTCTAATCTAGAGCTCTGCCTAGCTCCTAAACCCTAGTCTCCTCAGCAGCTGCTAGCAAGAACTCCTCCTCAACTCTGACAGTTGATCTTCAATCTCTGGATCTCCAATAGTCTCATCTTCACAACTCTTCAGCTTCCCCAGGGCCCCAGACAAACCCAATACCCAAGCAAGCAAACAATAAACCCCAGAGGGCACACCACACCAGACAATCAGATATACAGACAGTAATAATAGCAGTAGGGGAATCCTGACTTTTTCTAAGGGATCTAGTAACTACCCATAGCCCCTATAGTCCCATAACTAATCTATTCAAACCCTAAGTCCTAGGGGAAATGAAGTCACACTCCTAAGTTGTCACCTAAAACCCTAGTTTTGTACATGATGTTCAAGCATTTATTAATCACCTAAAATTAATCTCCAAAAATGGGAACTAAAATATTTCCACAAGCTTAATATTTCATCTAAACAATATAAAAAGAATGACCAAAAAATATTAAAGCATGTGAGAGAACAAAAATCATAAAAATGATGCATGAAATGAACTATTTAATATGACATTTATTTAGAAAATATGCAAAAAATATGAAATGAAAATAAAAATGCAATTTTATTTTACTATAATATTCTACACATCTCAAAGAAAATATTGTAAAAAAAATGAATTAAAAATGAATTTTTATGCATTTATTATGAATTTTTGAAGATTAGTAAAAATAAAAATGAATTAAGAAATAAAAATGAATGAAATGAATGGGAGAGGGGTGCATTCAGAAATCTCGCCCAGTTATATCCAGGATGGGCCTCATAATGGGGGGGTGCAATTAGCGCTTCTGCTAGGCCCAGAATACACTCAGCATCAATGAAATAGAAAGAAGCGAGCTGGGAGGTGAGAAAAGCATCACAAACACGTTGAATATGGTTTTGGGCCTAAACCTGGGGGTGGGGATAACAAAATCCATTCAGGCCCGCCCGTTTCAATTAATGAAACGGTGCGTTCTGGCCAGTGTAATCTTTCCCTCCAAAACTCAGATCAAATAATAACCATTGGATCGTGCTCCAGGTCAAAGGTCTTACTCACAATAGACGATCCAGATTTCGTCTTCTTCCTCCATTCAACTGAACCTAGGGTTTCATCCCCATGAGACTCCATGCACGAGCTACTTTCCTCCTCTCTGTTCTCCATCTCCAAGCCACGAATCAACATGCCATAAACATGAAAGTTGCTCAGGATTTCTTCCTCTACAATCCTAGGGCATTAATTCACCTTGAAACTCATCACAACAACAAATCCGATCAAGCCAAGGTCTGGACACCATGGAATTCCACTGATATGCATCAACACGATTCTTCCCCAAACTTAACCTAAACTAAACTACAACTAATGGAGATTAACCTGCGCTATCCAACTAACATTATGATGCATTAATTCAAGAGATACAAGCACTAACAGTTTGTTGCACCTGTCACCAACCATCACCAATCCTTTCCAAATTCATCTAAACTAGTCTCCTAACCACCTAGATTGCATCTAAACTAACAACATCATGCCAAACTAACCAGATCAAGCAGTTTGAATGAAAACTTACCTAGTGAGAAATCTTGAGAAACAGCTATGGAAGATGTGGATCTGAAGCTTCTAAGTGTTGGATCTTGATCAATCCTTGAGGTACTTGATTCTGTATGCAATATTTTGGAGCTTCCTTGCTTGAATTATGCTGTTCAATGGAATTTGCAACTTTGATGTTCTTGAATATGGTGCACGAAAATGAATGATAATCACTTGATCCTTGCTTCAATTCTGATCTATGATGAATATTGAATAGGATTGAATTGATTTTGATGAAAGTTGATGAAGAATTTGAGAGATTTGGAATGAAACTTTTGTGAACAAGAATGAGAAATTTGTGGAATTCTTGGTGCAAATGAAGCCAACCCTTGCCAAATTCTCTTTTCATGAATATATAGACCCCAATGGTACATTCTAGATCCATCTTGCACATTTCCTTGTTTTCCAACTTTGGCTCATTTTGATTATGTTTCTTAAAAGGCAAGCAACCATGGATAACTTTCTTTTTTCCTTCTAAACTCAAAAAAGTGTTTGAACCATTGTTCTTAGAATTGTTTTTCCATTCAAAATCATATATTGGAAGTCTCCATTTGGACTTGTAAATCTCCCAAACCATTTTTCACTTTGAAATTATTCACTTTATAAGCCTTTTTAGTTCATATTTTGACCAATCATGCAACTCCATGCTATGAGCTTCTCCAATAACTTGTGACCTTCTTTCTAGACTTAAAATCCCATTTGGAGCAAGTTTGATGTTGTAAGTTTTTCCATTTGAGGCCTCCTTGTATGAGTTTTGGGTATAGGTTAAAATGACCTGTAATTCACAAATGCCCAAAATACCCTTTGCTTGCCAAGACCATAAGTTGAGTTCTCCACATCATATGAAGGCATTCCATACCATTCTAGAAAGCTAAGACAATGAGGAACAATTCTTATGTTGACCAGAAATTCATTTGAAATCTCCTTGAGGGGTAAACGTTGCTTGGAAGACAAGTAACTTTCACAGACAAAAATTCAGACACCCCAGATGACCTGTAACTTGCAAGGACCATAACTTGAGTTCTACAAATCTCCTTGAGGTCTTCCACCACTCAAATTAAAGGTCTTGAGATCCTCTACAAGTTTCATGTTGGCCAAGAAGCCATTTGAAGCTAGCATTTTGACTTATCTTGCTTGGAAATTTGACCTAAACTAGGGGATTTTACAGAGAAACCCTAATTTAGTAACTCCTCTTCTCCTTGATTTCTCTTGAATTCTCCTTGCCATATCTCCATATCCTTCTTCATATGTCCAATGTTGATCCCCACATCTCTCCAATAGCCTTGAATGCTCTTTTAAACCAGTCAATTGACCTAGGGTTGACCTAGGGTTGACCCAGATGAAACCCTAGTTGACTGTCTTCAGTTATAACTATTGTGATCACCTCAACAACTTATTTTCTTCTCCAAATGACTTTTTAAGTCTCTCAAGATGTCTAGATACTCTCCATGCCTTCAACTCACAGCTCACAATCCTCTTGTTGATCCTCAGATACCCTCAGCTAGGAGATGGACTCAAGGCTTGATCTGCTGAACTCTTTACTCTCAAATTCTTTCCTGATGACTTGAATGAGATAGAATTAGGATAATAACCTCATGATAGGCCTCTAGAGATGAGAATAGTGATGGGTCCCCTGTTGAATGACTTGCTATGCTTATGCTATGCAGATAGTTAGTCTATGTACATGACTCTATATGCAAATGCTAATGATAATGAAACATAAACCCAGTGAATAAGGTTGAGCAAATTTTAGGGTGCAACAGCTGCCCCTATTCAAGCGACTTGGACCCGACTGGATGAAGAGCCCGGAGCCTTCAGACATTCGCGGTACGAGACGGTTGAATACTAGTGAAACCAAAAATTTGCCAACCGCAGAAATAAACTGCGCTCTTGCTTGAGGAATGACATTCGTCAGCTGAATCCGACTGTTACAGTAACCCACTGATCTCGCGCGACCGTGTTGGGGATTGTCTTCATCGTTCTGAAGAGGATTCTGTCATCACAACTTGCTTGCTTGTCCACGTTAGGACTCTGTCTGTCATCAACACGAAGAAATCTCAACTAAAACTTGTCCACGTTAGGACTCCACTTACTGTTAACCCAGAAAAATCTCAGCAACTCCGCTGGGGATACCTCGTCTGCATTTCCATAAACTGAATCATCCATGTTAGGAACAATACTCTTCCACGTTAGGAGTAACCTATCCACGTTAGGAATCATCTTCTGTATCTGTCCACGTCAGGACTAACCCTTTCATCTTTCCACGTTAGGAAACAATCTTCTTTCCGCGTCAGGAAAACTATATCGATCTGTCCACGTAAGGACTCCAATACCTCATGACATGTCCGCGTCAGGACTGCTCTTTTTCCACGTAAGGAAAACAACTCTTCTGAACCTGTCCACGTCAGGACTCAACTTTCCTTGCCTCTGTCCACGTAAGGACCCCAATTTTTCCACGTAAGGAATAAATCTTCTTTTGAATCCGTCCGCGTCAGGACTAAACTCTTCCACGTCAGGAATAAACCATTTCTTTCCACGTTAGGAATCAATCTATTTTCCACGTAAGGAATAAACTCGTCTTTCCACGTAAGGAAACCCTTTTTCCTTCCACGTAAGGAATGCTCTTGATATGTCCACGTCAGGACTCTGATCTTTCCACGTAAGGAATACCAACTTCTTCGTGATTTGTCCGCGTCAGGACTCATTTTTCCACGTAAGGAATGTCATCTTAACCTGTCCACGTAAGGACTTCACTTTTTCCACGTCAGGAATACTGTCATTTCCACGATCTTAATCTGTCCACGTAAGGACTACAACCTTTCTACGTTAGGAATCTTTTCTTTCCACGTAAGGAATAATAATTTCTTTGATTTGTCCACGTAAGGACACTGATCTCGTCTTGGTTCGTCCACGTTAGGACTCAGGCGTCTTCGACCTGCTGAGGAAATAAAACTTGTCCACGTGAGGACTCATACCCTCGACCCACTGGGGAAATAACTTGTCCGCGTAAGGACTCACGCGTCTTCGACTTGCTGGGGAAATATCCACGTCAGGACTCACACTTTGCCAACAACACGAAGAAGGATAAATTTGTCCACGTCAGGATTTCACATCCGATCAATACCGAGAAATCAAACCTGTCCACGTTAGGACTAACACGTATCGTCAACCTGAGGAAATGTCCACGTCAGGACTCCACCTTCCAACAGCTCTGAGAAATCGAACCTGCCCACGTTAGGACTAGCACTTCCCATCAGCCCAGGGAAATAGACCTGTCCACGCTAGGACGCCCACTTCTGAAGAAATCCCGCCAATCTAGGAATAAACCGTCCGCGTTAGGACTTGGTTCTTCAATGATCCTCGCCCACAAACTGCTCAGCACTGACGCGACAGCGACTTCGAGATGAACTCTACTGGGGATGTCTGAAAACCAACTATCGGACGCCTGCTCTGCTAACCGGCGGTGGCCTCTGAAATTCTGATTCATGGGATCCGTTGATGACAAACAAACTCTGCCTGGGGATAAGAAGACACTTATCCTGGCCACTCTGGCTAGGGAAAATAAGCGACATTTGCATAAATGACTCTGCTAGAGACAAAGAGGCTCTCATCATGCTGAATCTGTGGGGAATAATGCCAAAGCTGACATTATCGTTGGATGTCTCATGCCTAGATCCTGACCGTTTGGTAATTTATTTGAGCAAGAGCTCTCTCCACCTGAACTGCTGGAGTACAGAAACTGCTTCAGCAAAATAAATGCTGGAAGGATAATGCCGACGCGCCGGGGATAGCCAGATGCTACAGAATTATTCTAGCAAAATAAATGCTGGAAGGGTAATGCCAACTCAGCTGGGAAATTGGGAACTCAAACCAAACGTCTTGTTGAAGCAACCCCCTGCTGGGGAATATGACTCTGCTGGGGAATAGCAGATGCGCCTGGTATGATCGAGCTTCTGCTGGAGAGTGAACTAATATCACACAGTATCTCTGACACAATAAGTGACAGGAACCACCATCGACTCTGCTTGGGAGAGTCATAATCTTCGAATTCCACTGGGAGGAAAGCACTTGCTGAAAAGATAACTTCGCTGGTGATGGAACGACTCTCTTGGGGAAAATTAACTGACTCCACCGGGGGAGAGTGCCTGACCCTGCGGGGAACGATGAACCTGTCTGAATACAGCCTTACGATCTCGGAATCACCAAACTCTGCTGAGGTCGATTAACTTCTCTGGAGCACGTCCTTTGGATAAGCTACGGCTAGCTGGGGAATTCTATTCTTCTTCAGGAAGAACATGCATGACCTGCGTGGGGGACTGAGTCTTTCGTTATCGCAATCCTTTGATCATCCTCCTCGTATGGTTATGAAACCTGCAACAACACAAACAAGACACGACAAGCCTGTGCAATCAAATCAATTCAGGTTAGTGACGTTACACTCAGTCAATTCAAAGCTTTAATGATTGTTGGCAAGGGCCAATGACGTTATACTCGTGCTAGTTTCATCAAACTTAGGCGTTTTATCATGCGCAAAACAATAAAGAACAATCATCAAGTACTGAATAACACATTTTCATTGATTGGGCCCCTGAATGGGCGGAGTTTTTGTACACGGGATGTAACTCCTGAAAAGAGGAAGCCACGCAAAGCAAATATACAAGTAGTCAAGTATTCACAAGAAGCATAAATATTGACAAATTAGATTTTGTACACATGTCGGCAACTGGATGCAGATGAACACCACGAACTGATCCTCCCATGACTCGTCCGACTCTTATACTTTCCCGGTATCCCCACTTCTGAAGAGGTTGTATCCGATAACTGACTTCTCAAGTGCATTCTCCCGCATTGATGCTCATTGAATTCGGACCGCAGTCATTTGCTTTTCACATCCCTAACTTTTGCGTGAACCGCCCTTTACGGGTTTTCAGTTCACCGGGATACCCCTTTTTGCCGAAGCCGCCCAGTGTAGGTTTTCAACTTCGCGGGTGTACATTTTTTCAATTTTATCCCTAACTTTTGCCCGAACCTTTCATTCTGTTTTTGGTTCGCCAGGATGCCCCATTTTTGCCTGGACTCTCCTTTTTTTGTCCAGCGGGTCTATTTTAAGCAAAGTATTTTTTAACTGCGTCCGAATTCACAGGTGACGCAAAGTCTTCCCCGTCCATGGTGGACAACAACAACGCTCCTCCTGAAAAGACCTTACTGACAACGTATGGCCCTTCGTAGTTGGGGGTCCACTTGCCCCTGTGATCTGCTTGCGGCGGGAGAATCCTTTTTAGCACAAGGTCGCCCGTCTGAAAGCTTCGCGGAAGTATCTTCTTGTCGTACGCTTTCTTCATTCGTCTTTGGTATAAACGACCGTATGCCAGAGAAGCTAGCCTCTTCTCATCCATCAAACTCAATTGGTTCAATCTATTCGTTACCCATTCTGCCTCGTCCAGCTGAACGTCTCGCAATACCCTCAGAGAAGGGATCTCAACTTCCAATGGTAATACCGCCTCCATTCCGTATACCAACGAGAATGGAGTTGCCCCGGTTGATGTGCGTACCGTCGTACGATAACCGTGCAAAGCGAAAGGTAGCATCTCGTGCCAATCCTTATAAGTCACCACCATTTTCTGGACAATTTTCTTGATATTCTTATTGGCCGCTTCGACAGCGCCATTCATCTTGGGTCGGTAAGGGGAGGAGTTGTGATGTTCGATCTTGAAATTCTGACAGAGCTCCTTCATCATTTTGTTGTTCAGATTAGAACCGTTATCCGTGATTATCCGCTCGGGGATCCCATATCGGCAAATGATATCTTTCTTGATGAACCTAGCCACCACTTGCTTCGTTACATTTGCGTAAGACGCTGCTTCCACCCACTTGGTGAAATAATCGATTGCTACTAGGATGAACCGATGCCCGTTAGAAGCCGTCGGCTCAATCTTTCCGATCATATCGATTCCCCACATCGAAAATGGCCATGGAGATGACATCACATTTAGAGGACTCGGAGGCACGTGTATTTTGTCAGCATAAATTTGGCACTTGTGGCACTTCCTTGCAAACTTGAAACAATCAGTTTCCATCGTCAGCCAAAAGTAACCTGCCCGCAGCAGCTTTCTCGTCATAGCATGCCCGCCAGCATGCGTGCCAAAGGCACCTTCGTGAATTTCCTCCATGAGAAGCTTTGCCTCTTTCTCGTCTACACACCGCAACAACACCAAATCGTGGTTTCTTCTGTATAAGACGCCATCTGGGTTCAGATAGAAACTACCCGCTAATCTCCTGAGAGTCTTCTGATCTTGACTGGATGCCCCAGCCGGATACTCTTTATTCTTCAGGAAATTAAGGATATCAAAATACCACGGTTTGCCATCAGACGCTTCATCAATAGCAAATACATAAGCTGGCCTGTCCAACCGAGAGATAGTGATCTGGGGAGCTTCGTTCCAGAAATTGACTTTGTACATGGAAGACAAAGTGGCAAGGGCGTCAGCCATTTGATTTTCTGCCCGCGGCACGTGATGCAACTCAACCTTGTCGAAGAAAGGCAACAATCTCCTTGCATAATTCATATAATGTATCAAATTGGGCTGCCGTGTCTCCCATTCCCCTTTGATCTGATTCACTACCAGAGCTGAGTCTCCGTATACGTCTAAATGTTTGATTCGCAAATCAATGGCTTCTTCAAGCCCCATTATACAAGCTTCGTATTCGGCCTCGTTGTTAGTAACGGCAAAGGTCAATCGGGCAGTAAACGGGATGTGCGACCCGTGCGGCGTAGTGATAATTGCCCCTATTCCGCTACCGTAAGCATTCACAGCTCCGTCAAATATCATCTTCCACTGGGACCCCGGCTCTGGTCCTTCGTCTGGCAACGGCTCTTCACAATCCTTCATCTTGAGATACATGATATCCTCGTCAGGAAAATCGAATCTCATTGATTGGTACTCTTCAATAGGCTGCTCCGCCAGATACTCAGACAGCACACTCCCCTTTATCGCCTTTTGCGAGACGTATTGAATATCGTATTCAGTCAAGACCATCTGCCACCGGGCAATTCTACCTGACAACGCCTGCTTTTCGAATATATATTTGATTGGATCCATCTTCGAGATGAGCATGGTAGTATGATTCAGCATGTACTGCCTCAAACGCTTGGCGGCCCAGGCTAGCGCGCAACAAGTTTTCTCCAGCATTGAGTATCGAGCTTCACAGTCTGTAAATTTCTTACTCAAGTAATAGATTGCATGCTCTTTTCTCCCTGTCTCGTCGTGTTGACCGAGAACACAACCCATGCTCCCCTCAAGAACCGTCAAATACATTATCAAGGGTCTACCTGCCACTGGGGGTATCAAAATAGGAGGCTCCTGCAGATACTTCTTTATTTTGTCAAACGCCTTTTGACAATTTTCGTTCCACGTTACAGCTTGATCTTTCTTCAACAGCTTGAATAATGGTTCACACGTGGCAGTTAGGTGAGATATGAACCGGGCAATGTAGTTCAATCTCCCTAAGAACCCGCGCACCTCTTTCTCTGTTTTAGGCGTCGGCATTTCTTGAATCGCTTTTATTTTAGCAGGATCGACCTCTATTCCTCTTTCGCTTACGATAAACCCCAGCAGTTTACCCGATCTCACCCCGAAGGTGCATTTGTTAGGGTTCAGCCTCAGCCTGAACTTCCTAAGCCTTCTAAACAACTTCAACAGATTCACCAGATGCTCTTCCTCCGTCTGGGATTTGGCAATCATATCGTCAACATAAACTTCGATCTCTTTATGCATCATGTCATGAAAGAGAGTCGTCATCGCACGCTGATATGTTGCCCCAGCATTTTTCAAACCAAAGGGCATCACTTTGTAGCAAAATGTTCCCCAAGGCGTTATGAAAGTAGTCTTCTCCATATCCTCTGGCGCCATTTTAATCTGATTATAGCCTGAAAAGCCGTCCATGAAGGAGAATACAGAGTACTGAGCAGTATTATCAACTAACACGTCAATATGAGGAAGTGGAAAATCGTCTTTTGGGCTTGCTTTATTCAAATCTCTATAATCCACGCACATTCGAACCTTGCCATCTTTCTTTGGCACTGGTACGATGTTAGCAACCCATGAAGGATACTTCGTCACAGCCAGGAAACCAGCGTCCCACTGTTTTTGAACCTCCTCTTTGATCTTCATTGCCATATCTGGACGAGTTCTGCGAAGCTTTTGTTTGACTGGCGGGCAGTCTTCTTTCAGTGGCAGGCGATGCACAACCATATCTGTATCGAGCCCTGGCATATCTTGATACGACCAAGCGAATACATCATTGTACTCTCGAAGCATTTCAACCAGTTTTCGCTTGATATCACTCTGCAGTGCGGCTCCGATACGAATATTCTTCTCAACCCCTTCCGACCCCAAATTGATAATTTCGATAACCTCGTCGTGAGGCAGAATGGCTCTTTCCTCTTGCTTCACCAACCAAGACAGTTCTTCAGGAACGTCGCTATCTTCGACAACCTCTTCTTCGGTCTGGAATACCGGGTGCTCGAAGTCGGGACGAGTCATAGGTGGCTCAAGGATGTCATCTGAAAATGTTATCCTGCAAAATCAATGGTTAAGTGCTTCAAAATGCGTATAAAGCGAATAACCACATTGCCATTTTATTAAAAAATATAAAACAGGAAAGACAGGGATTACAGTACTTGCACATGAAAAAACGCCATTTATTTAATGATTAACGCGCAATGTTTATAACAACACAGCCCTAAGCAAATCCTGATGCCCCGGGCAAGACATCAGATTATTCAACAATTAATAAAGCAAAGCATTACTGTTTAAAAGTCACAGGAACAAGTTCCTGAATAGACCAGTTGCACAGTCCTTGTCCTGGCGTGCTTGGCTGAATCCAGGCATCCATATCGCAGTCGCTGTCCCCTTCATCGGACTCTGAAGCAGCATTGACAGATTCATGGCATACTCCACTGGCAGAGATGGTGATTGACTTTCTGAAATGAGGGGCCCCCACAGAAGGAGTTGATGACGACGGTCTGTACCCCAGTCCGAACCGGTCCATTTTCACAGGAATGTCCAACACTTTACCCCAGCCTTTGGCTTCTCCTGCTTCCACTAGCGCTCGAGCCTCTTTATACGAAGAAACAGCTATCTCTGGCACTTTGCTTGGCCTGGGACCCTTGTCCTTTATGCGCAAACCTTCGAATGCCTGGCATGGCGTCTCATGGATCTCCCCGTCGACTTCCACATATTTAAACGAAGAAAGATGGCTGACCAGGATGTCTTCTTCTCCGCACACGGTGACTACACTGTCTCCGACCATATACTTTAACTTCTGATGCAGGGTAGACGTGACTGCCCCTGCCCCGTGAATCCAAGGTCTTCCCAGCAAGCAGCTGTACGCAGGCTGTATATCCATGATATAAAACTCCGTTGCAAACACTTCCGGCCCCACTTGCAGAGGCAAGGTAATTGATCCGAAGACTGTTCTCCGCGTGCCGTCAAACGCTCTGACTACCAAATCGCTGGGTGTACACAAAATCCCTCGAACATCCAGCTTCATCATAGCCTTCTTAGGCAGCACATTCAAAGACGATCCAGTGTCAACCAGTACGTGCGACATTGTCGACCCTCTGCACTCAACAGATACATGTAATGCCATATTATGATCCCTTCCTTTCGGAGTCAAGTCAAAATCAGTAAAGCCCAGACTGTGGCCTGCATTCACGTGTGCCAATACTCCTTCTAGCTGGTTTACGGAGACATCCTGTGGTACAAAAGAAGTGTCCAGGACTTTCAGCAAAGCGTTTCGGTGAGCCTCTGAACACAACAGCAATGACAGAATAGATATTTTGGACGGTGTCTGCTGTAGATGCTCCACAATTTTATAATCGCTTTTCCGAATCAAGCGCATGAATTCCTCTACATCTTTCGATGCTGCTTCTTTTTCACTTGCTTGTACCGGAACGTTCTCAACTGCTTTCCCTTTTCCTTTCGCTAGCCTTTCGGCCTCTACTTCAGGTGATATAAAGATCCTGCCGCTCCTCGTCATGCCTCCTAGGCCAACAACATTATCCACAACCTCCGCTGACTGCTTGTTAACATCGATTTTAATCCCGTCACAATACACCTCTAGCCCATACGACCATGGGACTGCTTTCGTGCTCTCATACGGGATTGGCCCGGCTTTAGCTATGGTAATCGGTGGTCGCTGAGCTGGTGCTGAAATAGTGATCGTCTTCCTAGGAATTGTCACTGTGGCCACATCACTCCGATTATCCACTACTGCCCCTGCAGGCTCATCAGTTGCTGTTCTATCAAACTGCAATACGCCATCATCAATTAAGGCCTGAATGCCTTTCTTCAGATCCTCACACCCCCCAGACAGGGCCCAACAGTCTAAACAGTACTCATTACAACCCGGGTAAACACCTCCTTGCAACAGTCGACTCTTTATCTCGCCCAGCGGCGTCTTTAAATCTTCAACATTCATAATCAGATTCAGACCTTCCTCAGTCAGCACGGCATTCGCCCCATGATTAGGCATGGGTTTCTGGACTATATTCGGAACTGTCGTTCCGAAGTTGATAGACTTGTTGTCCAAAAGATCCTGTACAACGTGCTTAAAAGCATGACAACCTTCGATATCATGGCCCGGGGCCCCAGAATGAAACTCGCAGTGCCTATTTGCATCATAGCCGAACGGGGGAGTCCCCGTGATCGGTGCCAAGGTTCTTTTCTCCACCAGATTCAATCCCAACAAAGTCTGCAACAAATCAGCATAGTTAGAGGGAGGTTTCTCGAACACCCTTCTCGGCTTACCACCCTGGAATTTCCGTTGAGCTTGCTGTGCCCCCTGCTGAGGCTGCTGCTGCTGTGGCATTGGTTGCTGCTGAACCGGTTGTTGTTGCTGGATTGGTTGTTGCTGATAGGGGATAGTAACACTCGACACTTGCTGCGGCTGACGATATTGATTTCTTCCCCTGCCTCGGCCTCGGCCTCGGCCTCCAAATACAGCGCTAGCTTCGCCCTGACGGCGCCCCCCATAAGCTTTCTTATTACTGCCAGATGCAGTTGATTCATCGACTTGGAACTTTCCTTGCTTAATGTTCCGCTCAATCTTTTCACCCATCAGAATCAGGTCTAAAAAACTGGCCAGAGACGTATGAAACAGCATGTCATGAAACAGCCCGGTGAATGTGCCGACAAACATATCATTCATTTCTTTATCCTCCACAGGAGGACGGACCCTGGCAGCCATATCGCGCCACCTTTGCGCGTATTCTTTAAAACTCTCCCCCTTCTTCTGCGAAAGCCCGACCAACTGGACCCGATTAGGCGCCAGATCGCTGTTATACTTGTAATGGGCTACGAACGCCTCCGCCAATTGCTTCCAAGTCTTGATATCGGTTGGCTCCAACCCCATGTACCACTCTAAGGAAGGGCCCGATAGACTATCCTGAAAGAAATGCATGAGCATTCTTTCATCAGTGGAGTATGCAGACATCTTTCTGTAATAAGCTCGTACATGCACCTTCGGACATGTGTCTCCTTTGTACTTATCGAACGCAGGCGCTTTGAATTTAATCGGCACCCTCAAGCCAGGTACCAAGCCCATAGTTGCCATGTCCAATCCCACAGCACTCTGATTTAGGACTCCCTTCATTTGCTCTTCCAGCATTCTAATCTTTTGAGAATCATCCATCGGCCCTTCAAAACCTCCCCCAGAGAAGGCGTCCTCCTGTTGATCCTCTTGCCACATACCGTTTCCAGCCCCGTATCCATCATATGCATTATTACGTCCAGCTCTGACCTGGTTCATCCCCGGAACTCGGCCTCTGTTGCCGTACCCTTGAACACCTCCAGCAGGACCTCCAGCCATAAATCCAGTACCATTTCCGTTGCCAAAGCCTCCGTAACCCTGATTGACCATACCATAACCATCTTGCCCAAAGCCTTGAGCATTAAAGCCATACTTGCCAGCGTTGTCGAATCCCTGATCGTTGAATCCGAACCCAGTATTGACAAAGCCATTGCCTCCGAGATTATCTCCCAAATTGACATCACCCAGCCCAGCATTATGGACAGCATTTTCATTTCCAACTCCGACGTTACCATTCACAGCAGTGGTAGCGTTGTTGACGTTAGCGGCAGGTATATTGACCACGGGCGGAGCCACTGGCGTAGGAGTGCCGTCTCCATGAGCAGTATCAACCCGGACAGACTGATGATCTTCGTTACCATGACCAGCGTTGCGAGCCAACAGAGGCTGGACCATGGCCTGCAAATTCTCTTGCCCTTTTGCTATAGCCTCCATGGTTTGCATGAAGAGGGCGAGCTTCTCGCGTACATCCTGCATCTCGTTCTGAATTTGGTCCATGACTTTTCGACAGTTGGAGCGTGTAGAATAGCGGTGCGGATGTTGATCTGGAATCCTGTTAAGTACCTGATACAGAGCAAGAGATAAGACACCATTCAAAGATTACCTGTTATGTAATATGAGTATGAATGCAATGCAATGTGTCTGTGCATTAGGGAAGTTCATTCCCCAGTTCTAGTGCGAAGGTGCCGGTGCAGTGACAGTACTGACAATAAGAATACCGGAGCTGAATCATAGAAAGCCTCATATATTGCAGAGAGAATCAATAAGCCCAGGGTACAATATCACTGAGAGTACAAAGAAGGCATGACCTCAACCAACAATCCTGGTGATGGCCAGCACTATGCAAATAAAGCATACAAATAATGGAATGATCAAATCCTCCCAAAAGTCTGGTACTCCTCTATCAGCTTCTTGGTCTCCGGATGGCCTGGTCGATCAAGCAGCCCTTCAACAAGCAGGTTTCTCCTCTTAAGGACACGGCGTACGTCTTCAGCAGTTTCTTCCCATGTTGCTTCTCCGAAGCAATCTTCTAGCTTTCGCTTCTGAGATACCGCTTCGTCTCTGGATTTGATTGCCTTGTTCAGTGCATGCTGGACACTATACCGATTCATCACTTCTTCCTCACACTTCTTGATGCTAGACTTCAACTTCTCTTCAAGATCGGAAATTTGCTGCTTCAGCTTATCTTCCCTCTTCTTGTTGTTGGTGAGTGTAGCATTCCAAGTCTTATTGCAAGAAGATATCTCTCGGTGTGCTGCGTCGAGCGCTTTCTTCTTGGCTTCCAGCATGTCATGGGAACTTCTGAACTCTTGCCCCAGACGTTCGCGCTTTTTCTTTTCCTCGGTCAACTCGGCTCCTAACCTGTTTACCAGCTCAATCTGTTGTTGGAAAGCATATACGGCCTTGTTTTTCTCGCTGCGCACTTGGGCTAACTCTTGCTCTAACCCTTCGTTAATCTTCATCAAGGCTTCTTTCTCCCTCACAACCTGCTCATAGACTTCTCTAGAAACAGTAGTTGGCTCTTCTACCGGAACGGAAACAAGAATTGGTGCATCTGGAAACGGCATCTTCAACTGACTAGCCCTCTCCTGAATCCAAACACTATAAGGTGCATAGGCCTGACAGTCATTCTTTCCTAACAACGGCTTCCCTTTGCGGTTAATACGCGTCCAGGCACGTCGCAACTTGGCTAATAACTCCCCCTTCACGTCACCGGTGAAGTACAGAGATTCCTGTACTTCTTCCTCTTGAGGTGGATTCTTCAGCGCATATCCGAACTGGCGAATGAATAGAGAAGGGTTGTAATTGATACACCCTTTTCTTCCTATCAACGGCACATTGGGGTACCCAGAACAACTGAAGATGAGCTCGGATCCCAACAAATCTCTATCAAACCACTCCATATCTTCCGACGATAGCCTCATCAGACGCTCTGGCCAACCAACTGGAGCTGTAGTCTCTGCAGCAGATCCTCTCTTAGGAAGGTGACTCTCAAACCACATACTCAATAAGGGTACACAAAGATGAACATTCTTCCCTCTTCCCTTCTCATTCTTGTAATGCAGTGAGTGGTAGAGATCTCCGAGTAAAGTAGGTACAGGATTACCAGCAGCAAACAAGTAGAAGGCATCGAAGTCCACAAAATCCGGTATGTTGGGGAACAGTACTATGCCATAAATGCACAAGGCCAACACAGCATTGAAAGCAACCCAGCACCCATTCTTGGCGTACTCTTGGGCTTTACCCACTAAGAACTGAAATGAGAAGCCTGGAACTCCACGGGAAACAGTAGTCACAAGTTCAGAAGCATCAATATGCAAGGCTTTTGCCAATTCCTCCGGCTTAGGTTTGGTATCATAATGAATGAATGGAACCTGATTCTGCACGGGCAGCTCAACATACTCAGCGTATTCCTCCAGGGTTGGTCCCATAATAAAGTCAGAGAACGTGAAGCACCTCAAAGCAGGGTCGTAGAATTGCATCAAAGCATACAGCCCATCTAACTCTACCTCTGTAGGTTTGCACACCAATCTCAGTAATCTACCATAGCTCATCCGGAAACTCCTACGAACACCCTCATCAGCAAGAGAGATCAACCCGAGTAAAGGAACAATATCAGGCGTAGGCAATTTGTAAGCAACCGTTCTCCTTAAGCTAGTCATGATCAAACACTCAGAAGTCTGGGCACTAGAACTAGGGAAAGGCAAATGCACCTGCAGCACAGACACACGTTAGTGAAATGCAAATGGTAATGGATATGCAAGCAATGCAATGCAAGTAACATTCAACAGGGATCAGAGCTGCAGCTGAATAGCCTAAACCCAATCAAGAAAGGTCTCAGATAGACCATCCAGAAGTCATCAAACCCTGGTCTCAGATAGACCTAAAAATAAAACTCCAACACTGGTCTCTGACAGACCTCAAACCATAACTCACTGGTCTCTGATAGACCTCAAATCACATCCATAATTGGTCTCTGACAGACCTCAAAACACCTCTCCAAGTGGTCTCTGACAGACCTCAGAACACGTCTCCAAATGGTCTCTGACAGACCTCAGAACACATCTCCAAATGGTCTCTGACAGACCTCAGAACACATCTCCAAATGGTCTCTGACAGACCTCATAACTCATCTCCGAATGGTCTCTGACAGACCTCATAACTCTCCATAAATAACCAGGATCTCTGATCGAGAAATAACCGGTATTTGAAGGTCTGGTTACCTGCATAACCCTGAATCCCCTCACAGGTGGGTGGCCCTATAACTGGCACAAAGTACGGCATCCTATGCGGTCGTCGGCGTCACAGACTTTCAGGGTTGATGATACGATTCCCAGAAGGAGTGGCATCATCAATTCCTGAAGAGGCCTCACTTAGCCAACTTCCAAATGATCAGTCCCCAGAGTCGACAATCCAACTAACCAGCAACCCACGCCAACCAAAGGAAGGGGCAGGAGGTCAACCAGAGGAACCTCGTCTGAGTGTAGATTTCATGGGACACCAAAGCAAGCAAAGCAAGCGGGCGCCCACTAATTTCTACTCTAATTCTAGGTGCACTCAAGCCCAGGTCCGGCTTATCTCTCAATATCAGAACACCCGTCACACCCCAGATACAGCAACAATAATCAATATATAAAGCTGAAAATACAAGGCTAGAAATATAAAATAACTCCATACAAAATCCTCGACGGGAAAACAAGCGTTAGGATTGACTCTCTTAAGGGACGTTGGATCCCAAATGCATAAGAACCATCGCAGTCCTTAGCAGCCAGGGGACGTTGGATCCCCAGCAAAGTCGCCAGCTGTCGCTACTGCGAAAATCGGCGCCGGCTGAACAGAAGAGTCGCCACCGCGCGTTATTTATCCCACGGGAGGGAAAGGAAACGCTCAGAGTAAACCTCGCACAACACGGGAAAGGTATGGTCATCGCAACCAAAACCTGGATTCGGGAGTCGGTTACGCAAGGGGAAGGTATTAGCACCCCTCACGTCCGTCGTACTCGACGGGATCCACGCTTGTTTTCGGGTATGGATTGTTATTCTATCTACTCTAAAGGTCAGGGGTTAAAAAGAAAAGAGAATGAAAATAAAATGACTCGGCAAAGTATCGCACTTTATGCCTACGTATTCTCGTCTGGAACGAGAAATCAGAGTCAACGTAGTTCGCCTACCTACGGGAAAGGAGGGGAAGGTTGCTCGCTAGGATATCGCATCCTATGCCTACGTACTTTCATACAGCATGAAAGATCAGAGCAAACGTAGTTCGGGCCACGTACGACACAAGCTTGTCTTGGTTGATTTTATTCCTTCTGAAAAAGGTTTTCTTGACTAGCAGTCCCGGCGGACAAAAATGACGCTTTGATGAGTTCACATTCTTTTACGGAAGAAGTGTCTTTTACTATGTTTAAAATCTTTATGTGTTTTTTCTGTTTGTTTTGAGGAAGAAAGAGACAGAACTCTAACCTACGGTTGCGAAGGGAATCAAACTAACCTAATGTTATCATGCATGGGTTAAGACCTAGTGTCTATCATGCTCCTCTCTTGCACAGAGAGAAACAGAGATCCTACGGGATAGGCAGAAACAGAAACAATATCAGATATATACAGTAAAGCAGTAAAATGCATGGATGCAGCAATACAAGCGAGGCAAGGGAGTCCCGCTCAACCTCGAACCTAGAAAACAATAGGCAAAAGTGAACAGGCTTCACTTTCAACCCAGCAGGGTAAACAGCAAACAATACAACTCAGAAAACCAATCAATACATCAGCAAATAGAAATACAACAGCAAAAGAAACAGCATCAGCAGCTCTGAATCAACAGCTGGCTTCAAGCAAGCTCCACTCAGCTACAGGCTTCAACAAGCATCAATCTCCATCTTCATGACCTTCAGGCAAGGGCTTTGATCATCAGTCTTCCATCTGCAATGGCTTTTCTTCAAGCTCAAACCTCCAGGATGAGGGATTAATCACAAGAGTGAATTGGGTGTTAAGCAATCAGTTGACTACCAAAGGTGGTGAACAGACTGCTCCTAACACAAAGAGACATTTTCTCTCAAGAGTTCTATCTCATAGACACTGTCACCAAGCCTTCCAAAGGAAGGGGGTGAGTGTCTTAGAGAGACTCTGAATCACAGAGAAGAATGGATGCAGACAAGGCAATCCATGTTTGAGAAACAAACTTTCTAATCTAGAGCTCTGCCTAGCTCCTAAACCCTAGTCTCCTCAGCAGCTGCTAGCAAGAACTCCTCCTCAACTCTGACAGTTGATCTTCAATCTCTGGATCTCCAATAGTCTCATCTTCACAACTCTTCAGCTTCCCCAGGGCCCCAGACAAACCCAATACCCAAGCAAGCAAACAATAAACCCCAGAGGGCACACCACACCAGACAATCAGATATACAGACAGTAATAATAGCAGTAGGGGAATCCTGACTTTTTCTAAGGGATCTAGTAACTACCCATAGCCCCTATAGTCCCATAACTAATCTATTCAAACCCTAAGTCCTAGGGGAAATGAAGTCACACTCCTAAGTTGTCACCTAAAACCCTAGTTTTGTACATGATGTTCAAGCATTTATTAATCACCTAAAATTAATCTCCAAAAATGGGAACTAAAATATTTCCACAAGCTTAATATTTCATCTAAACAATATAAAAAGAATGACCAAAAAATATTAAAGCATGTGAGAGAACAAAAATCATAAAAATGATGCATGAAATGAACTATTTAATATGACATTTATTTAGAAAATATGCAAAAAATATGAAATGAAAATAAAAATGCAATTTTATTTTACTATAATATTCTACACATCTCAAAGAAAATATTGTAAAAAAAATGAATTAAAAATGAATTTTTATGCATTTATTATGAATTTTTGAAGATTAGTAAAAATAAAAATGAATTAAGAAATAAAAATGAATGAAATGAATGGGAGAGGGGTGCATTCAGAAATCTCGCCCAGTTATATCCAGGATGGGCCTCATAATGGGGGGGTGCAATTAGCGCTTCTGCTAGGCCCAGAATACACTCAGCATCAATGAAATAGAAAGAAGCGAGCTGGGAGGTGAGAAAAGCATCACAAACACGTTGAATATGGTTTTGGGCCTAAACCTGGGGGTGGGGATAACAAAATCCATTCAGGCCCGCCCGTTTCAATTAATGAAACGGTGCGTTCTGGCCAGTGTAATCTTTCCCTCCAAAACTCAGATCAAATAATAACCATTGGATCGTGCTCCAGGTCAAAGGTCTTACTCACAATAGACGATCCAGATTTCGTCTTCTTCCTCCATTCAACTGAACCTAGGGTTTCATCCCCATGAGACTCCATGCACGAGCTACTTTCCTCCTCTCTGTTCTCCATCTCCAAGCCACGAATCAACATGCCATAAACATGAAAGTTGCTCAGGATTTCTTCCTCTACAATCCTAGGGCATTAATTCACCTTGAAACTCATCACAACAACAAATCCGATCAAGCCAAGGTCTGGACACCATGGAATTCCACTGATATGCATCAACACGATTCTTCCCCAAACTTAACCTAAACTAAACTACAACTAATGGAGATTAACCTGCGCTATCCAACTAACATTATGATGCATTAATTCAAGAGATACAAGCACTAACAGTTTGTTGCACCTGTCACCAACCATCACCAATCCTTTCCAAATTCATCTAAACTAGTCTCCTAACCACCTAGATTGCATCTAAACTAACAACATCATGCCAAACTAACCAGATCAAGCAGTTTGAATGAAAACTTACCTAGTGAGAAATCTTGAGAAACAGCTATGGAAGATGTGGATCTGAAGCTTCTAAGTGTTGGATCTTGATCAATCCTTGAGGTACTTGATTCTGTATGCAATATTTTGGAGCTTCCTTGCTTGAATTATGCTGTTCAATGGAATTTGCAACTTTGATGTTCTTGAATATGGTGCACGAAAATGAATGATAATCACTTGATCCTTGCTTCAATTCTGATCTATGATGAATATTGAATAGGATTGAATTGATTTTGATGAAAGTTGATGAAGAATTTGAGAGATTTGGAATGAAACTTTTGTGAACAAGAATGAGAAATTTGTGGAATTCTTGGTGCAAATGAAGCCAACCCTTGCCAAATTCTCTTTTCATGAATATATAGACCCCAATGGTACATTCTAGATCCATCTTGCACATTTCCTTGTTTTCCAACTTTGGCTCATTTTGATTATGTTTCTTAAAAGGCAAGCAACCATGGATAACTTTCTTTTTTCCTTCTAAACTCAAAAAAGTGTTTGAACCATTGTTCTTAGAATTGTTTTTCCATTCAAAATCATATATTGGAAGTCTCCATTTGGACTTGTAAATCTCCCAAACCATTTTTCACTTTGAAATTATTCACTTTATAAGCCTTTTTAGTTCATATTTTGACCAATCATGCAACTCCATGCTATGAGCTTCTCCAATAACTTGTGACCTTCTTTCTAGACTTAAAATCCCATTTGGAGCAAGTTTGATGTTGTAAGTTTTTCCATTTGAGGCCTCCTTGTATGAGTTTTGGGTATAGGTTAAAATGACCTGTAATTCACAAATGCCCAAAATACCCTTTGCTTGCCAAGACCATAAGTTGAGTTCTCCACATCATATGAAGGCATTCCATACCATTCTAGAAAGCTAAGACAATGAGGAACAATTCTTATGTTGACCAGAAATTCATTTGAAATCTCCTTGAGGGGTAAAAGTTGCTTGGAAGACAAGTAACTTTCACAGACAAAAATTCAGACACCCCAGATGACCTGTAACTTGCAAGGACCATAACTTGAGTTCTACAAATCTCCTTGAGGTCTTCCACCACTCAAATTAAAGGTCTTGAGATCCTCTACAAGTTTCATGTTGGCCAAGAAGCCATTTGAAGCTAGCATTTTGACTTATCTTGCTTGGAAATTTGACCTAAACTAGGGGATTTTACAGAGAAACCCTAATTTAGTAACTCCTCTTCTCCTTGATTTCTCTTGAATTCTCCTTGCCATATCTCCATATCCTTCTTCATATGTCCAATGTTGATCCCCACATCTCTCCAATAGCCTTGAATGCTCTTTTAAACCAGTCAATTGACCTAGGGTTGACCTAGGGTTGACCCAGATGAAACCCTAGTTGACTGTCTTCAGTTATAACTATTGTGATCACCTCAACAACTTATTTTCTTCTCCAAATGACTTTTTAAGTCTCTCAAGATGTCTAGATACTCTCCATGCCTTCAACTCACAGCTCACAATCCTCTTGTTGATCCTCAGATACCCTCAGCTAGGAGATGGACTCAAGGCTTGATCTGCTGAACTCTTTACTCTCAAATTCTTTCCTGATGACTTGAATGAGATAGAATTAGGATAATAACCTCATGATAGGCCTCTAGAGATGAGAATAGTGATGGGTCCCCTGTTGAATGACTTGCTATGCTTATGCTATGCAGATAGTTAGTCTATGTACATGACTCTATATGCAAATGCTAATGATAATGAAACATAAACCCAGTGAATAAGGTTGAGCAAATTTTAGGGTGCAACAATGTCTCATGGATGATTTCAGAGCAACACCATTGCCCAAACATTGTAATTTTTTTAGGGCAAGTTATATTAAAATGAGATAAAAGTAAAAAGTCATATATTAATTAAAGTAAATCCTAACAGTCAAGACAATACATAACATTTGTCTGAAGATACAAGAAAAACACATCAAACATAAACCACAAGGTATGTTTAAGCCTCTGCCTTCTCCTCCACCTATACTGCACAACATTCTGTAACTCGGCAATCATGCCCTACACGAGGACAAATTGGGGATGCCATCCTCAAAGAGTCATGTCTCTATTTTTGTTCTACCCATCTCCATAACACGCCGACAGACTGTAACATCCTAAACCTCGATACTTATATATTAAGCTTTGCATGACAATTTAAGGTGTCTCCAACGACAAAACCTTTAATAAATCAAACATTTAACAAACACACAGCAGAAATATCAACTTCATACAACACCTCTCATCACACGTTCACCTTCACTTAAGGTATCATTGTGGTAGTATCGATCTTATTTCAATTAAATAAAATAACATAACTTAGACGTTTGGTCTCAACTTCATATTATAATAAACTGTTTTCAAGATAAAGGGTTATCATATTCAATTCTTTAACAACTTCAACATAAACCGAATAAAAATAATTAAACTCCAACAAAACATAATAAGCAACCAAACGTCCTCAACCCCGATGTTACAGGATCAGAGCAAGACTTCTAAACAGCGATAAATCAATGAAGTAACTCCATGAGCTAACTTCCATTTACTGTAGCAAACTTTACTCTTGAGTATCTGAAAGATGTACATGGAGGACAACATGAAATCAAAGGGGGTGAAACAAAAAACTAATATAAAAAGTGTAAATAATGCTAAGGTAAAAAAGCACACAATAAGCACACATTCATTACACAATCAACACTAACATATTCTCACACCCAATCATGACAACATTTATATATTCTCTATCAATCCATGACATCATGAAAGATCAACTACATATGCAAACATATATGCAATGTACTTTACAACTGAGTCATTATGCATGTGGTACCATTCATGAACACTCAGATTCATCTCGCTCCCGATCTCCACCATAGAACCAGAGCACACTAAATCGTTACCATCACCATATGTAACGCTTCACCAATCTCCACCTGAGACGGACTACTCGCTCCCGATCCCCACCATAGGACCAAAGCATACAAAATTTGGAAGGGAGTCTATACACCATGATGCATGACTCTCAATAACATGCATTTTCACCAAAATGTCCACCAAAAGAATTACCAAATTGGTAGTCCTTTCTCCCCCATTACCTTAGATTTTTCAACAAGATGCCACTTAAAGCTCTAACAATGGAGTCTTCCTTTAGCCCTAGCCTTTGCCTCTTCTCACCATAAAATTATATTTTTACATAAATTTCTCCAAACTCTCTTACTTCAAATATAAATTAGGGTTTTCTACACACTTATTTCTAATTACCTTGTTAACCCTCAATTTTCTTAACTCACACTATTGCCCCCAACTCCCTAACTCCTTGCTCCCCTCTATTTCTCCAAGTTCTCCATATTGACTAAATTCTATCATTTTACTATTTTATTTAATTAGTTTGAATAAAATTCTATTTACTTTAATAATTAATTAAAATTCTAATTAATTCTAAACAACTATGCTAAACTCTTACTCTCTCTAGACCTCTACCTCAAGGATACTTACCCCCACAATCATACAATAAATAATTAAAATACTAATTAATCAAATAAAATTCTAAACAGTCCAATTAAATTAATTAATCAAATTTAGGGTGTTACAACTCTCCCTCACTTAGAAAAAAATTTTCCTTCGAAAATTACCTAAAGGAAACAGAGTGGGATACGACTCTCTCATCCGAATCTCCATCTCCCAAGTTATGCTTCCACCAGTTGGTCCTACCCATACTACCTTCACCAAGGCAATCTTCTTACTATGCAACTGTTTCACTTTTCGATCCTCTATCTGCATGGGCAATGTCTCAACAGTCTGGTTCTCTCTCACCTATATATCGTCCACTTGGATCACATGAGACAGATCTAGAATGTATCTCCTCAACTAAGACACGTGAAACATATCATGAAGATTCGCAAGTGGCAATGGAAAAACAATCTGATAGGCCACCTCTCCCAACCTCTGCAAGATCTGATATGGACCAATAAAATGCGACGTGAGCTTTCGAGACTTCAAAGCTCGATCGACACCATGGTCTCCCTCTTAGAACAAAAGTGTTTTCATCCTCTTATCATGCTAACTCTTCTGGAGACTCTGTGAAGCTTTCATCTTCTCTTGAATCATCTTGATCTTTTTAGAAGTTTGTTGCATAATCTTAGGTCTAATCACCGCACTCTCGATAAATTTATACCAACACAGAGGTGTCATACACCTCATACCATATAACGCCTCAAACGGGGCCATCCAAATACTTGAGCGGAAATTGTTATTATAAGTGAACTCAAGCAGCGACAAGTAGTTATCCCAATCACCTCCTTGTTATAACACACAAGCCCTCAACAGATCTTCAAAGGATTTGATAATTCTTTCCGTCTGAACATCTACTGTGGATGATAAGCAAAACTCAACTTCTGCTTAAAACCTAACGCCTCTTACAAACTGTGCCAAAACCTCAACGTGAACCTGAGATCTCTATTTGACACGATGCTAGACTGAATACTATACAAGCTAACAGTGTTCTCAATGTACAACTCAACCAATTTTTTCAAAGGATAATTGATATTAATCGGTATTAAATGATCCTATTCTATAAATAAGCACCCAAATAGAATCACATCCCTTCAGTGTCTTTGGAAAACTTGTCACAAAATCCATAGAAAAGCTATCCCATTTCCATTATAGAATACTCAACAATTGCATCAGACCCAACGACTTCTGATGTTCAATCTTTGACTTCTGACAAGTCAAACAAGCCTTTATAAACTTAGTTATTTCCTTCTTTATTCATGGCCACCAAAACAGTTTCTTCAAGTCTAGACACATTTTAGTGTCACTGAGATGAATTATCAACCCACTTCTGTGACCCTCCTCAAGAATAATCTTCTTAAGCTCGGGTACATCTAGTACATAAACCTTATCTCTAAACCTCATCATGTCATTCTCATAAATTCAGAAGTCACCACCCTTATCTTGATTGATTAACATAAGTCGATCAACCAATCCCATACTAGTCTTCTGACCCTCTTCAGTCTCTTCAAGAATACCACTTGTCAATTTCAACATACTCAGCTTCACATACTAAACTAGTGTCTCCAAATATTTAGCGCAAACACTACAGCTGCTAACTCAAGATCTTGCATAGGATAATTCCTTTCACGAACTCTCAATTGTTGAGAAGCGTAAGCCACAACCTGACCCATCTTTGAAGCATTACAATATACAAAAAATGACTCACTTAGATTTGTCAAAATCAAAACTGAAGCATACGTCAACTTTTTCTTGAATTCTTGAAAACTCTCTTCACTAATAACATCTCAAACATAGGCTTGACCCTTTCGAGTCAACTGAGTCAAAGGTAACGCTAACTTCGAAAAATCTTTAATGAACTTCCTATAGCAACCACCCAACCCAAGAAAAATTCAAATTTCAGTAACATAATTCAGAGTCTCCCATTGTAACGTCGTATCTATCTTCGATGGATCCATAATTATACCACCACTAGAAATCAAATGACCAAGGAAACTTACTTCTCTTAACTAGAACTCACACTTAAACATTTTTTCATACAACGAGTTCTTTTTCAATGTCTGCAATACAATTGGGAGTTCCAATTTGCATCAATGTATCCTTCTAGTACAACAGGAAGTTTCTGGTAATGTTAGCAGAGAGATCCATGGTCCTTTTAACGTACCTCATGACTCGATCAAGAGCTTATCAATGCTCATTACCCGGTCTACTCGTAAACCTGCATAATAATCCTATGACATATGCAATGTCAGGTATAGTGCAATCAATGGCATACCTAAGACTGCCAATGATGCTCGCATATTCTATTTGTCTGACACTTTCACTAGTGTTCTTAAATAGTTTCACACTTGGATCATATAGTGTGCACGTAGGTTTACAATCAAAGTATTTATATTTCTTTAAAATCTTCTCCAAATAGTGTGATTGATCCAAAGAAATTCCTTGTTCAGATCTCGTGATCTTGATACCAAGAATCACACTTACTTCTTTGAGGTCTTTCATATCAAATTTGTTGCACAAGATTGACTTCACATCATTAATGGTCTGACTTTTTGATTCAAATATGATTAGATCGTTTACATAGAGACATATGATAGTGCAAATGTGATTTTCAGATTTGTAATAATCACACTTATCACTTTCATTCACTTTGTACCCATTCGATATCATTAAGTTATCAAAATTTTCATGGCATTGCTTAGGAGGTTGTTATAGTCCATACAAATACTTTTCTAGCTTGTAGACCTTATTTTCTTGTCCATGGATCACAATCCCTTCCGGTTGTTCCATATAGATTTCTTCTTCTAAGTTACCATTTAAAAAAACTGTTCTAACACCCATTTGGTGTACTATTAAGTTATAAATAACAACTGTTGAAATAAGTACCCTAATGGATGTAATTCTAGTGACTAGAGAAAAGGTGTCAAATAAATCTATATTTTCTCTTTGTCTAAAACCCTTGGCTACAAGGAGGGCCTTGTATTTATCAATAGTTATATCAGGTTTTACTTTCTTTTTCAAAACTCATCTACAACCAGTTGGTTTGCAACCAGGAGGCAAGTTTACTAAGTGTTAGGTCTTATTATATTCTAGAGATTTTATCTCACCATTTATAGCTTCTTGCCATAAATATGCATCCAGAGATGACAAAACTTCTTGAAGATTTGTTGGATCTTTGTCTAATTTATAGGCCGCATAATTGAACCCATAGTCTTTTACAACTCTTACTCGTTTACTTCATCGGAGTTCTTTTTCTAATTAGTTACTGCTTTATGTGCTTATTATCACATGAATGTGACTCAATTGAGTGCCTCCATTATTTCTCGATTTGAAAGGAAATTTGTCTTCATAGAATTAAGTATCATTTGATTCTATGATCACTTTTACATTTAGGTAATAAAACCTATATGCTTTAATATTTGTTTCATCCTTAATGAATACACATTCATAGGTTTTACTAGCGAGTTTAACTCATTTTGAATTCGGAATTCTGACATAAGCCAGAAAACCCCAAATTCTCAAATAAGACAAGTTTAGTTATCTTTTCTTTAATATCTCATAAGGCGAGATCTTACTTTTTAGCTTGGGAACTCTATTCAGGACAACAAACTGTCTATAAATGTCCCCCACTAGTGAGGTGCAGCACCATAATTCATCATAATTGCAATAATAAGTTCAAGAAGAGTTATATTCTTTCTTTCTGCTTTACCATTCATTTAAGAAGAGTATGATACAGTCGTTTCATGTACAATTCCATGTTTAATGTAAAAATCATTAAATAAATTGAAACAATATCCAGTTCCATTATCACTATGAAGTATCTTAATCTTGTTACTAAATTGAATTTCAATTTCATTGACAAAAGTCTTAAACATAGTAATTTCACAAACATATCATTTTTAGTGATTGTGTACAAATCTACCCCAATAGAACCCTATCGTATTTAGAAGAAAACCAAAAACGATATTCTTTATAATCTCTGAAGTATACATGACATCCTTCAACATTAAAGTCTTTCCAGAGGTGGATACTATTTCATTTCTCCAATTCCAATAACATTAGTGGTGTGGACAACTTCCAACAACACTTTCTTATTCATGTATGTTTTAAACATTGCACAATTATGACAAACATGACGAGAAGAACCAATGTCCATCCACCAACCATCAGATTCACTATTCATGTTGAATTTAGTGATTAAAGCAATAAATTGCTTATCAATCAAGTTAACCTATGCATTAAGGGAATCACAAGGTTTAAAATCAATCTTTCATTTCTTAATCATATGACTTGGTTTTCCACAATTGAGGCAAGAGAAAACACCGATGTCATTTCTTTATGGTGGTGATTGTTGCATATCAATTGGAGTAATTGGTACCCTTGAAGGGTTTTCATTCTTAATTCGGTTCACAACATTGTGGTTCTGATTCTATAATCATTTTCCAAATGGCTTTAGAACTACACCAAATTTATTTTTGTTGTTTAAAAAAACCAAGACCTTTTCTCTTTTATCATGTTTCTAGATTCTTCTTCAATTCGAAGGCAAATAATCATAATCTCAATTAAAAAAAATTATTTTATGGTGAAGCAAAATTTTTAAAAACATTCAAACTAGGGGGCAATTTTTCAAAAATAAAAGAAATTTGAAATTATTCAGCTAAACACATACCTTTTGTGATGATCTTGATCTTACCGGATCATAAAAGGATCAGCAGCCAGCAACACGTCGTGAGCTCCTTAATTGGCCGGTGGTGGAGAAGAGGAGGGGGTGTACCTGCAAAGTACTCTGATGCCAAAGTAAGAGACATAGTAGAAATAGTAAGTACAGAAAAGTGTGTAGAGAATTGAATACCTGGCCCTCTAATGAAAGAGGGTATTTATAATGTGCCCCTAGCGCTGGGTCAACAGTTACTATGCATTGAGTTGGATTGCAAGGCCCAATACGAGTAACTGTCGGGACTTACATGGTGTAGGGAAGACCAACACCTGGTCTTCGTCCTGGGTCAACTGCCTCGTGATCCTTGGAAGGTGGGTAGTTGTCTACTGACGTGTCCCCACGTGGAGGGCACGTGGAGACCGTGGGGGAGACGTGTGAGAGCTCCCCGCACGTGTTGATGGACTAGACCTTTGTTGGGCCTTCCCCGACAAGTAGTTGGGTTCGACTGTGCCTGACGATGGGTCAGCCTCTGGCCCAGCCCAGAACAGGAGCCTCCTAAGTCGTTGCTCTGAAGTATATGAGTAATGACTTAAGAGTCAGTTCAAACATTGAGGACCTATCTAGAGGAGCATTGGGTGTGTTCGAAACACTGAACTGGAGGGCGAAGCGTGTGGACAGGAGTAGGAGCTGCTCGACGAGATAGGGTTCGCGAAGAGCTTTGTCCCTCAGACGTAATCCTGGCTCTTTTCTTCCATCCCCCTAGATATGTCCTCGTCGAGAGCTCTGGTCGACTATGCGACGAAGACGGAAAGGAACAAGCATGCCTGGTTCTCGAGCACGAGGGGGAGTTGAGAGGACACACATGGTATCTTCTAGGGCCACGTGTCATGAGTAATCAATGCCTAGGGCGGCTATGCATACGTGCACTTGAGTGCCCAGTGATGCCTCGTTTCCAGTGCTAGGATTATAAATAGGGGGAACGTCCCTTTCATTTTCACTTCCTCTTCATTTCAGATAGAATTTCATCAAAGTCTCTCCAAACTCTCTCTGTTCCCTAGATTGCGTCTGTCGTCACCACCGTCGTCAACCTTTTTCCGTCGCCCAAATCTTTTTCCTTCAAGTAAGTTTATATTTCCTTTTCCAGTTTTTATGGATTTTCCGATGACTTCTCCGGGGAGCTCATAGGATTTATGGGGGATGCATGAGTCTTCCGGAAACTTCATGAAGTTTCTAGCAGAGCGATGAGTTTTCTGGATGAGCTCATGAAGTTTTTGGTCGAACTATGAGTTTTCCGGCCAAGCTCATGAAGTTTTCGGCCGAACTATGAGTTTTTTGGCCATGAAGTTTCCGACCAAGGCGCTGGGAAGTTCATGATGATTCTGGAAAATTTCATGAAGTTTATGATGAAGGCCTCGAGGACATATGATAAAGGTCTCATCCGCAAGTGTGCGAACATTGCAAGGAGGTCTTTGTCGAGGAGTTTCCCCGTGTTTACTGGGGTCTTCTCACTGTCACACCCTAATTTTTGACCATAAGACCCCACCTCTGTGTTTATTTTCTCGTATGCGCACATGTTTATTGTGACTAACAAGTATGTGCAGACGCAGTAATTTCAGGTGTATATTCTCATTCGGTGCTTCAAAACGTGGTTGGTTCTAATTCAGATTTGGTTATAGGGATTTTTTTATTGGGTCTTTTTCCCTCGATATCTCTCAAAGGTATATACTCCTAAAGGGAGTCAAGATCTCATCAAAAGGAATGCTCAAGGCTTTCATAGATCAAGGCAATTATCAGGCCATTTGGATTTCGAATTTACAAGTTGGATTGAACTCAGTTAATTTGCACAAAGTGGTTTCAAGAATCGATTGTCAAAGGCGTCCTTCATGAGGATTTAAATGTTGGACTCTTTTAATTCAATTTATATCTTCATTTTCAAGGTTGATGGAGTGGTGTAGTTTCATAACCTCTTGTTCAAGAATGGGGAGATAAACTCTACACCAAATGCAAGAAATTGGCCAAACATATTGCTTTTCAAGATCTAGTTTTCCACTTCAAGATATAAAGAGAATAATGAGAATGGATGAAGTTGTTCAGATGATTTCAGTAGAAACTCCAGTCTTATTTGCAAAAGCAGGTGAAATGTTTATATTAGATTTGACTTTGCGAGCTTGGATTCATAAGAAAGTGAACAAAAGAAGTACACTACAAAAGAATGATGTAGCAGCTGCTATTGCAAGTAGTTTTGTTTTCGACTCCTTGATTGATCCAAAAAATGAATTGAAAGAAGAGGAAGGGCCTGGAATTGCACAGTTTACTATTCCAATAGAAGAGGAGCTTGGATTTGCACAGTCTAATATTCCAATGATGGATCCTGCAGCTGATCTTCCATCTTATTATGTCCCACCACAGCATCCTGTAGGTTCTACCGGGGTGATCATGGGAAATCCAGTTGATCAAGCAGCACTATATTCTTGCCTGCAGCTCCCGTCATACCTGCAACAAGGAGCATTCCCGTCAAAGTGATAACAGAAGAAAGAACGGCAGTAGTATCCAACAGAAGGAGTTTGATTTAATCCTTTGGCAATAACAGATTGCAAGAATAGGAAATAGGTGAGTGGAATAAGTCACGTACCAATGGCGGCACCAACTTCCATTTCAGCAGAAACAATACCAGTCAATATTGAAGCCATCAGGCATGTGGATTCAAATGTGGGCTCAAATATCACGACTTTGTCCAGCCTGAGAAAGAAAGAGAAGAACTGCAGTTCGTAGCGGCAGCCCCTGGTTGGAATTTGAAACTCATGACATTACCACCTCCGAAGACGCCTCGGCTCATCGTTTTCAAATTGAGGGAGTTCTCACATCATTGATGGCACGGTTGTCCTTGATTGTGGTATTTCTAAGCAGCAACATTAGACATTCCGTAACCTTTTCAATAACCTGTAAACAAAACCGACAAATAACGGTCACTGGCACGAGCATACAAGCACCAACACATGAAAAAGGGAACGTTTAGAAATTATGCTTTCGTGACATCAAAAGCTAATTATAAGAGGAACACATGTGCATTAAAGAAGAAATTAATTATAGCAGACTATCACCATTCTTGAAAGAGGAGAAACATATAGCCATATGGAGATGTAAAACAAACCTTCAAGTGGCGATGTCTCCCGGCAATATCGACTTTTTATGTCCACCCAATCCAAATTGACGGCTGTTATAACGACATCGACCTTACTCAATACTCCTCCATTCCACGGTTTCCCCTGCAATACAAAATGAACGCGTCTCACGGGGTTACAAGTGATGAAGACAGTTAGAGTTACTGCAATTTAAAGTATACGGATTCTTAGAAAGCTGCTTTTGGAAAGACCTTATGTTAAGCTCAGAGTGTTCTCCACCTGATGAACCGTTGATGTTGAAGGCGTCCCAATATGACGTAACCAGCTGCAATAGTCATTTTCCTTTTGTTACGCATCTGTCTTCTGGATTTGACCTCAACATGGACTACGACCCAAAACGAGTCAAAGAACAACAAGAAAAGAAAACCCTAAATCCTGAAAAGCAGGGTCAAGAAATATGGAATCACACGATTGCATTAGGGGCGAAAATCAGAGCACAAATGGATTAAGAGAAAAGGTGAAGACAATACCTACTCGAAGTTGCATTCAAGGTCACTATTCTGGAGAGGATACTCAGGAGGCATTCATCCGGTTTGTTAACAAGTTCTATTATTGTTATTGCTGAAGAAATTTGGCCTGAACTTTACAGAGTTGAAGCTTCAAAGACTTTGTTGGAACGACAACAACACCAATGAGTTACTCGTGGAGAGCCCGTAAAGATGAAATTAAACATGAGTATTTGCAAGAGATGCTGGTGCTTATCCATTTTTCTTTATTAAATACTTATGTTTCCAAATATTATGGCACAATAAAAATTATTTCAAAATTATATATTTTGCTTAAAAAATTTGAAAAAAAAAGTTTATTTAGAAGAAAAAAACTTGTAATGAAAAAATAAATATTTTTGTTCTGAAAAAAATAAAATAAAAATATTTTTATAATAAATATTTGACTTAAATTGTTTAAAAAAATGTTTGATGGGAAAAACTGGAGCAGTAGGCCCAAGTTTACTTTTGAAAGCCTTCATCTAAGAGGCTTACTTATTTAAAATGAGCATTATTAATTACACCTCATGTCTTCCTCATCCATTTTAGAAAATTTTCAAAGCTATCTTTAGAATATGAATTTCACTCTTCAAATGCATCAAATACACAACACACACCACCCCAACCAAGGTAAATCAAAGGTAAAAAAAAAAAAACAGTTTCATTTTTGGAATTCAAACGCATCTAAACACACCACCCTAAACGATCTCAGAACCAAGGAAAAACAAAGTTTTATAATGGTCCGGACTTAAAAATCTAGATTTACTTTACAAAGATTGAAATCTGGATGTGTTCATTTAAGTATTTGTACTAAAATTTTTCCATCTTCCTTCACCTTTACTTCATCAAATTTGAACTAGTGAAATAGAGCTCATCATTGCCTACTCTTGCACCAATATTTTCAATATTTCTGACAACTTATATTCTCGTACTTTCATACTTAACACATTTGTCAAGTTCTAATCCAATTCATTATCATCTATCTCTCACATTTGTTAAGTTTCACATTTCTTTACTTTTTTTTATATGTGGTGCATGCATTTTCTATATAAGTTATAATTATGTTACATTAGGTTATATGCAATAGAAATGTTATATTTGTTTTTTCCTAATTATGTTTGGTTAGAAATTTTGAACTTTTAAGCTAAGGGTCGTTGTACGATATGTTTTTTGGTTATGTGTAGTTAGTAAGGGTGGAAAAGTGGGCAGCCCGTCCTGTTTAAGCCCGTCTAAAAGCGGAGTGGGGCGGGACGGACCAACTTAGGCGTCCGAGCTCAAAAGTCAATCCCGTCCCGTTTACTAACGAATTGGCGGGTTGGGGGGCCGACCCGCTAATTTTTTATTTTATAATTTGACTTACTACATAATTTACAAAAAATATTTATTACCAAAAAGGTCGATAAAAGATTTTTTTAAGAACGCATAATAGAACTTCAACATGTCTTAAGTCCAAACAATTCAAAAAATAAAATAAATAAAGATCAATTACAAAAAAAAAAACTCAAGAACAATAAACAATATATCAAAATAAATAAATAAACAATACATAGAAAATTTTACCCCATACCCCTACAATTTTAACCTTTTAATTTTTATTTATTTTTTTTACTTTTATACTGCGCAGTCAAATGAGTCAAAAACGAATATTTGAAAGTACACGAAGAGTACCGGATAACTACAGGTAAAGAAATCCGATTGGTATTATTATCAAATCGGAAAACTTGATTGTTATACATCCGGTGTGTTAACTTTACTTAACCGGATAACTTGTTTACAAGTTATCCAGTTTGATTTTGAATGTCCGAAGAACTTCGGATAACTTGTATGCAAGTTATCCGGTTTGAATTATTTATTGTTCTGGAAAACTTATGTTGAAGTATTCCGGTTCATTAATTTTCTATACCGGATAATTTTCACATAAGAGTTCTGAAACGTGTTTTTTTTATAATTTTTATTTTTTAATTTATTTTTGTTACCTCTGTTAGGAGACATAAATATTCCTTTAATCATATGCGACAAAAACCATACATCTGTAGATATGACGAAGATATCCTCTACTACAGAAAAATTTGCTACATGAGAAGAGGCGATTAGGTGGATTAGGAAGATTGGAATCAGAAATTAATCACTGTTATAATAACTCGTTTGGACATCAAAACTGGTAAGAGAGGAAGAAGTGACAAAGTCATATTTGGTTGTGATAGAGGTGGAAAATACAAAGAAGGAGATAGTGAAACACAAAGTGCTACCAAGAAATGTGGTTGTTCATTCAAAGTTAGGTAAACACCTTTTAAAGATGGTTCTGGTTGGAATATTGACGTAAAGTGTGGACTTCACAATCATGGTTTACCTGATAGATTTGAAGGTCATGTGTTTGTAAGTCGACTTAATGCTGATGACCAACAACATATTGCTGATTTGTCAAAATGTCATGTTCCACCAAGACACATATTGTTGTCATTGCAAGAACGAGATCCAAAGAATGTGACTCGAATAACTCAAATATATAAACATAAGAGTAAGATTCAAAAATACATCAGGGGTCCTGAACGGGAATGCAACAATTGTTTAAGTTGATAGAGGATTCTGATTATGTTTATTAGAGTAGGAAAAAAGATGAGTATGGAGTTATGAGAGATATATTCTGGGCGCATCTAGAATCAGCGGAGTTGTTGAATACGTTTCCTATTGTGTTGATTATGGACAGTACTTATAAAATAAATAAGTACATACAACCTTTGCTTGAAGTAGTTGGTATGCCACCAACTGAGTTAAAATGTGTTGTTGCATTTGCCTATATGGAACCTGAACAAACAAAGACTTTGTGTTGGGTATTAGATAAGTTGAAATAGTTGTTCACTAAGTACGAGTTATGGCCACAAGTGATTTTAACGAATAGAGATCTTACTTTGATGAAAGCAATTGAAAAATATTTCAAACGAAAATTAATATGCTATGTCGATTTCACATCAACAAGAATGTGAAAGCGAAGTGCAAGAAGTTTGTTGTGAATGTTATGAAAGAGTCGGTAGAGAATATATGACATGAACTTGTAAGGGGTAATGATGAGGTGGAGTATCATTAAAAGTTGCAACAACTTGAGCATGCTTGTGTGGATTTTAGACCATTTTTTGATTATGTGATAGACACATGGTTGACGCCTCACAAACATAGATTTGTTGAAGCTTGGATCAATAAAGTGTTACATTTGGGTAACATCACAACTAATAGGTAATATGTTTGATTTAGACATAATTTGTTTATCTTAATATTCATTATACTGAACCTTTTTTTTTGTTAGGGATGAGTCTGTGCATTGGAAACTGAAGCAGATGCTGGAGAAAAATTTAAGTGATATGTGCAAATGTTGGGAGGATATGAATGGAAATATCAAAGTGCAATTGATAAATATTAGAGCTTCTTTTCAAAAGAGTTTTTATGAAGTTGAGCATATGCACACTAGTACATATTATGCGAATTTCCATGGATCGGTATCTAGAGCAGCTTTGAGACACATTGCTGAAGAGTGGCGCAGGGTTGACATGGTTGGTACAAACACCAAAATGTGGGTGTAGTCATAAAAAAAGTATACGGGTTACCTTGCGCTTGTGAGTTAAGAAGAGATACATTAAGTGGTGAATCAATACCAATTGATGCTATTCATATACATCATAGGAAGCTCAGCATGGAAGGTGAGCAAGAGGTAGATATAGAGGATGGAGTAGAGGTGGACATGACCAATGAAATTGATGCATTGTGGAAAAGGTTCAGATCATTAGACGTGGCAGGAAAGAGAGAACTAAAAAGTAGGGTGTGTGAAATTGCTTACCCCATTACAACAAAGATGGTACCTCCGCCTGAAAAAATAAAGACAAAAGGGAAGATACTTGTGAGATATGATGTTTATCGTGATCCTTCATATCATGAGTATGTTGATTAAGAAATAAAATAGTCAATACAAACAAAAAAAAACATGAATGGGTGTAGATGAATAAGTTTCTCCGTGCTCTCGTCTTTCTTTGGCAAGTTGCCTTCTCCGCCGAGCTCTGCTATTGAGTTTCTGAGTGGTTCTTTCAATCTCTGGATCAAATAGAAGCTGGTCTGCAGGTATACTCCCTTATATAAACAGAATTTGCACATTCAACCAAACAAATTAAACAACACAAGAAAGAAATACATAGGTAAGAGATCATAATACAAGGATCTTAAAATCAATAAACTATTACAATTCTTGCAATATCACAACAATCATCGGCAATGACACCATTTTGTTAGCTGATAAAAAAGGGGGTTTTGGTTATCGTCTCCAAAGGGGTTGTTCGATATCTTGATGCTTTCCTTTCAATAGTTTATTGTTCTAAGAAAAAGAGTTTTCAAATTTTGGTTCATAAATTGTCACGATTTTTAGTAGCAAAGCTTATAAATTCTAAAGTGTTTAATTAATAAGGTATATCAAAAGTAGTTTCCATCTATCCTAACTTATATGTATTCTTTCAATCTTGCATGTGAAGTCGGATCCGATTAATATCATCGTGTATCCTCTCAACACCGTCTATCTCTAGAGAGGCGTAGTGAGAAATACTGTATTCACTAACACGATCTCTTTATATAACAACCAATATAGTAAGCTTTAAGTTTAATACAAAGCAAATATCAACCATATACCGATCTCTCCAATCTATAAATTGATAGATGAATATTTTAGTTCAAGTTCCATAAAATCTATGTATAGAGTTTTACAAAACAAGAATGGATCATTAAGAACAAAAATATTCATCATATATTAATCTTCACTAGTTCACATACAATATCATTCAAAAGAAATACATAAAGCTAAGGTAGATTACCTCTACCTTTGATACAAGGAAAATTAGCTACCTATAACCATGGTAGCTTACTTTACAAGTAAAGAGAGAAGATGAATGAGCATCCATGACGAAGAATCGAACTCGGATGCGAATCCAACTTCTATTTACAAAATATCACTCTTTGGTGAAGAAATGTTGAAAAATAAGGTTTCTATGTGAAAAATGCGTTATAATCCCAAAAAGTGTGAAAAGTACTTATATAGTACAACTAAAATCTGTCAAGTTTGCCCAGCGAACACTACTTTATGGCACCTGAAGTGCCTCTGAACAGTTAAACCACCCTTGAAGAAATCACAAAGTTTGTTGTGCGAACACTTGTTTGCCCAGTGAGCTTCTTTGCTACAAGTTTTCACAACGAACTTAGGGTCCTTTAGTTACTGCCTTAAAACTTGGATGGTTCGCTGGTCCTTCACCGCAACCTTGCCTAGCGAACATTCGCTTCAAGTTTGCCGAGCGAACTTAGTGCTCTTTTCTTTCTGCCTCTAGTCTGAGAGATTTCGTTGGGGCTTCGCCAGGAGCTCGTCCAGCGAAAATTCGTTGCTGGTCCTCGCTGGTTATTCGCCCAACAAACATGCTAAACCTTCACATTTTCTTTGGCTTCCTTGTAAAATTACTTGTGTCTTACATTTTGATGTTTTATGCCTAAATCCTGCACAATAACACACAAATCAAATCTCTCATTCAAGAACAAAAACCTAACATGAGCACCCCTAGTCCTATCCACCTCCTTCAGCGCACTCACTAGATTAGCCCCCATATGTTCCATCATCATATCGATTGTCTTGTCTTTGGTCATCCTAGCATGATGGAAAAATGTCTCTCTGATTGGTAGATGCAACAAACACGAGACATCGTCTAGTGTAATCGACATCTCACCGTGCAGGAGATGGAAGAAAGAGGTCTCAGAATACCATCGCTCCACGAATGCTCTCATCATCCCGTGGTTGACAAAAAAAAATCGAATGATATCTAAGAAACACATGTGATGCTTTAAAAAATTCTCTTAAAATTTGATGATTATTTTTGTCAAAATTAATGAACAAATAACAACTCTAGCTAACCATATCACTATATCATAACAAAAATTGAACAAACATCTCAGGATTGACCGCACTGAGTTCAATTCAAAGTAATAATAATATGCAGCCTAAGCAAAACACGTAAAGCTATGATCACATTATTCTATCATCACTTAAAGATGTAACAGTACATCGCCATGTGAATTACGTACACCACATTTATCCACCATTTCATACAATACAAATCAAAATCTTATGAATCCTCAATGGCCATGTGAATTACATACACCACATATATAATTTATGCATAATATTTATTCATGCTTTATTTACTGCAATTATTTACTATATACTGACAGTGTAAAATTTACACTGTCGATCGATTATTTTATATATAAATTTACACTGTATTTAATTTAATATATAAGTTACTTTCTCTGTATATAAATAAAATAAAGCATGTGCACACAGAATATAATGTATATAAATAGAACTTGAAAGAAAACTTTCTGCCATTATGCCATGAACAGAATTAATTACGTTACGTCATTCAAAAATCTGATATTATAAGATACAGAAAAGAATAATTATTTTTTAAAATTTTGGTTCAACTATTGTTTTCAACAATTTTATGTAAACAACACTATGCCAAGTTGGGTCTTGTTTATAACTCTATTTGAAAGTTATCAAAACAATTACATGTATCATAATATACTTATGCACACAAAATTTCCGTTTGCTTTGTGGTACCGTATCTTAACGCATATGGAGACATGTATGAATACAAGTGCAGAAAATTTAAACTTTACGCAGGCATTAGCATAATGGCACTAATATTATGAATCAATATGCATAACAAAATGCATTAAGACATTATTCTTATCATATTGATTAATTACTACCAGAAAAAGTATAATATCAATAATCATTTGCTTTGATATCAACAATTAGAAACAATCCCTCAATATTATAAATTTCACACTAATATAAATTTCTACATTAGAGTAACAAAACATATCTTGATGTTGATTATTGTTCTTGATTTTTGATATGGAAGCCTTGTTTTTATTATTTGAATTACTTTTAAGATTGTTAAAAAATTAATATAAACTGAATAAATCGAGATTAAAATCATGAACGAAATCATTTTTTTCAAAAATATTTTAAACACTCTTAAATGTTTTAGAGATGAAACGCAAGAATACCTAAGATAATTCATCATATACGCAAGTTTGCACAAGATCGATGAAAATTCAAATGTAGGGGAGAGTGTCTGAAATTTTAGTGAAGATGATGTGTGTTTTTTTTATGTTTTTTTGAATCCAGAATCAAGTATTTATAGGTCATATTGGTGTTATTTCACAAGGTTGCGACCCTTGGTGAAACAATTTTTTTTACCAAGAATTCTAATATTTTGATAAAAGTTACGTTCTTTTACCAAAAGTTATATTGTTTCGCCTACAACAACATTCTTAAACATTCTACAACAACATTGTTTCGCCTACAGTCAAGATTATTAATTTTTTATAATTTACAACAGAAGTTTTGTTTTGAAAAAAAGGATGGTCATTGTATGAAGTGTTTATGATGTTGTTGTGTGTGAAAGGGTTGCACGATGATGGGAGGTTAGAAGTGGTTGCTGCAAGTTCAAAAATAACATATGATTCATGTATTAAAGATGAGAGAAGGTTGTTTACATGGTGGTGA
The DNA here is from genome assembly GCA_963859935.3 of Lathyrus sativus. Taxonomy (NCBI): domain Eukaryota; kingdom Viridiplantae; phylum Streptophyta; class Magnoliopsida; order Fabales; family Fabaceae; genus Lathyrus; species Lathyrus sativus. The sequence continues at coordinate 69,094,178 of OZ012735.1, forward strand.
CTAGGGCTGGAAATGAGTCGAGTCGAGTCGAACTCACCTCAGCTCGGCTCGACTCGTTAAGAATTGTTCGAATTCGAGTTCGAGTTCGACACGAACTTTTTTTTAAGCTCAAACTCGACTCGTTATAAGTTCACGAATAGTTCGGTTCGACTCGTTAGGTTCATCTCATTAGGTTCGGCTCACATGGTTCACGAACTTAAAAACTATTTTTTTAAATATATATATATATATATATATATATATATATATATATATATATATATATATATATATATATATATATATATATATATATATATATATATATATATATATATATATATATATTTTAGTATATTTGACATTTTAAATAAATATATATTTTTTAAATAAAATATTAAAATAAAATAAAAGTTATCATATTGAAATTTAACTTTATCTTCGAAATCTACTAATTCAAAACCTACACAACTTTCAAGAGATACATTTGAGAGTCTAATTCAAAAACTACTAAATTGAAGATTAAATTTGTCTAAGATTTGAAGTAAATATTTAAACCTAATCTTAAAGACAGTATAATTCTTTTCATATGTAATCGAGTTGACTCATGAACCTAACGAGTCGAACTATGTATAGTTCAAGTTCAGCTCATTTAGTTAACGAACTTAATTTTTCGCTCATACTCAACTCATTTGGTTCATGAACCTAGTTCAACGATTTAATTGTCGAGTCGAATTCCGAACTATATTCGAGTTGGTTTGGTTCATTGCCAGCCCTAGTGGTGACTGAAGGTGGTGTTTGTGTAGTTCAAGTGAAGAAATTTTATGAGGTGATAGGTGGTTATTGTGTAGGCCACTATTACTTAATCCTCAATCTACCCTTGGGTCCAAAATATTTTTAGGATTTTGATTTTTTAATTAATCCTCAATTTACCTTGAGTCCAAAACGCGATAAAAGTGATTTTGATAATTAAAATGAAATAAAACTATACATTTTTTAATAAAGAAAATAAAATCAAATTGATCACTAATTTATCTCTATTTATTTTTTCTTGACATTTTGATAAAAAAAATAAAAGTAAAAAGAATTAAATCGAATAAAAATCAGGCGCAAAAAAGCTTGAAAAAATGAAATCAACGTATTAAAGTAATTTATGTGAAATATAGTTCTATAAAACAAATAGTCGTAGATCAAATCTCGCAGTAAAAAGTACTCGGATGAAAAGAATCGCGCTGATCAAAATGTGACCGCACGAATGCGTGAAAAATTAAAACGAGCGCACTAGATTAAACTAAGCGTAATGTAGATCAATAAAACAGTCAGTTACAAGCCAAAACCTGAAAAAAATAATTCACGAATTTTACGCACGATTAAGAAATCGATTCGACCGGTTTGTCTATAATATTGAAATTCTATTCAAAACAAAACAATATAAAGTTTGTTGTCTAAAAATTTAAAATTCTAGGATAAAATTGGGGTATGACAGAATACACGACACAAAATCTAGCACTCTAAGATCTTGAATGAGAATGTTTGCTTTCAAATTAAGGTTTGAACTACTTATATATCAAAATATTTCTGGGCTTTTTCCATGTGGATATGGAGTTATTTTGGTCCATAATCTTTGCACAATTTGTTGGATATTTGATTTGCTCCTTGAATATCTCCAAAAAAAAGATATGATTTGAATTGTTAAAAATTCAAATTTGAATATATTTTAAATCTGATTTAATATTCACAATTGTCCAACAAATTATATAATCATATTACTAAACTAATAGCAATAAAACATAACTAAATTTTCTCAAATGATTATGTTGAAACACAACAATCTGACGCCTATTGCACACAGCCCAGATGTCTTAGCAACATGCTGGAGCATCGCGCCCATCATGTGTCCCTTTTTAAATTCCATACAGATTTTGCAAGTTAGACCAATCTCAAACACTTAGTCACTTCTCCAAAGCATTGTTATGCTAATGCATCAAATCCAAAGGATCAATCCACTTGGAACTACACCTATATATTTTGTTATACTTGATGTTAAGGTAGATACATAAAATATCTTGTACATAGTAAAAGGAAAACAAGTAGACATCGCCAGAGTCATCTCCAACAAAATCTGGGAGATAAGGGATTCCCCAAAAAGGCATGGTTTCGATTTCCTTGGGTTGATTATGGGTTTTTGTAGGAATGATGGTGTTGATATGAACATCATCACGTTAGGAAGATAGCTAAGTTGGATGAAGCATTCATCGCACATCATTGCACGGGACGCGGAGAGAATTCCACCACCAATACCATAAGAACCACATGTTATACCTACTAGCCCTTAATATAGAGAAAGTTAACTTTGATAGCATGTTACTTCTATCAGAGCTTGCTTCTCCTATGGGTGGGATGTCTACAAAGCATATCACTGAGCCACAAACTTAGTTTGATCCAATTCCCACTCAAAACGAATTTAGTAGTTATTTATAATGGCTTAGTAATAGGTAATTCCATTATGAGTAGGATAAGGACATGCTGGTGGAAGTAGAACGCCATATGGTCAAGCAGAAGAAGAAGAACCGGAAGGAAGAGATGATGAAGAAACTACTGATGAGAAATATTGACCGGCAAGGCAACCGACATCAGTGTGAAGTTTTATTGCTTTATTAGTTATTTCTAAGTTTCCACACGTTTTGAATATTATGATGCATCTAGTACTATCTATTCCCTAATATAAATGGTCATGAATAAAAAAAATACACAAGAAATAATAGGTTATGCTCTTGTCATAGAGCTCGCGCCCAACACAACACACACTACGCCCATCACATTTTTATATAGAGGCGAGCTAAGAGCCACCCATCGTGCTTAGTGCAATTTGGTCATACATACCGGCTAGGCGTGGAAATTGGGGTTAGACGAGGACATTTTGTTGACACTTAATTATTTTATTATCTAAGGATAAAAAAATTTCTACAGAGATTAGAAGACAAAGATGATCCAAACTAACTTATATATGTTTGGTTTAATTTTTTTTTTATGATTATGTGTTGTTTTTAAAAAAAAATACTCCCAGAGGAAGTTTGTCTACAGATGATTCAGACAATGATCTGAAGAAAAAAATGCATGGAACCACTAATAATAGGTTGATTGCAAAAGGTCAGAGATTAAATGGCATGAGAAAAGGTTTTGTTCTTTTTAAATTATTCATTCATAATTGATGATTAAATATCTATGAAAAATAACATGATTATGAATTCTTTTCTTTATTCAAAGTTTGATTGTTTTTTCTACGATTTAGAGAAAACACGTTGACGTAAGTCAGGAATAGTAAAGCCTACCAAAGTTAGAAGTGGGCAACCTCATATTTTACCAAATAATGTGATTAGACATGCATAATAACTATGTAGACTTTGCATTAGTATTGCTAATCATTTTGATATTTTTGAAAGACATGGAAAGGATCAAAGTGTTGTTTCTATCAAGTGAAAAACTACTTGACCTTAAAATCCTACCTTTTGAGGGAGAGAATCCTTTGATAAACCCTTTTGAGTCGTACAATGGAAAATTATTTTGTTCTTTCAAAGTTATAACCCTTATCCAAATTTGAAAATAAAAATAATGAGCACTACGTTATCTTAAGGATAGGAGAGAAAGCTAAAAGCAAGGGTATTTCAAAAGAGAAAGTTAGCGAGAAAAGCAAAAAAGAAAATTTATCAAAAGAAACTTAAGTAGTACTAGTGCATGGAAAGAAAAATAAAATTGCTTGGACATAAACCAAAGTAAAAAAAAAAGCATAAAAAAATGCACCAAAAGAATGGTTGTAAGAAAATGGAAATAAAGAAGGAGAAAATACATCAAAATAAATTCCTTACACTTTCTTGTTTAGCCTTCTAAATCTAAAGAAAACCCAATATTTTTGGTAAGCCCAACCACGTTACAACCTAAAAGAAAGACGTTAGTGACTCATGACTGATGATATATCTTGTGATAATGCTGAGACGAAATACAAAGTGTTACTATAATATATACATTGTCTCATTTTCTAAGGGAAACATTAACCATTGAGAGAAACTCGGTGAGATCACGATTCTGATTAATGATCAAGTATTGACTTTGACTTATTTTAAAAATCTTACTTTGATCAATGATGACAGTCCATCGTTACATGAAATCAGTCAAAAAATCGATGAAAAACGAGTAAAAGAGGAGCTAAAATGATGAAGAATTCCCTAAGAATGCGTAAAAAAGAGCCAAGTGTGTAAGAATGTGACTTAGTGGAAATTTTGGTGAAAAAGGGTGAAAAAACACCCAGTTGTTGGAATAATCACGAGCAGCATCGCACCCCATATTGCTTGCGATAGAGCTACAAAGGGAACATCACGCGTGCGATGCTTGTGTAATACACACGATGATGATTTTTCTGGATTTTACCTTATGCGCTCTGACACTTTTAAAAGGGAATTTTCTGCACTTTAACAAGGGTGACGGGATTTGGCACTGGTAGCATGATTTTACAGCATCAGAGGATGATTTTGAGAGCATTAGAAGCCGTTGGAGGCCAATCCTTCAAAGGAATTCACATGTTATTCATCTTTTATCAGTTGGTGTTGTAATTTTATCACGAGCAACTAAATTATCTAGGTTAGGTTGTGTGTGATAAACTCTATTCAACCATGTCGGAATTATATGGCGATTTAACTTTGTATGAACCTTATTACCTATAATTTTATCCAGTTGTTTCTTTTGCTTAATGCGTATTATTTGAGATACTTTGTTAATATGTTGTTAGAGGTATATGGATTTTTGACCTGTAGCTTATGTGTTGGACCTAGGGCAATTGTGTAAGTACAGAGTATGCCTAAGAGGGGGGGGGGGGGGGGGGGTGAATTAGGACTTTAGAACATTTTCCGGTTTGTATGGTTTCTTGAAATTTTACTGGTTTGTGTTCTTGGTTATGAAAGCAGTAGAAAGTAAAAGAACAGTGGACACCAAGATTTATAGTGGTTCCCCTCACAGTTCGAGAGTACTTCACTCCCCTTTCAACACGAAAGAGAGTTTTCACTATTGTTTAATAAAGTACAACCTATCACACCATCAACCGGTGAGACCTACTATCAAACAAAAGAAATAACAGGTGTACAAGAACAATCCTCTTGTAAACACTCACCCTTGTGTCCAACAATCCTGGATCACAAGTCAGAATACAAATACTTGTAATGATTTTGTTTTGTGAATAATACTATCAATGTCAAAATTGATCTTCTCCAAATGATCAAAATTCACTCTTATAATTTTCAACACAAGTGTTCAATAGATGAATATGAAATTCTTATGCAATTATGAACACTTAGAAAGGATTTTGAAAATGGTGAATTTGATTCTAAGAATATTTGAAAATGAATGTTGGAGGTGTTTTTCAAAATTGAAAAACTCAGAATTTATATGTGTAAACACACCTTTTCCAACAGGTATATTTGAGTACATTTCAAAATATGAACTGGTGTAATTTTCAAACCATTTTTGAACTTGAAACAAAGCCATTTTTCAAAATACGTTCAGTGTTAATCGGTTAACCTATATGGTTAATCGGTTAACACTTGAACGTTATACCAAAATATTCAAAATTTGAAATGGTTAACCGGTTAACCTATATGGTTAATCGGTTAATACTGTTATTTTTCAGAAAAATACTTATAAAAATAGTGTTATACTAATTCTAATAGTTTAAAAAATATGCTGATGCAATGTGATCAAATGATAAAGATGTTGAACACTTGTATATCAATTAAATTAATGAATTTTGATATACCATAGCTTGTGTCCAAAACTTGAAAGTTGATCAGTCAAATGTTCATGAAGCTTTGAATGTTGATCACTTCCATTCCACTTGATCTTGGTCTTTTGAAAGCGTTTGCCTTTTTGCACAAATGAATTATTCTTGATCTTGATGTTGACGTCATCAAAACTTTGAGATGAAGCTTGCTTCTACAGTCTCCCCCTTTTTGATGATGACAACCAAAATGATCTTGTGCAATTTTTGACGATGATTAGCAGTGATCTTGTTTTCTCCCCCTATGTCCATGAACTCCCCCTATCGAGTACATAGGCAAAAATTCTGCACACATAGACATAAGAAAGCCAAAGCTCTTCTCCCCCTTTGTCATAAGCAAAAAGGAAGGAGCTTTCAAGAAAGAAAACTAGATAGACCAATAATGCAAGCAATCATAATAAAATGGAAGCAAAGCATACTGAAATTAAAAGATAGCAATACTGCGAATATTGTACGAGTTACAAAGCCAAATTAAAACAGAGTTCAAACATAAATGAAAACATAAAACATCAAGTACTAGAAAACAATGCAATAAAAGACATCAACAGCAACATATTCTCTAAAGATCCTCATCAGGCATATCCACATCATCTTCTTCTTCTTCTTCGCTATCATCCTCTTCTTCAATCTCTTCGTCCACAACTCGGGTGTTGGAATGAGGAGGGTTAAGAATGAGGTTTCTGAGGGAGGCAATGGCTCGGGAGGTCTCTCTATGCATATTCATTGACTCTCGATGCTGGTTCATCATGGTTGTATAGAGAAACTCACTTGTAAGACCCCCTTCAGGCATTGGATACGCGTGATGGACAGGACCGTCATCGGTATACCTGTAGGTACCGTCAGCCGCTTTGATGATTCCAGTATTTTTGACAATATTAATATCATTGATCTCATTAGTTGTAGGTTTCATCTTGGAGGATGGTTCCCTGTTGAGATCTAGTTCAGTTAATTCCAGGATTCTAGAAATCAGCCGAGCATACGGTAACCGTGTGATACACTGAAGTTGTTGCTGCAGATGATACATGATGGTCAGAATCCAATTGACCCTTATGCGATTCTTGATTGCGTACAGAAGCTGCATCTCTAAGTCATTAATCTGAGAGTGGTTGGAATCCTTTGGGATGAGGACATAGCAGATAATGTAATGAAGCATTCGATCAGATACCGTCAGATTCTTGGCATAGCACAGCATACGAGCGGTGCGAGAGTTTGCAATAACTGTTTCTTTTGGCAACCTGCAAATCTGATAGTAATACTCCATTTTATCATAATTTGCCTAGGGTCCATCTACATGGTTTACACCTTTCCTCAGGAAGCAGCCTTTTGAAGGAATCTTAAGGTGTCTAGCAAGGGTGGATAATTTCTCAACAAACTCATGGTCTCTAATGGTGGAACGGATCATGTGGTTCTCATCCATGTCCAAATATACAACCATCTTACTCATAAAAGCTTTAACAAGATCAGGATAAATAATACCAGAGTCGGTGACAAACTTGTCGATATGCTGATATTCCAATAGTGTAGGAAAGTCAAAAGAAATTGCAGGAAAAGCTCGAAGATTTACGTACTTTACCGGCAGAAGTTGACGAACACGAACTTTGAAATCCATGCGCCTCTTTTTGGTGGTTTCCATTGGAATGTTGTCGTCATCAGATTCTGATGCATACTCAGGAAGCTTTCCCTTTCCTTTGCGTGAGGATGCCATGGATGAAAGTTTGAGAGAACTGAAGTTGTGGGTTCTGAGAAAGTTAGGGTTTGAGAAGTTGTGGGGATGGTTATGAGGAGTTATCCAACTTTAGAGAGTGGGAGAGAGAAGTTAGGGTTTGAAGAGGGAAGTTCCACAAAACTCTTTAAGAAGGGATACGATTTTGGATATGGATTTGGATTCTTAAGAGAATATGAACTACATAAAAAATGCATTTATCATATATAATATTTTTAAAAATTTAATTAATTTTCGTTTCTGATTTTTAGAAAATTTAACAGTGTTAATCGGTTAACCATATAGGTTAATCGGTTAACACATTAAAAAATTGAGTCAGAATTGAAATTTTAACAGTGTTAATCGGTTAATCCATATGGTTAATCGATTAACACACTCAAATTTTTGAAAAATACTTAAAAACAGAATGCATACATATGAAAACATAACACAAATAATGCATACACATATTAGAGAAAAGGTCAGATGTCACCTTCATCAAGAATCCCAAGTTCTCGCCGAATTTTGTAGAATGGTTCTTTCACCAAAGGTTTGGTGAAGATGTCGGCGAGTTGATTGTGCGTGTCGACGAAAGTAACATCTACATCTCCATTCAATACGTGATCTCGAAGGAAGTGATGCCAGATATCTATATGTTTTGTTCTTGAATGCATGGCCGGGTTCTTTGTAATATTGATGGCACTTGTATTATCACATCTAAGAGGAATGCAGCCGAGATCTATACCGTAATCGAGGAGTTGTTGCTTGAGCCACAGAATTTGTGCACATCAACTTCCTGCTGTAATATATTCCGCTTCGGCTGTACTGAGTGCCACACACGCTTGCTTCTTGCAGGCCCATGACACTAATGCATTCCCGAGAATGTGACACGTACCGCTTGTGCTTTTTCTATCGGTCTTGCATCCTGCATAGTCAGCGTCAGAGTAACCAACTAAAGAACAAATACTACCTTTAGGATACCATAATCCGATGTTCATTGTCCCTTTGAGATACTTTATGATTCTCTTTACGGCTGTGAGATGTGATTCCTTTGGACTTGCTTGAAAGCGTGCACACAAACAAACGCTAAACATAATGTCAGGACGGCTTGCCGTCAAATATAGTAATGAACCAATCATACCTCGATATTTTGTTATATCAACTGGAGTACCGAATTCATCTTGATCAACGTATGTTCCGGATCCCATAGGAGTGGACATTACCTTGCAACCGTCCATATCGAATTTCTTCAACAATTCCTTGCAATACTTGGATTGGTTGAGGAAGATGCCATCCTTAGTTTGCTTGATTTGTAGTCCAAGAAAATAATTCAATTTTCCCATCATGGACATCTCGAACTCTCCTTGCATCATAAGTGAAAATTCTTCGCAAAGTTCTTTGTTTGTTGATCCGAAGATGATGTCGTCGACATAGACTTGAACCAATAAAGTGTTTCCTTTGATCTTCTTTATGAACAATGTCTTGTCAACCTTTCCTTTTGTAAATCCTTTCTCACATAAGAAATTGCTAAGGCGGTCATACCATGCTCTTGGTGCTTGTTTTAGTCCGTAGAGTGCCTTTTTCAGTTTGTGGACATGTGAAGGATTCTTGAAGTCTTCAAAACCCGGAGGTTGTTTGACGTAGACTTCCTCATTAATGTACCCATTCAGGAAAGCGCTTTTGACATCCATCTGGAACAACTGAAAATTCATAGAACAAGCGTAAGAAAGTAATAATCTAATTGCTTCTAACCTTGCTACCGGAGTAAACGTTTCATCAAAATCAATTCCTTCCTCCTGGTTGTAGCCTTGTGCGACCAATCTTGCTTTGTTACGAACTATGATCCCATTCTCGTCAAGTTTGTTCTTGAACACCCATCTTGTTCCTATGATGTGCTTATGGTCTGGTCTTGGTACAAGACTCGAAACTTGATTCCTTTCGAATTGATTGAGTTCTTCTTGCATTGCTACAATCCATTGGTCGTCGCCTAAGGCTTCATCAATCTTGGTTGGTTCAATTTGAGACACAAAAGCCATGTTGAGACAAGCATCCTTTAGATTAAGTCGAGTTGCAACGCCTTGGCTAATATCACCAATAACTTTATCTATCGGGTGATCTCTATGCGTTCTCCATTCCTTCAGAAGATCTTGATGTTCTTCAATGATTTGAGTGACATCTTCTTGTGGTATTTTTTGATTCTTTGAAATCTCTTCTTGTTGTTGTGGAGAACCTACTATATCATCATCATCATTCATAATAATATTATCCTCTTTCGAGGGGTTAGTCTCATCAAACGAAACATGAATGGATTCTTCAATAGTAAGTGTTTTCTTATTAAAAATTCTAAATGCTTTACTATAAAGAGAGTAACCAAGAAATATACTTTCGTCGGATTTCTCATCAAACTTATCGAGATTATCTTTGTTGTTGTTGAGAACAAAGCATTTGCATCCGAATATGTGGAAGAATGCTATATTTGGTTTTCTTCCCTTGAACAACTCATACGGAGTCTTTTTGAGGAGTGGTCGAATATTGACACGGTTGCTTACGAAGCATGTTGTACTAACTGCATATGCCCAAAAATATTTAGGAAGATTTGCATCGCTGAGCATTGTCCTTGCAAGCTCTACCAGTGATCTATTCTTCCGTTCTACGACACCGTTTTGTTGAGGCATCCTTGGTGCTGAAAAATTATGAGAAATTCCATACTCTTCGCAAAATTCTTCAAAGTCTGAATTTTGGAATTCTCCACCGTGATCGCTTCTTATAGAGGCTATGGTGAGTGATTTCTCATTCTGAATTTGCTTTGCGTATTTCTTGAATGCTTTAAAAGCATCACTTTTCTGCACTAAAAACAATGTCCAAGTGTATCGAGAGAAATCATCAACAATAACTAAGGCGTAGAAATTACCTCCGAAGCTTTTTGTTCTCGATGGACCGAAAAGATCCATATGCAACAATTGAAGTGGTCTTGATGTAGAAACCACTTGCTTGGATTTGAAAGTTGTCTTGGTCTGTTTTCCCTTTTGACATGCATAGCATAACTTATCCTTGATGAATTTTATCTTCGGAAGACCAACAACTAGATCATGCTTTATCAACTTGTTTAAATGCTCCATGTGAATGTGAGCAAATCTTTTATGCCAAAGCCATGCCTCGTTGTTGTTCGCCATAAGACACTTTACCTTCAAGGAAGAGTCATCAAAAGAAATCATAAAAATGTTATTATATCTTTTACCTTTTAGCAAAATGTCATGAGTGACTTCATGTTCTATCAAGCATTCCTCCTTTGTGAAGTTGATTCGGAACCCTTTGTCACACAATTGACTTATGCTAAGTAGGTTGTGTTTAAGGCCTTCCACAAAAAGAACGTCTTTGATGATTGTACATGGAGGTGCACCAATGGTTCCAACTCCAAGAATTTTTCCCTTATTATCATCACCGTAAGTGACGTATCCTTTGGCCTTTAATGATAGACTTGAAAATTTGTTTACGTCTCCCGTCATATGCTTCGAGCAACCACTATCAAGATACCATTGATTTGTGGTTGTCTTTAAGCATACCTACAAAACAAAATTAGGTAGTGTTAGATACCCAAATTGCTTTGGGTCCTTGATAGTTAGTACCCTTTTCAACCCACACGTAATGCCCCTTTGCAACACCAATATTACGAACATAGCAGGCATTAGGTGTGTGCCCTTTAATTCCACAGTAAAAACACGTAGGTTGAAAATGACTTCTACACCTAGGAGTATAATTCTTTTTCTTATCAATTCTTTTCTTGTTATGATTTTGATGCTGAATTTTAGAAGTGCTTGTCTCTTCTTTAACAATTTGTTCACTTGCTCTTACGAAAACGGTCTTATTGGTGCTTGGTTTTGAAAATTTAGAATATCCCAATCCACTCTTATCATTAGGATACCTTTGATGTTTAAGAATTTCTTTCAAGCCAATTTGACCTTTTTCGTATCTTTCTAAAACTCTTTTAAGTTGAACAATTTGAAAAGACAAAGACTCACAATTCTTACATACAAGACTTTGTTTTTCATCTTCAATATTTTTCAAGAAATCAGAATTTTGTTTTTCTAAAAGTAAAATTCTTTTCTTTTGTGATGAGATGTCTCTATACAAAGTCTTGCACTCTTTTACAAGTTCATCTATAACTTCTTGTGCATCATTATCATAGACAGAGAAATTACTACTAACCTCATTTTCTTCATCGGAATGGTGAGAGGCCATTAAAGCCATATTTGCGTATTCATTGCTATCTGATTCCGATGATGAACTCACTTCGTTGTCGTCCCATGCGACATAAGCCTTCTTCGTTTTGAAATCCTTCTTACCTTTGAATTTTCCTTTATTTGCGAGTTTCGGGCAATCTGGCTTTATGTGACCTTGTTTCCCACATTCGTAACATGTAATTTCTTGGTTTGATGTGGGTGCCTCCTTTTTCCTGAAATGTATATTCTTTTTAGAAAAAGAAGAAATTTTATTATTATTAAAAAACTTACCAAGCTTCTTTACTAGAAGCATGCAATTTTCGTCTTCGGAAGATTCGTCATTTTTATCATCCCTTGTGTCAATCTTCAAGGCAATTCCTTTGGACTTCTTGTCTTGACTTTCATGTTTCTCAAGCCTTCCAAGTTCCAGTTCATGCTCTTGAAGTTTCTCGAATAAGGAAGCGGATGTCATTGTTGAAAGACTCTTCTTTTCCGAAATGGCGGTCACCTTCGGTTGCCATTCTCTTGTCAAGGATCTTAGGACTTTTAAGTTGAGATCATCATTGGTGAAGGTCTTCCCAAGAGCAATCAGATGATTTGTTAGATGAACGAACCTATTTTGCAAGGCAACAATAGATTCACCGGGCTGCATACGAAACATCTCATATTCTTGACTTAACGTGTTAAGTCTTGATCTTTTTACTTTTGTTGTTCCTTCATGCGTTTCTACCAAGGTATCCCAAATCTGTTTTGCCGATTGACACTGTGATATGCGAAAGAATTCATCCATACTGAGAGCACTTTGAAGTATGTTGATTGCTTTCTTCTCATTCAAGATTCTCTTCTTGTCATCTTCATCATATGAGGATTTAATCTTTGGGGTTCCAACACCATTTACCACACTTGTAGGGACATGTGGACCAGTTTCTACGGTTTCCCATATACCATCTCCTTGAGCCTCAAGATGTGCCTTCATACGGATTTTCCAAAAATCGAAGTATTCTCCAGAAAAGAGTGGTGGCTTGTTACTACTTCCACCATCTTTGAAAACCGGGTTAGTACTAGCGGAAGCCATTAGGATCGATAGGAACAGGTTACCTTAACCTGCTCTGATGCCAATTGTAAGTACAAAGTATGCCTAAGAGGGGGGGGGGGGTGAATTAGGACTTTAGAACTTTTTCCGGTTTGTATGGTTTCTTGAAATTTTACTGGTTTGTGTTCTTGGTTATGAAAGCAGTAGAAAGTAAAAGAACAGTGGACACCAAGATTTATAGTGGTTCCCCTCACAGTCCGAGAGTACTCCACTCCCCTTTCATCACGAAAGAGAGTTTTCACTATTGTTTAATAAAGTACAACCTATCACACCATCAACCGGTGAGGCCTACTATCAAACAAAAGAAATAACAGGTGTGCAAGAACAATCCTCTTGTAAACACTCACCCTTGTGTCCAACAATCCTGGATCACAAGTCAGAATACAAATACTTGTAATGATTTTGTTTTGTGAATAATAATATCGATGTCAAAATTGATCTTCTCCAAATGATCAAAATTCACTCTTATAATTTTCAACACAAGTGTTCAACAGATGAATATGAAATTTTTATGCAATTATGAACACTTAGAAAGGATTTTGAAAATGGTGAATTTGATTCTAAGAATATTTGAAAATGAATGTTGGAGGTGTTTTTCAAAATTGAAAAACTCAGAATTTATATGTGTAAACACACCTTTTCCAACAGGTATATTTGAGTACATTTCAAAATATGAACTGGTGTAATTTTCAAACCATTTTTGAACTTGAAACAAAGCCATTTTTCAAAATACGTTCAGTGTTAATCGGTTAACCTATATGGTTAATCGATTAACACTTGAACGTTATACCAAAATATTCAAAATTTAAAATGGTTAACCGGTTAACCTATATGGTTAATCGGTTAACACTGCTATTTTTCAGAAAAATACTTATAAAAGTAGTGTTATACCAATTCTAATAGTTTAAAAAATATGTTGATGCAATGTGATCAAATGATAAAGATGTTGAACACTTGTATATCAATTAAATTAATGAATTTTGATATACCATAGCTTGTATCCAAAACTTGAAAGTTGATTAGTCAAATGTTCATGAAGCTTTGAATGTTGATCACTTCCATTCCACTTGATCTTGGTCTTTTGAAAGCGTTTGCCTTTTTGCACAGATGAATTATTCTTGATCTTGATGTTGACGTCATCAAAACTTTGAGATGAAGCTTGCTTCTACAAATTGTGCTACTTAAGTCGGTTGAATAGGGATAGGATACCTCAAGTAATGGCACAGAGAACTAACCGTTTATTCTTCGCCTAACACTACTTACAATGGCGGACTAGGGATATGAAGCTTCTAGTAATTGTTAGTTAGTTATTTCGTGGGGGACTGGCTATAAGGATTTTGTTAGTTCGTCGTAAAATTATAAGTATAAGACAATTCATACAAGGCGTACATCAACAAGAGGGGATAAATGGATTCTAAAACACAACCTAACCGCCTCTATGACCTTGTTTTATCTTAAATTAAGCTTTTTGCACTGAAACTTGCAACCCCCCTCTTTACTGCTTTTAGTTAATATTGTACAAATTGTTGTTCTGTTAGAACACAATACTTGTGGGTTTGATCTTTTTATTACTGCAACATTATCGGTACACTTGCCAAAAAGTCATCAAGTTTTTGGCACCGTTGTAGGGGACTATTGATTGTAACAGGGTTAACGCTTTGTGCAACATATTTTTCTTATTTTATTTTTAATTTAATTTTAGTTTATCTGATTTTGTTTATTTTCTTGTTTATCATAGTGCTAGTAAGGTGTATTTTGTTTGTGTATGAGAAGTTCAGGATGGACATTACTATCATTCAATCCAGAAATTGAAAGAACCGCATATGGCTACTCTACAACTTCCATCTATGAAAGATTGTTTGTATAGAGAAGCAATTATGGCTGACGGAGACCAATCCGAAGTAGATTCACCAATATTTCTTCGGATTTGGAAGACGAGAATAACATGGCTACTCTACAACTTCCATCTACGAGAGATTATTGCAATAGGACTCACGATGATCAAGTTTCTAGAGGGTTTGTACCGGCAGACCCTGTTAACTTTGAAATTAAAGCCACTCAACTTAGCTTGGAGCAGGTGAATAAGAACCACGAGACCATGAGTAGAAACCATGATGCCTCCATCAAAAATTTAGAGACGCAAATTGGGCAATTATCAAGACAACTCGCAACCTTCCCAAGTTCGAGTGGATGATTTTCAGGTAACACCGTAGATAACCCTAAGAAGGAAAAGTGCAAGGTGGTTAAGGTCGGTGTAGGTATGGAGACTAAGGAGGATGATATTACAAAATTCAAAAAAAAAAGGAGCAAAAACCTCAAGTGAATAAAGAAAAAGGGAACGTTGCACTTGAGCAAGGTATAGCTAAAAAGTTTCCGAAGAAAGGAGCCAAGGAGATAAAATTGACTGAACCAAACCCACCATTACCATGTTACATGAAACATCCTTGTACTATTATTAAGAAGAAATATGTACCTGAAGATGAAGTTGGGATGTTAGAAAGATTCAAGAAGATGTTGAAACAACTTCAGGTAAGTATTCCTTTTCATGAAATTTTAGAATTAATCCCAAAGTTTGCTAAGTTTATGTAGGTATTACTAAAAGGAGAAACCCATAAATTTCTCTAGAATAGACTACGCTGGCAGAAAAAGCTGAGACAACAGAACTGTTAGAGAGGCCACAAAAGATGAATGATCAAGGAGCGTTCTACAGTGTATGCACCATTGGCGGGGTAAAAATTCCTCATGCTTTATGTGACCTAGGATCGAGCATAAATATCATGTCGCTGAGCAAATTTAAAGAGATGGATATAGAGGAGATCAAGCCGAGTGACATGACACTTACTATGGCCCATTCATCTGAAACTTAACCGCTTGATATTGTACAATATGTGTTAGTTCATGTCAATGGTTTTACCTTTCCTGCATACTTTATGGTGATTGACATGATAAATGAGTGAGAAGGTTTTGTGATTCTTGGAAGACCATTCTTGGCAACCGGAAAGGCAAAGTTAGATTTGGAAACCGGGGAATTGATTTTGAAATATAATAAGGAAAAGGTGGTGTTTGATGCATATGACCGGACACCAACATGGGAGGATCTAGAGGCATGCATGAATTAGGATAAAAAGATGGTGGAGTTGAAAAAAGAATGGGGAAAGGAATGTTCACATGTGTGAGGGTATCCTTTGCGCCTGACGTTATTTGAGGATTAAGCGTCAAGCTAGTGACGTAAAAGAAGGGTTGCATGAGAGGTATCCCATCAATTTTTAATTAGTTTTTGTTTTGTTTTGCAGAAATTTACTGTCTTTATTTCAAAACCAACCATAAGAAGAATTACCTACAAAAGAAGAACCTAGTGACAAAGATCATATGTTCTCAATAGACTTATTTGTAGTTGTTTTTTTTTCCTTTTAGATTTACATAGTTAGTTATAACATTGAACACATGATCTAAGAAAAGAAAAAAAAAGTAAGAAGAGAAATGACTTGATTATAACGAAAGTAACCGAGGACATGAATGTCATGGAAGAGAAAATAATCAACCGACTTGTACTCAACTTGCAGATACCTCATCTGGTAAGGTTTGAGGCAAAACAATTCCATAATGCACTTTTTATTTCTTAGAATGTATCCATGCATTATTCTCTTAGCTGGTTTGATTTATTTTCAATTAAATTGTCATGATTGATCAATATACACTGAGACATTTTTTTATACAACTCTGAGCCTTTGTAAACCACCCTTTAGTTTTAGGAATATCTTTTTCTAAACCCTTTAAGCCTAAGCCTTTCTTTTGGTGACGTAACCTTAAACTCTCTAACATATTCCTTGAAATATCCTTTTGATTCAAACCTTTCTTTGGAGTTAGGTAAAAGTTTTGTTCTTCAAGTGTATGAAAAAGTTTAAGTTTGGGGTTGCTCTTGGAAATGAGCAACGCTTTAAGTTTAGGGTGGAGGTACTAGAAAATTTGATCCATAATTTAAAAATTTGTCGAGAAAAAGAAGTGAAAAAAAGAACATCTTAAAAAAAGGATAAAAAAATGACAAAAGAATTGAAAAAATGACATTGTAAGAAGAATCACAAGTCTTTATTACCAACAATAAGGTATGATAAATGAAGGAGAACTAGGAACCTAACTCCAAAGGTTTAACCTTACTTTCCTTAATATATCTTACCTTAATATAAGTCAAGTTACAACCGAAAAAACATATAAATGTGTGTTGATATTTCTATGATTTACTCTATTAGAATATAATGAAGTTAAGTTTAATTAATTTTGCATGTTGATTGAGTGTTGACCCTACCAATTAAGCGAGTTAAGCGAGCCAAGAAATTGATTGAGTACTAGTTATGGTTGAGGACATTTTTGGAATTGCCGAATGGAAATTGAAAGCCGGAATAATGATCAAGTAACTATAAAAATATGGTGATGTTTAATTGTTACTGTGCGATTTGTTTTCTGTATAAATGTGTAGTTGTAAGTGAGTTACTTGAGGACAAGTAACGATTCAAGTTTGGGATTGTGATGACAGTCCGTCATTACATAAAATCAGTCGAAGGGTCATGGGAAATGAGTAAAAGAGTAGCTAAAATGATGAAGAATTCCCCAAGAATGAGTGAAAAAGAGCCAAGTATGAAAGAATGAGACTTAGTAGAAATTTTGGTGAAAAATGGTGAAAAACACGCAACTACTGGAATAATTACACACAACATCATACACACGACAGAGCTGCAAAGTAAACATTGCGCACAATGCTTGTGTAGTGCACACAATGATAGTTTTGTGGACTTTCTCTAAGGCGTTCTGACCCGTTCTAACAACTTTAAAGGAGGATTTTCTGCAATTTTACAACGGTGACGAAATTTGGCACTGAGAGTATGATTTTACAACATCAGAGGGTGATTTTGAGAGCATTGGAAGCCATTAGAAGCCGATCCTTCAAAGGAATTCACATGATATTCATGTTTTTACCAATTGGTATTGTAATTTTATCATGAGTAGCTAAATTCTCTATGTTAGGTTAGGTGTGATGAACTTTATTCAACCTTGTTAGAATTATATGGGTTTGACTTTGTATGAACCTTATTTCTCATAATTTTATTCAGTTGTTTCTTTTGCTTAATGTGTGTTATTTGAGATACTTTATTAATATGTTGTTAGATGTATAGGGATTTCTAGCCTATAGTCTATATGTTGGACCTAGAGCAACTGTTCTACTTAAGCTAGTTAAATAGAGATGGGATACCTCGAGTAGTGGCACAAAGAACTAACGGTCTATTCATCTCTTAACACTACTTACGTTGGCGAACTGAGAATATGAAGCTTTTAGTAGTTGTTAGTGAGTTATTTCATGGGGGGTCTGACTATAACGACTTTGTTAGTTCGCCGTAAAATTATAAGTATAAAACAATTCATACAAGACATCGTACATCAAAAAGAGGGGATAAAGAGATTTTAAAGCACAACCTAACCAACACCGTGACCTTGTGTTCTCTTAAACTTACTTGTTTGCATTGAAACTTGCAACCCCCTACCGCTTTTAGTTAATATTGCACAAATTATTGTTCTGTTCGAACACATTCCTTATGGGTTTGATTTTTTTATTACTGCAATATTATTGGTACACTTGCCGAGAAGTCATCAGTCAAGAAAAATATTCATTTGTATGTTATGGTTCATGGATAGTCATGATATTGATTATGAACTTGCATTTGAAAAAGAACAATGTGCCATACAATTTAAAAAACTCTTGACTTGAAGTCGGTAAACCTATTAGAAAACATGCAACATTTATTAATCATCTGATCAATTTTTTTAAGGACAAACAAAATGGTAAGTTGGGGAGAGTTGATAAGTGTCAAATTTACATTAAATACGACGACACTTATTTTCTTATTTTACAAGTAAACATAAAAAAAGCCCCTAATTCATCTATGAAAAGAAAAGAAGCACCTCTTTGGAGTTTTCTTGTATGTATTTATCAAAAATAGGAGAAAAGAATTGGAAAACCATGAATCAGAATGAAGAAAACGTGTAAAAGCACAACCTGAAGAATCAAGTCTGGCTAGGCCTTATCTACAAGCACAATGGGTGCATCATATGGTTAGGTTGCATCAATTGAGGCTACCATTCTCGTTTTATGGTGGAAACAGGGAAACAAGGTATTGCATCAATTCATCATATCATACATAATAGTTTATCATCCATATCTTATAAATAATTAGTATAAATTCACGTCTTTACTTTATCATATACTAGAGCGTTGAATTAGATTTCCAACACAATTGAATGGGCCTTATTCTGAGTTATAGAACTTTAGATACGCTAATTTCAATTCTACATTTCCATATAGTTTGTGAAAATCGATTACCAGTATGTGGTAATCAATTACCAGCTTAGAAAATATTCTAAAACCCAAATTTTAAGCTAATAATCGATTACCAATATCTGATAATCGATTACCACAACAGTTAGGCTGAAAAATGTCAACTTTTCTTCACACAAAACACTTCCAAACCATTCCCCCATCAATCTCAATCATATGCTAATATAAACTCACACCAAATTAAAGAAATTATGAGTTATAGCTTCAAGAATCAACAACAATCAAACATATACATCATGATTCTTCTAATTCATGAAACATGTAATCATAGTAACAACAACAACGTCAATAAAGAAACAAGAACAACAATAATTTTATGATTCAATACATAAAATCCTAAGAGCATCTTTAATGCAGGTTTTTAATAGTTAAATTTTTTTATAGTTAACGATAAATATAAAGAATTTGCATTGGAATGACTACGACATGACATTTAATTCACTAACTTTTAGTTTCCGGCAATTATATAGCTAACGTATGTTATTTATTTTGAAACATATAATATTATTATTTATATTAATGGTAACTTCAATAAAAAAATAATTACAATACAAAAATATAAAATATAGGATCAAATTTTAGTTTTTTATAAGCAACTATCATTAAAATAAAAACAAATCAAATCAACTATAAATTTTTTAAATCCTACAAATTACTTTGGACCCACAAAAGATATCTTAGTTTACCTACTTAAGATACTCCCACTAAAGATACTCTTACCCCATACTTTCATGTTTTTTCCCTAAAACTAAACTATATATAATTATAACAAATTCGTCCCGACTCTACAGATACATTACTCATATACAAAATTAGGATAGGTACTCATATACAAAATTAGGATAGGATGGGTTGATATTACAAGTAAGAAATTAAACACCAAAGCTTTCAATAAAGGGTTGCAAACACTCTTTCTTGAAAATCTAAAATCTAACACTTAGCACTAATCCAATTACTTATGGACTAATCTCTTTACTTCAAATACTTTGCTTATGATCAAAAGAAAGTGCTTGTATCCAAATTGCTAATTATTTTTGTCCTTTTAAATTTATCCGTAAACAATATCATGAGGCGTGGCTGGTGGCTCATATCCAAACCAATTTCAGTGTAGGAAGCACTCGTAACTCATGAGAAGCTAAAGCTATATAAAAACAAAGCATAAAAAGACAATTGAGGTGGAGAAAACATGTGAAAATGAAAGGACAAAAAAAGAAAGAAAAGTTGAATACATAAACCTCAAACAATAGCACTTTTAAGCCCACTACACATAACATCCTCCTCATAAATCTTAGGCGTGACAAACCTAAGTGGAATGCATTATGATGAACATCATATCTCACTATCCCACTCTACTTCTTTTCCCTTTTTGGACATTGCATTCAAAACTCAAACATCCATATTTGGAATATATCTATTTGAGTCACATATCTCATATATTTTTTGGTAGCTTATATATAAATAACCCCTTCCTATGAAATTAAAGAAGCTAGATATATCTAAAGCACTTAACTTGTTCCACGTGTCCTAACTTTCTAAACAAGTCAACCCAACAATACTAATCACATCTTTACATGTCCCAACCCTAAATTTTTCAACTAAACTCTAACTCACTCTTCCATTTTGTAGTAGACTAGAGCAATTTTAGAAGTTTAAAAATATATAATTGATCTTATGATTTGTAATTTTTTTTCCTCTGAATAATAATTTTTATATTAATATTTTGCATAAATATATCAAGATATAAACTATTTTATAAAAATCAATTACCATCGTTGAAAAATCAAGCACACGCTAATTTCTAATTTGTAGACATAGGAGAATCATGCTATCATCGGTCAGTACATTGTGATTTATGAAATGATATTAGGCATTTAGATTTAAACTTCGATAAATAAATAACATACAATAAATCTTAATGAAAACAAGATTTGTCTGGATAGACAGACTACTTTGGACCATTTCTCCGGCGAAGTGGCGTAAATGTTTGAAACACAACACTGCCTATCGCCGGAAACTGGTCCATAACACAACTCCTACATTTCAACCCAAGAGGCTCCACTGCACCAGCAACCTTCCTCCAAACCTCATTGTTATACTCACTACATGTCCTTATCGACACCGACATTGTCCCCGGTCGGAAAATCTGAACAACCTTTTTCAACACATGAACTATGTGATCGTCGTTGTCGGTTATAGACCCGACACATTCAAAGCTTGCATAGCTATAACCATCTTCCGGAGTTACATGAATGGTAGAATATAATTCTCCATCAATGCCATTCATTGAATAACCACAAGGATCAAAAGCAAAATCGCAGATGAATGCTTCTTTGTTGATTTCGCTTATTCCGGTCAGCTCCGTTATTTCTTTTCCGGCAGAGTGGCCGGATTTTTCATCGTTGGGTTCCCGGAAGAATTTTCGGGCGAGAATAGGATCCAGCTCAGTCATGCAAATCTCCATTGTGTATGATTCGTGATCATGTTCATGTTGATAATGATGAGGGTTTTGGGTTGCTGTGAAAACATGCCAGGAATGAGAAGAAGATTTTGAAGGCATGATTGAAGCTTTTCTGAAGCAAAGATTTGAAGGGATAGTGTTTTGTAAGAAAGTGAGTTCATCATTGAATGAAGTGTGAGGGAAAGGCTGTGAGTTTGGGAAAATGAAGCTGCCTCTTGTGTAAGTGAGAGAGGAGAGTGTGAGGTTTAAGCGATTATTTGCAAAGTAGATTAATGGGACAATCGATTTGAGAAGCTGTGTGGTTCCACAAGTTTTGATTATGATTTTTGTTGGATATACAAAGAGACTTGATTCTGATAAAACATAGGAATCAAAGTAAGAGTTGCCAAGTGCTGAAACGACTGTGCATTGAACAGCTTGTAGGATTTGTTGAATGGATTCGAATTCGAGTTTTCTTAAACCGAGTTGGTTTTGGTTGTGACTATTGGTTGGATTTGGATCATTGTCAAAGAAATGAAGTTCTAGTCTTTTTTCAAAGCCTTCAAAACCAGAGAGTGCCATTTTGTGAATAAGAATGAGAGTGAGAGATAGAGGGAGATGGTTGTGGTTTTGATGTTGAGGGGTGTGTATAGTATTTATAGGTGAGTGTGAGGTTTGAGACGAGAGCATGCGGGTGATGAAACCAAGAACATGATTTTGGGCATAATGAAGTGAATGGGCTTATGATATGCAACAATTTTGTTGTGTTTTTTTTTAGTTCAATCTTGTCTTCTATAAGAGACGGTAACATGAAACATAATTTATATTGGCCACGCTCATGATCGGTTCTTTTATCACTAGTGTATTTTATAGGCACCTCTTCATAGTTTCCATTATGTAAATTAATAATACTTTTTAATATCATTTACACTTAATTGTAAGACTTAATCGAGTTGAGTCATAAATGGACGAAGTAGATAACGTTCAAATATGCTTTAAAATCTAAAGTGATGTTAGGGGCGGTGGTGTGACAGGTTGATTCGTTAGAACTCCGGATTCTGTTTTGTCAATTTGTATCTATTAGTTTTGTTGTTTTAATATATGAATTTGTTCGTTTATAAGTTATGTTTTGGGCTTGTTATGATATCTAATGGATTCAACAATTATAAATATGCATCTTTTGCATGCTTGCTATCACAACCTTTAAAACTTTATAGCTGAAGATAAAGAGAAGGGTTTGTAAATCCTAGTAGTAATTTTAGAGAGTCAAGGGTAAATTTCTAAGAATGTGTTCTTGGAATTTAGAATTTTTTTGGAGATATCTAAGGGAGTCTTGGGCTTATTTGATTCATATATTGAGAGTTTGAGAGATTGAAAAATATTTTAGTGGAATATAGCGTTTCTTCTTAGGAATTTAAGATGCTGAGTTGGCAGATATTTTAGGGTGAAGAAAGGTTGCTTTCTAGGCGAGGCAACAACTCGCCAGGCAAGAGCATATGGACACAACCATTGTATAAAGTTTCAGAAACATTTCAGTTGGGGGGACTTTTAGAGAATTTTGAAATAGACCATTAGAGAGAGAGAGAGAGAGAGAGAGAGAGAGAGAGAGAGAGAGAGAGAGAGAGAGAGAGAGAGAGAGAGAGAGAGAGAGAGAGAGAGAGAGAGAGAGAGAGAGAGAGAGAGAGAGAGAGAGAGAGAGGTTGAAGAATACGAGATAGATGCACATCAATCGTCAAGAAATCACCATTGATGCTCACCCATCTTTATTTCTTCTCATTTATAATCAAGTTACCATGAGTAGCTAAATCTCTTTCTTGTTGGGATTGGATGCAATCAATCGATACTGTATGTATTTATTATGATCATGGCGTTATATATGAGTTAGTTGTTTATTGATATTGATATTATCCTTGTTTACTTGTTTAACACATAGATTCGAACTGTTATTCAGAAATACGCTTCAATCTCAATCTAAGATAATCATTTGTTATATGTTAAACTCTAGACATGGATTTAGGTTTAACATTCACCATAGTATCAAATCTTAATGCTATTGTATTGTTTAATAGGTTGAGAGATCGTTGATTAAACAATAAGGTTGAACTCTCATTAGGTTTAGACATAAACATTGTCGGCAAGGGATACATGATAATATCGATCAAATAACTAATCTTTGTATAATTGATTATAAGAATATGTGTGTAGTCAATGGAACTTTTCAAGTACCGTTTTTATATTATGTACTTTATGCAAACAAGCAACTCGGTAACTTTTCACTTAAACGATATCAACTGTTGAAAGACATTAATATCACATTAGTCCATGTGGATACGATAAACAAATACTTAATTTTGATGTTGAATACTGCAACCATCACCCATAGCCGGTAAATCAGTAAGCTCTGTATATGCAATAAATCCCATAAATTCATTCATCTCGTGAAATTGATATGAGTTATGACACCCTTCCTTTTGTTAAGCCACTTGATCACGTTGAAACTACCACCGATACACCATTCTCATTGAGGGAAAAAAGACTTCAACATGCGTAAATCAACCCAACATTTTTTTCAATGACACAAAAAGAATAAACATTAGCAATATAAATGATAGTATCCTGCCAGATTGCTTGAATCCCTATAAAGCCTTTGCCACTAAAAATGAAAATGAAATCAATGCATTTCAGGGTCCATAACAAGAGAAAACCTCCAGATCTTCCTGATGACCTTTTGTTGTCCATAAAACATTATTTCCCCCCAAAACAATGGAGTAATTGAATCCTTTATAAGTTGTAGTTTTGTTTATTGTAACAAGCACACGTCGATGTTGTTTGTGTTGATGATTTTCCTGATTGATTTTTTCTTTGCATTATTCCCATTCCCTCAAATGTCTTAGAAAATAAGATTAATTTGAAACCCGATTTAGTTACTTTCTTATTTGTAATCCTCTCATTGTCTTTCGATTCCATCTGTTTAATCACTTCCTCTTATACCCTGATCTATTGTTTTTTTTTCAAACTTTCAGCGCCAACGATTCTGCTACTTTTGCTAAAAATCTCAAATTACCTTGAAAGGCATCTCTGTCTGAGGTTGATTCACAGCATAAAGTTGTGCCGCTCGAACATTTGTCACTAGAATTTGAAGAAAAATGATGATGTTAAGGAAGTTTAGAGTTAGATTTGAAGGACGTTTTAGGTGGGATAAGAGATGAAAAGTAAAATTATTGAACAAAGGAAGTAGCTCTAATAATTTTTAAGGTACGGAGAGGTAAAGTATGAGGGATATGGGACGAAATATCTAGGTTGTGATCAGAAGAAAAATATCCTATAAGATCTTAAATTTCATATTGGTCCTAGTCACAATGTTGGGAATATTCCCAAGCCCAACAATGATAGGTTGAAGACCTGATCCCCAGAGTGAGCCCAAAGGACTGGAAGGGTGGGTAAAGCCTTATGGACAAAACACCTAAGGGAGGATTAACGAGGTTCATTGAATTCTGATTGCAAGTTTTTCCTAGAGACTTGGAGAGAGGAGTTTAGGGATTCGACTTGTCTCATGTTGACAAGATACTACTTATTTATGATTATTTTCCTCAAACTGACACGTGTGCTCCGTAGGATCAAAAACACATTTAGTCGCTACCCTTGAGACACTTGCCACATGCATATTGCATGCAAGAGGTTATGTTGTTCTGATTCCTCCGGATAATCTTACTTGCACTTCTTCTTCTGAACTAGAAATGTCATTTTCATCTTGCAAATCGTGTCGTTGAACATTACATTCCTCATAAGCAGTTTCGTCAGAGTTGGACCTAAAGTAATCCGGTAACACAATCCTTATAGGGTCTTGAGAGTCCTCAACCAATTTCACATTTAAAGAGATTCCATTGATGATAACTTCAATGTCTTCAGAGAGAACTTTTGAATGCTTAGTTTCTATTAACAAGCGTACCACATCCATTTTATTTTTAGATCTTGTATTATCATCAGGGTACAGGTATGCGCGTAATGGTTTCATTAGATTTTTAAAAAAATTCAGAGTCTAGGGTTGGCTATGGAATGCCATAACACCGGATCCATATGACCCTTTTAACATCAACATCGAATGGTTTCCAAGGCCGGATTTCTTTGAACCATTGGTTCAACCAGTTTCCCCCATCGTTGATTAGTGCCTCCATTTCCACCTTCTTCATGATCCTTAAATAAACATATGTTGGTCCCTTTAGGGGTGGCTTGGATGTCAAAATAACCTTTAGAGTTGAAACTTTCCTGCATATTATAGGTCAAAGTTGGGGTTTCAACAAAACCAACATAAGCCTTGCTAAAACACACAAGATCTGATTCTTCAACTTGAAATTTAACTATGCTCCACCGTGTAACTCTATTTGCATGGAGATGCTTTACTTTAAGGACATCAGCGTAAGATCTCCCTTCAGAAGGATTCCTATTGATTTGCTGTTCTTACTTCAACTTCTCGGCATGAAAATATATGTTCTGATCAATGGCTTTGTGAAATTATATTCCTGAGGGGAATGTCAAACGTGACTCTTTAACAATAGGTTCGTCAAGATAAATCATAACCAAATCAATAAAAAGAACTAGAAGAAATAGCAAAAAAGGAACATAAACACAATCAATTGATATCTCAATTTGATGTTATAACACCTATGTTTATAGGGTTGAGTCTACAACCCAAGAAAGGAAATTTACTATTAGTACCTAAGTACAATTAGACTTACAAGCAACAACAAACCCTATGTTGTTCAATGCCTCTTTCTAACATTATCCAATGACTTTCTATTTAGAGTCTCCCCCTAAATATGAGAACCTACCCACTTTCTTCTCTACCACATAATCCATGATAGAGGATTACAACTCAATATTCAATGTTGAATACTACCAATCAACTCTAGACAAACCTTCTATGCCAAGTTACTAAAAAATAGGTGTACATACAACAATAACAAGGACTCAAAAATAACCCTAGCACTATAAATCTTCAATATATTGTTTGGCTTCTAATGTAGGTTTTGAGCTCCTTATATAACATAATAACTCTGGGTTTTTCTTCATAGATTTGAGATTGAATTTTGTTCAGAATTAATACAGAATATGTTGGACATTGTATGTTCTATAAATATCTCAATAAGATATGATTTGTTTCAATTTAAATTCAAATTTAAATCTTTATTTAAATATGAATTAATCTTCATCCAGTTGTCAAACAAATCACCTAATCATATTACCAATCCAATTAGCAATAAAATAAAATTGAATCTTCTCAAAAGATTCACCCAAAACGCAACAATCTGGCGCCTGTTGAGAAAGGCCCAGATGTCGTACCAACATGTTGGAGCATCGCGTCTAACATGTGTCCTTTTTACAGCTTAAGCAAGCTAGATCAATCTTGAATACTTGGATATTTCTTCATGTTGTTACTTTTCTAAATGCAACGAATACAAAGAGGCAATCCAATAGGAACTACACTTGGACTAGTTTTTTCACCGAAGGTTTCCACTAAAATCTGGATAGATTTGCATGTAATTTCTTGTTCCCAATAAATATGTTATCATGCTTAATATGTCTCTTGGAGGGAATAACAACTACATCGATGTCTCCGAGATACCAAAATTCATCGTACATATCTTTAGCTCCATAAAGATCCAGAAAGAACATGAAAAAATAATGATAAACTCCTGCTGCTTTGGCCTTGCAATCTTCCTTTATTGTCCCAATGGTTTTTCGAATGACCTGATTTTTTATTGTGTCCAGAAACACACTTTCAATTAAACTCATATTGCATTTATGATGTATGCATAATGATGGGTTAAGCAAGTAGCGGTGGGGGAGAGGTAGGTTGGAGTGGTTAGAGTGATGAAGGTTAAAAGTGATAAAATGTTTAGGGTGGTTAGGATAAAGAGCGTTGAGAATAACAAAGTCAAATGTGAGTTAGATCCCCATATTGGTTATAAATGTTGGTTATAAATGTGGAGACTTGAGAATTTATAAGTGGGACAACCCAAATGTAACACCCCCTTCTATACCCCCAAATAAACAAATAAATCACATAATAAAATTTCATCAGAGTAAATTTGAAACATGGCATAAAAGAAGTATGCCACATCATTCACCAAAATAACATACAACACCTGCTCTATAAGAGACATACAACAGTGGGGTAGTTCAACAGAAGAACTTTAATCCTTACACCCACATCTCAATATTTAGAATTAAAGCGGAAAATCTAAACATTGAATCACTTAAAACATGTAAACATATAAATACATATCATTCAGTTTGGTTCACAAATTAGTCATGTTTACATAAACATCATCCGCTTATACATTTACAAATGTATCACAAAAGAATACTATACAATCCTAACTACCTGGTGCTACATATCAGAGCATAACCGACCAAAAGAACGAAGCTATACTTCACAAAAGACCTCCAGCAACCTAATCTGCAATGCCTCATAGAGCATTATAAAACAACAGAAGGGTGAGAAATATTATCATTATAATCAATGCATATAATTATATATATACACAAGCATAATATACACATATTTCACATTTCTCACCATAATTCATTCATAACTCATCAGACATTTCCCAACATGTAGAAACACACATGGATAATCACAAAACATGTTTCATCATGCACATATCAATAGTTCTCAACTCAACAATCCACACACAAGCATATTTCATACAACAATACACATTAATCATGTGACTCAATGCAACTCAATGCAACTCATGCCATGTGGTACAAACACTTGTTATCATTTTTCGGTTTTTACACTTAAACCAGGTCCACCCTTCTAGACCGATAACAACAAAATCCTGTTCCCTAAGCTTCCAAACCCACCCTTCTAGGTTTGGGACAATTCACTAGTCTCCACGAAACTAACAAACATTGCCTCTTGACTAAATGATGCATATGCAATCAACCACCAAATGCACTTAAGACCGTTCCCGCATCTTAATCTCATGCATTCAAATCATTCATGACTCAAGAATTATAACATGATTGCACACACAACATATTCATATTCAATATATTTCACATAAGCCAAGTATTCATACTTGAAATCATCATCACCATATCATCAAGCAATGCACACATATTCACAGTATGTTCTCATGCATTCTCAAACACAATCGCATACAAACAATATGCATTCACAACATAGTGCTCACGACAACGAATTCAATAACATTCATCATGCATTTTAATTAATTAAAACAATGCATTAGATTTGTCAAAAGACCACAATTCATAATCAATTCCACAATCTAGGATTCACGCCTTACGGCTACCCACAACATATGTTTTACTGTATACAATTACTTATTTCCAACAAGGATCAAACACAATCGAACCAAGAAATCAACATGGGATGGAATCACATAGAAAACCAATGTTGTCACGCTCGCTGACTTGCTCGCCTAGCGGGTCTCTAGCGAGTTCTCGCTACCTGTTCGTCTAGCAAACAAGCTCGCGAAGGCAAACAGAAGCTACTGACTTCGTTCGCTTCCTACTCGCTGCAGCGAGGCTCTAGCGAATACTTCACTACCTCACTCGCTACCAGCGAACCAGATCAAATGCATTTTGTCCAAGTCTGGGACCTCTCGCTAACTTGCTCGCCTAGCGAGTTGCTAGCAAACGCTCGCGACCTGTTCGCCTAGCGAAGGTGCTAGCGAACGTCTGCGAACTCAGAATTCCTCACTGTCAAACTTTCATAACTCTCCACAAAACCGACCGATTCTCACCAAACGAGTTTCATAGCCTTAGTCTAACCTCCCTCGACTAAATTATACCACTTATTCTCATTTTTTACCGTTAAAACTCGGTTTCTATCGATTAAATCCACCTTGCCCTAAAATGGAAGTTGTAGAAAACATCCAACAATCTAACCCAAGCATACACAAACATATACATTGACAATATAATGATATTTCACACCCTTACCTCGATTAAATCGATGCTTAAGAGTTGTTCTTGAGCTTTTCCAACTTTTCTTTCTTCTCTTTCTTTCTCTATTCTTTCTATTATGTTTTCTATCTTTTCCTTTTCTTTCCTCTTTTCCTTATATTCCTTCCATTCTATTTCCTTCCATACATTCTCCTCTCAAATATCTAACAATAATTCTCATAATTAAAATCATCCAAATAAATCAATTAATTAACATGAATAATTAATTATTGAAAAATTGGGTTGTTACACCAAACACCTATCACTTTAAGGTTTTAGGTGGATATGTAATGTCTCTCTCATTTGTGTGTTGCTTTTAGCCCAATGTTGATGCTCGTTCTCATGACCCAACAAATGGTACCATGAGCTTGGTTCAAATAAATGGGCCGACTTACTTGTATCAAAATGCCCAGGAAGAGGTGTCCTGTTGAATTCGAAATGCCCATGAAAAGGTGTATCGAAATATCCAAGAAGAGGTGTCAACAGCGAAACAATTGTATATGGACAAAAAAGAGTTTTCACTTGAGGGGGAGCATTGTAACACCCATTTTATTTATTTAGTCATTTTGGTGTTAATTTAATTATTTTATGTTGGTGTGCCCTTAGGTGGGGTGTGTTGGTATATGATTGGTGAGTACCCTTGATATGTAAGGATCATTGGTGGTGTGGAGATAATAATATAATAGTTAATAGTAATATTGGTGGTATTATTATTATTATTATTATTATTATTATTATTATTATTATTATGATTATTATCATCAGTATGAATATTATTATTGGTGGGTGTCCCTGATATGGGAGGATTATTGGTGGTGAATTGGTGTAGATATAATAATATAATAACTAATAGTAATATTGGTAGGGGTATTATTATTATTATTATTATTATATTTATTATATTCATTATTATTATTATTATTATTATTTTGGTGAGATAATAACATTATTATTATTATTGTTATTATTATTAATAGTATTATTATGATTAGTATTATTAATATTAGTAATATTATTATATTATTTTATTAGTTATTATTATTATTGGGATTAGAGAATTAAAATAGGGAATTTGAGGGGTCATTAGTTTTACGATACATTTGGGGGTTGGGAGAAAGAACGATAGAAAGGGAGAAGAGCGTAGAACGAAGGAAAGAGGGAAATCAGAATTGGCCAAACCTTGGAGGGTTCTTTCATCGATCAACCAATTGACAAGGAAGGACCAACATATTCGTGGGAATTCCTCGACCTGAGTAATTAACCAAGGTAAGGGGGGAGAAACTTGATTGGGAACGGTTTATACATGTATAGGGTAGTTGGGGATTCCTTAACCCCGTAGGAAATTGATCGATATATGATTTCCTATATCGAAATGTTGTGATTATTGATTTATCGTTGATAGTTTGGTGTTGATTGTTAATGAATTGTTGTTTTTGGTAAATTTGGCATATAGGTTGTTTTACGGTTTTTAGGGAAAGTTCTGTATGGCTTTTTGATGTATCGATAAAGTGTTTAGGTGATGATTTTGGGATAGGGATTAGGAATCGATTAGTCGGAATTACGTACAAGTTGGTACTGATGTTAAGATGGGAATTGGAAATAGGAAGTTTGACCAATTTGGCTTAAAAAGCACTCTGCAGAACTGTGAGGAAATTGGTGAATCGCAGCATTCGCTGGGCTTCGCCTGGCGAAGGGAGGCGAGAGTTCGCCTGGCGAGCTGGGGCGAAGGGAAGCTAATAATTCAGAATTTAATCCCAGACCAAAAGCACAAGAATTTCGCCTGGCGAATGCCAGCGAAGGCTCGCCACGGGGGTTCGCCTGGCGAATGCCAGGAACGTAGCAGAATGTGATATTTTGCCTGGAGCTTTAGTCTTGTAGAATCCCTTGATCACGACGCGTGTAGGGACTATTATTGAATGATGTATGGTGCATACTTGGTGATAGGAAATGATTTCCCTGATACTTCATTTAGAGTAAATGGTTAATTGGTGTATGGTGTATACGAGTGTAGAGTGAGATGATCAGTAGGATCATGTGCATTCGGTATATTTGAGAACGAGCTACTTGATGATAGAAGGTGGAAGCTCTCACTACTTAATTAGTTAATATAATTGAGAGGTGTGTAATTGTTTGTGGGATGCCTTGAGTTGTAAAAGGTAGAGAGATGGTGCTTGATGGGAAGAGGTGTGTACTTGGTGATAGTACGAGTTCCCGTAATATTTTATTTTAAGAGGATGATTAGTTGGGGTGTGAATCATGCAGAGCATGGTGAAATGATCAGTAGGATCGTATGTTCCCGGGTGTTGGGATGTGTTTATATATGGTGTTAGAGTGTGAACTCGTTTAATATCTAATTTAATTAAAATGAATGATGGGTGTATCATGTATATGATTATGGTGCAGTGATCAGTAGGATCGTGTATTCCCCAAGTGTTGGGATGTGTTGATACTTGGTGTTAGAATGTGAGATTGCTCACTGTGTGAATTGATTTATATGGTGTTGGTGTATAATATATCTATGCATATATATATGATGTATGATGATATGATCAGGAGGATCGTGTGCACTTAGTGTGCCTGAATATAATAGTTATGCATTGGTGTTGTGCATATCATGGTGTTTTGGTGGGATAAATCATGTCTCAGGAGGAGCGTAAGTGATTCATCCGTACTCCTTTGTGGAGAATGGTGGGGGATAGATCATGTCTCAGGAGGAGCGTAAGTGATCTATCCAGGTTCGATTGAATGAACCAATGAGTCGGTACCGCATGCATGGTGTTGAGTTGCATATTTGCATTATAATATGTTATATTGTAATTTGAACAGTAGGTTCGTCATATGGAGTTGTTGGGGGTGAATATTGGTGTGT
The DNA here is from genome assembly GCA_963859935.3 of Lathyrus sativus. Taxonomy (NCBI): domain Eukaryota; kingdom Viridiplantae; phylum Streptophyta; class Magnoliopsida; order Fabales; family Fabaceae; genus Lathyrus; species Lathyrus sativus. The sequence goes on from OZ012735.1 coordinate 69,126,664, forward strand.
TGGTGTGTTTTACTACCTTATTTACATGTATTACAATACCATTATATTCTGATCATTATTTCTCACCCCTTTGTTGTTGTTGTGGTCTGTGCTTCTTCGGAAGTACAGATAATCTAGGTGTTTAGCTAGCTTGGATATTGGTGTGACCGTCGAGTCTAGGATGCTCTGATACGTAACACGGGATATGGGTGTTGTAATTGTTTTATGTCAAATGTGTTGAAATCCTGTGACGTATCATGTTTTGATGTATTTTACTTTATGAAACAAATTCCGCTGTATTATTTTGAAAAGAATGAATAAAGTATTTTTATAAAATTTGGAGATGTGATATCCCACTTTTTGGTGAAAACTCTGATTATTATTATAATATTTATATTTTATTTAATACGGGAAGTGGGGTGTTACAATTGGTATCAGAGCAGGTCGGTCCGTCCGGCCAGTGTTGTTGAGTTGAGTTGAGTATGTCCTTTGGGATGGAGACTGTGTGTTGTTTAACCGGGTGTTGTGGTTTAAATCCCTAGTATATGGCATGTGTGTGAAAACACTGTCGGTACGTGTTTATTTCCTAACCTTGTCTGCAGAAGCAGGAATGATTCCAGTGGGGGAGAAGTTTGTAATTCTCCGGAATGCTACGGTGTGGTGGCTTAGTGTGTTGAGGAATGCTATCATAGTTTGGTAAAGATGGTTTGTACCCCATCATGATTTCGGCGGTCTATTAACAAATTGAGGAACTGATCACCCTTAATCTCTTGTTAATAGTAGACGAGATTGTGTTGGATGGGATAGACGTGTCTTGCAAGCTTGTGTGGCATGAGCAATGAATTGTCCTGAGTTAAGCTAAGTGCTTAAGGAATTATTTTGAGGAGTTGGCGTAATACGGTGTTGAGACGTTTATTTTGACGGAAACTTTGAATGAGAAGGAAAGTGAGAAAATTGGGATTTGTCAATTAGTTGAAATTGCCAGAGGTTCCCTGAGGAAGTAAGCGATTTACTATCGGAGTGTGAAGTAAAGCTTACACGTTTATTTTGTTTTTGGGACGAGTCTGATATTGATGACTCCATATTGTATGTTTACGTTGGGATTGGAGGAGTTGAAGAGTCAACTTGAAGACCCGCTGGGGGAGAGGTTCTTTTGTTTGAGTGTGTTACCGTAAGGTGCACCAATTTTTGTTGGTTAGACAGACAGAAGGTTTTGTGAAGCTTTGGGTGAACTATAGATAAGTGAACAAGGTGACTGTCAAGGATAAGTGTTCGCTTCCAAGAGTTAATGATTTGATGGATCAATTGATTGAAGGACGTGAGTTTTCGTGTTCGTGAGATCGCGAGTAGAATTATTGTGTTGTGGTGTCGAAGGTCGAAGTGGTATCGTAATAGGAGGCTCCACGATCTGCTGTTGAGATTGGAAGTAATCGGGTTTTAAAATATTTAAAGATTGAAAGTGTGTTGGACGGCCTCCTAAGTATGAAATTGTGGTTATACGTTGAATTCTGAGATCGCAGCTTTTTACAGAATCGAAATCGGACACTCGGAAGTCAGGTAACGGTCAAAAATAGAATTTCGGGACTGTCATGTTCGCCGAGATTCGCTTGGCGAAGTGCCCTGAGCAGAAAAATGTTGTTGTGGTATTTTTGTCGTAACGGGAGAACCGTAACTCGGAATGACGCCCGGTTCGAAGCGTTGGAAAGCTATTGAAATTATCTATGAGATGGTGAAGTATTGACATGGAATTAAGCTATTTATTGATTAAGTGTGTTTGAATGTTGCAGTAAGGGCTGGCAGTACGGTACGTGTTCCCGCCATAACTCACAACTTGTTTGTCCATTTGGCATGGGATCTTCTTTAATTATTTATATAAGGCAATGGTTGTGTTAATAAATGATATTTTAAGGTATTCGAAGAGTATAGAGGATTATGTTGAGCATAAGGAACTGGAGTTATCAGTGTTAGAAAAAGAGCGGTGATATACTTCCGTAAGGAAAGTTCTGCCGAATCCGATAGAACTAATTGTGGTGTTTGTGATGCTTGTTGATATAATTAGGGGATTTGCTAAAGACAACTTCAGCGAGTTTCAGTTATGCAAAAGGCAACTTGAAGTGTGTAAGAGAAACCATCCGACCAGTGATTTAGAGTTGGTTGCTATTGTGGTTGTACCGGAGTCGGAGGCTTCGAAAGTTCAGACTGAGATCGGAGATGTTTGGTGATCTTAAGAGTTTAAGGTGTTTGTTTGATTTGAAAAAGTTGAAAATGAGGCAGAGGAAATAATTAGGATTTCTGAAGGATTACGACTTTGAGTGTAATTACCCTTTGGGTAAAGTGAATGTGGTAGATGATGCACTGTAAGGTTGGTGAGTTGGAAATGTTTGTGTTTACCGAAGATGATGGTGAAAAGAGGTAGAACTGATTGAGAAATTTCATAATATGCGTTTTGTGAGTAAGGATACTTCTTACCGAGTTAAGCTTTTATTATTAAGATCTGACTAGTGATATCCTTGAGAAGAACCGAGAAAGTCAGAAATCTGGGTTGAGTAGTGAATTAGTTGAAGTTGATAAATTAGAGTCGAAGAGTGGATTGTCGAGGTTGTGGAAATAATACCACGAGGTGTTATGATAGAGTATGTGTACCAAATGTTGTTGAGGGGAGTAGAAGTACTCGTGAAGAAATACATTGGGGTAGATGGAGTATCCATCCCAGTGCTATGAAGAAGTAACCGAATTTGAGTAGATTGTTTTGATGACCATAGATAAGGAGAGAAGTGGTTGAGGTTGAATATGCTGGTTAGAATTGCCGAAATTCGAAGAGTGAACATCAGAGACTGTTAAGTCTGATGCAGCCGTTGAATATTCCAGAGTGGGAATTGGGTAGTATTTTCGTGGAGTTGGTGTTGAGATTTCCAAAGAATTGAGAAGGTATAATTTTAATTTGGATTATTGATAGTGGATTAACTATTCTACGTTGAGGATATATGAGATGCATATTGAGTAAGTGGTGAAGTTAGATGAGATACTGACGAATATTGTGTCAGATTAGAATTTGAAGTTTATATTGAGATTTTGGAGGGGCTTACAGGAAGCTTCGGGTACTAAGTTGAAGTTGAGTTCGACTTACCATTCGCAAACTGATGGTCAGTCAGAGAGGACTATTGAGTCTGTAGAGAATTGGTGAGAGCTTGGGTGTTGGATCAAGGTGGATTGTGGGATGATTAATTACCGTTGATTGAGTTACCTATAATAACGGTTACCATCCTAGTGTCGGAATGACACTATATGTGGCTTGGTGAAATAGGGAGTGTAGGACTCTACTGTGTTGGAATGGGTCGAGTGAGAGTGTTGTGCTCAGACCTGAAAATCATGTTGAGATGGCTGAAAAGATCAAGAGGATCCAAGGAAAGATGTGTTTGGAGAGTCACGCCGGTGACTGATGTTGGTCGAGCTTCAAATTCTCAGAAGTTCGCACCGTGTTCTGTGGTTTGTATCAGAGTGGCGCAGCGGAGGCATGGGAGGAGTAACATGTTAGACTGTTTTCCGTTGTCGCTGTGAATTGGCATGATATGTTTCATGTGTCTTCGTTGAGGAAGTACATTGAAGCGGGTGGATGATGTACAAGTGAAAAATAATTTGATTGTTGAGGCATTGCTAGCTTGTTTGACGGATGAGAAACAACTCCGAGAGAAGGAGATATCTTTGGTGAAAGTGGCTTGGGGAGGTGCTGCAGAAGGCAGTGTGACCTGGAAATTGGAATGAAGGATGCGGGAAGCGTATCCGAAAGTGTTCCATCAGGTAATTTTCGAGGACGAAAATACTTAAAGTGGGGGAGAGTTGTAACACCCATTTTATTTATTTAGTCATTTTGGTGTTAATTTAATTATTTTATGTTGGTGTGCCCTTAGGTGGAGTGTGTTGGTATATGATTGGTGAGTACCCTTGATATGTAAGGATCATTGGTGGTGTGGAGATAATAATATAATAGTTAATAGTAATATTGGTGGTATTATTATTATTATTATTATTATTATTATTATTATTATTATTATTATTATTATTATTATTATTATTATTATTATTATTATCATCAGTATGAATATTATTATTGGTGGGTGTCCCTGATATGGGAGGATTATTGGTGGTGAATTGGTGTAGATATAATAATATAATAACTAATAGTAATATTGGTGGGGGTATTATTATTATTATTATATTTATTATATTCATTATTATTATTATTATTATTTTGGTGAGATAATAGCATTATTATTATTATTGTTATTATTATTAATAGTATTATTATGATTAGTATTATTAATATTAGTAATATTATTATATTATTTTATTAGTTATTATTATTATTGGGATTAGAGAATTAAAATAGGGAATTTGAGGGTTCATTAGTTTTACGATACATTTGGGGGTTGGGAGAAAGAACGATAGAAAGGGAGAAGAGCGTAGAACGAAGGAAAGAGGGAAATCAGAATTGGCCAAACCTTGGAGGGTTCTTTCATCGATCAACCAATTGACAAGGAAGGACCAACATATTCGTGGGAATTTCTCGATCTGAGTAATTAACCAAGGTAAGGGGGAAGAAACTTGATTGGGAACGGTTTATACATGTATAGGGTAGTTGGGGATTCCTTAACCCCGTAGGAAATTGATCGATATATGATTTCCTATATCGAAATGTTGTGATTGTTGATTTATCGTTGATAGTTTGGTGTTGATTGTTAATGAATTGTTGTTTTTGGTAAATTTGGCATATAGGTTGTTTTACGGTTTTTAGGGAAAGTTCTGTATGGCTTTTTGATGTATTGATAAAGTGTTTAGGTGATGATTTTGGGATAGGGATTAGGAATCGATTAGTCGGAATTACGTACAAGTTGGTACTGATGTTAAGATGGGAATTGGAAATAGGAAGTTTGACCAATTTGGCTTAAAAAGCACTCTGCAGAACTGTGAGGAAATTGGTGAAACGCAGCATTCGCTGGGCTTCGCCTGGCGAAGGGAGGCGAGAGTTCGCCTGGCGAGCTGGGGCGAAGGGCAGCGAATAATTCAGAATTTAATCCCAGACCAAAAGCACAAGAACTTCGCCTGGCGAATGCCAGCGAAGGTTCGCCACGAGGGTTCGCCTGGCGAATGCCAGCGAAGGCTCGCCACGGGGGTTCGCATGGCGAATGCCAGTGAACGTAGCAGAATGTGATATTTTGCCTGGAGCTTTAGTCTTGTAGAATCCCTTGATCACGACGCGTGTAGGGACTATTATTGAATGATGTATGGTGCATACTTGGTGATAGGAAATGATTTCCCTGATACTTCATTTAGAGTAAATGGTTAATTGGTGTATGGTGTATACGAGTGTAGAGTGAGATGATCAGTAGGATCATGTGCATTCGGTATATTTGAGAACGAGCTACTTGATGATAGAAGGTGGAAGATCTCACTACTTAATTAGTTAATATAATTGAGAGGTGTGTAATTGTTTGTAGGATGCCTTGAGTTGTAAAAGGTAGAGAGATGGTGCTTGATGGGAAGAGGTGTGTACTTGGTGATAGTACGAGTTCCCGTAATATTTTATTTTAAGAGGATGATTAGTTGGGGTGTGAATCATGCAGAGCATGGTGAAATGATCAGTAGGATCGTATGTTCCCGGGTGTTGGGATGTGTTTATATATGGTGTTAGAGTGTGAACTCGTTTAATATCTAATTTAATTAAAATGAATGATGGGTGTATCATGTATATGATTATGGTGCAGTGATCAGTAGGATCGTGTATTCCCCGAGTGTTGGGATGTGTTGATACTTGGTGTTAGAATGTGAGATTGCTCACTGTGTGAATTGATTTATATGGTGTTGGTGTATAATATATCTATGCATATATATATGATGTATGATGATATGATCAGGAGGATCGTGTGCACTTAGTGTGCCTGAATATAATAGTTATGCATTGGTGTTGTGCATATCATGGTGTTTTGGTGGGATGAATCATGTCTCAGGAGGGGCGTAAGTGATTCATCCGTACTCCTTTGTGGAGAATGGTGGGGGATAGATCATGTCTCAGGAGGAGCGTAAGTGATCTATCCAGGTTCGATTGAATGAACCAATGAGTCGGTACCGCATGCATGGTATTGAGTTGCATATTTGCATTATAATATGTTATATTGTAATTTGAACAGTAGGTTCGTCATATGGAGTTGTTGGGGGTGAATATTGGTGTGTTGGTGTGTTTTACTACCTTATTTACATGTATTACAATACCATTATATTCTGATCATTATTTCTCACCCCTTTGTTGTTGTTGTGGTATGTGCTTCTTCGGAAGTACAGATAATCCAGGTGTTTAGCTAGCTTGGATATTGGTGTGACCGTCGAGTCTAGGATGCTCTGATACGTAACACGGGATATGGGTGTTGTAATTGTTTTATGTCAAACGTGTTGAAATCCTGTGACGTATCATGTTTTGATGTATTTTACTTTATGAAACAAATTCCGCTGTATTATTTTGAAAAGAATGAATAAAGTATTTTTATAAAATTTGGAGATGTGATATCCCACTTTTTGGTGAAAACTCTGATTATTATTATAATATTTATATTTTATTTAATACGGGAAGTGGGGTGTTACAAGCATCGTGGACTCACACTTGAGGGGGTGTTGAGAATAATAAAGTTAAGTGTTTTTTCTTTTTTTTTCTAAAAGCAATTAGATTAAAAGAATACAATAAGTATTCTAACCCATTACAAAATCACAATACAAGAAAAAGAGATTCCCTACCAACACAACACTAACTTAAGCACCTTAAAGGATCCATGCTAAAGTCATAGAAATTAGAGTTGGAATAGGAAATATCTCCAAAACAAGACCATCTACAAGCCAAATATTTATTATTCCAACATATGTCATTCACGCAACATTTACCTTCATTAAAAACAATCTCATTTCTAGCGCTCCAAATGCTCCAAATAATTGACAACCAAGTAGAACCCACCTTAATAAAATCATAATGAATGTTACCCCAACCGCATCACTCCAAAAAAAACTTCCAACAACAGTCAGCAAAGACAACTTGACTACCAACCCAAGTTCCCATCTTATTGCAAACCAAAGCAGAAATGTAACAAGTAAAAAATAGATGATGCAAGGACTCTTCCTTTAAATGATAGAAAACATAAGTTGAATTGATGTTAGTCATACCTCTTTTAAATAATTGATCCTTGGTAGCCACCCAATTCCAAATAAATTTCCAACCAAACACTAAAATTTTCGTTGGCGCTTTAACATTCCGAAGACACTTGAATTCCCTCTTTTGATCAATGGAAATCATTTATTGTGGTCTAGAATTAGACAGCAAACGATACACTTCACTAACAGAAAAAAAAAAATTGAACTTTGACTCTTCCATTTCACTGAATCCTTCAAACCCTCTAAAGTAATAATCTCAGCTAGCTACTCTTTCAGACTCTGCAACCTTTAACTAGACATCTCCATTGTTGTTCGGATCAATGTCAAAGTCACCCACATTCCCATCTTCAATCCGCCCAATTTCCCATTTTTGATAGACAGTTATCTTTCCTGATGCTAATTAGGAACAAAACCAAAAAGTTAACTACTAAAGGGGAAGATCCACAACAATTTACTACCCAAAAAGGAACAAATAAACCATCACCAACTTGAAAACATATTGAACCTGCAAAATAAAAATCAAGGTTAGTCATAACTGAGTCGATCTTCAAAAGATTCGTCCATCAAATTGAAGCAAATTTTCTAGAGCTGGACGTGTCCATGAGAAAGTGATGCTTCAGTTCTCCATAACGAGCTTTAAGAACCCTTTGTCATAGCGAGTTTTCTTCCAAAACAATCCACCACTTTCACTTAATTAAAAATGTGGAGATTTGAGCATTTATAAGTGGAAGAACTGACATACCTATCACCTTAAGATTTTAGGTAGATATGCGGTATCTCTCTCACATATGTATTGCTTTTGACCTAATGTTGATGTTCATCCTCATGACCCAACAAACAAAGAGGAGAGGGCTTCTCTCATCTTAGTGTTATCTTATTACTTATAAAGATATTAAGACTATTTAGTTTGATTGTCATTATTCTTTATCTTCGCATATTTAATTTTTAAATGTATTGAAACTCTGAATAATTTTTAACAAATGCATTCAATTATTCTACCAATATTTTTATAACAGATACTAAAGTTTTCTTAGGAATGAATTTGAATTCAAAACGTCTTGTTAAAACGATAAAGATATGGATTATTTTCTATAGCCTTGTTGGATATAAAATTATGAATATATCGACCAATTTTTATAGCTAATGTATTTTAAAAGAATAGTTAAATAGACATATATAAAAGTTCAAAAGTAATCGGATTTGATGACAAATATTTTTTTTAATTTAATAAAAGATTTTGATTTAAATTCATTTCAAAAAGATTTAAATAGTCTTTTAATTCTTATACATTGATGTGTTTTTAATTTTTTTTTTATGTTTCTTTTTATAAATAATCTCTGAGAACAAAAAGAAAAAACACATCAACTTTTAAAAGTTAAAAAGTTATTTAAATTTTTTTTTAAATATAAAAGAGATAAAATTTTAAAGAGGTTTATGATTTAACCATCTCTAATTAAATAGATTAATTTATATAAGTGCATGATAAAATATACTCAATTCATATTTTAAAAAATAGACATATAAAATTGAAAGTTAAGAATTTAAAAATTTACGTATGCAAATAGCTTAGTTTTTCTTTTTCATTATGGATTATTTGGTGAGTAATGTAATGTTTATTTAATTTTTACCTAGAAACTAAAAAAATACTAATTAAATTTTTTGACCAGAATGATTGGCTAAACTGATGATAAGTGAGAGATATAATTGTCTTGAAACATATATATACTCTTCTTTTTACAATATCACAAATAAACTTGAGATTTTTTAGGAGTTCAAGACCTTGTGAGTATATTGTTATGAGTCAGCTTTCAAAGTACTCCATATCAATGATAAAATCTAATAAAATAGAAACATAATCATATATCGAAGCTAGAGCCTAGGTAGATTTGTATACTTCTTTTGCGAACAATGTAATTATGCATGAACCATATGTAGATAAGTTAAAACATGTTAATTAATTTGAGCTAGGTTTAGATAAGTTAAAACAATCACAACCTCTAATTAATGAACTTTGTTTAATGTGACCAAATATACATGATATGGATAATGGTCGCTGCATAATGGAAAAGAGTAAACAACACAGTTGATAGACATTTTTGTCTAGTAAATAGAGAATGCTCATCATTAAAAATTATATTATTTTAAATATAATATATTTTTAAATATTATATTATTTTTTATAAATAATGTATATTTAAATATAATATATGTTTAAATTGTATAAAATTATACTGCAAATTTAATATATATAAAAATAATAAAAAGTGTCAATTACATGTATAATATTTAAAAGAAAATAATTGAATAAAATAGTTAAAATTTAGTAAGATAGAAAAAATTAGTATTATTTTATAGTAAAATAATATAAATATTAATATAATATTTTAAAATTTATAGTGATATGGGTTTAATAGACTACCACGGTTCATATGGGTTAACTTTAATTTATAGTGATGTGAGTTTAATAAACTACTCGCAACTCATATGAAATAGTCATAATGGATAGCGGACTTTTGAAATTTAAAGTAAAACATCTATAAAAAAGATAGACTCTAATTTTAAAATTTAAATCCTATGATTTTTCGAACCTAACGAACTCTTCGGTATGGAGTGAAAAGAAACAAAAGAAATGAGGCGTGAGAGGTAAATAATGAGAATATCCTTGAATTGGGGAAGCCCCTATGTAACATCATTTTTATTCTTGATGCAGTTTCATGTAACAAGGTGGCATTATCATTATATTTTATCAAAGCTTGCATGCACACTTGTTAACCATTAGTCTTAAGCTTGAGCTATAAAACAATTAAATAGAGACAAATTTAGAATCTAGATGGTTGTTCATACTGTTCAACTAGGTAGTTTCTTATACAAGTAACAGTAATTTAGTCTATGCCGACAGCTAAAACTGACTTAATTAATTCAGCATAATGAACAATATATGCATAAACTTACCCTTAATTAGTATAAATATCGGGTATAAAGAGTGTAGTTAGTATGGTAAACTTGAATGCAATGATGAAAAATTGAGAGTAAATTTTGCAGTTTGGAAGAGGTGGAAATGATGGAAATATATGGCGTCATGAATACTAGAAAATCTTATAAGCATATGTGTCCACTCTTTGAAATGCACGCGCATGAACTCAGACAGACACTATGTATCTCACATTTTGTCCACACTTTCGCTCTCTTACACGCAACCCAAATGGTACCAACCACAAATACACAATATTCTTGCTCCAAATATTAGTCACACCCTTCATATCCATCAATGATATTTACCGATCGAATCAAATCTTGTTAAAAAGGTTTCAACAAACTCTCAAAACATATCTCCAAAGATACTCTATTACTTTTAAAATTAAATTGGAGATGGCGGTAATGAAATAATGGAAGTAAAGAGTAGGATAAACACATTTTCTCTAAAATTTACTTTTTTTTTTTTTTTTGACAAGGTGGTTATAATGAAATTTTTACCTAAATAATCATATATACCATATATATTTTTCAAACTATCCAATCTTTCACCAATTTTTTCAAACTACCGAACTTTAAAAAAAAACCGTTACAAAGGGCGCCAAATGGTTTGGAGTCACCCTTAAATTATAGGAGGGGGTGTTATCTGCTATGGAGTCACCGCTTATAAGGGGGCGCCAAATGCTATGGAGTCACCTGATTCCATAGCATTTGGCGCCCCTTTGTAAGCCCATAAGGGCGACTCCATAACAAATGACATCCCTCCTATCATTTAAGGGTGATTTCATAGCATTTGGCGTCTCTTTGTAAGCCCATAAGGGTGACTCCATAGCAGATTGCGCTCCTTCCTATAATTTAAAGGTGAATCCAAACCATTTGGCGCCCCTTTGTAACGATTTTTTTTTTGTTTGAAAGTTGGGTAGTTTGGAAAAATTGATGAAAGGTTTGGTAGTTTGAAAAATATATATGGTATATATGGTTATTTGGATAAAAATTTCGGTTATAACTATTAAAAACTTACACACATAATTTAAAAGTCAAAGTTCGAATCTTAGAACTGACGTTTAACATATCAATCATTTTTTTATTAGTTTAAATTCATGTGAGTCTCACAATTTTATTTATGTGTGGCGTGTTCTAAAAGTATGTGGTTGGTATAAAATTGATTTATTACAAATGAAATGTTAGAGTGAGTGTTATAATCTATCAAATTAATATATAAAAAATGCATTTAGAAGTGTTGTTCTACGCCTATAGTACTCACCGCTGCGAGATGACATGTGTTTATATTTTGGTTGGATAAGATGTGAATTGTGTATGGTCTAGTAACTACAAGAGCGAGTCTTGCATCAGCTCTGATACATGTAAAGTATTCTTATACATTCATTTTTCTATGATGGGTCAGTGATTAGTCGAGAGTAGGTTGATCAGAGGTTTGGTGAGTACTTGGCCTATGTGTTGTTTGTAGAAGATTGAGGCGTCCAGATCCTGCACTTTTGTGAGGCTCAGACAAGAAACATGAGGCGATACTTTTATATATGACATTCATACTTGATTTTTACATCTGAAGGAGAGCTGCCAATACTACATGAGGAGAAAAAATTAAAGAGGAAATGATGGGTAATGAGAAGGAGCATCTCCATTGAGTCAAGAGCAATAGACAAGTGAAAGAGAAATATTTTCACCCTAAACCTTAAAGCATTCGGTATATGGATCCTATCACTTATAAAGTGTTCTGTCTTCACTTTTCATAGCAATGTAGGACTTCCAACTCACACTTGTGAGCCCATCCGAATGTGATTTCATCCATTATTCTTCCCCTCAAGTGATAGTTCTTTAATCTACATGCATTTGTACCGTTTTGACACCCTTACCACGTTATAGGCACTTATACGGGACAGGCCCCCTGACCAATACTTAGTACAAAAGACTTTCGATACAAAAAGTTGATCCCTTACTTGAACCATTAACTCTAATATCACTTGTTGGTAGGAATGACAACGGAGCGGGGCAGGGCAGGTTTAACTATACTCGCACCCGCCCCCAAACCCAACATGGGGTAAACACTTATCGCCCAGACCCGCCCCCAATAGAGAACAGGAGCACCCGCACCCACTCACAAAATAATATTTTTTTTAATTGCAATAAAAATTAAAAATTAATTAGTAAATGAATATTAACTTGATTAATTTGATTATTTTAATTAAAATAAGGGCATTAATAATTTAATTTAAAATATAATTAATAAATGAATATTAAAATAAGTAAAATAAGGGAATTTAAGTAAAATACATTATCCGGGGGCAGACGGGTCTTAGTGTCTTCCCGCACCTGCACCTATAGTTAAGAACTGGGTTTCATCTGCATCCGCATCCAATTAAATCGAATTTTCCCCGTCAATTTCAAGGTGGATGCGGTCAGATCCGGGTTTGTTTGTCATCCCTACTTGTTGGAAGTGTAACCAAAGTAAATCTCCACACAAAAATTGAATACGAATAAAATTAACTTACTATTAAATTTATTACTAACTTGGAATTATATAAGGAAAAAATTGTAAACCCTCACAATTACAACTTTTGGATGAAAAAAATGCAAACCCCCTCAACTATAATTCTTGGATGGAAAAATTGCAAACTCTCTCCACTACAATTTTTGGACGGAAAAATTGAAAATCTTTTCAACAACAATTTTGGACGATATAACTGCAAACCATCTCTAGACACACAACAATCCAAATTCTCAACACCCAAAAACTATAGTTGTTATTGTGAATAAACTCAAACTAAATCATTATTTTTAATAAATTTTCGTATCTTTTTTTCTTAACATTATCCGATGTTGGATTTGGATGAATACCCACTGCACTACATATACTTCCTTCAGTCAAAGTCTCGCATCTCTTCAAATCATAGTCACCTTCATTCTCACAAACTAAGAGATTGTCATCATAACTAACCATGCTTGTAAAAGGAACACTATCCAATTATTTGATACTTTTCTTTATTTGTCACACATCCTTTATGAATTCTAGACATCTAGATAGTATGTGACCAAATTGCTAACACTAATAATACTTAAAAGAACTCATATCTCTTGGTTGAAAACTTCTAGCATATTGACCACCATAGTTTTTTTCCGTGCCATCCTTGGACTACTAGTATCTGATTTTATTCGGGAGATTTATCAATACCCGCCATTTGTTGAATCTTCTTCAATAATTTGTATATTTCATCTAAATGTGGTGTTATTTTCCCTATTAACATTGATTGCACTAATGATTTGTAAGATTTGGATAGTGAAGCCGACAAAAGTAGTGTTTCATCTTTATCTTTAATATATTCCACTATATATATGATTCTAGATAACAACTCATTAGATTTATTAATATGGTCAAAAACATTAATTTCAACTTCCATCTTCAATAGGTATAGACTCATTTTTATCGTCAATCAATTAGTTAATGTGGTTGATGCAAACATTTTTAGCAAATTCCACAATTTCTTTGGAAAGGTTTCTTACAACGCAACCACTTTAATCTATGGAGCAAGTGCCAACCAATTTGTACTCATTAATGTTTCTTGTATTTTATTTCAATTTTATTCTTTAATATCACTAGGTTTATCCTTTTCCAAATCATAATCAATATCTTATTGGACCAAATAGTCTTGAACATGCATTGCCACAAGGAGAAATTCATTATCCCATCAAACAAAAGAATATTCAACTTTAATATAGTCGTGATATTGCTTAAGAAAAAAAACAAATCAAATAATTGGATAGCTAAATTTTTATTTCCTCCCTTAACCGGGACCTTTTTTTGATGTCAGTGATAAGTCATGAGGAGGAGCATCCACATTTGGTCAAGAGCAACGTATAAGTGAGAAAGACACCACATTTTCACCAAAAAACTTAAGGAATTGGGTATATGGGTCCTCTCGCTTATAAAGTGCTCAACCCCCACTTTTCCAAGCAACGTGAAACTTCCAACTCACATTTGTATCTCAATAGGAAACATAGTAGAAAAGGAGTCAACACGTGTAGTTTAGTCTATTCATTCACGTATATCCAAGACTTAAACATTTGAGTAACTATTTATTGATAGTGTAAAGAAATGGATTATATTTCACGATGATGTCCAGATGACACCGAAAAAAGTTAAGAATATTTTGAGACACAAGAGATTGAGGAGGAATAAAAGTAGTCCGTACAAGACATTACAAGGTGTATTTTTTTATTATGTGTTTTATTATTGTAAACCACTTATTGATATTTTATAATCGAAACACATTTTGAACGAGTGTTTCGCATGTTCAGGTTATAGAACATGTACTTGCTAAAAAGTAAAATATGTGACAACCCTTAATAATTAAGGATTGTGAGAGGTTTTAAGGTATATTTTGGGGTTAACATCTAGCTCACGGAAGGGTGATAAGGTCTACGTATGGGGTTTTCTATCTTCAAATGAGATTGTCCTTACAACCTTAGTGTTGAGGTATTTATAGTGGTCTCAAGCCTGAATCATATGCCCTTTGGGAATAGAAACTGCCACTAAGAGAATACAAGAGTGGATGGTTAATCCACATTTATTTCATGAACATGGTCAAATGACCCCTCCTGTACTGTAACGGAATGAAGACACATCATTTTCCCATTGTCCAATGTCAGACGACTATTCCTAGAGGAATGCATCGCATATACTAAAAGATTAACACATCTAATAAATGAGTGCCTGAACTAAAAAATGGACGGCCATGAAGGAGTTATAGACTCAATTAGAGTCACTGGCCCCGTCTTGCCCCTTATGGGACCCTTTAAAATATACCAATACATAATCGCTCAAGTACGAGGACTTGTAAATAACAAAGTGTTTTAGTTTCTTTTCCTTCACTCGGACGCATGGAGGGGCCCATGAATGATACACTTTAAACAAGGCTCAAGATGAGTTCCTCCAACAATACTCTTGTCGTATCCCTCAGGCAAGACTTTGGTTGAGTCTCCTAGGTAAGACTCTAGTTGAGTCCCTTAGGCGAGACTTTAATTGAATCCCTCAAGAGAGACTTTAGTTGAATCCCTTATATGAGAATTTAGTTAAGTTTCTCAAGTGAGACTTTAGTTGAGTCCCTCGTGCGATATTTTAGTTAAGTCCCTCAGGCGAGACTTTGGTTAAGTCTCTCAGGTAAAACTTTATTTGAGTTCCTCAGACGAGACATTTAATTGATTTATATTATGAAGATGATGTTTATGCTACCTCTTTCTAATGCGTCGAGGATATCTTTGTAGAAGTTTGGGATTCATATTGCTCTATTTAAGTCATCGATGATCTTTCAGTGAAAGTCCAGCATTTATATTGCCATTTTTTTCAAGGCGGCAAGGATCTTCCATTAAAAGTTCAACATTTATATTTCCATTTTCAAAGCGACAAGGATCTTCCAATGTAAGTCCAACATTTATATTTCCCTTTTTCAAGGCAACGCATATATTTCGATTGAAGTTTAACATTTATATTGCCCTTTTTCAAGGCTGCAAGGAACTTCCATTGGATGTCCAATATTTATATTGCCCTTTTTCAAGGCGGCAGAGATCTTCTAATGGAAGTCCAACATTTACAATACCCTTTTTCAAAGCAGCAAAAAATTTCCAGTAGAAGACCAACATTTATATTTCCCTTTTTCAGTGCAGAAAGGATATTCTAGTAGAATTCCAACATTTATGTTTCCCTTTTTCAAAGAGGCATGAATATTCCAATCAAAGTTCAACATTTATATTGTCAGCAAAGCCAAAATAACTTATTTCAAATTAAAAAACATTTCTCAAAGAGATTCATGCATTGATAGGTGACTCGCCCTCTGAACAATCTTTTGTTCGAGCGGGGATTTTCCAAAATACCTTAGATTAACTAAATTCTAAGTGCAGGGAATGAGTCTTCCATCTAACTCATCGAAGTTGTAGGATCTTTGGGTAGCTTCTGATATATGTGACATGGTATTTCCCAATTAGGTTGTAGCTTTCCCTATTCGGTGGGCATGATGACACGTCTCAACACTAGGTTGCCTTCCTGTATTTCTATTTGAACCACTTTATAGTTATATTTGGATGCCCTTTATACGACGAACAATTATCAAATGTTGGAAACATATATTGTTTTGTTGACTTGGTCGGCGATACATCTTAACCCTCCCTCATTCTCCTATGTGTTGAACTAAGATTGTCACCATCAAAGCGTGGCGATTTTGACAGGCGATATAACATTCGCCCCATATACCAGAGTGAAGGGAGTCTCCTTAATCAACAAATTATTTGGTCCATGAAGCATTATCCCTATGTCATTTCCTTTCATATTAGAGGTGTCATCCACCGACAACTTCTATATGGTTAGAGTCTCATCTCCTAGTGGTGAACTGAACTCTGCCAGAAAATTTGTCAGTACTTGTGATTTGATGCTTCCTTTGGGAATGTATTGGATGTCATATTCAGACAAATTGGCAACCTAAGACCTCATTCTTCATGTTAGATATGCTTTATTTATGACATGGTGAGTAGGATAGTTTGTCTTTACCATTACTAGATGTCCCTGAAAATAAGGCCTAAGATTTCTCGCAATTACCACCACTACGAATGCAAGCCTTTCAATTTTATGATACCGAGCCTCAACACCATTGAACACCTTGATCATGAAATAGACAAGTTGTTCCACTATTCTAGGATGAGTATTGACCTCATCGTCAGGTTAGTAACAAACACATAAAGGTTCAAGGATCAACATGTTATCAGGCACATCCGAATTGGCAGCGACGCTAGGAATTCCTTTAAGTTTGAAATACCTCTTGGTATTTACGTGTCTATTAGAGCCTCTCCTTTTTCTTCATTATGGAAAATAAGTGGAAATCCTTGACACCTGCATAGGAAAGAAAATGAGATAAGGTTGGCAAGTGCCCTGTTAGTTGTTAAACCTCCTTAATGATTGAGGGACTTCTCATATCAACTATGGCTTGGAAATTGTCAAGGTTTACTTTTATACCTCTACTGGTTAACATGAAACGAAGGAATTTGTCTGTTTGTACGCCAACTGAGCATTTGGTGAGTTTCAAGTGCATGTTGTAATTCTTAACTAACCCTAGGATATCTTGTAAATCTTCTGCATGAATCTCCATTCTGAAGTCTTCACTATCATATCATCAATATAAACCACAAGGTTATGCCCTATCTATTTTGAGAACATTGTATTTATGAGTCTTTTATAGGTAGAACATGTGTTCCTAATCTCAAAAGGCATGACATTGTAATAATAGTTACTATGATTGGACATGAATGTCTTGGGCACATCCATGGGATCCATCTGAATTTGGTTATATTTGGAGTAGTCATCCATGAAACTCAGTGTTTTGTAGCTCAGATATGTGTCAATTAGGCGATGTATATTAGGTAGAGGGTATGGATCCTTAGAGCATGCAACATTAAGGTCAGTGAATTTGTGGTATATGCATCATTTGTTTGATGTCTTCCTTACCAAGGCCATGTTAGATAACCAAGATGGATATTTTACCTCTGTTATGATACTGGTGCTCATTAGCTTTTGTACTTCCTCATCAATAGTTGCTATTTTTCTTCATCAATCTTGCGATTCCTTTGAGATATTGGTTTCATAGCATAATCAATGGTGAGACGATATCACACCACTCTAGTATTTATGCTTAGCATATATGAAGATTCTTAGGTGAACAAGTCAATGTTCCTCATAAGTTAGGTGACCAATTCCTCCTCTTTAAATTTAGTCAGTGGGGTGCCTATCTTGGTGACTTAGTGGTCCAAAGATCCAATATAGACCTCTTTCTATTCTTTTGTTGGGGTAAGCCTTTCATTCTCAATCCTCAATCTAGTGTCCCAGCATTGACATCAATTGTGCATGGATGAGGGGCGACACCCAGGTCTTGCACCTCGAAAAATCAACGAGAAATAACCCTTACGCAAAAGGTGCGGAAATGCGGTTCGACAGAGTCGCCACCAAACTTTATTAATCCCGAGTTGACGGGAAAGGAAAATATCGAGAAAACCTTTTAAAAAACGAAAGGGACACGGCCGTTGCAACCTGATGTTCCAGATTCGGGATTCGGTTACGCAAGAGGAATGTATTAGCACCCCTCACGTCCGTTGTACTCAACGGGAACCTCTTAATTCTAATTATGATGAAAGTTAGCTAAGCTTAGTTTTTTTCTTCTCAATGATAATCGCAAAATGATAAGATAAAGGGGTAACGATGCTAGGGGAAAGGGATGGTCAAAGGGTAAGGGAACTCGGCAAGGTTTGGGGCCCTTGTGCCTACATATGCTCATTCGGAGGAGAATGAGAAATCAGAGTTGTCGTTGTTCGACTACGGGAAAGGATAGGGGAAAATGAAAAATGGAGGGAATTGTGCTCGCCAAGATCATCGCAATCTTGTGCCTATGCATCTTACATTCAAGGATGAATGAAGAATCAGAGCGTTCGTAGTTCGTGGAGACGACCATGAAAAGATGAGGTTGCAAGTTTTTGAAGTTTGGTTGAATGACGATTACTTGAAGCTTAAGAAAGGCTCCTCGGGCCCAAGTAATCGAGAAAGAGAGTCAAAGACTTGACTCTCTCTTTTTTCATCTTAAAAGAAGTTGTATTTGAATGTTGTCTGAGTAATGAGTGGTTGAAGATAGTTTGAACGTTGTCGAGTTGAAATGTTTTAGAGGCGTCAATTGCTTACACACGAGTAAGATAACCTGTATCCAAACATCGTAAAGAGAGATCAAAGGCTCAATCTCTCTCTTTTTCACCTTTAAAGAAGTTTCGATAGTTGTTAATTGATTTGATGTTGGATTGAGAAAATTTGTTTGACGTTGGATCAGGAGTTTGACTTATATTCGCCTGCAAAATATATTGGAATGGAAATAGCTTGAAAATTGCTCAACGACGAGTCGAGGGTTTGATTGAAAATAGAACCGGCTTGACGACGAGTCAAGGGTTAGGTTATGAGAAACGATACTAGTCCCTGAGGGTACTCCTAATAACGAAACCATGATGAAATGTGAAAGTGTGTGTGATAAGTTGATGGAGAATGCGTACGAGCACTCGAATTACAGAAGGTCTTTGAAAATGGGCTCGATGACAAATCGAGAATTAGTTTGAAAACAGTTTAGTATACACTAGTCCTTATGGGTGCTCTTAGAAGATAAACCACAATCTAAGAAAATATGAATACGTACATTGGAATGGGAGAGGGATACATGTAAGTTACAAGGGATTGCACAAAATAAAAGGTTTCATTGTCAGGTTGCCCAAGAGGAAGTCATGTGTGTGTGAAGTGTCCTAAACTAATCCTTGAGCAAAAGTCAGACAAAACTCCAAGCTAGGGTTTCCGACAAAGTCCAATAATTTGTCGCTCGGATAAACAAGCAACAGTCCACCAATTTAGGATTTTATGGTTTCGATAGTCATTAAGTGGTTCAAGTATGTGTGAATAAGAGAAAACGATATGAATATGATATGAGTATGAATAATATGAATAATATAACAGGATATATAACAATATAATCGAGATAATATTCATAATAATATAGTCAAGATAATATTAACAAGTATATGAACAAGATAATATAAATCAATATGATATTGACTGAAAATAAAACAGTTGTATATTGACAAAAAGTAGAGTTAGTCATTAGTTTGCTTATGAATTGAATCGGGATGAAATGTAGCGCTAAACCATTGTAGCTTGACTTATGACGAAATTCGAACTATAGGAGGTTGCGCGGATTGATATCCATACTAAAAAACACGACGGAAGAATTATATTGAGGACCATTTTCCAATGTAATCGTGTCACACGGACAAAAAGAAGGGTGGGATCTCGTCTTATTCACAAACGTGTGTTAATTAATCGAGGATAACCTCTCACGATCCCAAAGTATAGAAAAATAATCCAAATGATCATTTTCTACATATTTGAAATAATTAAGGTTAACAACCTCGAAAATTAATGTTCGTGAATCCGAAGACTTCATCGATCGAAAATAAAGATATAATTGATATGGAGAAGAAAATGAATAGAGAAAAAGAAGGTGGTCTCGGATTAGTCACCATTTATCAATAGTTTGACCAACGGTGACTTTGGTGGTTTCGTCATCGACCAAAAATTGAAATGAATATAAATAGAATCGAAAAAAACAATTAAAATATAAAAAAAATAATACAAAAGAATTTAACAAGGAAACTAATGAAGATTATTAATGAAGTAATTAATTAAAAATGTTAAAAAGGAAGTATCAAAATTCTCAATAAAAATATTTAAAAAATTTGAACAAGACATTATATATGAAAAAAAACTAAAAAAACAGGGAGGATGACACTAAACATGGGTGCATAAAAACAATGGGGAATCATTTAGGCTTCTTACAGCCCATGATCCCCCAAATAAACTTGGTTGATAAAAGATAAAAGTGAGGATGCGTACACAGGGGAAGCAATTACGGGCTCCATGAAGGCCCAAAACCGGTATATCCAACAGACCACTTTGTCAAAATTCAACAATGCCTCTCTTTGGGAAGAAATAAGTAAATCGAGAAAGTAAAATAAAAAAACCAATGATATTTTCTAATGAACAAAATCTAAGAATCACCATTAAATAGAGATAAACAATGTCACAATGTCAAGGGAAGAAACATGAGCCACAAATCAACAAGGAAGAACCTTTGTCCCAACCTTTAAATTGCTCGAATCCAACCTTCTTCGAACTCTGTTTTCGGCTCATTTCGATTCGCATCCCCAGGTTGCTATTTGCGTTCGTCTTAATCCTGTTTCAATTTCGGTTAGCCTCTCTCGCGTCTTTGTTTTCTGTTTCGGCTTCGATCTATTTTCTTCTCGTTTTCTGATTTTTGTTACTTGTTTTGTGGCTAGGTGTTGATTTGGGTGTGGATTTATTAGTGGTGGAAAGAAAGATTTAAGGTTTAAGAAGGTTAAGGGTGGAAGCATTTTTTAAGAGAGTTTAAAGGAAGTTAGGTGAAGGTCATATGAAGGTCTGGGATTTTATGATTGAAGGTCAGATAAAGGTGAAGTTTGAAGAGGTGTGGATGAACTAACGGTTTTTGGAGGATACGAGGACATGTTTAAGATTCCAGCCGCCTGAAGGAGGATGGGGTTGGGTGAGGTTTATAGGAGAAACGAAGGGTATTTACGGAAGAGTTAGAGGAGAAGTACAAGGTGACAGGTTGTTATTGTATTTTTTCATTTTGTTCGCATTTTTGCAGGTGCTTTGGAGTGGGTCCTTTTTGAAACATTGTTATGGGATGCAAATAGTGGAGATATTTATTTTTTTGCAGATTGCAGAAAGTTAGCTGATGTTTTTCAAGATTGTGCGGTTTTGGCATATTGTGGAATTTGGTTGTATCAAGATTTCACGTGTTACGTTGCGAGATTTGTGGATGCATTATGCTGAGATTTTGGCTTGTGGCTCATGGTTGTCGTGAGATGTTGTAGTTGTTGCTTTGGTTCATACAGGTTATGGAGTCATGAGTTATGTAGCTAAGTGTGTTTTATAGGTGGCTTAGTTCAATGAGGTCACTTCTTCATGAGCAGAGATTTTTTTTTGTTTTTTTGTGAATTGTAAATGGACTCCCCTTTTGCATTTTTTTTTTGTAATATTACTCATCATAAAAAAATCAATATGGGCTTTGAACAACATTTTGGGCTTGTTATTTGTATGAACAAACATGGTGAACTTTTACATAGTGATTTGATCTTTAATTTTGGCACCCTCCATTGGACTCTTCTTTTTTTTTTAAATTGCCTTGAACCAAAATTTTAATTTGATAATGTTCGCTCATATTATTGTTGGATGACGTATCCATGAGCTATAAAATATGATTAGAAAGAAACTCGGACAATTGAAACTCGATTTTTCCAAGTTGATCTAAAAATTCATAAACCAAATTCCATTCTTTTGAATTCTCATTTAAATGACTGAAACTTGAATAATGAAACTTAAAGCAGAATTGAATTTGGCATAATGAAGTGACTTGAATGAGAATGAACATGAAAATTGGACGTCAAACCTAGACTTCAAACTTGAAACACAACTTGCCTGACCAAGATTAGGTCAGACCTAACTGATCTTCAATCATCACTGAAACCACACACTTATATTGATAAACCTCAAGTGAACCTCAACTCAATTCATATCAACCATGATATCCTGAGTTACAACCACAAAGGCAAAGGCAACCTACTTTTTTTTTTTAATTTTCTGAATAATAATTAGTGAGTGGATGCACAGACGAAAATATATACACAGGTAGGACAAATTTGGGGTGTGACAGATGCCCATATCTAATTGGCTTGAAATTAGTAAGATGAACTACTATGGAGTTCATTCTTTCGAGGTAGAAGTCAATTAGATATGAAGGAGATGCTGAATTTGTCCGAAAAGAAAGAAATCGCTTGGGAAGTGAAAATTGATTCATGTCTACCCTCAAGGGGACACTGAAAAGCTGGCAAAGATCGTTATCACCAAAATGATGATAACATAAGCAATCTGATACCAAAAGGGTGATAAACCTATCACCAAAAGGATGATTGTGAACATACAAACATAGTCCAGATACCAAAAGGATGCATGGGATATCACCAAAGAATGATAGTTAACACTCACACAGTGTGGCACCAAAAGGATGACAGACCCGTCACCAAAAGGATCATAGAGCGACACACGCAAACAAGTTACTACCACCAAAAAGATGATAGAACAACATACACAATCCTGATACCAAAAGGATACAAGAGCTATTACCAACAAGGATAATAGAGCGACTCACACCGGTTACTACCACCAAAAGGATGATAGAATAACACTCGCACAATCTGGCACCAAAAGGATGACAGAACCATCACCAAAAGGATGATAGAGTGAATCACATACACCGGTTACTACCACCAAAAGGTTGATAGAACAACACTTGCATGATATGGAACCAAAAGGATGACAGACCCATCACCAAAAGGATGATAGAGCTACTCACGCACACCATTTACTACCATCAAAAGGATGATAGAACAAAACTCGCATAATTTGGCACCAAAAGGATGATAGAGCAACTCACACACACCGGTTACTACCACCAAAAGGATGATAGAATAACACTCGCA
This sequence comes from Lathyrus sativus, assembly GCA_963859935.3. Classification (NCBI taxonomy): domain Eukaryota; kingdom Viridiplantae; phylum Streptophyta; class Magnoliopsida; order Fabales; family Fabaceae; genus Lathyrus; species Lathyrus sativus. Next base: position 69,149,968 of record OZ012735.1, read on the forward strand.
CAATCTGGCACCAAAATAATGAGAGACCCATCACCAAAAAAAATGATAGAGAGAAACACGCACACAAGCCCGACACCAAAAGGATGCAGGAAGTCTATTACCAAAAGGATAATAGAGCAACACTCACATAATCTGGCACCAAAAGGATGACAGACCCATCACCAAAAGGATGATAGAGCGACACACGCACATAGGTTACTACCACCAAAAGGATGATAGAACAACACTCGTACAATCTGACACCAAAAGGATGATAGACCCATCACCAAAAGGATGACAGAGCGAAACACACACACACACATAAGCCCAACATCAAAAGGATGTAGGAGATCTATTACCAAAAGGATAATAGAGCAACACTCGCACAATCTAGCACCAAAAGGATGACAGACCCATCACCAAAAGGATCATAGAACGACGCGTGCACACAGGTTACTACCACCAAAAGGATGATAGAACAACACTCGCACAATCTGGCACCAAAAGAATGACAGACCCATCACCAAAAGGATGACAGAGTGAAACACACACAATCCCGACACCAAAAGGATGATAGAGTGAAACACACAAAAGCCCGACACCAAAAGGATGCAGTGGGTCTATTACCAAAAGGATAATAGAGAAACACTCGCATAATCTGGCACCAAAAGGATGACAGACCCATCACCAAAAGGATGATAGAGCAACACACACACACACGCATAGGTTACTACCACCGAAAGGATGATAAAATGACACTCACACAATCTGGCACCAAAAGGATGACATATCCATCACCAAAAGGATGACAGAGCGAAACACGCACAAGTTACTACCACCAAAAGGATGATACAACAACACTCGCATAATCTGGCACCAAAAGGATGACAAAGCAGACTCACACACACCGACTACTACCGCCAAAACGATGATAAAATAACACTCTCACAATATGGCACCAAAAGGATGACAGACCCATCACCAAAAGGATGATAGAATAAACTCACACACGTCAGTTACTACCACCAAAAGGATGATAGAACAACACTTGCACAATATGGCACCAAAAGGATGATAAAATGAACTCACACACACAAGTTACTACCACCAAAAGGATGATAAAATAACACTCGCACAATCTAGCACCAAAAAGATGATAGAATAACACTCGCACAATCTGGCACCAAAAGGATGACAGACTCATCACCAAAAAGATTATAGAGCAAACTCATACACATAAGTTACTAGCACCAAAAGGATGATAGAACAACACAAGCATAATCTGGCACCAAAAAGATGACAAACCCATCACCAAAAGGATGATAGAGCGACTCACACACACACACACCGGTTACTACCACCAAAAGGATTATAGGACATCACTCGCACAATCAGGCACCAAAAGGATGATAGATCCATCACCAAAAGGATGATAAAGCGAAACACACACAAGCCTGACACCGAAAGGATGCAGGTGGTCTATTACCAAAAGGATAATAGAGCAACACTCGCACAATTTGGAACCAAAAGGATGACAGACCCATCACCAAAAGGATGATAAAGTGACACACGTACACAGGTTACTATCACCAAAAGGATGCTAGAACAACACTCGCACAATCTGGCACCAAAAGGATGACAGACCCATCAACAAAAGGATGATAGAGCGACACACACACACACACACACACACACACACACACACACACCAATTACTATCACCAAAAGGATTATAGAACAACACTCGCATAATCTGGCACCAAAAGGATGATAGACCCATCACCAAAAGGATGATAAAGCGACACAGACACACACACACACCAGTTACTATCACCAAAAGGGTGATAGAATAACACCCGCACAATCTGGCACCAAAAGGATGACATGCCCATGACCAAAAGGATGATAGAGCGGCACACACGCATACACCAGTTACTATCACCAAAAGAATGATAGAACAACACTCGCACAATCTGGCACCAAAAGGATGACAGACCCATCACCAAAAGGACAATAGAGCGACACACACCGGTTACTATCACCAAAAGGATGATAGAGCAACACTCGCACAATCCGGCACCAAAAGGATGACATACCCATCACCAAAAGGATGACAGAGTGAAACACACACAATCCCGACACCAAAAGGATGCAGAAGGTCTATTACCAAAAGGACAATAGAGCAACATTCGCACAACCTGACACCAAAAGGATGACAGAGCGAAACACACACACAAGTTTCTACCACCAAAAGGATGATAGGAACTTCCCAAATTTTGAAGGCCACCAACACCAAAAGGATGCAGGCTAGGTTAAACTGACGAGGTTTTAGTTATCATCAAAAGGATGATAGTTAGGCAACTGACGAAGGTCAAGTTTGTGGAGATATGTTGAGTGAGGCTTATTTAAAGACATTATCAAAAGGTTTAAGCAAAGAAGTCACTGAGGAAAACCATCCTTGTCAACAAAAGGTTGAAAGGAGACAACTCACTGGGGAACACCCAAGAGGAAGGTTAAATTGAAACAAATCAATGGGGAACGCCCATAGACTCGGAGAAATGCCACTAGTTGAGTTGGGGACGCCAACTTCAACAATCAAAAGGTTAAGAATAAAAATTCAATGAGGAACGCCCACTGACTTACTTGGAAATCACAACTTCAACCATAAAAGGTTAAAATAGTTTCATGAGGAACGCCCATGAACTTGAAGAAAATTCCCCTGACAGGGCTGAGTTTGCTTTGATATATTATCTTGATCAACAAAAGGCTAAACAACTTTGTGGGGGAGGCCCACGGTCTTGAAGAAGATGCCCCTGGCTAGGCTGAATCTTGCTTTGATATCCTTGAATTTTTCTAACAAAAGGTTGAACAACTTCGTGGGGAACGCCCACAGTCTTGAATGATATGCCCCTGACTGGGTTGAAGATTACTTTGTAGCTCTTGAACTTGATCAAAAAAAGGTTGATACAACTTCGTGGGGGAAGCTCACGGTCTTGAATATCATGCCCCTGAGCGGGGTAGATGTCGTCTTGGAAATCTCGAGATTGATCTTGGACCTTGACTTGCATACATGAATGCTTGATGTTGATATGATGTTCCATAACGAATGGAAATGCAAATGCAAATGCTGATGTGCAGAGATGCAAGTGCTGGGGGAGTATGATAGGTTTAGGTATGCATATGATGCGAGATGATGCTTATGATATCGGATTTGATGCGTATGATGCATATGATTGTAGACAGGTTATTGGATATGCAGGTGAGAAGTGTTAGTGTGGTGGATTTTGGTAGTTGCCAATGGGGATTGGACTTTGGGTGGTGGGAGGGATTGATTTTTTCGACACGCAGTTGGCTGAAGACGCTATGATTGAAGCAGATAAAGATGCTTTGGATGCCCCAAGTCTGACCACTTGTGAACTTGTTTCCGAGAATATTGTAATTGTGTTTGATGGTCAGGATGACCTGGCTTGCCATAGTCTGAACATGGTAATGGTCGGCCCTTGATTAACCAGTTCTGATATACGGAGGCTGAGCTTTAATGCTCTGAAATGACTTGCCCCTGAACAAGTTGTTGAAGGATTTGCCGCAGCCTGTGGGTTTTGTGGTAGCCTCGTTTCGTGTCAGCCACTGAAAGTTAAGTTTCTCTTTACTCGCCCTTTATTGGAGTGTCTTGGATGTCTAGCACTGATTTGCAGTTAAAATAACACATTCACAAATGGTAATCTCAATGCAAAGTTCATGCAAGTTTGAAAAAGTGTTGTTTATTGAAGTGTCGTGATAGTGAGAGACGAATGGGCTGTTAGTCCAGACTTTGTGCTAATTTGATTGGTGTAAAAGATATAGCACGAATAATGACACCAATATTGACGATTAGCAAATATGTGAGGAGCCAGTTTATGCAACCTTGCGATAATATGCTTTCAGAATAAACCTCGCCTCAATTAGGTCTTTCAAGGATTATAACGTGGTTTGATTCATGGTTTATGAAACAAAGGATATTAGGCTCAAAGTATGATTTGTACCCACCCCTTCTTTGCGATGAAATCCAGTCTTACGCTTAGTTAATTCTGTACATGTTTTGTCTTCCAAAAGGGTTGACGATGTAAGCTTGATGATTCAAGGTTTGCTCGAAATGACAGTTACCTTATTTTGTTTTTGAATGATGTCAGTGACCTTTTGACTTTAACATGGTGGTCACTGAATCTTTTTTTTTGTTGGGGGTTTGAGGACCTCTTTTGATTTTTTTTTATCCCTAACTTTTGCATGGACTGGTTTCGCTTGCCAGATCCATCGGGAATGCCTTGATTTTTGCCTAAGTCCCCTTTAAGGTTCTTAACTTAGCAGGCTTTTGATTTAATTTTTTATTTTGTTAGAGGATTGTGACTTCCAAGTCATGGGCCATTGAAGAACAATTGTCGTGTATTTTGGATCTTTGCTTTATGATTCGAGTGCGTTATTGGATTAACTAAACACTACCATGCCCCAGGTTGAGTGTAAAGGTTGGAATATCCTAAGGAAACTGCTACTTCTTGACTAAAAGTGGTTTACTATGGATTAACTCCTTGTATCTCCAGTGTTTAGGGATTGAAACAATACTTGTAAATCATCGATGAGATTCTGTCTGAAAGCATACAGTTTGCAATTATAGGTATTTTGTCGTCATCATCCTCCTTTAAATCATGTTAAACAACAACTAATAAAGAATGTGAAGTGGATAAAATGTGTTTGTGATTGTGATACAAAATGAGTGAATACGACCTAACTAATTCAAAGCATGCATAATCCATACATTAATAAAACCAAATACGAATAACAGTGCTCAAAGAATACAATACTTAAACAAACAAAGACAAAATACAAGAATGCAAAAGATGAAATGGCAACACGACTGCCTTCTTCAGGGAAAGTGAACTTGACTTAATTTGATTTGATATGATCTGATGCTGCCACTATTTTGGCGGCGACATAGGGTTGTTGATGATGTTTGGAATCTTCCCGTTGAAGTTGATAGCATCCCTGCCAATCATATCTTGAACTTTGTGCTTGAAAGCTCTGCAGTTCTCAATTGTATGTCTCGGAGCGGCTTTATGAAACTCACAATAGGCAATTACATCATAGTCGGCCAGAATGACAGTTGGAGGAGATAGATCTCTCAGAATGATGGCCTTCTTTTCTAACAACTGAGCAAAGATACTGGCATATGTCATTGGTAAGTGATCAAAGACTTTATCTGGCTTGCAAGTCCTCTGCTGATTGAGTCAACACTGTTGTTGAGCAGCTTGCTATTGTTGATGCTGAGGAGGATACTGATACCCTTGTTGATTGTAAGACTGTTGCTGAAGAGCCTGTTGTTGAGGAATTTGAGCTTGAACAGCTTGAACCGCTGGCTGATAAGGCATTGAAGCGTATTATGTAGCAGCAACATATAAATCCTGATAGTAGGATATCTGATAAGGCATAAGAGCAGGAGCTTTTTTAGGATCTTTCCATTTCTGCACAGAGATGACATTTGTTTCACCCTCTTTCTTCTTGTATCCGTTGAAAGGCTTCTTGGCATTAGACTGGTTTCTATAACCTCCTTGGATTTTTTCGCTCTTCAAACCATCTTCAATTCTCTCACCGACGATCACCAAGTTAGAGAACCCAGCTGAAACACTACCGATCAACTTCTTATAATATTGGCCTTGCAAGGCACCCATGAAAAAATCAATTAATTCACGGTCAACCAAAGGTGGATGCACCCTTGCAACTATCTCTCTCCATCATTGTGCGTATTCCTTGAAGGAATCGTTGTCCTTTTGAGCCATACTCTGAAGCTGAGTACGGTAGGGAGACAGGTCAGTGTTGTACTTGTATTGCTTGACGAATGCATCATCCAGCTCAGCCCAAGTGCACACACTATTACGCTTCAGCTGCATATACCACTCGAGAGATGCCCTAAACAAGCTGTCTTGGAAGCAATGAATCATAAGTTTTTCATCTCTGGCATAGGCAGCCATCTTGCGACAATACATCTTCAGATGAATGTTTGGGCAGCTGAGGCCTTTATACTTTGAGAATTCAGGTGCTTTGAACTTGGGAGGAATAACGACATTCGGCACCAAGCACAATTCTAGAGCACTGATAGAAGATGATTTGTGCCCCTCCATGACTCGGAGCTTTTCAGTTAAATCACAACACTTCTTGATGGCTTCAGAATCCTGAGCAGCAACAGGACTGGAAACGGGGATAGCAGCATGATAGTTTTGAACATCATCATATTGATCCAACAAATTTTCTTCAGTTTGAGGAACAAGGATCTGAATGCCAACAGGTTGGGCTTGCGGAATAGCTCCAACAATAACTCTAGGCATTGGGATTGGTTGAGCATTGGCTCCTTCACTTACGGTAGCGAAGTTTGTTAGCATCCCATAGGGATTGGTAATAGGAACTGAGAGCCTTGAAGAGGACCCTTGCACCTGACCGTTGTTGTTGACAGTAGAAGCTTCACGCAACTCTTCTTCCTTTCTGGCCGTAAGGAGGGCTTCAAGAATCTGGTCAATCTTTCCTTTGAGGGATCAGCTTGATTTACTGGAGAGGAAAGAAGGAGATATGAGATCTTGTTGAAGAAATGAAAATGCAAGATGCAAGACAGATGCAAATGCAAATGATATGAAAATGCAAGATGCAGTGCAAGATGCAAGATCCAGGATCGCGGGATCACAGGTTCAAACAGTTCTGAGGTTGTCTGGATGAACGGATCAAGGACCAAAGTCACTGCTCAAAGAAACCCCATAGGTAGGATTCTAAAAGGGGTAAGTGCCTAGAGTCATGGATATCTTTCAGAGATATTATAGCCATGACAAAGCCTCATTATGACAATAGTATCCTGAAAAGAATCTCCTCTAGGTGATATTTTTGTATCTTTTACACGAGAATGACTCCTCGGCGGCGTCAACTACACAACCATCGACACACGGGTTTTAAAACAGGTTCTCAGAGTCATAGATCGGGGTTGAAAACATTACTGTCAGAGAGTAATACGTTCAAGGGATCTTATCTAATCGGGGCGTTCGTATTAATCCAAAAGGAGTTAACACTACCAACCACCATGGATAAAACGGGTTAATGGTCCTTGGGATCAACGATTCAGGCTCTAAAACGTTATTGTTATGGCAAAGACTCACCATAACAATAACATTTCCAAAGGAATCTACTCCAAGCGGGGTTTTCGCTTCGGCCTTACATAGAAGAACCCACGCAAGTCTCCACTACAGAACCACCATCCTAATCATATGCTTTACTCGAACTCGAGTGTAGATCCACCTCACAAAGTATCCATAAGCAGAACAGCCCAACAATGTCACAATAAGCAATAAAGATAAGGAAAGCAAATAAATAAGCGAGAAGAAGATAACTAAGCGAAGCTAACAAGTTCACAATTCGAACTAAGATAGGCTCGAATCTATCTTGCATTGAGAAATTTTATTCCCTAGCAGAGTCACCATCTGTCGCACCTCGAAAATCAACGAGAAACGACCCTTGCGCAAAAGACACGAAAATGCAGTTCTACAGAGTTGCCACAGAACTTCATTTATCCCGAGTTTACGGGAAAGGAAAATATCAAGAAAAGCTTTTTAAAAAAACGAAAGGAACACGACCGTCACAACCTGATGTTCTAGGTTCGGGAGTCGGTTACACGGGGGGAAGGTATTAGTACCCCACGCGTCCGTTGTACTCAACGGGAACCTCTTAAATCAAATTGTGACGAACATTAGTTAAGCTTAGTTGTTTTCTTCACAATGATAAATGCTAAACGATAAGGTAAAGGGATAACGATGCTAGGGGAAAAGGATGGTAAAAAGGTAAGGGAGCTCGACAAGGATTGGGGCCCTTGTGCTTACGTATGCTCATTCGGACGAGAATGAGAAATTAGAGCTGTCGTAGTTCGACTATGGGAAAGGATAGGGGGAAATGGGAAATGAAGGGAATTGTGCTTGCGAAGATCATCACAATCTTGTGCATACGTATCTTACATTCAAGGATGAATGAAGAATCAGAGCATTCGTAGTTCGTGGAGACGACCACGAAAAGATGAGGGTTAAAAGGTTTTGAGGTTTGTTCGAGTAACGATTACTCGAAGCTTAAAAAAGGCTCCTCAGACCCAAGTAATCGGGAAAGTGATTCAAAGACTTGACTCTCTCTCACTTTTTCATCTTAAAAGAAGTTGTATTTGAATGTTGTCTTAGTAATGAATGGTTGAAGATAGTTTTAACGTTGTCGAGTTGAAATGTTTTAGAGGCGTCAATTGCTCACACACGAGTAAGATAACCCGCATCCAAACATCTTAAAGAGAGATCAAAGGCTTAATCCCTCTCTTTTTCACCTTGAAAGAAGTTTCGATAGTTGTTAATTGATTTGATGTTTGATTGAGAAAATCCACTTGACGTTGGATCAAGGGTTTGACTTATATTCGCGTGCAAAACATGTTGGAATGGAAATGGCATTAAAATGACTCGACGGCGAGTCGAGGGTTTGATTGAAAATGGAACTGGCTTGACGATGAGTCAAGGGTTAGGTTGTGAGAAATGATACTAGTCCCTGAGGGTGCTCCTAATAACACGATGAAATGTGAAAGTGTGTGCAATAGGTTGATGGCGAATGCGTACGAGCACTCGACTTACATAGGGTCTTTAAAAATGGGCTCGATGACGAACGAGAATTAGTTTGAAAACGGTTTAGTCTACACTAGTCCCTATGGGTGCTCCTAGAAGATAAACCATAATCAAAGAAAGTACGAATACTTACATCGAAATGGGAGAGAGATACATCTAAGTTACACGGGATTGCACGAAATAAAAAGTCTCAATGCCAGGTAGCCCAAGAGGAAGTCGTGTGTGTGCGAAGTATCCTAAACTAAGCCTTGAGCAAAAGTCGGACAAAACTCCAAGCTAGGGTTTCTGACAAAGTCCAATGATCAATCGCTCAGATAAACAATCAACTGTCCACCAATTTAGGATTTTGGTTTTGATAGTTATTAAGTGGTTTGAATATGTGTCAATAAGAGAAAACGAGATGAATATGATATGAGTATGAACAATATGAATAATATAACAGGATATATAATAATACAATCGAGATAATATTCACAATAATTTAGTCAAGATAATATTAACAAGTATATGAAAAAGATAATATAAATCAAGATAATATTGACTGAAAATAAAACAGTTGTATATTGACGGAAAGTAGAGTTAGTTGTTAGTTTGCTTATGAATTGAATCGGGGTGAAATATAGTGCTAAACTGTCGTAGCTCAACTTATGATGAAAGTCTAACATTAGGAGGTCGCGCGAGTTGATATCCGTGCTAAAAAAACACGATGGAAGAATGATATTGAGGACCATTTTCCAATGTAATCGTGTCACACGGACGAAACGAAATGTGGGATCTCGTCTTAATCACAAACTCGTGTTAATTAATCGAGGGTAACCTATCACAATCCCAAAGTATAGAAAAATGATCCAAATGATCATTTTCTACAGATTTGAAATAATGAAGGTTAACAACCTCGAAAATTAACGTTCGTGAATTCGAAGACTTCATCGATCGAAAATAAAGATAAAATCGAGATGGAGAAGAAAATGAAAATAGAAAAAGAAGGTGGTCTCGAATTAGTCACCATTTATCAATAGTTTGACCAACAGTGACTTTTGTGGTTTCGTCGTCGACCAAAAATTGAAATGAATATAAAAAGAATCGGAAAAAAAAACAATTAAAATATAACAAAATAATACAAAAGAATTTAACAAGGAAACTAATGAAGATTATTAACGAAATAATTAATCAAAAATGTTAAAAAGGAAGTATCAAAATTCTCAATCAAAATATTAACAAAATTTGAACAAGACATGGGTGCATAAAAACAATGGGGAATCATTTGGGCTCTTTACGGCCCATCATCCCCCAAAGAAACTCGGTTGATAAAAGAAAAAAGTGAGGATGCGTACACAAGGGAAGCAATTACGGGCTCCATGAAGGCCCAAAACCGGTATATCCAACAGACCACTTTGTCAAAATTCAACAATGCCTCTCTTTGGGAAGAAATAAGTAAACCGAGAAAATAAAATAAAAAAACCAATGATATTTTCTAATGAACAAAATCTGAGAATCACCATTAAATAGAGAAAAACAATGTCACAATGTTAAGGGAAGAAACGCGAGCCACAAACCAACAAGGAAGAGCCTTCGTCCCAACCTTTAAATTGCTAGAATCCAACCTTCTTTGAACTCTGTTTTCGGCTCATTTTAATTCGCATCCCCAGGTTTGTGTTTGCGTTCGTCTTAATCCTGTTTCAATTTCAATCTTCTCTTTGTTTAGGTTAGCCTTTCTCGCATCTTTGTTTTCTGTTTCGACTTCGATCCATTTTCTTCTCGTTTTCTGATTTTTGTTACTGGTTTTGTGGCTAGGTGTTAATTTGGGTGTAGATTCATTAGTGGTGGAAAGGAAGATTTGAGGTTTAAGAAGGTAAAGGGTGGAAGCAGATTTGAAGAGAGTTTAAAAGAAGTTAGGTGAAGGTCATATGAAGGTCTGGGATTTTAAGATTGAAGGTCGGATAAAGGTGTGGTTTGAAGGGGTGTGGATGAACTAACGGTTTTTGGAGAATACGAGGACAGGTTCAAGATTCCATCCGCCCGAAGGAGGATGGGGTTGGGTGAGGTTTATAGGAGAAACGGAGGGTATTTGTGGAAAAGTTAGAGGAGAAATATAGGGTGGCAGGTTGTTACTGGATTTTTTTTATTTTGTTCGCTTTTTTGCAGCTGCTTTGGAGTGGGTTCTTTTTGAAACATTGTGGTGGGATGTAAATAGTGGAGCAATTTTCTTTTTTGCAGATTGCAGAATGTTAGCTGCTGTTTTTCAGAATTGTGCGGTTTTGGCATATTGTGGAATTTGGTTGTATCAAGATTTCGTGTGTTACGTTGCGAGATTTGTGGATGCATTGTGTTGATATTTTGGCTTGTGGCTCATGGTTGTCGTGAGATGTTGTAGTTATTGTTTTGGTTCATACAGGTTATGGAGTCATGACTCATGTAGCTAAGTGTGTTTTGCAGGTGTTGGTTCGATGAGGTCACTTCTTCATGAGCAGATTTTTTTTTGTTCTTTTGTGAATTATACATGGACTCCCCTTTTTCATTTTCTTTTGTAATATTACTCATCATAAAAAATGTTTATGGGATTTGAACAATATTTTGGGCTTGTAATTTGTATGAACAAACATGGTGAACTTTTACGTAGTTATTTGATCTTTAATTTTGGCACTCTCCATTGGACTCTTCTTTTTTTTGAATTTCCTTGAACCAAACTTTTAATTTGATAATGTTCGCTCGTATTATTGTTGGATGACGTAACCATGAGCTATAAAATATGATTAGAAAGAAACTCGAACAATTGAAACTCGATTTTTCCAAGTTGATCCAAAAATTCATAAACTAAATTCCATTCTTTTGAATTCTCATTTCAAATGACTGAAATTTGAATAATGAAACTTAAAGCGGAATTTAATTTGGCATAATGAAGTGACTTGAATGAGAATGAACATGAAAATTGGACATCAAACCTAGACTTCAAACTTGAAACACAACTTGCCTGACCAAGATTAGGTCACACCTAACTGATCTCCAATCATCTTTGAGCCCACACACTTATATTGATAAACCTCAAATGAATCTCAACTCGATTCATCTCAACCATGATATCCTTAGTTACAACCACACAGACAGAGGCAACCTACTTTTTTTTAATTTTCTGAATAATAGTTAGTGAGTGGACGCATAGACGGAAATATATACACAGGTAGGACAAATTTGGGGTATGACACCAGGGTGATAGTTTCCCTCCTTATTTTTAGGATATTTTAATAGAATTTTTGTGTAATCTCTTGGTTCTGTCTAACTACATCGACCCGTCCATCAAGCGATGGGTATTTGAGTCTTAATTGGTGGGTGGACACGACACACGCTAATAAGTTAAGGACGGGTCATCCCAAGATGGAGTAGAAAGAGGATAAGGCATCTACCATGAGATATTTCTTTTCAATCTTATTTGCATTCACCTTTGAGTTTAATGTTGTTTAAGATGTTATGTGGCCATTTACATGTACATGTTTTCCTAAAAGGTCAATCAAAGAGCCTTGGAATTCTCTGATGTTGTCAGAATCGAGTTGGAGCCTCTAGAAGGTGCTCTAGAGATCACATAATGCATTGAAAGTTAGCTCATGTAGGGGGAATGAGAAGCCATGTGTATGTGGTTTTCTGTCTCTGAATGAGATTGTTCTCTCAACCTCAGTGTTGGGAAATTTATAGTGGTCCCGAACCTAGATCATAAGCCCTTTAGAAGTAACAACTACTACTAAGAGAATACATGAGTGGAGAATTAATCCACTGTTATTTTTGTGAACATGATCAAATGACCCCTTATGTACCGTAACAGAATGAGGACGCGTTGTTCTCCCAATTTCCCATGTCGGGCGAGTATTCTTAGAGGGAGGCGACATATATAATAAAAGGGGTGACACATCTAATAAATGGACGGCTAAACTAAAAAAAAAAGGTGACCAGGAAGGCTCTTTGGGCTCAACTAGAGTCCTTGGTCCCCGCCTCGCCCCATGTGGTCCCCTTTCAGATATACCAATACAGAACCTGAATACATGTCGATGGAATAATTTACATGTTAAGATTGTAGAATTTGAAACTTTTCAACCTAGAAACTTATATTGCATGGTTTAGATTGTACCAAAAATTTATGTGGGCTAAAATGCATATGAACTTGTATAAATTGTTGTGTTTGGTTCATTTGTATTTCACAACACAAAATAATGAACTCTTACTCATAATTAGTCAAAATAAACTCTAACACATCTATAACTTACTATTATAATGGGACTTATCATTATTTTTTTAGGATCAATGTTGATGTTGCATTGTGTAATCTGAAGGACCAATTAGATCAACTGAATCACCGTTTCAACTACCATGACACAAGAATGGTGGTAATTGTTTAGTACCGTCATCCATCAATTGATGTGTTTGTTTCACCAATATGCAACTTTAAAATGACAATAATGTGAAAATTGTGTACTCAATATTTTGCCAGTATCGTTTCAAGCGACCAATCGAGTTAAACACACAATCTTGATCAAATTTGTTCGTGCTATCTATTCAAGCTTGTTTCGTCTCATAACATTTAATAAAATTGAAGTGCGCATTGCTGAGCCAAATTAAAAAGCTAGTTCTTTTTCATGATTTTGTTTATGTTTAATTAATATTTTAAAGTTATGTTAATATAGAGGGCCGATCCATTTAAACTTTAGAAGTTTTGTTCTAATTTAAAAAACGGACCTAAACTTAAAAAAAAATTATAATTATATTAATTAAAATAAAAAATATTATTATATATTAGTCAAAAATATATATTTAATTATGATTACTTTGATTTTTGAGCAATCTATTTTTTTATGTATTGGTTTTTATTATAGTATTTTTTTTTAATTTAATAATTTTTTATTATTGTATTTTTATGTCTATAATATTAATAAAAAAATAAATTTTCTAAAATTTGAAGCTCAATTTATTGCTCCTTCATGAGTTGACGAGTTAACCCTATTAATATATTAATATATCGTTGGTGTCAGTGTTTTGAAAACCGGACCGGACGGGCCAGTTGAACCGGGAACCGGGACACTAACTGGTCTGATTCATTTGACGGATCGGCCTCGCCATTGAACCGGTATAAATCGAGAAAATCGAAAAAAACCGGCGGTTTAATTGTTTTTTTCACTTTTGTTTTAAAAAACTTTTTTTTTTATTTTTTTTAATATATTTAGTAGTGTATTACTTAAATAGCATTTTCACATAAAAAATTTTCGTTAGTGACAAATTACAGACTTTATTGACTATTTGTTATTTTTGCTAATACATTTTCCTAAATAGTTTGTAACTTTGTGGTTAGTAACAAATTAGTTACTTTATAATTTTAACTTTTTAGATTGTTATATATTTTATCTTTTTATATTTTGTCACTGCTAATAATTTTAATTTATAATTAATTATATTTAGTGTCAAAATATTAACAATAGAAAAATGCATGTATTTTGTTGAAAGGAAAAGTGAAATAGCATAAACATATTGAATTTTATTTGGTTTTCTTTTTAGAAGAATCATATTTTACTTACAAATAGTTACATCTTTTTCATAATAATCAATAAATGATATCATTGATGGGGAAGCTGTTGCAATTAGACTTTGTTTGCAATTAGATTTTGTAATTTTGTATTATTTTGTTATGTGTGATACATTTGTTTAAAATTTGAATTTAAATTATAAACTTGTGAATTTATGATATGATATTTTCAAAAACTTTAAGTACTAGTTATATTTTTTTAGAAACTGAATCATCCAGTTCGACCGATTTTATATCTATATAATGACAGGTCTATTCAACCGAGTTATCCGGTTTAATCTGGTTTGATCATGCGGTTCGACCAATGATCCAGTGGTTCGAACGATAAACCAGTAATTCAATGCCCTCACCGGTTCGATGACCAGTCCAATTTTTAAAACACTGATCAGTATTGTTGAATTTGATTTGGTTTAATAAAATGTTTATATTTATTATATTCATTAATTGGAGTTGACAAAGTTTAGGTTCTTAAATTATCAAAGAATTTCTAAGAGAATTGCTTCATTTTGAGATGACATACTAATTTCAATAGGCAAATAAAATATTTTTATCTAAAAAATAAATTAAAATTTAATTGAAATTGAAGCCAAGCCACCTTGATCCTAAATTAGTTAGGCCCTACTAAAAGTACATGCACCTTTCTAAACTCCATACAAGCAATTCACCCTCTACAATCCTCACCTTAATGAATCATAATAATGAAAAACCAAAACCCATGATTGCTCCCACTATGTGACAACAACATAGAAGACCCCACAGATGGTACGTACACTGGTACACATCATCTAGCATGTATCCAAACTTGATGGCACACTTGGGTTCACTCCATCTTTTGTATGGACATGTTGTCCCTACTCACCCCTTGTCTCTAAGACAATGCCATCATCAGTTGCAAGGAACAAGCTGCCTTTAGCCGCCATACTTGCTTGCATGCGCATATTTGATCATACATGATACATAGAGTTTGAAGCCATGAATTGAAAAGTCGTTGATGTGCTTCAATTCATTCATTTTCTTCTTTCAAAAATTATTTTGTATCTAGGCATGTCTTTCTCTGGCTTTTATACAAACATGATGTGCCTGCAAAATCTGCGCAAACTATTGAATGTAATACACAAAATTATGTAATTCTTCTTAAGTAGGACCCCGCACAAGGTGTGTTAATTTGTTAGAATTTGCTTTGTATAAATTCACTAATCAATTATTATTGAATGTAAAATGAAATGGTAGAGTAAAAGAAGAAATGAAAATTGTGAAAATATTTTGTTAATGTATTGCTTTTAAATTGAAAATTAAAAGTAGGCAATACATATGTAACTCCTTATAACAGGTACTGTAATTAGTTACAGAAAAAAAAAAAAAAAAAAAAAAAAACTAACAAGCAACGTATTTTGTATGGATTTAAACCATAGAATAATAATTCTCCACCTTGGTTAGAACATTCAACATGTTTTGACAATGTTGAAACTTAGACTTAAGCAATACTTCGCTGAACAAATATTTTCTCCATGTTAGATTGTGGTGATATATTCTACAATTTGTTGATATAAAGGCTCAACATGTTGATTCATTTTTTAATTAAATCTAATTTATTCTGTCTTCAAACTTCTTTTTCATTCTTGTTGCAGTGAAGTATCACTAATTCTAAAAATTTAGGATTTGAGAATACTAAAATAGTATATCAAAAAAACTTGATTTAAAAATTAATAACAAGTTTCATTTTGTCAAGTAAACGGTATGCTAAATTGTATGAAGATTTTTAAGATAGTAAAAATGAATGAAGATATTGCAACATAAAGGTGTCTTCAAAATGAATGAAAAACTAAATTGTATGAGTTGGAATTCGAAGTGTGTCCTTGAGATGGACATTTTCCTACGGTTGAAAAATCTGCCAATGGTAAAATCTAATTTAATTTTGATTTTAAAATAAAATAAACGTGTCACATTTT
Source organism: Lathyrus sativus (assembly GCA_963859935.3). NCBI lineage: Eukaryota > Viridiplantae > Streptophyta > Magnoliopsida > Fabales > Fabaceae > Lathyrus > Lathyrus sativus. The sequence continues at coordinate 69,166,113 of OZ012735.1, forward strand.
CCTACGGTTGGAAATGTGATTATGGTGAAATGTGTCTTGAAAGTAAAGAGAAAAAAATTTGTCTAAATGAATAGATTTTACCATAGTGGACAATATGGTTGAGGTGAAAGTATGTTATGAAATCTATATTTTATAGCAGAGCCTCCAACTGTCAACATATGATTTTGAACGCCCTAATCACGCTTCAGCTGTTAGGCGTAATATGGAAAAAAGTGAAGTTTGGAGTCACTAGAACCTCCTCCTCGAACAGGGTGGATGGAATCAAAAGCTCTAAATCATGATTAATAAGGAGGTATAGATAGATGCAGGGGTTGGGAGACTCATATAGGGAAGGCATGTTGGCCATCTCTTCTTTAGAGCACGCCTCCAAAATGACATCTTCTTCATGGCCAGTGTTGGAGAACTTAATTTTTCGTCGAAAGGCAGCAACCCTCTCCTCGCTAGTATACAGAGTTACAAAATCTTCAATATTTGAGTATTTAACGTTTGAAGCTACCATCAAATGTTGGGAGTATCCTGGTCAAGAATAGGAAGAAAGTGAGTCTCTTTCAAAACTATTGATGCTTTCGTAACTTCCAAATACGTCTAAATCTAAGATTATGTAGTTATTGGAGTCATTCACCCGTTCGGCATTCCATGCGTAGTGCAAGTACATTTCAGACCATTCCCTAATGTTCAAGGGATTTATCACCCTACCGCTCTCATCTAAATCCCTAATAATCACCATTAACAGGAGAAAAGGGGAAGGAAAATGAGAAGGCATATACTTGCAAGTAGAGGAATGGAAGTTGAGCTTGTTAAATCTGAGAAAATCTTATGAGAGTTTGTTGAATATGAGAAGGCATATACCTGCAAGTAGAGAAATGAGAAGGCATATATCTGCAAGTAGGGTCTCTGAGGAAATCTTATGAGAGCTTTGGAGAAGTAGATGTGTGAAAAGGTAAATAGTGAGAGTTGATCCCCGTTTTATAGGGGATTTGATAACTAGTCTTAAGAGTAATCAACAGTCTATCACTAAGAATTTCAACAGTTGCAAAAGATCCCCCACATCTCTAACATGTGTTAGGGATTAAGAATAATTTGGCTTTCCAAGACATATTCACCATTAATCACATTTAATGATGTTCATGTGTTCACCTCAACGGACGTTTAAGGGTTCACCTTGATTCACACACACACACACACACACACACACACACACACACACACACACACACACACACACACACACACACACACACACACACACACACACACACACACACACACACACACATATATATAAGTTATACTTGAGGGACTCGCCCATATATATATATATATATATATATATATATATATATATATATATATATATATATATATATATATATATATATATATATATATATATATATATATATATATATATATATATATATATATATATATATATATATATATATATATATAACCATAACTTACGTTTGAGGGACTTGTCCCAAACCGTGATTGAGGGATTGAGGGGCTTATCCAAATATAAAGGTAGGAGATGATAAGACTAAATCACTCTGTTCTTTATAAGCCTTCGTGCTTGAGAGATTGTGTACCAGAATAATTTCAAAAGGTCCACAGTATGCATTACTCCATCCATTCTCTTTTATAAGTAATTTTTACTTTTTAAATTCATTAAATAATTGATATTATCAAGTCTATATATGGTCCAAATACATTATTTATTTAATGAACCTATAAAGTACGTTTTTCTTATAAAAGAGAATGGAGGTAGTATGAAGTTCGCTAAATGCATGTGAATGTCACATATCACCTTAAGGGTAACCTAGCCGCCCATTTGAGGCAACATTCTCCCATTGATCATAACACTATCCCATTGGTTGCAGTGTTTGCCATTTTTCAAGCTTAGATAAAAACGCTTGTGGGCCTCTCATGAAATGTGAGGATCAACATGTCCTTTGGTATTAACGATATGAGAGCTCAATCAAAGCAAAGAGTCATATTCTTTTGTATAATAGGAAAGAGTAATTGTTTCATGCTCCTAAGAAGGGCAGAATAACCACCTCATGGATCCAAAAATACATGCCCAATAGAGTCTTATAAATGCATCAATTGCATAATATAGAAGGACATTCAATTTACTTATAAATCACATAAATACATAGTTTTTCATCATCCCTACGTGAATTTGCTCTATACCAACAACAACCTTAAAACCTTCAGACATCCTTACATCCTTAAGGATTGTCACTCATTGTGCTTTTAGCAAGTACAATTTTCATTTCATTATTTTTTATCCAAATTTTTCACCTCTCACTCCTTTTAAGTTTAATAGAATATATTGTTGATAATGTAGCAAATGTGAGTAGCGTGGGCAATAGTCTCACATTGGCTGAAAATATGGAGACTTAAGCATTTCTAAGAGGAAGATTTCACACACTTATCATCTTAAAATTTTGGGTGAATATGTGGTGTGTCTCTTACAAAGGTGTTGCTAAAAAAAAGTCTCATAATGTTCAATATTCCCTACTAACCCCAACATATATGAGTTACTCCTTCTGTTTCATATTATAAGCAAATTTTACTTTTTAGATACATTGAATAATTAATGTATCTGGTCTATATATAGATCAGATACATTAATTATTTAATGTATCTAAAAAGTGATATTTGCTTATAATATGGAACACAGGGAGTAGTTAATTAATTGGTTGGTTGATTAAAAAAAGTTATAAGATACTCCTTCCGTCTCACAATGCCTGACCTATTTGGAATAAAATAGTGTTATAAAATGTATGACCGATTTCAATTTTCAATGTATATTTTCCTATTTTACCATCTAACTAATATTACTTTCATCATTCCCAATACATGATAAGGGTACTTTAGTAAATATATTATTTTATCTCCTTCATTTATTCTTTTTTCTTAATTTGTGTGAAAAAATCAACTAAATCATTCATTGTGGGGCGAATGGAATAGTTAGTTTGTTAATGTCCCACAAAGAGTATTTTAAATAATCATTTACTATATTTTTCATTATAATTTAATATAAATTCTAAAAAAAAATCTTGTATCAAATTTTCAAACTTATTTTTCATATGAGATAAAGATATTAATCTCTTTAAAGATCGGATAGAACAGGGATGACAATTTGACCCATTCCCAGTGGGTACCCATAAAATTACCCACAATAGGTAGGGTAAAAATCAGCAAAAATGAATACGGGTTCGAGTAATTACCCACTTAAATAAGCGGGTATGGGCCCCTTAGTACCCACTCTGCCCATACCCGCACCGCACAATATATATTTATATTATTATATAAAAATAAATGTTTATAAAATTTAAAGTAAAAAAAGAAACATCAATCTTAAACTACTACATATTTAATATAAGTGATCATTTATTTCAAAATTCAACAATAATTTTATAAAAAAATTAATATTTTTAAAAACTTAAAATATTATGATATTTTATACTTGATATATTTATTTTTATTAGAAATGCGGATAACGGGTACAGATACATATACTTATATACTCATAGGGTATGGTAACAGGTGTCAATCTTAATACCTAAATGGGTATGGATTCGGGTACGGCAATTTTTTTCAACTGTGGGTATAGGCAGAGTCGTTCCTGACTTTTTAGAGGCCCGGAACGAATAATAAAAATGGAGCCCTAGTAAAAAAAAAAAATTTTTAAAAAAATATATCATTTATGTAAATTGTAAATAACATCAACAATAATAAATAGTCATTTATTCATGCAACTAACATAACAAAAATGTCATATTCTAATCAATATCATCAAAGCCTTCCTTCTAACATTTTTTGAAGCAAATTCCTCGATCAAGTCTTCATATTGTATATTCTCCAACAAATCATTCTCAATTGCAATCAATGCTAACCCATTAAGCCTTTCTTGTAACATGGTAGGCCGCAAGATTTCAACAACTTCAATTTTAAAAAACTTCTTTTTGCAGAGGCAAATGTCACAGGAATAGTCAATAAAATTCTATATGCAATAATTGTATTAGGAAAAAAATCCATACCTTTCAAAAATCTTAATATATCAATAGGTCCAATATTTTCTACAGGCAATATATCTCTTAGGGACCTTAACTCCTCACATAATTCTTTTCCATCAATATCATATTATTCATTATGTTTCAATGTCTCTTCCAAATGACTACAATACGACTTTAAAACTGCATTGTCCAATGATTGTAAATTTTGAGAAGTAAACAAGAAAGCAAAAACAATTTCATATTGTTGGTATTGCTCAAATCTCTTATTAAGAGATACAATAGCCTGATCAACAAGCTAAAGAAAATAATTAACTCTAAAAGATTCTTCTTCAAATAGCTCAACTAGTGGGGTATTCAAATTCTCATCAAACTGTCTTTTTCTTCAAATTATACACTTTTGAGGAAATACTGGATCAATATTCAATTCAATGGCAATTTCTGTAGCATAATTCAAGGCATTTTTAAAATCGATTTCTCTATATTCCTTAAAAAATAAAATCAACTTCGTTATTTTTTGCATAGCAACATCAATCATCATACCTCTTGATTGTAAGAGCTTGGTAACCACATTAATTGTGGATAATATTTCAAACCAAATAATTATCGCCATTAAAAATTCAAAATCACCAAGTTCATTTGTTTCTAAGGATTTAGATTCACTTATTTTAGAATCAAGATTCTTTTATGACACTTCAAGTAAAACTTCTCTAAAATCTGACATTTGAGTTTTTATAGTTTTGACAATATCTACATGACTCTTCCAACGAGTGGGTGACAGTGATTTTGGAGTCAACCAGTTTACTTTATCTTTTATAATTTGTCATCTCTTAGTAGAATTAGCAAAAATAGTATAAATTTATTGAACAACTCCAAGAAATATTTAACTTTACCACAAGAGTTAACCATATCACACAATGTCAAATTAAGACTATGACAAACACGAGTATAAAAGTCTCTTGGATTTATGTCTAAAAAAAAATTTTGTACACCTTGATGTTTTCCTTTCATATTTGACCCATTATCATAACCTTGTCCCCGCATATCAAATATGTCAAGACCAAGATTTTTCAATTCATCTTGTAAAACATCAAAAAGCCTTTGACCAGTAGTATCATTCACATCCAAAAATCCTATAAAATATTCTTCAACACTAACATAATTTGAAGAAACATCTACATATCGTATTATCAAAGACATTTGCTCTTGGTGACTAATATCAGGAGTACAATCAAGTATCACTGAGAAATATTTTGTTTGTTTGATTTTTCTAATGATTTCATTTTTAATTGCAGAAGCAAGCAAAAGTATTAACTCGTTTTGAATTTTATGCACAAGAAAGTGAACATGAAGATTATCATCAGTAATACGTCTAACATGTTCTTGAACAATTGAGTCGAATTCAGCTAACATTTCTGAAAATTCTGGCATGCCCACGATGGATGTTCTAACAGAGGTTATAACATCCACTATGACATTCACTACAAATCTACTATTATGCAGTAATAACAAGGCAGTAAATAACACAGTTAGTTGTTGACCCAATTCAGTGTAACACACTTACATCTGGGGGCTACCAAGCCAGGGAGAAATTTCACTATCAGCAGTATCAATGCAGAGTCAAACCTCCAGTTTGCACTCTTCACTTAATCACTACCCAATGACAATTTAACCTAGAGACACTCTAGACCTGAGTATACCCACTCACTCCCTACAATCACACAACAGATAACAACAAGTTACAATTTAAACTGTAGATTGAAGAGACACTTCACCTACACACACACACCTTGATCTTTGCTTCAAAGCTTTGATCAAGGAACACACACTCTTGCTTAACAGCTTCGAGTGTAACACAGTCTAGAAACTACCTAACCAATGCACTCAACAGTTGCTTGGGTTACACGTATTACTAAGACACAAACGTGAAGAACAACATCTTCACTTCTAAACCACTATGGTGATTTCTCTGCTTCTCTATCTTCAACAGCTGCCTTCTAGGATTGCCTCTCCTGGTATTTGTAGCAGCAGATCAGTTCTTGGGCCTGGGCGCATACATTAGGTTTTATCCATCATAAAATCTCACTTATGTAATCTGCATGCTTGCCTCTTTAATCAGGTACATTTTAGTTCCCCTAGGGCGTCTAAAATGTCTCCTGCATTCCAGCATGAGCTTCTGAGTTGTTTCCTGAGTTATAGCTACCAGAAAAACAAACTTCCGCTTGATGCCATACGACCTATGTCATAACATTGAGTATGACATCCAGCTTAACTTATAGTTAGCTTAGTTAACTTACCCTGTACAGTCCATATTATGAATGTAACAACATCAAGCATGACATTCATATACGTACTTATATTTTGCCATAAAATGCAGCCAATCAAGAGCACTTACAAACTCCCCCTTTGGCAAATTTTTGACTAAAACGCTCTGTACTTACATCAGAGATTTCCTACACAGCAGAAGACTTAACAATGTTCCTGTCATGCAGGTAAGTCACTTGCTTCTTAAGCTCTCAGAATCCTCATAGTTGGCTTTCAGCCCTGTTAGCACTCACTTTGTTAACACTCTGTAGACTTCTACTACAGATGTCACTCTTGGCTTGTTTGAGTAGCAGAGTTATTCCCCCTCAACTAATGCACTTATCAGCTGGGCAATATCCAGTCTGAACTGGATACTATAGCCTTCAACATGACCTTATGATGTCACACATTTGTGTTACTCCCCCTGCAGGGATGCATTATGTTCTTTGCATAGAATTCCTAAGCATCTTGTTAGGATCACCCATGTTAGTAGCTACAGCATGTCAGTCCTAGTTCTAACATACATGGCATACATATCATATCTGTAACAGCATCACCTGCACACTAATATCATAAGGACTATGGTGCATATGCATATCACAATTACTTTTCATGGCAGTCTTGTTCTTCCACCTGCATCTGTTACTACCACATAACCTGTGGTACTCATATTGGTTATCCACCAATCCACCAATTTTTCCATCTGCATCTGTTGTACCTGAACCTGTTGTTATTTATCTAACACTCTCTCCCTCTTTTTAGCCACAAATTGAAATCCGACTAACCATAGTATAGACTAAAAGATTGTTAAGTACAACACATTTTGTTTATAAAATCTTACATATGGTCATATCTCACACACACAGCACCCTTGTTTCAGCAGTTCAGCTACCGACCACACTATTCTTCCTCTTCTTCAACAGAGCTTGCCCTGTCTTCTATTGTATCTGCTTCCTCTGACTCATCTTTACTAGTTGCCTCACTTGCACCACTGGTTTCTTCAGAGTTCCCCGCAGCTTCTTCTGCTTCCTGAACTTCATCATCTGAGTCATCACTATTCTTGGTTTCATCAGCACATTCTGTCCCCTCTTCAAGCTCCAGAGTTCTGATCAACTTTTCCAGTTTTATCTTCCTTGTCTCCAACTCCTTGCATGTGTCTTTGAGCATTTCTACTACCTCAGTTTTGCTAGCTGTGGAGGTCCTTTTGGAAGGCTCAGCTGAAGGTATAACAATATCAGGAACATGAGTTCCTTTAAACAGCTTATAGTTGAAGGACAAAGGATTTTCTCTCTTGCAGGCTATGTCAGTTTCCTTGACAATGTTGGGATGCTAATCACATATTATACCACATATGAGTGAAGGAAAGGCAATGGGTCCCTTGACACTATAACTCCCTGCGTATTTCATTATTTGCTCATGTATGTATGCCCCATAATTGAGGTGAGCCTTAGTTCCCACTGCATATATGAACCTCCCAAGGATGGTGGCCGTTGAGGTCTTATGGTTTGTGGGCACCCAGTTGGCAGCTCCAATTTTGTGAAGCATAGCATATTTGACACTTAGCTTGCTTGCTATAAGCTTCCCTTTGGATGGCCATTGTCTGACTTGTTTGGCAGTGATTTCTTTACACACTTGGTGATTTGTGGCTTGTATTTCCGTCAGCCTTTCATGAGGTCGTCCCAGGTACTTGTTAATGAGTGTTGTTGTAAACTTGACACACTTTCCTCTCACATATACCTTTCCATACTCACTTGATTTCTTATCCACACTTTCTCCATCCAGATTGACTATGAACTCTTTCACCAACATTTCATAGCATTGGGAGAGCTGAGCCACTGTTTTCATTAGGCCAGCATTGCTTATCTGGGCTAAGATTTCTTTGTTCTCAAGAGCATTTTGACCAAGCTCCCTTTCTATGGCTAATCTCTTGTGATACATGTATTTCCATCTGTTTACACTATATGGATAGTGAAAGATGATGTTATCAGTAGATACCTCAGGAATGTTTGCAGCCAATTTACTGGTAGGTGGCTTTTGCTTGGTTTGCATGTCTGAGACAACAGCATCTGCATCTGAATCCGTTTCTGGTTCTGAACTGGACTTGGCTTTCTGCTTCTTGGTGACAACTTTGCTTCAGCCCTTTGGAGGACCAACCTTAGGCCTCTTTGTACCAGTTTTCTTTTCAGCGGTTTCTTGTTCAGCAATCTTCTTATCCTTCTTTTGAGTGGGGGGGACTTTGATCAGCTGCCCTTTTTCCTTTTCTTGTCATTAGCCTTTTGGCTATTCCTGGATTAAGCTTAACAATGAGGTCATTGTATGAGTAGTCTTCTAGGTCAAATACTGCAGTTCTTTTGATTCCCTGAGTGCATTCATCTGTGAGTTTGGCCTTTTCACCTTTGTTCTTTTCTTTTGGTGCAGAGTCTTTTGGTGTTGTGACATCCGGCAAGACGTTGGCTTGATCATGTGGTTTAGGCTCAGGCCCCTTTGTGCTGGATATCGTGGGTATATTGAGAGCACTGGCCACCATTTCTGCGAGTTTCAGGTGGGCTTGCCTAGCTTCTTCTGTATCTAGGGCAATCGATTCAGTAGTAGTGGGAGCTTGACCAGAGCCGAGGTTTCTGGATTTTCTTGCATGCAACTTTCTGGGTTTCTTTACCAACAAACCGTCTGGGGTCATCATGCGCAGGGGCGCAATCTCTAGAACCTCATTAGGGTTATTTTCAGCATTGCTAGTGGTGATTCTAGGGTTCGTATGTTGTGACATGGTTGATGACTTTGCTCGAGAGATGATGAATTTTCTTCGCTTGGCTAAGTTGTTATGGACACTGAAAGGATTATGCTGGCACCAAGAGTGGAGGGGGTGTATATCATACGTGATGATGTGGTACGTTTGCCCACTAGGAGGGAACTTTCCTTTTTGATTTGTTTCTAATAGTATTAATTTCAAGGCATAATTCCCACTTCCTGTTAATTGTTATAACTCCTTATTATAGAAACTTAATTTCCATTGCTCAATCTTTCCTTGAACTTCCTTTATAATTTTTGAACCCCTGTCAACACTATTCAGTACATAGTCCCCGTAGTTTCCACACGTCATTGTCCATCTACACCCTCTACCACTGAGCATACCCCTCTTGAGATCAGCAGACCTCTCTTGGATGACTCCTTGGATGTCACATAATAGGGTCATAACATCAGGAGTGACATTGCTTCTCTTCTGCGGAGTATCTTCCATGGACTCCATTAGGTTCCAATACAGCATGTCTAGCTTTACCTGAAGGCTAATCTTAGGGTATCCCTTCTTGTCTAGCCTTCCTACCTGACTTTTCTTACACCCAACCCTTCTTTTTGAAGCATATTTTGAGACTCCTTTTGTTGATGATTTGGGCCTGGTTCTTTTCTCTAGGATGAAGTGATCCTTTTCTTCATTTACCAGTCCATTTATGTTGCTTCTAGGCTCCCATATGTAACAATTGTTTTTGGATCTAGATCCCCTCATTTCTTCCTTACCCTCTTCATTAGTCACCACACACTTGTCTTTGGAGAAATGTACTTTTAAACCTTAATCACATAGTTGGCTTATGCTTATTAGATTGACAGTTAATCCTTTAACTAACAAGACATCTCTCAGTTCTGGAGCTTTAGGACTGTCAAGTTGTCCAGCACCTGTGATTTCTCCTCTAGCTCTATCCCCAAAGGTTACATGACTAGATGAATGAGGCTTGAGTTTGATCAACAGATCCTCAATTCCAGTCATATGCCTGGAGCAGCCACTGTCAAAATACCAATCATCATTGGTTGGCATTCTTAGGGAAATGTTGGCTATTAGAGCTACAATCTTGACAGCCCATTGTTCTTGCATCTTAGGCACTTCCTTCTTTCTGGATTTTTCTTGATGTTGTCTCCAGCTCTGGTGGGCATGATGATACCTTTGTCCATGATGCTGTCTTTTTCCCTGCTTACCCTGATTATCACTTCTTTGTCGTGGAAATCCATGCAACCAGAAGCACACAGCACGAATGTGTCCAAGCTTTCCACAGTGGTAGCATCTATGCCTTTGGAATTGTCTCTTGACTTGATTCCAATTTCTGTGGGGAGGATGTTGTAACTTTTGCTTTGACATCCTTTGTAACTTTTGGTAACTATTGATAAAACTATTGATAAAACTATTGAGTTGTTTTATCAATAGTTTAAAAATTTTGCATTCTTTTACGCAATTCATACCAGGTAGTCATATTGTGAACATGTTTCATGTTTGCCTCATGCTCTCTTAGTCTTTCACCAACATGTTTCCAAGTACTAAAACCTTCATTTGCTAATTGACCTCTACCAATTCCTCTTTTAAAAAATTTACAACAAAAACAAAATACTCTATCAAACTTTTTTGAATAAACAAATCAATCTCTATCGCATTTCTCTCCATTTGGTAAATTTCTAGTATACAAATTAGCCGTAAAACATTTAGATAATTTATCTTTAGGACTCTTCACAATAGCCAAATCTCTTCTAGGACATTTTATTGATAATAAATCAACCATTTTAGACTCAAGAGAATCTCATACTATTGGATCAAATATATTTATATCTTCACCATTGTCATTAGCATTATCAACATTTTCAGCATCTAAATTATCATTCTCAGTAACATTATCATTAGCATTTTTTCCCATATTTTCAACATCTAAATTATTATTTTCAGTAGCATTAACATTAGCATTTTTCTCTATATTATCAATAATTGCAACATCAATATTCTAATTTTCAACAGAAATTTATGGTTTTTTAGTAATAAATTTATCAAGAGCTCCTGATTGAGATTGAATTAACTCATCAAGTCTTTTCTTTTTCTTATGTTTCTTACCGCCAAAATCAAACTTTCTAATCTTAGGAGGCATCAAAAAATAATGAAAACAAATTTAAAACCTGAAACATTGAAGTCAAACCGGAAAATCTTGCAACGTTGAAGTTGAACCGATAAGTTCCGCAATGTTGAAGTTGAACCGATAAATAAAAAATTAAGAGATAATTAATAAATAAAATTAAGTAATTAAAATTTATAAATAATAATATAAATACCTAAAACAAATTATAGAAAATTATTTTACAAGTTACAGTACCTAATACAATTACAATATCTTAAAAAAAATTTACTACAAGTTATACAAAATTACCTATTACAAGTATCTTTTATTCTATACAATAAATTCAATAAATAGTATAAGTTTAAGTTATAGTATTTTATTTGTTCTATTTTATACAAGTTATAATTACTACTTAAAAAATTATTTATTCTATACAAATACAATTATTTGACCTAAAACAATTACTATTTCAATTTTACAGTAATCTAATTCAAACTGAATAATTTATTTAATACACATTTATTCTATTTCAATTTCAATATATTTACTTTCAACCCGAAAAAAGTATAGAAGAAAAAAAAAGAAATACACACCTTAAAATAGAATAGTGAAAATTTAATTAAAAGAAAACGTGATTAGAGAAAACTATGAAACTGTAAAGGTGAAACAGTGAAGCTGAAGCAGTGATAAAATTGATTTCTACTTAAAGTCTGTGTTATGATTCCTAAGATAGAATATAAAATAATGATTGCAAAGAGAGAGATTTGTTTTTTGGATGACGAAAAGAAAGAGAATTATTTTTGTTCCTCTGGAAATGGGATACTAGATTGAGAAAATATAATGGCTTCCTTCCATACACGCCGCATCATTTCCTTTCTGCTTCTATGTTCTCTTTATCTCTTACATTGAAAACAAACACATAACTATTGATTGCACCACGCAAGTATGCATCATTCTGCTACTGTCCTGTCTCTCTGTCTTGTTCCTTTACACATCCGTACAATACGGTGCTAGCTAAATCCTCCCCAATCATGCCCATTTTAATTCATCCGCATCATATTTGTCTAGTCTTAATTTTACTCTTTAAATTTATTAAACCATCAATATATCTGATTATATATTATTGACTTAACAAAAACATTAGCATTTCGTTATAACTATATGATCATACTAGTTATAAATATAAATAAAAGTTGGTTAAAGAAAATTGTATTTGATTTTATTTATTTATTTTTGACAAATTTTAGTTTTTTGAGACCGGAGAAGTATAAGTTAAATTTTAAATATAAATGATAAAATAATTTGGTCCATCAGACTCATTGACAAAAGCAGTGTTTTAAAAATCGGACCGGTCGGTCGGATTGGAAACCGGCCTAATTTATTAGTTTGATCGTCTGTGTTATCAAATCGGTAAAAACTGGAAAAAAAACGGGTTGGACTGAGAAAAACCGGGTTTAGGGTTGGACCGGTTCTAATGCATTTTTTATTTTTTAATTAAAATTTAAATGCAAAAATTATAAAAATTTAAAAAAAATTGTTTAAAATTAGATTATGTTGCAATTATTTTGTAATTTTGTATTATTTTGTTATGTGTGATACATTTGTTTAAAATTTGAATTTAAATTATGAACTTGTGAATTTATGATATGATATTTTCAAAAAATTTAAGTATCAATTATATTTTTTTAGAAACTGAATCATCTGGTTCGACCAGTTTCATATCTATATAATGACAGGTCTATTCAACTGAGTTATTCGGTTTAATTCGGTTTAGTCATGTGGTTCGACCAGTGACTCAGTGATTCGACCGATAAACCAATAATCCAATACTCTCACCGGTTCGATGATCGGTCTGGTTTTTAAAACACGGGACAAAAGTATAACACATGATTTAGAGATACATTTTGTGTGAGCATTTTCCATTTTTAAACCTATCAAAAATAGTCATTGAATTCTAGAACTAGTCTATAGAAAGTATCCACAATTTTCATTATACAATAAAAATCAATGGCTTGACACATTTAAATTAGAATTTAAAACATGCAAAATAAATTCCCCTTAGTAAGAGTTCAGATTATAGTGGAATGACAAAATCTCATTATCAATTCGAATTATGAGTTTGAATTATAGAATATGAATGTGTTTTATAGTAACAAAGTACATGTTTTATCAATAAAATATTTAAATTACACCAGCATGGACAATAACATAAAATGACATTCAAAAATAATAATTTAATTAAAAATATCCAAAATATTATGTACTATAACATGTCAAACAAAATATGTGATACTTAATCCAAAATACAAGTTAAATTTCAAAATCTCTTCATCTAGGAGACATTCTTAACATCTTTCAAAATCTCAAAAATAATGACGTGGACATCAATCCCTTCATGTACAGTACTACTAGATAGCAACCCGAAAGCCAAGTTTTTGATGTGTGCCCATGCAGGGACCATACCACTCATATTGCCACTCTCGTTTACTATTGTCTCAACCGCCTCTTCTACAAAGGTTTCCTTATTAGCTAGTATAAGTGGTTGTCTTTCCAGTGTAAAAATCATGTAGGGATGTGATATGTTAATATATCGCCTCATGTATCTCTATGGGATTTCTCAATCATGTGGGCTTTTGGCGCACCGATCCTTAGTAGAAAAAATATAGTCCATGTACGTAACATTTATCTAATCAATCTGGGTTAAAGTGGTCATGGGCATAACAGCGACAACATGATATCTAGAAATGCTCAATACATACATATTTGAACTGGTGTAGGACTCACTCATGCAGGTATTGGACCTTACGATAATTTGCATCTAATCCAACCAGAATAGAAGCATACATCATCCAGTGGACATGTGACTTGGTGAGTGGCATAGTTGTCGAACAAAACACATTACGCTATTTAATTATTCGGACGCTCTTGATATGGATATGTAGTACGATGTTCCTTAGTCGAAATTATAATTCCTTCATGAAGTTAAATCTTCGTGTACTCTCAAGTGCATTCTCGTTTGCTAATACATGGAAAATTGTGATAGATTCATGTGTGCATCAACATATACTAACCAGTAAATAAAAATGAATAAAATAATTTTAACAACTAATTTTATAGTTACATGAATATGTTACCATAAGAAGTATCATATATCTTGGTAGTTGTCCCTTCCTAATATTCATCATAACATTAAGCCCATTATACAAGTAGGTTAGTGCAGGTGTGCTTTAGACGTACTCATCGTTCATATCTAGATCTCTAAAATAGTCCAAATTTATACCAAGTGGGTGTATGTGGTGCTCTTGTCTATGAAAATGTCTAAGCACACCAAAAATAGGAGATATGTCCTGATAGCAAATTGTTTGTGCATGTGTCTGCCCACTTCTTATCCATTTCTCGTTAGTGAAAATTGTTGAGAATGTAATAAGTGTAATTAGTATCGGTAATAGTTCCACATTGTTTAGAAATATGGAGATTTGAGCATTTATAAGTGAGAGAACTCACACACCTATCAGCTTAAGATTTTGGTTGAATATATGGTGTGTGTCTCTTACAAAGGTCTTTTTAACTTAATTGTCATTGTCATCTCTACAATTAAAAGGTGGAAGGTTTGTCTCATCATTACACCTATTTAAAAAAAATTCAAAGGCCATGATCAATCATATTAAAATTTGTGGTGGAGAGGTTAGCTAATACATTGTCTAAATTTTCATTAGTGAGTCATTATTTGTCTAGAGTTTGCACTGTGATGATCCTCTTGTTATTATTTATACATTTAAGTAATCCATCAAAAAATTAAAAATAATGGACGTGTAAGAGGGGCCTTCTAAATATACATCAGTCTCTTATACTTCATACAACTTCACTAGATTCTCCTGCGCCTCAAGATGAGGTTGTAGCTCAGCTGGTCCAACTTTACTATGCATATTTTAGCTTACTCTCCTACTTATAAGAGGCAATAGTTGAGTCTCTGTTTCAGTGGGTCCTAAACTTATTGTTTCTATCTATTATTGAAAATTAACTAACTAACAAAAAACTAATAAACCAATTTTAAAATGAAAATTAATTGAACTTAAAATTGGCATGCAGTTTGTCATGGCTCGAATTAAATTTGAATGCATGTCTAAAAATGTGTTTGAATTCTATAATCTAAACTCATGCATGTGTTTTTGAATTGTATAATTTGAGAAAACCAGTAACCTAAGAAAACAAAATATTCTAGAATTCAAAGGGAATTTTTCTTAAAACGATGGTTTTTTTAAAAATTTTAAGGGTTAAAAAGAGAAGTAGGAAAAGTTTTAACCCTAATGATTTTTCGAACATTTTACTTTGGCATGGTGAAGCCTATTTTAAATTCAAGATAACTGGCATGGATTGCGAGTAGTCAACATCATTAGAGTAATCCAATTTAAACATCAATATTTACCAATAAAATATTCTCGATAACTAAATATGGATAAATGGATAGGACTATCCCATTCGTTCCGCTCTACAATAACTCAAATGTTAAATGATATAAATGGACATGCTTGTAAATGATAATAATTTGTGATACGCTGGTTCAGGTATGCTTTATGTTTGTCTATAGTTAAACATGTAGATACATGAAATGTATCAACCAACAACCAACAATCAAGCTTTATTCCACTAAGTGGGATCGGCTACATGGATAAACTTCCTCCATAATGTTATATATAAAACTATCACTACTAGAAAATATATCTTCGGCGACACAATATTACAACGGTCATTTTTCCACCATAGTTATATCATATTATTTACGTGCATGTTTTTTTTTTTTATTTATTAAGAAACTTTTCATCCCGGTTCTTGAAAACAATCGTGGTCATAGAATTTAGATGATAAGCTTCGAATCTCAGCATCAACATTTTTCCATTTTTCAATAAAAATAAGTGTGTGTTCTTTCACATTTATTATTATTTAAAAATTGAAAATATAACATCTACGGTTGTTTCACTCAACTGTGGTTATATGTTCCATATTTCAATATGGTTAAAGCTTACAACCGTTGTGAAATTAGTTCTGAAAAAATTAAAACATAGCAGGTACTTCGTTTTGTTCATAACACACAAGGGTGCCCTGGCGAATGAGACGACAACGATGGCGAAATCTTCATTATCTTCATTCATTTCCGAAAACGAATATCATTCCTAGAAACGAAATCGTCATACTCTTCGAATTACAATATGTTACCATTCTCTCTCCCTCTCTCTCTCTCTCTCTGACGCTTCTAAATGTTTATGTTCTTCGCTAGGATGTTGTGTATATTGACAGTGTCATGTGTATTATTCATGTTTTCATGTTCATGTTTTATTCATATTTTGCGAATATGCTTTAGGTTTTTGTGTTGGATATGTATATGCATATAATCATATTAGGATGTTGTATGTGTAGCACTAGTGTGTCAGTCAGATTATTCTTTAGATATAAATTTCAGAATTTGTTATGGATTGTAGTTGGATGAAAGCCGATTATATTAGGTCTGGTGTATGAGAAATGAGTTCTTGAATTCATTGAATTCCCCGAAAAATGTTCCCGACAATAATGGTATCTTTTATTGTCCTTGTGGTGTTTTCGAGAATATCAGAAAATGGTCAAAAAAAGAAATACTACATCACTTATGTTGTGATGGAATATGTCAAAATTATATAATATGGACGTGGCATTGAGAAGTGGATAATAATCAAAATGCAACGTCACAGATGGATGAAGATGATTAAGATATGGATGACCGACTAGAAGATATGATTCGTGATATTGGAGAATCTTCTTATATGAAAGACCATATTTATAATACTTTATGTATCGACAAAGATGTGCCTTTATATAAGGGGTACACCAATTTTACATGATTGTCTGCGTTATTAAAACTTTTTAATCTAAAGGCAAAAGGTGGGTGGTCGGATAAAAGTTTCACATAATTGTTTGATTTGTTGAAACAAATGCTACCAGAAGATAACAATTTGTTAGATCATTGTTATGAGACCAAGAGGATATTGTGTTCAATGGATTTGGAGTGTGTCAAAGTACATGCATGCCCTAATGATTTCATATTATACAGGAAAGAGTATGAAATTTTTTATCAATATCCAAAATGTGGTAAGTCGCGCTACAAATTAAAGAATAACAATGGTGATGACAGTGACTGTGTTAGTAAGAAGTGTCTTCATACTAAAGTCTTATGTTACTTGCCAATAATTTCAAGGTTAAAGAGACTTTTTTCTAATGCAAATGATGCAAAGAATATTAGATGGCATGCAGATGAAAGAAAATATGATGGAAACATTCGCCATGTAACTGATTCTTTACAATGGAAGAAAATTGATTCATTGTTTCCAGATTTTTGCCTTAAGCCAAGAAACCATAGGCTTGGGCTTGCCACATATGGAATGAACCACTTTGGTAATCTGAGCACTAATCATTCTTTGTGGCATGTCCTTTTCACGATTTACAGTATATCTCCTCGGTTGTGCATGAAACACAAGATATAATGTTAAGTATGATGATTTATGGACCAAGGCAACCTGGAAACGACATAGATGTTTATCTAAGCCCATTAATTGAGGATTTAAAACTTATGTGGGATAAAGGTGTTGAATTTGATGATGCATATTCTGGTGAGAAGTTTAAGATGCGTGCAATGTTATTTTGCACAACCAACGACTTTCCTGCATATGACAATTTGGTTGGATATAGTGTCAAAAGACTTAAAGTGTGTCCAATATGTGAATCTAATACATGTTTTCACGAGTTTGAGTTTGGAAAAATGATCGTTTACCTTGGGCATCTGAAATTTCTAAGACCTAATCATCCTTATTGTAGATTGCGAAAGGCTTTTAATGGAGAACAGGAGCTTGAATGTGCTCTTAAATCTTTAACTGGTGATGAAGTTTATCAACGAAAAGAACATCTTATTGTTGTCTTTGGAAATAATAAATATGGTCCCGTTGAGAAAAATATCTAGAAAAAAATATTGGTGTTCTTTGATCTTCCATATTGGTCTAGACTTGATGTAAGACATGATCTTAATGTGATGCGTGTGGAGAAAAATATGTGTGATAATTTGATAAGAAAACTTATAAATATTCCAGGCAAGACTAAAGATAATAAGCGTTTAGATATGATGGAGATGGGTATACGACAACAGTTGGCTCTAGAAGATAGAGGAAAAAGATCTTATTTTCCTCCAGCATGTCACACTCTATCTATAAAGGAAAAGAAAATTGTTTGCGAGTGTTTGCATGGTATCAAAGTTTCCCAAGGTTACTCTTCAAAAATCAAGAAACTTTTATCAATGAAATATCTAAGTTAATTAGCTTAAAATCTCATGATTATCATGTCTTGATGCAACAACTTTTAACATTGGCTATCTGTGGCATCCTTCCAAAAAATGTAAGAGTAACTATAACTAGATTATACTTATTCTTCAATTATATATGTAATAAAGTTCTTGATTTCAAAAAATTAGATGAATTAGAAGATGAGGATGCAATAATATTGTGTTAATTAGAGATGTATTTTTCTTCATCATTTTTTGACATTATGGTTCACTTACTTGTTCATCTAGTCATAAAAATCATATATTGTGGTCCAGTTTATTTAATGTGGATGTATCCTATAGAGCGATATACGAAGATATTTAAAGGATATACCATGAATAATCACCGACGAGAAGCTTTAATAGTTGAAAGGTGCATCACAAAAGAAGCTCTTGAGTTTTATTCAAACTATTTGTCGAAAACATAGTCTATTGGAATTCCAAAGTCTCGTCATGCTAATAGATTTGAAGGTAGAGATACTCAAGGTTTAAATGAAGTCAATGGTTCTTGATGTAGTACTTCAAGCACATTTCTATATATATAAATAATCTTAGTGTAGTTGAATCTTACATAGATACTCACGAAACAATTATAAAGAAAAAATATCCCTGAATGAATAACAAGTTGTTGTTGGCACAACATAACAAACAATTCATAAGTTGGTTTAATAAGAGGATTTCTAATGATGATTGTGCATCTGATACAATTAAATGGATGTCATACATGCCAAAATTTATTGTGATAACTTGGATGGCATATGACATTTCTAATTATTCCTTCTATACAAAAGAAAAATATGATTGTAGTACAATGCAAAATAGGGGGTTATGGTTGGGGTCGAATCCATGTAATTCTCTAGTTTGAAAGATAAGAATCTTATTTTGGCAACCACCGTATTTTATGGTGTCATTGAGGAGATTTTAGAAATTGATTATGTTATTTTCAAAGTGCATTTATTTAAATACAAGCGAGTTTCCAATAATAATGGTGTACAAACTGATGATTTAGGATTCACACATGTTGATATTGGCAAGGCAACTTATAACACCGAGCCATTCATCATGGCTACTCATGCAAAACAAGTTTTTTATGTGACTGGTCCTGCAGACTTATCGAGGACATGGTCAATTATTCTTAAAGAAAAACACATTCCTCCTAGTGATGATGAAAGTTTTGATATTCCTTTCACTCCTTCTTATGTAACATAAATGCCTACTTCATATGAAGAAGTTGATAGAGATGATTTACATGTTATTCGTAACGATCATCAAGAAGACACATGGGAAAATTAACAAGTATTTTATATTCTTCATTCATAACTTACTGTATGTTATAACTTATAATGATGTTATTTTCTAACAACTATTATTATTTGAAATTATAGGTGTTTAAAGTTAAGACGCCAAGACACCAAGATAGTATTATTTGATGTAATTATGTGTACATTGAAAGTTGTTTTATGTCATTTTGGTTTTGTTGTAATATACAAATGTTGGTTCCTAATGGAATTGTGTCATTGATGTAATATAATTTTTTGTCTAATTCAATTCAAAAATGGTTGTGTTGTTGTTTCTCGTGTGATACGATTAAGAAATATTTATGTTTAAAATTTGGGAATACTGTAAATAGCGCGCTTTTTTATATAATTGATTAAAATTTGGGAATACTGTAAATAGCGTGTCATTGATTAAAATATATATATATAAAAAAAATAATATCACAACGATTTTTTATATAATTGTTGTTATAAATAGCGCGCTGCCCAGAATAATAAAAGGCAACAATGACGTTGTTGGGATTTGTACCCAGGACCTATAAATTATTTCACAGCGGTTGTTTGCTTTAATCGTTGTTATAAGTAGTGCGCTACCTAACTTATAACCACAGTCACTTGCACTTTGTGGAAACCAGCATACATACAATCACACACTATCTAACAAGGAACGTGAAACCGTTATTATATGTATTTTACAACCGTCATTATATGTGTTTTTCATAGTAGTTTATGTTTCTATTCAAATCGTTAATATTGAGTATTAGGAAGATCCTAAAGTCCCACATTGGTTGGAGATAGAGCATTGAAATAGTTTATATAGAGTGGCACCCCTCACCTTACCAACCGTTTTTGTAAGGTTGTGTTAGGCCAAACTCTAATATGGTATCAGAGTCTATCGATCGGACCTTGGGCAACCCACCGTTTAAAAATCCACGTACCAAGCCCAAAAAGAGTGTTGGGCGTGAGGGGGTGTATTAGGAAGATCCTAAAACCCCACATTGGTTAGAGATAGAGTATTGAAATAGTTTATATAGAGTGACACCCCTCACCTTACCAACCGGTTTTGTAAGGTTGTGTTAGGCCAAACTCTAATATTGAGATCTTTCTTAATCACTCTCCTTACCACATAATCTAAACACTAACTTAGGGACATACTTTGAATCCTAACAACATAACAGTTTATGTTCTTATTTATTTTTAATGATTTATTTCATTTTACAGCGCCTGTCTTCCTTAATATTTATTTTTAAATACAAAATAAGCCACTTTTCGCCACAGTTGGTTTTTCCAACCGAGGTGAAATGTTAGACTTCTCACCTCGGTTGTGATTTCCAACTGTAGTGAAATAGTTTATTCTTTGAGATAACTAAGTAATAAGTTTGTTGTTTATATTGGTGTAGTTTTATTGACATGGAGATTGTTATTTTTGAATTGTTGTTTAATGTTGTTGTTGTTGTTTAGATTGAGATTAATATTATGTGTTGTTGTTTTTGTTAAAATAAGTATGTAATAGGTTTATTGTTGATGTTACTATAGTTTTGTTGAGATTGAGATTGTTGATTTTGAGTTATTGTTGTTGTTGTTTAGTTGCTCTACTTACAAAGTTTTGAAAGTTAATGTTGTTGTTTAGTTGTAGTGATTGAGTTTGAGATTGAGATATTATTTTTGTGACTCTTTGTGTAGCTTTCGTCTTGTTCCGACAAACTTGTCAAGAGAACATTATAGTGATAGAAAATACAATTAAGTTTATTGTATTTAATGTTGATTGTTTGTTTCACTGGCCCCTCTTTGAACATATAACTTTTTAAATTGAATTAGAAAATAATAATATGAAAAATTAAATTTTATTTGAATAAACAACTTACACTAATCAATGTTTTTCGAGTATCATGTACTTTAATATCCATCTCTCATTCTTTGACGGTTAGAATTTTTTTCAATGCTAATAGTTTTTATTCAACTCTTTGTTCTATATTTGTTCATTTTGTAAAGCGTCAAATTTTATGCTTTGAAGAATGAATTAAAAGAGAAGAAAGTGTTAAATGAAGAACTTGAAACATTGAATTAAATGCTAACCGTCAAAGAACAAGAGATGAATAACAAGTTACCTGATACTCAAAAATCATTTGTTAGTGTAAGTTGTTTTTCAAATATAACATATTTTTCATATATCCAACAACTTACATTAAAGTAAAAAAAAATCATATTAATTTAATCTCAAAAGCGACAAAATCATATTTTTCATATATATATATATATATATATATATATATATATATATATATATATATATATATATATATATATATATATATATATATATATATATATATATATATATATATATATATATATATATATATATATATATATATATATATATATATATATATATATATATATATATATATATATATATATATATATATATATATATATATATATATATATATATATATATATATATATATATATATATATATATATATATATATATATATATATATATATATATATATATATATATATATATATATATATATATATATATATATATATTATAAAATTGTAAAAATTATATTTTGTCGCTTTTGAGATTAAATTAATATGATTTTTTTTTTACTTTAATGTAAGTTGTTGTTAAAATAAAATCACATTTGGTCGTTTAACTTAACTTTAGAGTTTATTTTAATCTCTTAATTTTAAAAAATAGAATACTGATCTCTCGTTTTTTCAAAATTTATCTGATTAATTCTTTTTATCTAATTAAAAATACAAAAATTAATTATCAAATTTGTCATTAATTAATAAAAAGTTAAAGAATCAATTTATATATTTTTTTTAAATAAGAGATCAAAAGGAAGGACAAAAATTTATTAAACTTTTTGTTTTGGTTTAAATAAATTGTTTTCAAACTTGGTAGTCCAAAACCTCTATGTTTAAGAATGATAATGTAAGCTTTCATGCATGCTTTAAGATGCCCTTGAAGCAAAGTGATAGATTGAGGCATGTTGGTGTGGATACATGTCAACATGGAGGCCATCATGTTCCCTCTGCCTCAAACTTTCTGCCCTCTTCATAAAGCTTATTACTAGTACTTACTATATCATTATTTAACACTAGTAGTATTATATTTTAATTTCTTCTCCAATTGATCTTTCTACCTTCCCTGACTCCAAGATATTTCCAAGTCCATTTTGCACTACCTCTCAAAATGAGAAAGCCAAATCTCTTGTACAATGTAAAAGTTTTAGTATCATACTAGTTAATAATGAAAAGACCACATAACATATACTAGTATTTTTTTGTCTTTTCCCAATAGGCAATGCAACAAAATAAGTGTGATTAGGTTTTCTCTTAATCCATATTATCAAATCTTTCATTTTATTATTATGAAATGCCTAACAATGAAGTATTACCTGCAGAGATCTTGAGTTAGATTTCTTACCTAGAAAAGAAACATTAACTAGGCATGCGCATATGATATGAATCTTCATTTTCTTTCTTCTATTTGTTTGTTCCAACTACTATATTTTTTTTTTCTTGTTTTTAATTATTAACCATAGTGTTCACAGCTGTCTCATAATATATGGCATGCATCATAGGCATGGCTTTTTGCAGTGAACTTTTTCTCTGCTAAGATTCTCTATATCCAAACATATATCAGGTTAAAAAGTTAATCTATATAGTAAATATTATGGTACGTAGTAAATCTTTAGGGGGACAAGAATCTTCTAGTATGTCATTAAGAATTGTTTAAAGAGCTGTCTGTAAGGATTAAATCTTAATGCAGATGTCATTTATATAATGATTACTAATGTTAATATATGTTGTTATTGTTAATTTATTTATGACACAAAAAGTCTTTAAGAAATCATTAAACATTGAATATTAAACATCTATCAATATGTTCCTTCTCTACGTGTTTATACATTTGTTTTGTTTTTTTTTTTTAAATAATTTTTATAGTGTATTAAAATTTTATAGAAAAAGAATTTACAAAAGAGACTTTTCATAAAAAAATTTAAATGAAGATTTGAATAATTATTCTTAAAATGTTATTTAAATATTTTATTATTTTATCAAAAAAAAAGTTGAATATTAAAATTTTAAAAAATCACTTAACTTTAAAGCTATTTCAAAACATTTTTTAAAAACTGCAATTTTGATTATGTTTTGATCTTCAATAATACGATATCAAAATTAGTCTTGCAATTTTGAAAAAATAAATATAAAAAAATTTGTAATATAATATAAAAAAAAATCTATTTTTTTAAAGTTAAAACAGACAGACTCATAGACCCATAATATCTTACAGCTTCAAAAGTTGGATCTTAAGGTAAAAGATACTTCAATGTCCAACATTGATTTGTTAGCAAGTTCCTTGTTATTTCCTAGTTTGACTTACCTCTTTGGAGGGACAGGGGCAAAACATAAGCACTTAGATTTATGAGTTGAAAAATGAAAGGAAAAATGTTGTTAACAAGTTGATTAATAGAAAAATATTAAAGAAGAAAAAACGAAAAATAATAAAGAAGTTGAAACAGATAAAAATCCAACCAACGTGGCCAAACAATGCAAGGTGTGTGCAATCCCATTAGACTAAATAAAGAGGATCAATAGTTTCACATTTCAAAGAGTAAGCTCTTTTGGACTTCCTTCGATGACAATAAACATTGTGGAGGTTATTGTTCCAATGGACTATTGCTCAAGATAGAGACTTGTTAAAATTGTCGAGTTAATGTATTTTCTTTAAAGTTGAAGGATCCATATAATAAGTTTCTTCTACTTTCGTCATGAAGTGTTCTTTGGTACTTCTAAGAAGCTCGCAATTCATTAGAGTGCTTTCAAACTACAAATACAATTTGTTAGAAGTGTTACTTTAAATTGTGTTCTATACAAAATGGACAAACCTTAAAATGTGTTCAAACAGTTAACATAATTTTATACCAATTATATTAACACTTTTAACTTTCTAACAAAGGCGATAGACCTTCTACTAAGAATGTTGTATCTTTTTTGAATATAACTTTTAAAAGAATTGATATTTTTCGCCTAAAGAGAAGTTAGCAGGGCAGCTTATTGATCATTTTTCATTCATTCATGTATAATTTATGAAAGAGTATATGAAGATTATTAGTTGAAAACAAATGCAATATTTTAGTTATATTAAGTTAATATTCGACATGCTAAAAATATGAGAACCTATGTAAAGAAATCATGAGTCAAAGTTTCAAATATACAGTTTGTTACAATCGATAATTACATGCTTTACTAAAAACAATGAAATGGTCATTTACTAGTATTCTGTCCGCATGTTTTTCTTCACATACAATCTTCAGAAAATCATGCTTTGCTTGCTTCGGTTGTGTCCCAGTACTAAAACAAACTACAACAGAGTGAAAACTGAAAAGCATAACATCAGTGATGATAACAGAAAGGAAGATGGAGATGAAGAAAAATCATGCAACTCCCTCAACAATAAATCAAAGCAAATGTTTATTTTTCTTAAATAATTTTTCTGTTACATATCAATACAACACATATTTAACTAAGCCTATTGTTTCCTACCCTCTTGGCGCGCTCCTACAAGGAGGTATCTGGAGTGTTTCATGAGGCTAAAGCATTACAGTTATTACCAGAAAGAACTTATTTATTGACTAAGGGGAAAAATACTAATACAGACATGTATCCTACAATTGTATCCATTTTCACAGCTTGCAAGAAACTTTATTTATATTCACTCACCATAGTGTAACAAACCTGAGGGTATGCATGTATATTATATATGTAGCAAAGGAAGTCTACAGGTCCACACACAAGTAGGAAATGACAGAGCCTGCCTGGCGCTCGGTCCGCTGGCTAACCTTCCACTTCTCGACGAGAACCTTTTTTATGTTGGGACAACTAGAAACCACTGTGGCCACTCCAGCTGAAGTTATGCTAGAGCAATAAACCATATGGCATGACTCTAGTAGGGTGCAGCTTTTTACAAGATGCGCTAAACCCACGTCTGTTATTTGACGGCAGTGAGATATTACTATTTCTTTAAGTAGTGGACAATTTTCTCCCAACTCGGCCATAGCCATATCGCCCAAAGCCTGCAGTTGTATTGAGCAATGCAATGAAAAGAAAAAGCATATAACTATAACTGAATCGAGAAAGCGCGTGATATATTCCTCAAAATGTGGGTATAAAGGAGGGACTTGAATACACACCTGCAGTACACTCACGTCGAGATAACAGAGTTGAGGGGAGCCCCTTGCAACGGCTATCAGTCCAGCATCGCCAATTTGGTGGCAGCCACTTACATTCAGATAATGAAGGGAACAGCCCTCGGCTATAGCAATAAGGGCCCCATCCCCCACCCTAGCAATTTAACAAAGCAGTTAAGGTTAGAGACATGTAACTGAGAGGATTTCATTGGATAGGAAGAATTAAAAAGCTGTGAAGACGGTCCTACCTATCACAGAATCGAATGCTAAGATCCGTTAGAGACTTGCAATTCTCACCAACAGCAATGATCCCCTTATTGCCAATCTAATATAGGAGAAAGAAAACAGGAAATATCAGGACAGAGCCAAAAACATATAAACACCTTAATATTATATAAAACTTACTTGGTTGAATAATAAAATATTATTTTAATGCTTAAATGGAATATATGATGAACATTTATTTTAAGTAAGGAGAAAAACAATAATGCATATGGAATTCATGTATTTTACACGGGAGCTATAGTGGATATTCACTATCCTGAAACAAACACTTCTTCCCGTATTCCTTAGTTACACTTCGGATGAAAAAATAGCACTATAATCTTTGAAATGTGAATAATTCAATCATGTCATAGTGTAAAGAAGCAGGTGTTAGAAACCCAATAATTGGATTCCAAATGAAGAACACAAAAAATATGATAGAATAGGAGAGAATCTCTCCTCCAAGGGTTTTCCCCTTCACAATAGAGAATACTCTAGTCACAATACAATATTCAAAGATATTCTCTAAGGAATCCAAATAACCAACTAACTAATTTCTCTAACAACTCATAATTACAACCAAATAACTAACTTCTCTAACATCTCATAACTACTTTAACTAACCTGATTACCCATAATTTTATATCCCAACAATACACACCTTCTCAAAAGATCCATGACCTCAAGGTTGACACATCTACCATATTCTTCTTGTTCTATTTGTCGTAGAAAACAAAAGTTTGCCCTTTACATTGGCACTTAGCACAGTTAGGACTGCTGTGGTTTTAGTCTTCATAATGAACTTTTTAAGGGCCGCGTCGGTCAATTGTGGAGTTCTCTCCGCATTTCCACCTTCACATTTCACATCTACCTTCTGTTCATCCATTTTTTTCACCACTTTGAAACATTCTTTTTCTGTTTCTTGATCTTCTCAGCATTGTTTCCACTGACCAATCTGATGTTAACTTTGATTCTTGCCTTGGTGCACCCCAATTAGGCGTGTTAAAGAAATCCAAAGAACAAAACTGAACTGAAGAACCGAACCGGACCAGTTTTAAATTGACCCATGCGTAACATTGAGAACCAAACTATGTTTACCACAAACCAAACTATTCATTAGAAACTAGAAGTGAACTGTAACATAACTGAAACAAAACAAATTCTAATAACAAAATCAGATCAGTAAAACCAAATGAAATCAAACAAATCCTTAAATTAGAAAATCCAAAAATCATTAATCAAACAACCCTAAAACCCAAATTAGGAATTGACAAAAATTAAGAGGGTAATAACTGAAGCTCCGTCACCTACTTCTGTCTCAATTGTTGCCGTTGAGCATAGCAGCGCCGCTCACTGTTCAAAAAAATATATCCACCGCACAGCAGTGCCGTCGCGAGTAGCATCTACATCATGTAGTAACGCCATTGCGAGTAACAACGACGTGAATAGAAACTATGTCGCAAGTAGCATATCTCTGTCGTAAATGGAATAACCGCCGCAAAACACTTAATCAACCTCCCAATTTGATTTTTTGCAAACAAGGTCTGGTGCATACATTTGTTTTTTTGTTTTCATGATTTTAATAGGAGCTAGAGGTAGAAGAAGACCTAGAAAAACTATAAGAGAAGTTATTAAAAAAGATCTCGAGATTAACGAATTGGATAGAAACATGATTCTAGATAGAACATTATGACGGAATTTGATCCATGTAGCCGGCTCCATTTAGTGGGGTAAGGCTTGGTTGTTGTTTTGTCGGTTTGTGCTTTGACACTTACCTTCTATCCTCTCTTTCTATTTCCAATTTGCATGTCTGTTTCCAATCTATCAGGTTGAGAATTTTTGTTTCTGAACAAAAATTATCTCCTTCTGAATTTGTCTACTGTGTGTGTACAAACCTATCTTAATTGATATATAGAATACATAAAATAATTTACATTTGTTGGATGATGGTTCCATTATTTCTTGGTTCGGTTCAGTTCGAAAATGGAGAACCGGTTCACAGAACTGGTATGAAAGTTTGGTTCGGTTTGGAACTAACAATTAAACAGTTTGGTTCAGTCTTTGGGAACTGGACTAAAGTTCAGTTTGGTTCGTTCAGTTTTCTCTCCGAACTAACCCCCTAACCCCAATGAAATGGTCACATCAACCACCTTTTTTTCCCAAGAGCAAGATTCTTTGTGGCTGTCTCCTTCAAATATATTTTTCTGTTGGTGTGACAAGATCTTCTTTGGAGAAGGTTTTGCCTCCAACTTGTTGGACACATTCGCAGGCTGGATCTGGATTTTCTTGATGCTAAGAACAAAACCGCAATAATGTCCAAGCATCCAGCTCATGAATGCCCACTGCAGCACTTTATCAAACCCATAAATTTCCTGCTCCTCAAAAGTCTTTTCAGCCCGCCCAATGGGATATATCCACGCAAAAGTTGGCAAATTCACCATTTGTGCCGCCTCTATCTCCAAGAACACACAGCACTTCTCGAAGATCCGGCAGGTCGGACTAATTGTTAGGAACCCAATAATGGATTCCAAATAAAGAACACTATAATAGGAGAGAATCTCTCCTCCAAGGGTTTACCCTTCATAGTAGAGAATACTCTGTTCACAATTAAAATATTCAAAGATATTCTCTAACCCTTGTGCTCTCTTACTTATACACATACTCTCTAGCTATTCCGAATAACTAACCAACTGACTTCTCTAACAACTCATAATTACAACCCAAGTCCCAAATAACTAACTAACTTCTCTAACACCTCATAACTACTTTAACTAACCTCATTAGCCATAAGTCTATATCCTAACAATAACAAGGAACCTGAGTATAGTAAGTAAATAAGAATCAAACAAAGTGAATCATCTTAATTCAAAAAGCAAAACAACATCGCATAGCATGAGCCTTTAAAGAGTGACATCATAGGACTAGTCAAACAGTTAACTTGCTATTGGGTATAATCTTGGTAAAAAAAACTCATCTATTCCACTTTTTGAAGGCCAACATATAGCTACAGATTATTCGTTGAATTGTCTTTATTCTTTAATACAACGTATGTACTGTATACCCTATTCCTTCTTCAGAGCAATGCGCTATCTGTTAGCTTAAATCCAGAAGAAAATACTGCAAGTAGTTATTCAACAAAATAAGGAACCTTGATGAAAGCACTGCAAATTGATGTGATGAAAGCACTGCAAATTGATGTGATGGAAGCATTAAAAGCAAATCCTTTTTCTTTCTTTTACCAGCAATCCAAAGGAGGGTAAAAGATTACAAATGACGGAATAGTAACATGAGTCATAATAAAATCCTAGGAGAATGTCAATATATTTTAATTTTAATATAAAAATATGATGGTATAGCTAGTATAAACTCATTTCAATTCAAGTATGAATGTAGATTTATTTTTATAGTTTCTTAGTCTTAATATTTTAATACTTATTTGATAGGGATTGATAGGGATTAGGAGAGAAAAAAGTTCCTAAAGGGAATAGGTCAGTTCACGGTTAAATTAAAAGACAAGCGAAAGGTTGGAGAGGCTATATATTTCATGTGGGGGGCCCAAAACAAAGCCCTCCTAATAGTTTCGTACACAAGAAAAATGCCCAATTCAACAAGCACTGAAAAAGGTCTCAACTGGAAGAAGAATTTCAAAGAATAATAGCAACCAGTGAACACAACAGAAATTAGAACTGGTAAAGCTTGAAAAAAAGAGGAAGAAGCAGAGACCAGCAACAACAGAGTTTCAACTTTCAAAGAGAAAACCAGAACAACAATAGCATAGAAGGAAGGAAATATGGCTTGGTAGTTTTTCTAAACAAAGAATAGGAAAATATGGCTTCCAAAATAAGGTTGTTTATAGGAACTGTTAAGAAGTGTGGTTGAGCCTAACTCAACCCTACAAAACCGGTTGGTAGAGTGAGGATTACCCCCACTTATAAACACATGTTCATGCCATATATTGTCCGATGTGAGACTCTTAACACACCCCCTCACGCTCAGGACTGGACAACTGAAGCGTGGAAATAAATGGTGGGTGGCCCGATAGCGGAAACCATAGAAGGTGGCCCAGCGGATCTTAAACCGGGCTCTGATACCATGTTAAGAAGTGTGGTTGGGCCTAACTCAACCCTACAAAACCGGTTGGTAGAGTGAGGATTACCCCCACTTATAAACACATGTTCATGCCATATATTGTCCGATGTGAGACTCTTAACAGGAACAAACAAGTCTTCTTTCAAAATCGGTTTGATTGCTTGATTTGATCTTAAAAGATTTATGTATAAGATCATCAATCCTTATAATATCCTATCAAATTGCATTCCAGCATCAGATTACTTCCAAAATAAGTATGATTGCTCAGTCTTACTAGGTAAATATGGCCCAACAATTTATTATCCTATCAAAGTGCATTACGGCGTGAGAGTGCGATTGAGATTATTAAAGCAGTCAAAAATCAAGATTATACAGTGAGACAATCTAAATATTTAAGGCCAAATTAGAAGAATCATCTGAAATGTGTGTTAGTATTAATTCTGGTCAAAATGAATAATACCACTATTCTAGTTTATAAGGTCCAAAATGCATTTTGAAAGCGAGGCACCCAAAAACACATTCAAAGCCATAAATGAAGCTACACATGGCATTTTCATTTAGAAAATCAAACATGGACAAAAATGGAGTACCTCGTAACAGCGTCGGATATGAAGCTTCTTTAAATTTGTGCAGCCAGCAGCTATACCACACATGGCTTCATCTCCAATGCTTGAGCAATCCACCAAGTGAAGTGCTTGCAAGAATTGACATCCCTTTCCAACCTGAAGAAGCCCAAGATCACCAATTCTTTGGCAGTAGAGCAATGCTAACTCTGAGAGATGTCTGCATAGTAGAGAGCTTAGATTAGCATCGTTGATGGAAATTTTCAACATTTTATAACTTGTGTCGTCGACTATTATGTCAATACCACAAGCTAATACAAATATAGGACCACAAAACATACTGGCATGATTTCCCAACAGATTCAAGTCCCAAAGTTCCAATGTTGTGACATCCATTGACTTCGAGATGGGTGAGTTCCTTGCACCCAATAGCAATTGCTTCCAGGCCCTTGTCACTTAGGAAATAGCAATCACTCAAAGTCAAATTCTTTAACTTCTTGCATCCTTCCCCAATAGCACACAAACCCCTAAATGGAACATTAAAATTAATCAGGGAAAAAGGGTTGTTAGAACAGCCGTTTTAAATTGATCGACCCTTAAAATGGTTGATCAAGTCATAAAACATTAAGATAATTTGCAATTTGTCACAAGTTCAATATATCTCAAGACATCTCATGAGAAACAAAGACAAGCATTGTTTGTAATTTTGTGCAAAGTCAACAATCATAATCAAATGAAAATCCTCAAAAAGCAAAGCAATCATGAGAAAGCGGCTCACTTATCAGTAAATCGCTGAAAACTATACAGAGCCAATAACTCCAGAGACAAACAACTAACGCCTACAGCTTTCAAAGCATCATCTGTAAGATTAATACACTGCAGCTTTAGAGATTTCAAATATGGACATCCTTTAGCCACCGCAAGCACCCCTTGATTGTGGATGAACTCTGAATCCAAAGACAAAGTCTCAAGGGATCCACAGTGCGATGCTACAGCTTCCATTGAGATATCAGTTATTTTGGCACAAGCGGCTACACCGAGAGATTTTAACGATTTCCCCACACCTAGAGCTAAATCAACCAAACCCTTATCAGTCAAGCCTTCACAGAAACGCAGATTCAAATCTTCAAGTTGCTTGCAACACTGTCCAACAGCAGCCAAGCCTTGATCTCCAACATAACAACCCTAGAGGAAAATCCCAATAGTTATACCAATAAACATGCATCATTCATACCATTTATCTTCTAAAATCCTATACATTGATAGAGTGAGTAGCAATTCAAATGAAGTATTGATAGAGAAAATGGATTGGGCCTCAGAGTCTCAATATTCTAATGCTTCAAAAAACATAAACTCTTGCCCTTCAAGACTTGGGGTTTGCTTGGATTAGCTTGTTTGAGTCAATCTACTAGCATAAGCACTCTTGAGATTGTTTGAGAGAGCTTATGGAAACCGCTTGTCACATGTTCATAAACTATTTTTAACTTATTTCCATAAACTTTTCAAACAGCTTATGACATGTTCATAAATTATTTTACCTTATTTTATCTTCCGCTATAAATACTAAAGCTTATACATAAGCACCTAATTAAGCAATCCATCTAAATAGGCCTTAAGACACACATAAGCTTGACTTTCAATTCAAACTATCCACATACACTAGCCAATCAGTAATCAGTAATCACCATAAAACTTTTTTATCCTAAAATAGATGCTAACTCTCCTAGTAAAACCGGAAACATTTTCATCAATCCCATAACCAAAAAAGTCTAAACCTAAACAAGTTATGAATGTTCCAAGGAAATGAAAGATGGCAAATTAACCTGCAAGTCCAAGGCTTTCAAATAAACACATTTCCAAGCTAGTGATGATAACCCATCACTGGTAACATTAGAACACCAAATTAACCTCAACTTCTCAAGCTTGGGAAACCCATCAGCAAGAGCAGCCAATCCAGTATCAGACAAACACAACGAATCAAATTCACTATCCTCAGAGGAAGATCCATTCTTATGGTTAACATAACGAAGCTTCAACGACGAAGCCGCCCCAGAATTCTCACTGGTGACACGTCTTCTCCCCTGCACAACAAAAATCAATCAAACATCCAAAAATAATCACCAGTGAATTGCCAAAATTGGTGACCGTACTGACCAACTGAACGGGAAGTGAAACAGAAAGCCGTTCGTCGATGTGAACGGCGGTGACGTTGGAGAACCGGGAAGCGAGAAGCTGAACGAAAAGGTCAGGTGAGCCGGTTGCGCCGATGCGGATGGAAGAGCGTGAGAACCGCTCGAGACGGAGCCAGCGGTAGCAGACGAGAGAGCAGGAGTCGCGGCTTGGTTTGGAGTCGAGGCGGCGGAAGATCTCGACGATTAGCTCATCGGGGAGACACGTGTTGATCCAATCGTGACCTTTCATAGAACAAGACAAGGAACATTAACGGAATATGAATTCGATTTTTTTGAGATGAAAGGTTGTTGAAATTAAGGTTAGGTTCATATACATCAGATCTAGATAGAGACAATTGCGTACCGTACGGTTTCCTGTGGATATGGTAATGTATATATTTTTTTCACTAACTAGACTTATTTACTCACAATAGTCCTTTAAAAATATGAAACATGTGGAATATTTTAAGTATTTTCAAGTATAAGTAAAATATAATGTTTTCATGATAAATTTGATGAATATGTTGGAATGCATTCTCATAACTTGATAAGATGACAAGAATCAACTTTATTAAAAGAATAAATGATTTACTATATTATTTATTATTCAAGAGAATGTTGATAATAAATCAAGAGAATGTTTTCTTGACTTTAACACTGGAAAGATTGACACAAATGTACAAGATAATATAATTAAGGTTTAAATAGTTTTTTTTTTATTTTTAAGTTAAGCGAAATTTTTATTTTTGGTGATTGTATTTTTATTTTTGATTGAGTTTATATATCTTACTTTTGTGTTGGCGTTAATTTCTGGGATTAGAATTTTATTAAAATAATTGATTTGGCTAAAGGCGTACACGTGAAATTGATTTATGTCTGTTTTATATTTAACAATATACATACGTGGATATTCATTTATTTTTCACCAAAAATGTCAAAGTGCTCAGAAATTAGCTTTTACTTTTAGTCCCTTGAAATTAGGATTTTGTATATTGGAAGAAAAAAAAAGCTATGATTGTGGGATAGAGGAGACGAAGGAACGAAGATGACGAAATGTTCAATTTCATGATCGATTAACATAATCACCTCTGTGGAATTGTTCGCCGTAAAAATTGGTGAACAACCGCTGGTCTTACAAATAAAAAAAAATTGTTTTACTTGCAAGATCGACCACACAAATCCTAGGACATGTGCTAATTGAGCTTAAATAAAGTTTAGAAAAACGATGAACACTTTGACATAGTTCATGATAAAATAATTTATTTCAAGTGTAAACGGGACTGGACACGAAGGAGTAAAATCGAAGTACTAGTAAATGATGAAGATAATAACTTGCATAAAAAAAAAAGAATAAATTCTTAAGGAAAAAGATTTATTAAATTGCATTGAAATGAAAAGATGGTGTTACATCAACATACATTCTTACAAACTCGTTTCTCTCAACACACGAGTACTTGGAGTATACTGAAGAATTTGTACACAATTGAACACACATAAGTCCTAACACTAAGACTTACTATTTATATTAATCGAAAATAACTGCCATTAACGGATAGCAAACGAAATTGAGACAAGTGTCGCTCTGCATGCCTTCGAATCCTATAAGCGTTCCACGTGTCTTCTTTGAGGAATGGATGAGAACGAACTTTCCCTCCTTTATTTGAATTCAAACCTTCCTGTCGAAATGCCTTCAGTGGCACCTCTGTCAAATTGAATCTTCCAACTGCTAAGAAATATCTCTAAGTCTGTAACATAGATTCTTTTGGCGAAAGGACGCCTTCGACTCATATTCCAAAAATATGGCTTCAGTCGAAGTCATTAAATTTATTTGAAAAATCCATTTCCTACTTTTAATCTCATTCAGGCGTTGAAATTAAGAGCCAACAAATTGCCCCCTAAAAATGTCATTTTCGATATCATTTAAGAAAAATGCATTTTTTTATGGTGTTATTCGACGCCTCGAACGACTTTTAAATGTTTTTGATGTCTCTTACTATTCCAAAAACCCATGACGTCGTGATCATCATAGCAGTTTCTGAAAAATGTCTCATCAAAGTACGCCACAATCTCTGGCCATCGTCACATTTCCTAGATTCTAGGAAATTGTGCACTAGGCATTAACTGTCCACGTTTCATCAAACGGCCCTGATGGAATACGTGTCTCACTAACTATCAGCTCTTTAATGTTGATTTAAGATCCTTTAAACTCCCGCGAGCTTATAAATTACTCCAAACTTAACCATTTTAACTTTTACGCTCCCAAAAAAAATCTTTAAATGATCTCCTTCTCTCTGCACTTTCCAAACTTCTAAAAATACCCAGATTTTCTTCAAACCTTAACAATGGCGTCTTCAACCACCAATGTTAAAGATTCCAAGAAAAGCCACAAATCTAAAGACCCGAAGAAGATTTCCCAGCTTCCTCCTTTTGACACACAGTCAGCGCCAATGATGATGGGCAACCAGTAGTTCACCCCTGAACCACTTGAGGAAGAGAATAGGAAGATATATGAATCTCAGGTACTCATTCACATTACTGTTTCTGGTAAAAGACATGTATTATGTGGTCTTTTACCTTCTCTTAGTTTTGACCACAATAAATCTAGGGAATTTTTCCCTTCTTACCATAAATCAGAACCCATAGGTCGGGCAAACAAAACTAGGGTTGAGAAAACTTATTCTGATGCGGTAGTACTGAACAATATAGATTTAAGGTATATGAACAATAGTTTTAGAGTTTTTAGAGCAACCACATCCTTCAAAGAATCTGACGATTACATGAACTGGCGAGCGAAAATAGAGAAAGTTAAACCCCAAACTTGAAAAAACCTGGGAATTTATGACTTGATTATGCTGTTGAAAACAAGTCATAATTACTGTCAGACCATGTTGGTTTCTTCCTTGTATTTCTAGGATAGCACCCATTATACTTTCCATCTCCCTTGTGGGATGATGACTCTTACACTCTTTGATATAGCTGTTATCACAAGGCTCAAACCCACTGGAAACCCATATGACCCCGACCTAGAATCTGATGATTCTATAGGTTTTGCATATGCCAAAGCCACATATTCTTACTTCATAACACACTACTTCGAAAAAATAACTGATGACGTTTTTGATCGAGAACACATAACTTTTTTTACTGTATGGTTATCTCATTGTGTCTTTTGCTCAAAGTCCCTTCAAGTAGCTAGGAGATACTTAACCTTAGCCACTCAACTTCACAAAGGTCATGATATTTTCCTAAGCAAAATGATCTTAGGGAATCTCTATGAGTCTCTAAGTGAAATAGTAGCACAACTTAAGGACTTAGGAGAAAAAGGGAACCTTTTACTGTCTGGTCCTTTCTGGCTGTTACAACTCTGGCTAAATGCCTCATTCGAAGCCAGCCTCCCCAATAAAAATTCAATCAGACTGCTGAAGACATCAAAAATAGGAGAGTCGAAGGGACTCGCTTGGTCCATCTCACCTCCATCGAAGAAGGACAATCCCTTAGGTCGACATTCCTGAGTTATGTTATGATGTTTGTCAAACGTCATGAGTTCACATCGAATATGACTCCATTCGCTGCAAGGAAGTATGGTCATTAGTGGTTTACAAGACCTTTGCCAACCCCAACTAAGGCTCAAGAAGCAGAATCTTTGCAGATCTGAGAAGCTTTCTTGATTCCAAGGTTGCTAACGCTTCGATTGAATTTGTCGAAATCTCAAGTGGCTTTGGTTGCTTACCAACCAAACTTAACGGTTTGACAGTTTGGGTGGATTCAAGCTCTTCCCAAATGTCTCTTCGAAAAGAAAGGTGCCCTTCTGCTTCATCATGTGAAGTACACTGAAGAGATGACTTTGATGCAACTTACCCGTTGCTCCAATAAGGCTCAACTCATCCCCACTGGTTTTGAACCTTGTTTCTTTTGCACCCCAGAATTCAACCACTGGTGGTCAATATATTATGTAGAGGATTTCTTCGATGCTCTTTCCTTTACTCAGCTTATTAACCAAGCTTTCCTCTCTATACAGGAAAAGACGACAAAAGGTACTTCGACACGCATCAAGAAATCCAAGCATTTCAGAAGTACTTTGAAACTATTTATCGACCAGAAGATCTTAGTCGAAACGTCTGTGAGGCAGCTGTTACACTAAAGGAAAAGTTTTAAAGAAAATGGAGAATTTGCGACTCCCTTCGTTCATTCCTCCTAGGGAACGATACGCAATAACTTTCAATAAATTTCCTCGACTACCAAATGCTGATTTTGGAGTGGCCTTTGCCCCTCTATTTCCAGACTGGTTTACCTGTGTGGATTCTATAAAAATCCTTCGTCAACAGTCGAAACCGAAAGCTCAGCGGGTGGTTGCGACTAAGCATACTCTAGACAGTTTCAAAGGTTTTCTTCATATCGGTATCAAAAATGTTTGCATCGAATCTGAAATATATAAAGGTGTGGAATGGGAGATTTTCAAACTATATTTCTCTTATTCGATTTTTATCATCTTACTTGTTTTATTTTTGTTTAAATTTCAGCTATCAAGGTTGTACCCAAAAAGAAGAAACAGATCGAAGAAAAGACAGAAGAGAGCAGTCAAGTTGCTAAGGTAAATTTCTTACTCATTTCTTCTTTACTGCAAAATCTCATGTAGTCTGATACTTCAACTTTTTTCTCCTCAGAGCTCTCGAAGACCACCCCTCACTCCAAAGAAGCAAAAATTAAGAGGAGCTTCCAGCCAAATCATAATTGAGTCGGATGAGGAAGACCAATCTCCTCCTGAAGAACAGACCCTAAAAATGAGGAGAAAGCAAGCAAAAGTAATTGAAGCCTTCAATTAACCAAAGTCAAAGGCTAGCAAACTCTCAATAAAAGTGTTCCCTGCTTGCAATGCAGCGCATACTGAGAGTGATATCTCCAACTCTGGGACTGATGAACCCAAGGTAAATACTTCACCTGGAAATTCGCAATTTTATTAACCATTTATCCCTCTAATTCTTTGGCTTTTCTCTTTTCAGGTTACCACCAACATCAGAGGTCAGCCCATGGTGCAGCAGATTATTCCAACAACCAGCAGTGATCCCAACTATCATACAACAACTCCTTATAGGGCTTCTATAAAAGGCTCCACCAAAGGATCTGAGGAAGGAACCCAATCTGCAGGTGCTCCAAAGAAGACACCATTCATTTTTGCGAGTTAATTTTTCTTCTTCCTCTTCTTCTTCGTCTTTTTCTTCTTCTTCTTCTTCTTCAACAAGTTTGTAATCTTCTCTTTGTTTCTCATTAAGAAGACACCACTCATTCCTGCAGTTGAATTTCCTCATGTTGAGATAGACATTCCAAAAGCTAACTTGGTCGAAAGAGATATTGTTGATCTCTTAGGGGACACTGTGATGCCCAATATAGAACAAACTATTGAGGGTAATCTTAAGGAGAAACAAAGCGAAGATGACAAGCTTGTTGAAGAAGAAGAAGAATAAAAAGAAGAAGAAGACGAAGAATAAGAGGAAGAGGAAAATGAAGAAGAGAAAGAAGAAGAGGAAGAGGGAGAGAAAACTGCATCTGAAGCAGAAATTAAAGTGGAGGTCCTAGAAGACAAAGTGGATTAAGAGAATCAATCCAAGGATCCCCCAACTACTTCTTTGACTGAAACTTAATCGACCAGCCTTTCACATGAATAGTTGGAATCTTTAAAAGTACAACAATCATTGGAGTATCTAAAAGCTACGCTCAGTTCCCAATACAGCGTTGGCGAAAAAAGCACCATCACTTCGACCTCCTCAGGGAACCTTTTGACTAGGAAAACTAACAATGACTTGCTTATGGAGATAAAAGAAAAAATATTTGCAGTGGACTTGTTCCAAATCTTAGAACGAGATGTTTCTGTCAGTTTTGGTCTCAAGAAACTTCTAAAGCAAATCAATGTTTTATAAGTTTCCCCAAAAGTGTCTGATGTTGTTATGGAACTGAGTACACTGATTGATCTTGTTGTTGCTGATCTCAACCGCCTCAAAGACTTCTCGAGCAACCTTATCACAAAAATTGGCAATCAAAAAGCTACATGGGAGGTCATCTCGGCGTCTACTGAAAATGTTTTGGCACTCGAGAAACTTTCTGAGCAGAATAAGAAAGAGGTTGAAAAATGTGACAAGAGCATTGCAGAATGGGAGAGGCAAATTGTCATTTTGCAAAACAAAATCTCCCAAGCCAATCAACGCAAGACCAATCTGCTTAGCTTTGTCGAAGATGAAGTAGTAAAAGAAATCGAGGTTGGCCTTCAACATCTTGAAAAAACTCAACAACTTGGGAAAGAGATTGAAGCTCTCTCGACCAACAAAACTCTTTGCGAATGCCGACTGATACTTCAAAAGTCAAAGTATGAAAAAATAAAAGGTTATCTTCCCTTCTAAAGTTATCCTGTAGCAGTTTTCTTTCTTTTGTTAATCGTGACTTTTGGCCCTTTGTGGCCTTTTTTGTAATGAATCAAGCTACTTTGGCATATTTATCTACCATATTAGCTTTATTTTGTCGCATGATTATTCTTTGGTTATTTTTATCTCTTGAAGTGCATGCTTATATTTTTTAAAATATTTCCCATTAACCTTCAATATTCTTTTATCTTTATCTAACTCTTCAATCTCATACGCGCCATTAGAAAAGACTTGTATAACTTGAAAAGGGTCTTCCCATTTAGGGGACCATTTACCTAAAGCTCTATTATTTCGATCCATAGGCAAAAGTACCTTTCAAACCAATTCTTCTGGCGAAAACATTTCAGCCTTAACTTTCTTGTTATAGGATTTATCTACTCTTTTCTTCTGCCTTCTTAACAATTCCAAGGCATTAAGCCTTTCTTCACCAAATCAACTAACTTGTCCAACATTGTGTTTCAGTAGGATTATAATGGAATCTCATGGTGCCTATGGATCCTCGTTGACTGTAAGTAGATTTCCACTGGCAACACTGTACCATGGCCAAATGTTAATCGAAAAGGAGTTGCGTTAGTTGATTCTTTGGGAGAATTTCGACATGCCCAAAGCACTTGATTCAAAGTCTTGTGCCAATTTCTAGGCTTCTTCCTCACATGTTTCTTAATTATCCCAATCACTATTTTATTTGCTGATTTGACCTAACCGTTAGCCTAAGCATAATAGGGCATAGAAGTTAACAATTTGAAACCCATTTCCTTGGTAAATTCTTGCATCTTTAAACCAGTAAAAAATTATCCTTGATCCGTTGTAATGGTTTCTGGGATTCCAAATCTATAAATAATGTGTTTTTTTATGAATTCGATTATATCTTCGTGGTTGACATTTGGCAAAGGTATAACTTTGATCCATTTTGTAAAATAGTTGATACCTACCAAAATGTACCTTTGATTTTTTTATGACGTTGGTCAAATTTCTCCAACCAAATCCAAAGCCCAACCCCTAAAGGGCCATGGTTTGACTATGGAATATAACCACTCGCAGGAACATGTTGTATACCTGCGTGTACTTGGCACTCTTGGCACCCTTTAGAGAATTTGATACAATCTTTTAACATGGTGGGTCAATACATGCCTTGTCGAAGCAATAGCTATTTCATCTTATGGCCTACCTGGTGTGCCCCACATGTCCCACTCTAGACAGTCGAAAAGGCTAAATACGTCTCTGATTCACTAAGGAATTTAAGTAAAACTCATTCAGGAGTCTTTTTAAATAACTCATTCCCTAAAAGAACATAACTTAAAGCACAATACCTAATTTTTTGCTCTGTGGATGTCGTTGGATTTTGCAAATACTTCACTATCATTTTCCTTCAATCTCCATCCGCCAAGCTATCTATTGCGAGGATTTCAAAATTCTTTTTATCAGCGTACCCTAGCTTTGTCGTTTCCAAATTTGAAGGGGACAATCTGACTGACACAACTCTTCCTCTGACTTCGATTACATCTTGTGAATTTTCTTTTGAGATTTTAAACCCTGAAGCAATCTGAGCCAAATCATTTGCCACTTGATTTTCCAATCGAGGTATGTGTTGAATACTAACCATTTCGAACCTTTTCAATAATTGATTGGCTATTACAAAGTACAAAATAAGTTTTTCTTTAACACATTTGTACTCTTTTGTGATTTGTTTTATGACTAACTCTGAGTCTCCCATTATTTCGACTCGAGTTGCCCCCAATTCCAACAATATCTCAAGTCCAGCTATTAAAGCCTCATATTCAGCCTCATTATTCAAACAAAGACCTTTGACTTTATACTTGAATTTTGTTGGAATTTTGTCGGGAGAAATGATCAACACTCCTACACCAGTTCCATCTTTATGACTAGAGTTGTCGAAATATAATTTCCAATGCTTAAGTTCGAGATATGTTATGTTATTTTCATTTATTGAGTGGTCGACTATAAAGTTTGCTACCACTTGTCCTTTAACAACCTTTAAAGGCATATATGTTAAGGAATATTCAGTTAAAGCTAATGCACATTTTCACACCCTAATTTTTGACCTTAAGGTTCCACCTCCTTGTATGTTTTCTTGCGTGTTATCTTGTTCATACGCGTTTATTACGACTAACTAGCTTGTGTAGGTATGTCAAGTGTGAATGATACTTATTCTCTCAAATTAAGCGTCTCGGGCCATCTCTGGATCAATATTTTAAAGGCGCATTGTTCTCCAAGGGTTCTAGTCATCATCAAGATTGGTTCAAGGTTACAAAGATAGGGCATAAAAGGCATTAATTGTTCAACAGTTCGAGTTCAAAGTTGCAAGCTTTGGCCTAGTAATATAACCATGATCCTTCCACCATCCGGATGTCAAGGTCACAATTTTAGAAAGGTTTTTTGCAAGTTCTAAAAGGTCACAAAATTCTGATTCAAAGAAAGCAAAGATGATTTTATACTTTAAGTTTTATGACATTCCAAGTTATTACAGTGATATTTGGGTCCATGCCACAAAGGACTGAACTCTAGTTATTGAAGGTTCTCCAATTCTCATCTCAAGCCCGTCTTTTAATTCAGAACTCAAGTTCATGGTGGAATATGGTGCTTTTGGTATGATTGATTTGACTTCTCAAGATTTGGCAAGATGGTGTCAATCCATTAAGCTTTCTCAAGATTGGTTTGACTTTTGGTTGCAAGTATTCAAGTTCCTTTTGTTTCAACTATATGCATTTTATATCAATCTCATGATCGCAAGACTTTATTTTGAATTATAAAGACATCAATCTTTATACATTATAATCAAGCTTGGTTTACATTACATTATTATTTACAAGTTACAATGGTTACAAGAGTTGTTATTATTGGTTACACATAGTTTCCTAATCAAATTCTAAAGACTAAGTGTTGACTCCATTGGCTCTTTGAGACTTCACAGAATCCCCATTGTTATTGCCGCCGGAAGTATTAATTTGTCAGCATCCCACCTGCATAAAAATGACACATATCAATGCATGTTTGAATTAAATCATTTCAATATTGGTTGGATTCATAAAGAATAATGTGCAACCCTCAGAACATGAAGATCATCATTGGGAAGACAAGGGGGAAGGGTAGCGTGTTTCGCCGCCAAACTTTCGTCATCCAACAAAATGACAACAACAATTTCAAACCCCTCACGGTTCAGACATTAATATCCTCATCATCAAATGTTTTAAAAAAACCTTTCTTAACAACAGCCTCAAACAAAACCAGGGCAGTATCTGTTCATAGCAACAAATAAGAGGAAATTGAAGAAAAATTAAGAAGCGGATTTCTTCCCAGTCCCAAAAAAACGGCCATCATCAAAAAAAAATTCCAAAACAATTCCTTAACAAATCAGACGAAATTGGAATCACCATCAATAGCCGTAATCTAAAAATGGAAGTTCCCAAACACGGTTAAATTTTTTCCAAAACAGCCATCAAGAATCAAAACGAAAATGGAACATCATCAATACCAACAAATGAAAAAGGAAAATATTAAACGCGTTTCAGACAAGATCAACAAATAAAGAAAGTTATTTAAGTTTTCTTTTCAATCGTTTTGGGAATCCTGCTATAAAAGAAGAAGAAAACCATCAGAAGAAGGGGGAAAAAAACTTCAAGGCTCAGAACGAAGGTTCATCATCGCCAAGAATCCCAACATCAACATCACAAAAATCATAAAACCCACAAGTTCGTAAAACCAGAAACCCAAATTGAAAACTCGTAAATCCATCAACGAAAACACAAACCACCAGATCGCGAAACCATCATCGCCAAACCCACAAGCGAAGCGAATCGAGACTCAGAACTACGAAGGAGGCCCTTCGTGTTCATCACCGTCTGCCGCCAAACCTTCACGTTCTAGGGTAAAACCGCTAACCCTTTGTTTTTCTTTTTTCATATTGTTTGTTTGTTTCAGGTAATAAGAGGTTAGAGGAAGATAAGAGGATCGTGAGAAAAAGGAAAGAAATCGTGTGAGAAGTCTGAGAAGAAGAAGAAGATTTTGCGAATCTGAGAGAGGAAGAGAGTTCACGTTCGAAGAAGAAGAAGAATAGAGGAGAAAGAAGAAAGAGCAAGCGATAGAAGAAAGAGAGATGAAGATCCAGGCGGCGAAGGAAGAGATAGATGTGATTTTAGGGTTTTTTTCCAGCATTTTGTTGTTTATATATCATGTATTATGTGTATGCTCACCCACCATACCTACCGTACACCCTCACATCACAGTCTTTCATCACTCATTTGATCTCCATCTGCGACCCACACCTACATCACACGGTGGACCCTCATGGTCTGCATACACGTAATCATCTGCCCCCTTCATTAAACCATTAATTTGATCACTAATTAACCTAATTATAACTTAAATACTTTTTTTAATTAATTAACCATTAATCTGCCTTTTTATTTAAAATAATCATTAACTTATTTTATTTTATTTTATTAACTAATAATTTAATCTTTTTCTAATCAGACTTTTTATTTAAAACAAATTAATAAACCTTTTTATTTAATTTAACTTTTTTTAAATAATTTCTTTATTTATTAATTAACTTTTCTTTCTTTAAATAACATTTTATTAACTTTGCTATTTATTTTTCATTTCACCAACTTAATAATTATTCTTAAATAATATAATAAGATTGTTCATACTCTTAAATAAAAATCATTTTCATATATTTAGAATAACTTTCATTTAGTAATAAAATAACAAAAACTATTTAATAAGAAAACCCCTTTTTTATATAAATCATTATTTATTCAAATTATTTTTCTATTTAGAAAAACCCAATTATTTTATAACCTAAGTTTAATTTCTTTAAAGCTAATTTATCCTTAAAAATGCACTTTTTCTTAAAATCAACCTTACATAAAGCTTAATCAACGCGCCCCCAATTTCTATCCTCTAAGCTCCATTTTAATTCAAATATTCGCGACCTCGCGCTTGGCTTGTTTTTAGACGTTTATATTTGCTGCCAGGATTTATTTATCATTATCTTTGCTTTGTCATTTTATCTTTATCGCATGCATGTCCAAAGGAAGAACTTACGCATGACTTCATAAGTTGTGTGTATTGCACCTCATTTGTATCATATTCCCCGCTTGATCCTTGAGTTTTCAAGTCGATCAGCTTAGACTTAGTTCCTACCCCTTAAGGAGGACCGTTTCATCTTTCAACTTAGATAAACCAATTCAATACAATTCAATCCACTATTCTCCATACAAGAGAATTAGATGTGAGCCATCTTGACAGTTGAGATATAATTCTCCTACCCCATAACATTATCGAGAGATATAGGATCTTTTCCGCTTGAGGGA
This sequence comes from Lathyrus sativus, assembly GCA_963859935.3. Lineage (NCBI taxonomy): Eukaryota > Viridiplantae > Streptophyta > Magnoliopsida > Fabales > Fabaceae > Lathyrus > Lathyrus sativus. The sequence continues at coordinate 69,210,968 of OZ012735.1, forward strand.
GATAGTGGCATACTCATCGATGAAATCCAATTTTTTGAGCCCTTCTCTCAAGACGATGCAAAGACCATCTCCTACAGGTTGTGATGGTTGAGTCGAGTGTTCTCTCTTAAGATGACGACCCGTCTTTTCTCCTAGAATCAATCAACAAACCTTTTCCCCCTGGAACCTTGGCCATAGTCAAGAAGTTCCTCAATTCCTTTTAGGGGATCTACAAATACTCTAATTCCATTTCCGTCAGGATATGTAGGCACAAGATGTGATTTCTTGGTGAGTATACTTAGAAATAAACCTTTAGGTTTTTTACCCTTAGCAAACAACAATAGCACGATAAAACAAGAGCTTCCTGTAGAGTACTACAGAAACTTAGGATGCTAGCACATTCCCTAAGTTTAACCAACCCCCGAATCTTAAACTCTCTAACTTTGCATTTGCATTGTATCTAGAGGGTAATTCGATATTTTTCCCTTCCTTTGGATAAATTAAAGACTGGTGGTGAACCATGAATTAAGATTCAAGATAATCCAATAGATTGATATCAAATTCTCACCGCGACATAAATGGCGACTTCACTGGGGACTTCTTGAGGGTTTCCCCTAACTTGTTTATTCTTATGTTTATTGTTGTATATTTGCTTATTTGCTTATTTGTATATATGCTTATTTATGCTTTTGGGTCAGTACCCTTGTGTGGTGAGATAAGTTCTACACTCGGACTTGAGTGAACTTATGATAGGAAGGTGATATATTCGACGAGGCTTATATCGAGTGAGTCCCGACCAAGCTGACTTGAGAATCACTGGTCAGTTGAGGCCCTCTTGAAAATTAGCACTGTTGAACGAGTATTCGTGAAAACACTTGCTATTTTCGACCTAGGAGCCTGTGATACTGGGGACCTTTTGTTACCTTTAACCCCACTTAGCCCTTCTTAGGACACAATGCGGTGACTATGAGGGAGTATTTCCAAAGTAGTTGATACGCGATGCTACACTCAAAAGAGGTTCTCTTGAGAATATTATTAACCACCGAGTATTCGGGAAATTGATAATATCTAAAAGATGGACTAATTATTTTGGGAACTTTTTAGAACCTTGTTCTACAGGTATAATCAACCTTTAATCCACACCCTTTGGGGATGGGTTTACCCTTTTATCCATGCTCGTTGCAAACCTAGGTTTCCTGTTTGTTTATCTTTGTGTATCTGTGTGCTTGCCTGTGTTTGTGCATTCATAAAGCATCATATTGCATTGGTTTCATGGAATTCAACTTTATTTATAAACATTACAGAACCAATATGGATTACAAAAGAAAATATTTTGAAATATTCTTTTAAGATTCTTAACTTGGATGACTTAAGGAAGTTAGACGCTCCCATTGAATATCAATAGAAGTTCTTAGACAAGAGACTTTCCTCATTGTCAAAAATCCAAGTGAACAACTGACAAGAAAAGAAGTAAGATGGAGGATTTATTTTCCTCATATCAGACTATTTCTTGGAAACTGACCATTGGACAAGCTTATATTCAAGAAAGTCCAACTAGAAGAGCAGATCAAGCGGCACAACACCAGACTTTTTTAAAACTTTATTAGCTTTTATTTAGCTATTATGTCAGGACTCTTTCAAGAATATTTATTTGTAATCTGTTATAATAAAAAAATAAACTAGTTTTCTTTGGTACTCTGTGACGTTTATAAATACTTTAGTTCCATGAAACCTTTCATTTGCGTCCTGCATTCTGCATTCTGCATTTTTGCATCTTGCATCTGCATTTGCATATGCATCAGCGTAGCATCCTTTGCATTTCAGGGTCTCACTCTTGCTGCATCTTCACAAACAAGTTGAATCACCAATACAACACTCGAGCCAGTCAACACCGAAGAATGAATCAACTAGAACAAGAGAACAAAATGCTTCGTGATGAAGTCACTACTCTGGAAAAAAAATTGGAAAGATTGAATGGGTTGGTTGAAGCACTGTCAAATCAATCGACACTCAACAATCAAGACAACATTCAAAGAAACGTCATTTCTGAAGTTGTATCAGCATTGATCTCAGTGGTGCCCGCTACTACTGAGCCTTCTTACAACATGCCACCAGGTTTCCCATGGGGGATGCCTCTTTTCTTCACTTCAGCCGGTTATCGTCCGCCTGTTTCTGAAGTTCCTGCTGTAACTACTGTTCATGTTATTCCTGCAACTCCTGATGTGATGACCGTGCCACCTCCAAATGTGAATGATACTCTGTATGTTCTAGATGAGCCGATATTTCATGGGTTACCAAGTGAAACTGTTGGATTCGAAGAGAGAATGAATGGATTTCAAGATAAGTTCTCTGAACTTCAGAAGGAACTGAAAGCTCTCCGAGGGAAAGAATTATTTGGTAAAAATGCTTCTGATTTATGTCTGGTTCCGAATGTTTAGGTTCCTCCAAAGTTCAAGGTCCCTGATTTCGAGAAATACAAGGGAAACACTTGTCCACAAAGCCACCTTATTATGTATGCTCGGAAGATGTCCGCGCAGACCGATAATGATTAGTTACTTATTCATTATTTCCAAGACAGTCTAACGGGTGCAGCACTCAAGTGGTATATGGGGTTAGACGGGGCAAAGGTTCGAACTTTCAATGATCTCTGTGAAGCCTTCATTAAGCAGTACAAGTATAATGTGGACTTAAATGATATGCAAACAAAACAAACATAAACCACATTGCCATTTTAATGTTAGAAAACAAAAAAGAAGAAAAACAAGGATCACAAAATTCGAATGAGAAAACGCCTTTTGATTAATGATTAAAAGATGGTTCAAACATAAACAAGCATGCCCTAAACAAAATACCGCTATGCTCCGGGTAAAACATAGGGTTACACAATAACTGAGATAACAAAGTATTACTGTTTACGTGTCACTTGGACAAATTCCTCAGTGGACCAATTGCATAGCTTCTGTCCGGGAGCGCTCGGATGGATCCAAGCGTCCATGTCACAATCACTGTCTCCGACTTCATCATCAGAAATAACATTGATTTGCTCAAAAATAACACCTCCGCTGGTGAATTTGATGGGCCCCTTGTAACGCGACGTGCTCTGAGAAGATGATGTGAATGTTGGGCGGTATCCTAGACCAAACTTGTCCTGCTTCTGAGGTATGTCTATCACTTTTCCCCATCCTTGTGATGCCCCAGCCTGTACTGCCGCTTGAGCCTCCTTGAAAGACGACATAGCCACTTCTGGTTCTTTGTTCACAACCGGAGATTCATCCTTCACCTGAACAGCTTCGAAGGTGTGACACAAAATCTCATGAATTTCTCCGTCTACCTCAACATACTTGAAAGATGATAGGTGGCTAATCATGATATCCTCTTCTCCAAAGACTGTCACAACACTACCACCAACCATATATTTCAGCTTCTGATGTAATGTAGAGGTAACAGCCCCAGCAGAATGTATCCATGGAGGACCCAACAGACAACTGTAAGCAGGCTGAATGTCCATGATGTAAAATACCGCCTCAAATACCTCCGGGCCCACTTGGATAGGCAGAGTTATTTCCCCAAAAAAAGATCTTCGAGTTCCATCAAAGGCTCGTACAACCAAATCACTTGGTGTACAATAAAGACCCTGATGATCTATCTTCATCAATGCTTTCTTTGGCAACACATTCAAGGACGAACCTGTATCAACAAGGACATGTGACATCACTATTCCCCGACATTCAATTGAAATATGCAGTGCCAAATTGTGGTTTCTGCGCTTTGGCGTTAAGTCCAAATCTGTAAACCCCAGACCATTTCCTGCATTTACATGCGCCACAACTCCTTCAAGTTGATTAACTGATATTTCCTGTGGCACGTAAGCAGTGCCTAAAACCTTCAACAACGCATTTTGATGCGCTTCCGAACACAACAGCAGCGATAGTATAGAAATCTTGGAAGGAGTTTGTTGCAGATGGTCGACTATCTTGTAGTCGCTTTTTCTAATCAACTTCATGAACTCTTCCATATCATTTGCCAGAGATTACTTCTTGCCCACCCGAGGAACTTCTTCTACCACCATCTTGCCTTTCCCTTTATCAGTTTTCTCAGCCACCACTTCGGGCGACGAAAAGATTCTATCGCTTCTCGTAATTCCTCCAGCTTCGACCAAATTATCAACTGAATCGACAAGCAAACTCTTCAAATCTACCTTCTGCCTGTTACAAAACACCTCGACCCCGTAATTCCATGGTATAACTTTAGTACTTTCGTATGGCACAAGGCCTGCTTTCGTAATGATGATTGTAGGTGGCCTTGGAGGCACTGAAATAGTGATAGTTTTATATGGGATTGAAATCGTTGCAATTTCATCCTGCTCCCCCTCTACTGCTTCCATGGGTTTCCTTTTAGCGGTCTGATCAAATTGTAGAATTCCTACATCCATCATGCTTTGAATACACTTTTTCAGATCATCGCATCCTTTGGGATGGCTCGAACAGTTGACACAGTTTTCACTATAACCGGGGAACACTCCCTCTTTCAGCAGCTTTTCCTTCACAAAACTTAATGGCGTTTTCAACTCGTTCACGTCAGCTATCAGATCTAACCCTTCCTCTACCAGAACAACACCAACCCTAGTCGGCCCATGATTTGGCATAGGGTTCTGCACAACATTTGGTGCATCATGTGAAAAATTTATAGCTTTGCTGTCAATAAGATCTTGCAACTTGTGTTTGAAAGCCTTGCAATTGTCAATAGTATGGCCGGGTGCCCCAGAGTGGAACTCACATTGTGCATTCACATCAAAGCTGGACGGTGGTGGGCCTGTCAGAGGAGCCATAGTCCTCTTTTGGATTAACTGCAATTGTAACAAAGTTTGGAGTACTTGGGAATACGACATCGGCGGTGGATCAAATACTCTATTTGCTGGCTGAACCGAATATCTTCGACAACCCTGCTGATTCTGTTGGGGTGGCTGCTGCTGTCGTTGTTGTTGTTGTGGTTGTTGTTGCTGTGGTACAGGGATCTTAACACTAGCGACCTATCGTTGATAATATTGATTATGAGGCTGATTTCTCCATCTTCCTTGAAAACTAGATACTGAATTGGTTTCTCCCTCGCGCCTTTTGTTGTCAAAGACTTTCTTTCCTCCTCCTCCAGCTGAGGATCCTTCGCCTGCTTGAATCTTCCCAATTTTGATACCATTCTCTATGCTTTCCCCTGTTATTATCATGTCGGAAAAGCTGCCAGACATACAGTTGATAAGCTTCTCATAATACATGCCAGATAAAGTAGCCACGAACATGTCGACCAGCTCACGCTCCACCATCGGAGGTTGAACTCTTGCTGCCAATTTGCGCCACCTTTGGGCGTATTCTTTGAAGCATTCATTATTCTTCTGGGTAAGATTTTGCAACTGAACCCTGTTTGGAGCAAGGTCACTATTGTATTGATAATGTTTCATGAACGCCTCAGCCAAATCCTTCTAGGTGCGGACATTGGTAGGCTCCAATCCCATGTACTTTTCAAGGGAAAGACCGGACAAAATATCTTGAAAAAAGTGCATTAACAACTTTTCATCGTCTGAGTAGGCAGACATTTTCCTGTAATACGAGCACAAGTGAACTCTAAGACATGTAGTACCCTTGTACTTATCAAAGTCAGGGACTTTGAATTTCTGCAGTATCCTTAGGTCAGGGATAAGTTCAAGGTTGGCCATATCAAGGCCCATAGAGTTCTGACTCTCAAAGTTCTTTATCCTGTCTTCCAACCACTTCTATTAGTATCAAAAGGCACTTCACCACCAAAATCTCTCACCGAGAAGATCTCATCTTGTCTGTCCTTAAACAACTACTGATTCAAGTTACCATGAATAGCAACGTTAACTTCAGGCCCATACACATTGTCGGGACCAATAATTCCAGCATTACCAACTCTAGTGTTACCAAATCCAGTGTTACCATTGCCTCCACCAACATTTCCGTTGGTTCCAACATTTCCATTATCGTTCCTAGTTGCGTCCCCATTTCCAGCACCAATGCCATTTCCAACCCCGCCAGCATTGGGAATAGCATTATTAGCGTGCTGAGTTTCACCATGAGGTGGGTTGATAATTATCCCTCCATGTAACACGCCGTCATTATCAACCCGTGCAATCAAAGGTTGTACTAAAGTTCTGAATTGGTCTTGTCCACTGGCTACAGCCTTGAGTTTGTCTGCATTACTTCCATAAATTGAGCCATTCTATCTCTCATTTCCTGCATCTGCTCTTGCATCTGTTCCATGATCCTCTTCTGATTACCTCTAGTCGCTTACCAGTGACCTGCTTTATCAGCAATCCTGAAACACACTAAAAATAGACAGGAGATAAGAAAACAGTTCTGATGCACCTGCAATGCGAAAAAGATGCTAAATGCGGACATGTATATATGCAACAGGGAGACCTCCCCCTCAATTCTAGTTTTTGGAAGAAGAGACAACCATGAAAAAACCCACACACAAGCAAACAGAATCATAACTCCTCATATAATAAAAGGCCAACAAACAGTGTGCACACATCAACTGAGTACGAATATAAATGACCTCAGTCAACAAGCCTGATGATGGTCGATACATAAGCAAAACAACAAGATACAAAGAAAGACAGTCAAATTGAGTGTCGAGACTGGAAATCCTCTAGCAACTTTCGCGTCTCGGGATGATCTGGTCTAGCGAGTAAACCCTGTATGAGTAGCTCTCGTCGGCTAATGGTGCGCTGTAGACTATCAACATGGTCTTCCCAGGCTTCTTCCCTAAAGCACGCCTCAAGTCTGCGCCTCTTGGTGTCCGCTCTCAACCTACAATCCTTCAACTCTGTGATAGCTTTGTTCAATCTGTGCTCACTATTATGCCTGAGTGATTCTTCCGCCGAAATATTCTCGTCCTTCGCTTTGAGCTGTATCTTTAACTTGGCGATCTGCTGTTTCAGCTTGTCCTCGCGCTCTTTGTTGTTGGTGAGCGTGGCATTCCACACTGATTCAAACTTAGAAATCCTCAAGTAAGCCTTGTCTAGATCCTTCTTATTGGTAGCAAGCACACTACTGACAGCGTTCAAATCCCGTCCTGAGCGTTCTCTGTCACTAGTCTCCTTTGTCAAGTTCGTACCTAGCTTGTTGACAAGTTCAGTCTGTCTCTTGAAGGCATGAACAACATCAATCTTCTCACTTCGAATTTGGATAATTTCTTTCTCTAATTCTTCATTTGCTCTTTTCAACTCTTCTTTCTCACGCAACCGTTGGTTGTACTTCTGAATATCCACGATAGTAGGTTCTTCAGGCATGATGGGGTACAAGGGCGCAACTGAGGGAAATGGCATTAGAGACTTAGTAGCTCTATCTTTGATCCAAACCACGTAACGGTCATAAGCTCGATTGTTGCTCTTTCCTAACAATGTTTTACCTCGTCTGTGAATGTTACTCCATGCATACTCCATTCTAACCAAAGTATCAGCTTCGAGCAAACCTGTGAGATACAAAGATTCCTGTATCTCTTCTTCCTTAGGAGGACTCTTCAAAGCATATCTAAGTTGTCTAATCAGCAAAGAGGGATTATAGTTAATACAACCCTTCCTTCCGACCAATGTGACATTCGGAAAACCACTGCAACTATGTATGAGTTTAACGCCAAGTATATCCCGATCAAACAACACAATGTTTTCTGCAGATAAACCCATTATCCTAGCAGACCAATCTAAGGTGCCAGCAGTAGCAACAAATGGACCTGTCTTCGGAAGGTGACTGGAGAACCATCTATATAACATGGGTACACAACAAGACACATTTTTACCCCTTCGCTTCTCGTTCTTGTAATGGATAGAATGGTAAACATCCCCTAACAGCGTAGGCACTGGATTCCCTGAAGCAAGGATATAGAAGGCATCTGTATCCACAAAGTCTGGCAAGTTAGGAAACAAAACGATACCATATATGCATAGAGCAAGAATGACATTGAATACAATCCAACAACCGTCCTTTGCGAACTGTAAAGCCTTGTCAACCAGAAAAGGTAGGGGAAACCCATACACTCCATTTAGCTTGGTCAATTTTCCTGAGAACTCTGAGGCATCAAGATGAATAATTGCAGCAAGCCTAGCTAGATCAGGCTTAGCATCAACATGGTAAAAAGGCATATGATCCAATACTGGAACTCCTAGTAACACAACATACTCTTCCAATGTCGGCGCCAGGACATAGTCAGGAAAAATAAAACATCTCAACTGAGGGTCATAAAACTGTAGCAGAGCATATAAGCCATTCAACTCGAACACTGAAGGTTTGCACACCACATTGAGCAGCTTCCCATAAGATTCCTTGAACTCTCCTCTCACTTTCTGATATGCTGAAGCAATCAAACTCAATAGGGAACTAATGTCGGGAGAAGGGAGCTTGTAGGCAACTGTCTTCTTCAAAGACCCCATGTCAGAAAAGATCACTAAAATCGAGGAGGAAATATGCACCTGCAACACAGATACATGTTAATGAAATGCAAATGAAAATGCAAATGCACATGCAAACAAGAGATCAAGATTGTTGTACTGTAGACAGAGATGAAACAGCGCTTCGCTTTGGCGAGAACATAACACTGACATTAGAACCCCTTGTATCAAGAACACAAATCCATACTGTAACGAATCGGGTAGTCTGAAAGCTAGAGTTTCCTGCATAACCCCATCCCTCTCACAGGTAAGGACCTATCCACTGACAAGGTTTGGCATCCTATGCGTTCATCAGCGTTACAGACTTTCAAGAAATGATGATACGTTCACCATTTTTGGTTTGGCATCATCAACTCCCGAAGAGGCCTCACTTAGCTGAATCCCAAATGATCGGTTCCCAGAGTCGACAATCCTCAGATCCAAAATTCCTTCGAGCCCAAAGGGCCAGAAAGAAAATCGTTAAAGAGAATCTCGTCTGAGCGCGAATTTCATGGCTAGCTGGTGCATGCAAAGCATACAGGCTCACCATTAATCTCCACTTCTAATGCTAAGTCTATACTCAATCCTGGGTCTGGCTTATCTCTCAATGGAACAATCCTTCCCCATAGTACAACAATAATGAATCATGCGGAAAGTAAATAAAGATAAATCACATATGTACAAACCCAAAAAATAAACAAACAAGCGCTAGGATTGACTCGTATAGGAGATATTCCATTCCCCAGCAGAGTCTCCAGCTTTCACTACTGCGAAAATCGAGGCCGGCAATGACAGAAGAGTCGCCACCGTGCGTTATTTATCCCAAAGGAGGGAAAGGAAACGATCAGGAAAAACCTAACAAAAAGGGATAAGACCGGTCATCGCAACCAAATCTCGGGTTCAGGAGTCGGTTACGCAAGGGGAAGGTATTAGCACCCCTCACGTCCGTCATACTCGACGGGATCCATGTTTGTTTTGTTTATCTAAAAGGGTTGATTGAAACTATCTAAATACAGGCTTGAGGACAAAAGAAAAAGAAGTGACTCGGCAAAGCAATGGCGCTTTGTGCCTACGTATCTCATCTGAAGTGAGAAGTCAGAGTCAACGTAGTTCGGCTAACTATGGGTGAAAGGGGGGGAGGTTTCTTGCCAAGACGTTGCGTCTTGTGTCTACGTACTTTCATCTGGTATAAAAGATTAGAGGAAATGTAGTTCGGGCTAACGAAACATAGGTTTGTTCAAGTGTTTTATCCGAGTACGGTTAACAATTAGTTCTAGCAGTTTAGTGTATGCAGCTCGACCATTGGAGACTTAGGCGTTACCATTTGCGATAGAATCAAGAGTTAACAAAACTCTCCTTATGAAAATGATTGTCCAAGATTAAAGGCCCCAAGGGGCAAAAAGATTTTGATGAATTGTTTTTGTGTTTTTTAGGAGAAGAAGTGTTTTGAGTTTGGTTTGCAACTCATATCGCACTAGAGACTATGACTTAGGAGTGAATGCGTCACATATCACCCAAAGGGTGCTATACTAAAAATTCAAGCCATTGAAGAGAAACTCCCCAACAACCCTTTCCCAAGTGCTTAAGGCTTGTAACGCACAATAATCGTTAACCTTTATTAAGTGTTTTATGATTGTTTTGAGATGAGAAGAGAAAGGACACTAAAGGGGAACTAAATCCAAATCTAAAGTTGTCATGCAATGGTGATCCTAAGATTTAGATAAAGGAATGTTACCTAATGTTATCATACATGGTTAAGATCCTAATGTCTATCACAATCTCCCTTGAACAAGAGAGATTAGAGGTCCTAAGGGAAAGGAGACAAAAGAAACAACAGGAAACAAACAAAAACATGCAAGAATGAAAACATGGAATGCAAATGAGGGAGGAAATTGGTGTGGGCCAATAGCCTCCACAAGCTTATCTCAACCTCAAGCAACAATATGACAAATGCAAGAGATGAAAGGCAAAAGAAATGCATTAAAAGAAACACACAAGTGCACTAAAATGGGATGAAATGGCCTAAACCAAACAACATCAACCATAAGGCACAAAACCAAACACAAATGAAAGGTAAGCAAAACTTAAAACAAAGTGAGGATGGGAGGATAATATGAGGACAACAAGGAACTCATAAAATTCACTCAACCATGAGCATCACAAATAGAGTACAAAGAAGCACAAAGAAAACACCAAGAAATGTCCTCAAGGATTCCCTCATTTTAGGCATGCTTCAAATACCTCCAAAGGAGGGACCAAACTACCTCAATTGAGTTTACAAAGTCATTGTACAGCAAGGAAAATGAAACAAAAGTGCTCAAAAGAAAAAGCAAGTAAACCACAAGGAAATGCAAGCAAATTCCCAAAGGAAAGCAAGCATGTTTCACATAGAAACCCTAATTGGAAACTCAAAAATAAACAAACAAATGAACAAGAAAAATACAATATAATGACCTAAAAATGATCAAACATCATCCTTAACATGTTAACAACATGAATCAATAGGCATTGGGAGCTCAAAGAATCCAAAAATGTCATATCCAAGTCAAACTAGGCCAAGATGTATGTATGAACCTCCCTCTGGGTAACTTGACTTGCAAGTTACTCTAAAAATAAGAAAATAATTCAAAAATTATCAAATAAAATGCAAGAAGCTCATGAACATGTTGGCAACTAGAGGCCAAAAGATTTCAATCAAAATCACTTCACAACATCACCAAAGAAATTGATTCACAAGGGTGCTCCATTATGAAGGAGGATTGTTTAGGGTCAAATGAAGTGCATCAAAAGTCAACTCAAAAGTCAACCAACCAGGGGAAAAATGGTCCTCAAAAATTCATCAACTCATCATTTATATGAGGATTGAATTTTATTCATTGGATCTAAAGGAAATGAGAGAAACAAAATCAAGAACGAAACATGTCAAGATTTAGGTTAAATAAAACACTTCCAAAGATAAATTCCATTTTTAATTGAAAAATAATTAGAAAAAATGAAATAAAAATTTCATAAAATAAAAGACATTTCAAGGAGTCCAGAACATATTTTTTTTAGAATTTTATCATTTTTGGAATTATTTTAAAATGACTTAAATCTAAGAGAAATAAAATAAAATAAAAACAAAAGAAAATAAAAAGAAAAAACAAAGGGGCTAGGGGTGCAGGAAGCAACCCAAAAACGTTGGAAAGTTAATGGGCTCACAAAAGGGGGGGTGCCAATAGCACCCCCAGCCCATCAGCAAAGAAATATAAATAAAAACGTGGGTTCAATGTGGTATGGTCAACCAAGGTCCATGGTGGAAAACAATCAGGCACGTTGGCTGAAAAAGTAAACTAATCCAAGGCTTCACAGCGTGCCAAGTCATTTAATGAGATTTCCAGCTGAATCTGGTGTGTATGGTACAAGCAAGAACACCATAGGTCTTAATCTGGAGCGTTAAAATGAAAAGTAAGCGCATCAAATGGGATGAAGCAATCCACGTGGCTCTGGCTGGGTTTCAAACCTTGGAGGGAAACCAGACGGCCAGAACCACTGTTCCGGTCGTCTTCTCCGGCGACATCCCAAACACCATTCACGGCCAAAAACCCAGGTTCATCAAATCTTAACCCAAAACGAGCAAAATAAAAGCCAGAAATGATCTCCAGGTTACGTGGATCATGAATCCACTAGCCATTTTCATTGATCAAGCCTTAAAAAGCCAAAACGAAAAGAGATAAAAAATGAGTTCAAATGAAAAATGTTCTCAAACAACCATGAAATCAATCCAGAATCCATCTATGATATGCAAGGATTAAAAATACATAAAAATGGCGTGATAAACATGCTTGAACAGAGACATACTTTGAAAGAAAGAAAATAAATAAGCTTCCACAGTGTTCAGTTTGTTAATGAAGCTTGCAATAAAACGCCCAGAAATGTTCTATGAGTCTCAAGGAATATTCTGAAATCTTTTGTTTGGATTGAAACTCAATAAAACTTGGAAACCGATTTTGACTTTTTTCTCTCTTTCTCTCAATCTTTTCTCACTTAAATGCTCACCAAAAACACTTCTGAAGACTTGTGAATCATCCTGAGTTTATGTATGATGGATTCAGATGGAAAGAAAGCCCAATTCTGTTCTCTTTGGGCCCAATTGGATTTTCACTTTTTCACTTCATGGCCATTTAAATAGTGCACGAAATTCACCTTGATCAGCTGTAAAAATGGCTCATTGTGCTTGCATCTGAGGTAGGTTGATCAAAGGGCTGAGAATGGTTCCTTGATTTCATCTTATGGCATGTTTTTGATGTGTTACTTAATCTTCAAGAAAGCTTGAAAATAGCCACCAAAATGAGTTCAATTCTCAAATCCAAAGTTGGCATTGTATTTGAAATGTGTTTGGAACCCAAAAAATGCACAAGGTTGGTACAAAATAATTCCAAATGATTTTAATTTGATTTTCCCCTTTTAAGCCCTTTTTCATGGAAGTTTCATTAGGGAACCCAAGCCAAATCTTTGATGCCTTGATGTTTGGTTGAGCAAATTACCCTATTTGGAGCAATTTTGAAGTTGGCAAGATTTCCATTTGAAGTGTGCAAAGTGGTGAAATGGACCTATAATGAAAATGACTTGTAATCATGCTTTCCCAAAATACCCCTGCCTTGCAAGCCTCATAACTTGAGTTCTACAAATCAGATGAAGGACTTATAGTACTCTTTGGAAAGCTAAGATCATGAGGAACAACTTTCATGTTCATCAAAAGTTGAGGAGAAATACACTTCTAGGTCAAAAATGGCTTGGAAGTTGGTTGACTTTTGTTGACCAAAATCACATTCATCTGAGGACCTGTAACTTGTCTGTATCATAACTTGAGTTCTAGAAATCAGATGAATGACTTGTATCTTGAGATAGGTGGTCTTGAAGTTAGGCACTGGATATGGGATTTTACACTGAGAACCCTAATCCAGTAACTCCTCACACTCTTGATTCTTAATGAATTGATCTTGAGATGATATCCCATGTATATTATCACAACATTCTATGACTATAAAGACTTGTAATTGAGTCTTAATCTCCTTCAATTTCACATTTGACTTAGGGTTGACCAGATGAAAACCCTAATTGCACCATCTTCAACTGTAACTCTTCACACTTGGTATAAACACTTAGATGAACTCCATAGTGACCCTCAAGACCTCCAATGAGCTTGAATGATCATCTCCCTCCATAACCATGGGCTTGTGATCCTCAGATGATCTTCTAATGGCCTCCTAGATAGGAGGTGAACCACATACACTTATCTGCCTATCCAAAGGGCTTTGTCTTGTCTCTGATGATGATAAGCCCCCTGTTGACTTGAATACAAACCCTTGATTAGGCTTGGAACCCTTTACAAATTCCTCTTGTTACAGACATATCTCTTGATCCCCTGTAAAAATACAAAATGCTATGCAATGCAATATGCTAGAACAATGAAACATAAACCAAGTAAAGAAAAAGGTTGGGCAAATTTTGGGGTACAACAATGGTTTTTTAGAAAGAGGTGTGACCTAGGTTAGTTTTATCGGTCCCCACAGTGAACACCTGTGTGTTGTCCAAAAAAGTACAGATGTGTGCGTGTCCTCCCTGCAACAACATAGAGACTCACATGCCTTAGTAGGTATATTACACAAATAGGGTGAGAGCTAGCTCATTTTGGCGAGTAGCCATGTACGGTAGTTTCTGAAACTGTTTAAGGGACAAACTCATGTGAGGGGATAAACCCTATTGGCGGTCGGCGCTACTAGGGTGCAGACAGGTGGTTAAAGTGATGTTGTTAGGGTTACCCAGAGCGGAGTATTCTCCGATTAACGTTGAGTTGTAGTAAGTGTGTATCACTTGAGTCCTTTATCCCCTTTGATGGGTAATCTATTTATATGGATTCTCCAAGGCTAGGGTTTATGGCTCTTGGACGTGGTCTAGTCCGTTCACCCTTTTTAAGGAGTTTGTTGACCGACTATATCTCTGAAGTCAACAAAAGCTTTTTCTTACTTAACTTTTATGTTGATCGGGACACATGGGCGACTCTATTGGACTATGTCCAAGTGACTAATTTGTTAGGATATAGGTGCCATGTTCTACGACTTTGTACATTATACTATTTGTGGATACAAAATAATTTTTATTTTAAATTTTTTTCTAATATTATTAATGAAAATAATTTTCATAATTATTTCTTTTCATATACAAAATTAATTATATTTAATAAAAAGTGAAATGGTAAAAAGCGAAATAGAAAATAAAGGAAAAGAAAGAAAAAAAAAGAGCAAAGAAAGAAGAAAATAACCCATTTCCTTTCTTGCACTTTGAAGCTATTGTTATCTGGTTCATTATTATTGTTGATGATGATAATGGTAACCTCTTAGATCATAATTATAATGTCAAGTAATTAAAATCAAATCAACAAGAACAAAGCGATGCAAGAACCAGAACTGAGATACCAAAAGATAGAGAAAGTGGTTCTAACCCTTATCAGCGCTATAAGAAGACCGAGGCACTACTTTCTAGCCCACACGACCGTGGTACGCATGAGCCAACCCGTAAAACAACTACTGGGCCGCCCAAACATGGCTGATAGAATGCTTAAATGGTCACTAGAATTGTCCGAGTTCAACATCCAGTATGAAAGCAGAAAGACCCTCAAGGCTCAGGCACTGGCCAACTTTGTCGCAGAGATGACCCTGTCCGATTCCCCTATTTGCGGTGCTTGCAAAGGGATAATCTTCATCGATGGAGCATCCAGTTCAGCAGGGAGCGGGGGCAGGTGTCATATAGGAAAATGAGGAACAAATATTCATCGAAGTCTTGCTTGCTTTATCATTCCCCACTTCCAACAACCAGACTGAATACAAAGCCTTCCTCGCGGGTCTGCGCCTCGCCAAAGATCTAAGGGCCGAGGAAGTCGTCATCTACATCAATGCTCAACTCGTAGCCCTGCAGGTTCGGGGTGAATACCAGGTCAAGATTGACAATCTGTTTGAATACTTGAACCTGGTCAAGGAAAAGATGGCAAAGTTCACATTAGTGGAGGTGAAACATGTTCCCCACAAACACAACGCCTGAGCGGATGTTTTGTCAAAGCTGGCGAGCACAAAAAGGAAAGGGGAAACAAATTTGTCGTCCAAGAAGTACTTCTGCGACCCAACATCGAAAAATCTTCCACGACCCTCGATGTGCATGTCATCGGCGACATCAATTGCTGGATGACCCTCGTCTACAATTACGTCGCTAGTGACGAACTATCGTCCGACCCTAAGGAGGTCGGCGTAGTCAAGCGCAAATCCTGCTCCTACGTCCTGGTCGAAATAAAGCTCTATAGGAGAGGGTTTTCCATCCCTATCCTCAAATGTGTCAAGGAGGAGACAGTTGCCCACGTCCTACTCAAGATCCACGATGAAATCAATGCCCAACACCTCGAGGGGAGATCCCTCGCTATGAAGGCTCTACGAGCGGGATATTACTAGATAACCATGCATCATGACACAATGGAACATGTGAAGAAATGCGACACATGCCAATGACACGGGGACATGCATTTGGCACTTCCCAATGAACTCAAAGTAAGGTCCTTCCCGTGGCCTTTCGCATGGTGGGGCCTGGATATTCTAGAATTATTCGTCGTAGGGTCAAATCAGAACAAGTATCTGATAGTAGGCATTGACTACTTTACAAAGTAGATAGAAGCGGAGACTCTAGCCAAAATAACGATCCACAACATACTCCGCTTCTACAAGCAGAACATCCTTGCCCACTTTGATATCCCCCGAGCAATCGTCACTGATAACGGGACACAGTTCACAGACAAAAATTTTCATGAGTTTGTCGCCCATATGAGCACCAAGCAACACTTCACGTCCGTCGAGCATCCCCAGACTAATGGGAAAGCCGAGGCGGTGAACAGGGTAATCCTACGAAGCCTCAACTATCTCCATGCTTCATTGACACGACAAGCATAACGTACCGACCATAAGTGCACGCCCAAGTACAAGCGTTGCATTGCCAAAATAAATAAAGGCAGGCTTTTGCTAAGGAACGAGCAAAATCCATGCCCGACAACGGTCCTTCGATCGAGCCAGTGATCGACAAAGTACCACGAAAGGTAGAACACCTCGCTCGCGATAGGAAGTTCACGCCACGAACTCAGGCTACAAACGTGACTTGAGCTTAGCTCTCATTCTTAGAAGCTACCTAAGCCTTTTGACCAGTTCCCCTCACAGTCAAACACATTTTTTCGAGCAAACTCCAAAAACGATACAAATCATTCACTAAAGTAGCCCATACAATAGTCACGAGTATCGAGCAACATTCTAGCACTTAGCAAAAATAAAGCAAAGTATAAACATGCACGAAAGCGAACCATACATAACCGACCACCATGGCCGAAAATAAATATTAACATAAAAATGGCCACAAGGACCACCATTGTGCTTGTTACAATACAAAGGGTCCAAGCCCCATAAAAAATAAATAAATTACAAGAACATGACGCGCAGGCCAAAAGTACAACTGAAAGAAAGGTCACTCCTCCGCCTACTGAGGATCGTCACGGGCAGCCTGCGCATGCTTCTCGCCGATTTGGAGGAAGTTAGGGATAACTATTATGCCGCCCGCAACACTACAGAGAAACCTGGTCCCCTTAGTGGACAATTCGACCCCAAGGTTCACGATCTTCAGTTGCTCCACGACATTGTTGAAGGCTTCCTTAACAATGGCCAGGAAGTCGTCCTCCGCCTGGGTAATGCAAGCGACTAGCTCGGCCCGAGTATTCAATTTTTTCACTTCCTCACTCTCACCCTCATCAGGAGCAGCGGCGGCCTTCAACTGCTCGACCAGATCCTCAATGGCTTTCTTTTCCGCAACAAGGGTATCTTTCTCCTCGTTGGCCTTGGCCAGCTCATCCTGGCACTTTTTCACCACCTCCTCGACAACCCTGACCTGTTCCTCCTGACACTTCTTCAGCTTCTCTTATAGGTTTGCAACCGCAACCTGAGCCTTCTTTAGCTCGGACTCGTGGTGGGAACCCTCCTCAGTGTAAACTGTAATACCCCAAATTTTGCCCTAAGATTTGTCGTCGCATTTCATTGCATTTCATTGCATTTAATCAATTACTAACAAATTTGTGTAGTCGTTTGACTTTTTGCAAGTAAATATCATATGGCATGTATTTTTTTTCTAAAAAGTAAAAATGACACAATTGGCAAGAGGACATGTGTAAGGAGTTGTGAGTGTGAGAGGTTGAGAGTTCGAATCTCACCTTAGTCACTTTTTGTTTTTTATTATTTTTACTCTAAATTTTTCTATCTTTCATTAAAAAATAACAAAAATAGTTTTTTTATTATTATTTAATTATTATTTTCGTATTTTAATTAAATCATTTTTTAAAATATTATTTTTTTCACTTTTTTCTAAATTATTCATAAAAATATCCAAAAAATCATAAAATAAAAAATATTAGAAAATTTTTTGTTCTTTTTATAATATTTTCGATTTTAGGAATCAATAGGATTATTAGTTTTTATTTTAAGTTTATTTTAATTATTTTAAATTATTTAAATTTTATTTTTTCTTAACTAATTATTTAGTTTGGGCTTTAAAATGGGCTTTAAGGACATTATTGACAATTTGGTGTTAACCCTAATTTGTTCCCTATATATACATGTGTTGCCTTGTTGAAAAAGGGGGAGAATGAAAAAAACCTAAGAGGAGTGAGTGTCGTTTACCGTTATTTCTTATTCTTCATCTATTACTGTTGTTTCTTTTTCTTCATCGTTTACCGTTATTTCTTTTCCTTCATTTATTACTGTTGTTTCTTTTTCTTCATCTTTTACCGTTATTTCTTTTTCTTCATCTATTACCGTTATTTCTTTTTCTTCATCTATTACTGTTACGTTTATATATTTATAATTTTTAAATTGTTAGAGTTTATATATATATAAGATTAATTTTTGATCGAATTATATCGATACGATGTTTGCACATTTGTGTGCATGACACGTGATATTTGTGTTAGTTCGATCTGGTTGCGATGATCGCATTTTTGTGTGAGCAATAATACTGTTTTTTTGCTTAATTTCTTTTTCTTTGCGATAAATTTTGTTTCGTCTGATTTAGATCTGGTTGCGATGAGCGCATTTCTGCGTTAGCAACATTGTTGGGTTCTTTGGCACATTTAAAATTCATTATTGCTTTATTATTATTATTATTATTATTATTATTATTAGTAGTATTAGTATTATTATTATCATTATTTATTATTATTATCATTATTATTATTATTATTACTATTATTATTATTATTGTTATCATTAATTTATTAAAACTTGTTATAATATAAAAATCTGTTTTTTAAAATAAATAACATTAACATCTTTGTTAAATTAATATGAAAACCTATTATTTTTAAGAAAAACTTTTTTTTAGATAAATTTAAAATAATAACTAAAATCTTTTTTTAAAATAATAACTAGAACCGTTTTTTAAAAAATATATAATAATAACATTAAACCTTTTTTTTTTTAAAATAAAACCTTTTTGTTAGATAATTAAATTAAGACTATTTTTGAAAAGTTTTTTTTAATAATATTAAAACCTCTTTTTTAACTTAAATCAAAAGCTTTTTCATATATCACAAATAAACAACAAAGAATATCTATAACTTTCGCACTTCCGTTTCATAACTCGTCTGATTACTGTCTGACTCTGTCTACTAACCTTGTGTATTCAATGTGCAGCTTGTTACGTTGCTATTAGCTATTTTAATGTGTTTTTCAATTCAAGTTGTATTATAATTGTATCTGTTTCTCATTTGTAACTTCGCGAACAAATTATCGCGTTTACCTTTCCGCACTTTAATTTCTGCTGTTTGTATGGTTTAAATTCGCGCATTTGCATCGTTAATTTGTCCCATTGCATTCCTCCGAAGGATTAGGTCTAGCCGTTTGGCCGCCACGCCAATAGTCCTCAAAACTTCAAACCCTTACAAACCCTAACTTTTCACAAATGTCTCGCCGTGGACAAAATTACAAAACTACCCCTAGCTTTAGGTCAAAGAGTCGCTGCACTCATTTTAGGGTTTCCCGCCGCGGAATCCCTAACCTAACCCTAATGCACTTAACAATTTATAACATAGAGATCGGAGTTTAAGACTCCATGTAAGCGTGTCCTTAAGATGCGTTTATTCCCCTTGAGACCTTGACCACAGTCAAGAAGTCTCTAACCTCCCTTTTGAGGGGAACTACAGTTACTCTGATTCCATTCCCGTAAGGATATGTAGGCACAAGATGCGATGTCTTGCCGAGTAAACTTAGAATTAACCCCTAGGTCTTTTTTAATTTTCAATCCTTTGTATATACCCTAAAGCAAAATAATTAATGAAATAAAAAAAAATAAACAAAAGGTTCCCGTAGAGTACTACGGAAGTTTAGGGTGCTAATACCTTCCCTAATCTTAACCAACCCCCGAACCTTAGATGTCTCCCCTTTAGGTTTTTCCTTTCTTTAACCTTTCCTTCGGATAAATCAAAGACCGGTTGTAAATGAATTAAGATTCAAGTTAATCAATAGCTTGACATCCAAATTTCACCGCAACAGAAAATGGCGACTTCACTGGGGACTCCTAACTATTGAGGGTTATCCCTATTTTGTTTATTTTTCTTTATATATTTGTTTTATTATATATTTTGCTCACTTGTATGTATATATTGGGGTACCTTACTTGGAGTTACTGTGTTGTGAGATAAGTCCTACACCCGGACTTGAGCGACCTTATGATAGGATGACTGATATATTCGACGAGGCTTATAGGGAGTGAGTCCCGACTAAGCTAAATCGAGAATCACCGCTCAGTTGAGACACTTTCGAAAACGGTTCGGTTGATCGAGTGTAGTCGTGAAAACTTTTACCGTTATCGATTGGAGTCTGTGATACTGGGAACCGTAGTACCTTTACACCATCTTGACCTTATATAGGACGTAGTGCGGGAACTATGTGGGAGTAGTCCTACAATGGTTGCTACGCGATACTACGCTCGAACGAGGTTCTCTTGAGAATATTATCGACCCTTGAGTCAGTCGAGAAGTTGATAATATCCGAAAGATGGGCTGATAACTTTGGGCACTTTTTTTAGAACCCTTGTTCTGCAGGTACAATTAATCTATAGTACACACCACTTTGGGAAGGGTAGACCTTGACTCCATTCATTGTTCCTCTAAAATTAGGACCTTTGTTTGCTTATGTGCGTTTGTGCTTTGCATCCATAAAGCATCATATCATTTCTAGTTTCAAGGAATTCAAAAGTCCTTTGCAAATTCAAGAAGTCCTACATTTTAAAGTCTAACAGTTTTTCTCGCTTTCCTAAAAGGGAATGTTTGCAATCGACCGTTGAAATTCTTGAGACCATTGCATGGCATTAGCATCACATTTTTGCATTGCATTTATCCCCCAGTTTCTCCTTCTTGGTCCTATCGTCTTCTAGTGTACCTTTGAGTCGTCAAGCTGATTCCTCGACACAGATATCAGACCAGAAACGGAACAGGAGTCACTTTGATCCTATTCTCATGACTTACACAAAGCTATATCCCGACTTAGTCCGACAAGGACTGATTACTACAAAGGCTTTACCACCTCCTCTTAATCCTCCGGCTGGACTTAGGGCTGATCTCCATTGTGCTTTTCATGAGGGTGCCTTAGGCCACGACTTGGAGCATTGTTTTGCATTGAAAGCTAGGGTGTGTGAACTGATTAGAACTGGAATACTTGATTTTACAAACAGTCATCCGGATGTTCAGAAAAATCCCTTGCCAACACATCAGAATTGAAGCTTTGTCATTGGGCCTTTTTTTTTCCCCGTTGTTTGCATTTTCCTTATTTTGTTTAAGTTGTTTGCTTTCAATTATGTTTGTACTTTCATTAAGGAAATAAGCATTGCGACTTTTGATTCAATTCATTTCCGTCCATTTATTTGCATCTTTATGCTTTATTTTTCAAATGTTTACTTCTTGTCCAGATTTTGATATGCTAAGATCGGAGGGAGGATGACGAAAATGTTATACCCATAACTGCTGTCAGTATGCTTTCAATTAAACCTTGTTGACGATGTAAGGCATTGTTTCAATTCCCAAACACTGGAGAAATAAGGAAGTTAATCCCTCGTTACCCCCTTCGAGCCTAGAAGTTGGAGTTTCTTTCGTTACAAAAAACCCACAATTTTAACCTTGGGATGGGTAGTTCTCAGTTAACTTGGTTGTGTGTTCATACGATACACCTTTCATTAACAAATTTTCCTTCGCACACGTCAAACAAGTGTCGAAGATGTTTTATAATCAAAAGGTCGATGATGGTTCACCGTAATCATTAAAATCAAACAGTCACTTTCATTCACACAAAAAAAAAATAATATAAAAAAATCAAAAGAAGCTCGCTAAGTCAAAACCTATGAAGGAAACTTAGGCAAAACTGGGGCATCCCGCTGACTGTAAACTCTAAAATAAACAGTTCAGGCAAAATTTAGGGATAATACAAAGAGATTTTTAAATCCTTATCTTGAAAATCCTCAATGTCAAAACAATCAAATGTTATAGGGGAGTAGTGGCTGCCTTTTCATAGGTCCCTTTGACTTCTGAGTCATCATTGCTACGATCAATGAAATCCCTAACTTATGGGAACCTGAATGCATAGTATGAGTTAACTGAGCATATGACTGAAGATCATCACGTAGATTGGGTGGGTACAAATAAATTTTGAGCCTTTATCTTTTGTTTCATAAACCGTGAACCAGGCCACATTACAACCCTCAAAAGCCCTAATTGAAGCAAGGTTATTTTGAAAGTATACTACAGCAAGGTTGCGTAACTTGACTCCAAAAGATCCTTGCGAATCATTTATTTTGGCAATACACTTTTATTTTAAACTTTGAGTGTCTTGAACCGCCTTGTTCTGACTAACGACTCATGTATTTTCCATCTTTCAAAAATAATTTTTCAAAAATCGCATGAACTTTGCATTACCATGTTTGTATGAATATTTTTGTTTGCAAACTGGCTTTCCTCTAAGGAATTTTCAAACAATGAGAAACTTGGTCAAGTGATCTTATCAGGGGCAAGTTCCTTTTACATCCTGTCAAAGAATCAGTTCAAGATTTGTTCAAGGCAATATATTCTCAGATTTGGTTTATCCAGAGATTTGTTCAAGACTCAGACTGGGGCAAGCCCTCCGAGGATACAGCAAAACAGTCGATTCCACGAATCATACAGCTGAAGCAATTATCAATTCATTTGACCTGGGGCAGTTTACTTGCATAATCCCCAAGCAGTTATTCATCATTCCTGCAGTGACTATCAACTTGATACAGTTTAACATAATGACAGTGATCTCCGTGTTGAGGAATCAGTCCTCCAGTTTTGTCATCTCACCGAAAGAGTCGAGCCTTGTCGTCGATGTCTGCATTTGCATTTGATCATATCTCATAGCATAATTCCTATACATGTGCATATCTTGGGTGCTTTATTCCCCATTTACCTCTATATCTTGGGTGCTTTACTCCCCATTTACATTTCTATCTTGGATGCTTTATTCCCCATTTACCTCTCTATCTTGGGTGCTTTACTCCCCATTTACATTTCTAGCTTGGGTTCTTTACTCCCCATTTACATTTCTATCTTGGGTGCTTTACTCCCCATTTACATTTTTATCTTGGGTGCTTTACTCCCCATTTACATTTCTATCTTGGGTGCTTTACTCCCCATTTACATTTCTATCTTGGGTGCTTTACTCCCCATTTACATTTTTATCTTGGGTGCTTTACTCCCCATTTACCTCTCTATCTTGGGTGCTTTACTCCCCATTTACATTTTTATCTTGGGTGCTTTACTCCCCATTTACATTTTTATCTTGGGTGCTTTACTCCCCATTTACATTTCTATCCTGGGTGCTTTACTCCCCATTTACATGTCTATCTTGGGTGCTTTACTCCCCCACTTACCTTCTATCCTTGGGTGTTTTATCCCCCATGTACCTTTATCCCGGGTGTTTTATTTCCCGTTTACCAGATATTCCTGGGTTTACCTAACATCATGGTGTTTTACCCCCATTTGCTTTTTTTTTTTCTCCCTGAGGTCGTGTTTTACTCGCGTCTTACCTTGTGGGCAAAATTTATTTACTTGCCATCATGGGTGTTTTATCCCCATTTGCGTTTTTCTCCTGAGCTCGTGTTTTACCCGCGTCTTATCTTGCGGACAATTTCTAATTTACTTGGCACCTATCAACAATTCTGTGTCGTGTCTACCCGACGTTCTTCCAGATATGACATGTCTTCTTCCCTAGTGCAATTCCTCGATGGGTCGTCCCCTGTGACGTTTGTTTCGTCTGTATCCGTGCATTTGTCATTTTCATCATACGCATCATATCAGATTTATATTATATTTAGCATTATAGTTCGTTTTGTGTTGTCCATATCATTGCATAGCACTGCGTCTAAAGGCAAAATTTTCGGTTATCTGTATTTAAATCCCTCCACCACAATTTCTCGAGTCTCCGTAGCTCGAATCACCCGGTGAAGTTATTTAAATAGGGGCAACTGTAATACCCCAAATTTTGCCCTAAGATTTGTCGTCGAATTTCATTGCATTTAATTAATTACTAACAAATTTGTGTAGTCGTTTGACTTTTTGCAGGTAAATATCATATGGCATGTATTTTTTTTCTAAAAAGTAAAAATGGCACAATTGGCAAGAGGACATGTGTAAGGAGTTGTGAGTGTGAGAGGTTGAGAGTTCGAATCTCACCTTAGTCACTTTTTGTTTTTTATTATTTTTACTCTAAATTTTTCTATCTTTCATTAAAAAATAACAAAAATAGTTTTTTATTATTATTTTCGTATTTTAATTAAATCATTTTTTAAAATATTATTTTTTTCACTTTTTTCTAAATTATTCATAAAAATATCCAAAAAATCATAAAATAAAAAATATTAGAAAAAATTTTGTTCTTTTTATAATATTTTTGATTTTAGGAATCAATAGGATTATTAGTTTTTATTTTAAGTTTATTTTAATTATTTTAAATTATTTAAATTTTATTTTTTCTTAACTAATTATTTAGTTTGGGCTTTAAAATGGGCTTTAGGGACATTATTGACAATTTGGTGTTAACCCTAATTTGTTCCCTATATATACATGTGTTGCCTTGTTGAAAAAGGGGGAGAATGAAAAAAACCTAAGAGGAGTGAGTGTCGTTTACCGTTATTTCTTTTTCTTCATCTATTACTGTTGTTTCTTTTTCTTCATCGTTTACCGTTATTTCTTTTCCTTCATCTATTACTGTTGTTTCTTTTTCTTCATCTTTTACCGTTATTTCTTTTTCTTCATCTATTACCGTTATTTCTTTTTCTTCATCTATTACTGTTACGTTTATATATTTATAATTTTTAAATTGTTAGAGTTTATATATATATAAGATTAATTTTTGATCGAATTATATCGATACGATGTTTGCACATTTGTGTGCATGACGCGTGATATTTGTGTTAGTTCGATCTGGTTGCGATGATCGCATTTTTGTGTGAGCAATAATACTGTTTTTTTTGCTTAATTTCTTTTTCTTTGCGATAAATTTTGTTTCGTCCGATTTAGATCTGGTTGCGATTAGCGCATTTCTGCGTTAGCAACATTGTTGGGTTCTTTGGCACATTTAAAATTCATTATTGCTTTATTATTATTATTATTATTATTATTATTATTATTATTAGTATTATTATTATCATTATTTATTATTATTATCATTATTATTATTATTATTACTATTATTATTATTATTGTTATCATTAATTTATTAAAACTTGTTATAATATAAAAATCTGTTTTTTAAAATAAATAACATTAACATCTTTTCCAAATTAATATGAAAACCTATTATTTTTAAGAAAAACTTTTTTTTAGATAAATTTAAAATAATAACTAAAATCTTTTTTTAAAATAATAACTAGAACCGTTTTTTATAAAATATATAATAATAACATTAAACCTTTTTTTTTAAAAATAAAACCTTTTTGTTAGATAATTAAATTAAGACTATTTTTGAAAAGTTTTTTTTTAATAATATTAAAACCTCTTTTTTAACTTAAATCAAAAGCTTTTTCATATATCACAAATAAACAACAAAGAATATCTATAACTTTCGCACTTCCGTTTCATAACTCGTCTGATTACTGTCTGACTCTGTCTACTAACCTTGTGTATTCAATGTGCAGCTTGTTACGTTGCTATTAGCTATTTTAATGTGTTTTTCAATTCAAGTTGTATTATAATTGTATCTGTTTCTCATTTGTAACTTCGCGAACAAATTATCGCGTTTACCTTTCCGCACTTTAATTTTTGCTGTTTGTATGGTTAAAATTCGCGCATTTGCATCGTTAATTTGTCCCATTGCATTCCTCCGAAGGATTAGGTTTAGCCGTTTGGCCGCCACGCCAATAGTCCTCAAAACTTCAAACCCTTTCAAACCCTAACTTTTCACAAATGTCTCGCCGTGGACAAAATTACAAAACTACCCCTAGCTTTAGGTCAAAGAGTCGCTGCACTCATTTTAGGGTTTCCCGCCGCGGAATCCCTAACCTAACCCTAATGCACTTAACAATTTATAACATAGAGATCGGAGTTTAAGACTCCATGTAAGTGTGTCCTTAAGATGCGTTTATTCCCCTTGAGACCTTGACCACAGTCAAGAAGTCTCTAACCTCCCTTTTGAGGGGAACTACAGTTACTCTGATTCCATTCCCGTAAGGATATGTAGGCACAAGATGCGATGTCTTGTCGAGTAAACTTAGAATTAACCCCTAGGTCTTTTTTAATTTTCAATCCTTTGTATATACCCTAAAGCAAAATAATTAATGAAATAAATAAAAAAAATAAACAAAAGGTTCCCGTAGAGTACTACGGAAGTTTAGGGTGCTAATACCTTCCCTAATCTTAACCAACCCCCGAACCTTAGATCTCTCCCCTTTAGGTTTTTCCTTTCTTTAACCTTTCCTTCGGATAAATCAAAGACCGGTTGTAAATGAATTAAGATTCAAGTTAATCAATAGCTTGACATCCAAATTTCACCGCAACATAAACCACTGCCATCTCCAAAACCCTTATCATGGTATAAGCGTCCTGAGTAAGCATTGTCCTTTTGCTTGGGCTGTCCATCTCCTCAAGCTTCAGAGGCTCTGCTCGAAGAATTGCCAAAGAAGAACCTTCAAAGACCCTCTTGTTGTGCAAGAATGAGGGTAACTCATATCTATTTTTCTCCTCATCCTTGTTGAGGTCCACAATCTCACCCGTCCATTGACACTTGAACCTTGAACTCACAGGCACGAGCGATGTCTGGACGACCGATGGGGTAGACGAGGAGGTCCCCGACCCAGTTTGAGGACGAGGCGCTCCCTGGCTGAGGCGACTCATCTCGATTGTCACGACCCCCCCCCCCTTTAGCTTCCCCTGGGCATTCTTTACCATTCGTTCTTGGGAAGGAGACATTGTAACTACAAAATAACAAGCACATTAATACACAAAGAAAATAAAAACTCAAACAAGCTAAGAGGAAATAAAAGCTACCCAAAAGTTCTAAAGCCCCTGCACGAGTGCTACACTCAAGTAGCTCCTTCTTATTGATATATCGGGCCTCCACCTTGGGCCCCTCATCTTCTTTATAAATAATCTTCCCAGCACGGGTCACACACTGGACAGGTAGAAAGTTGTCCACAAAAGCCACCACCTTGGCATAACTGGCTCGATCATCATCCCCGAGCATGTGAGGAGTGGCGATATAAACGTCAGTTGGCCTGGTAAAAGGAGCCCCACTCCAGTAGAAGGGAAACTTGAACAACCTCCACACAAGTATTTTGCCATGAAATTCTGGTATCAGATATTAGATGTCGAAGGTGATGTTAACGACACAAATATCTGCCTAATCAATAATAAGAACAAAGTTAAACAAATGACAATTGTAAAGAGACACAATAATTGTTAACCCAGTTCGGTGAAAGCACACCTACGTCTGGGGGCTACCGAGCCAGGAAGGAAATCCACTAAGTAGAATTACTTTGAAGATACACAGTAGACTCTCTCTAGTTTACCATCTTCTCACCTAATCTCTACCCTTGAAATTTCTATCTAGGACACACCTAGATAAGAGACACCTCTCACTCCCTCTCAATCACAACAGTGATAATACCAACAAAAGAAATACTTTAGAAGACACTCTTCAAAGACACAACTTGATCTTGCTTAAAAGCTTCAATCAAGTAGAATACACTTTTACTTACAAGCTTTGAGTGAAAAATTTACATTTCAAAACTTATACCAATTCACACACTAAGATAATGAGTGAATGGCTTACAAATTACTAAAACACACGAAGGCTAAACCTTACACAAATGCACACACTTTAATCCTAGCTTCTCTAATTTTAAAGCTAGGGTTTGCACCTCCTTAAATAGCAATACTGAACGGGCTTGGGCTGTGGCAAAAGTAACAACAAATTTGAGAAGAAATCAATCTTCATAATTTGCAACAGCGAAACAGATTTGATTGGATCAATCAAATCTAATCAAATCTTTCTTCCAATCTTCAATAAAATCTTCTGAGAAAAGCTTCATATCAAATCAAATATGATCCACAATATGTGCAACAGAAACACCTTTGTAAAACACCAAAATCCTCGCAGACTTTACACCTGCTCAGTGCAACAAGTTTACACAAAAAGGAATAGACACAAACACATTCATACAAAATGTTTTGTCCATAAGTGTCAGGACATTATGTTTGACATCATGAGATAAGTCCTGCTGTAATATACAAAGCAACCTGCAGAACCTTAAAGACAGGTGTCACAACATCCTGTAGGACATCTTGTGATTACACCTAGTTTTACCAAAATGTCTGCCAATCAAGAACTAACAAACTCCCCCTTTGGAAAATTTTGGCTAAAACATAAAACAGATCACAAGAGAATAAAAACCAGCATAGAGCACAACACAACAGAAAAACTAATCAGTAAAGAGAGTAAATGCAAAACTCCCCCTCAACAGATGCAAACACAAAAAACACAACAGCCCAAGCAACACACAAAGCAACCCATAATCTCAACAGACTTCAGCAATCTGTAATGCACAACAGAATAGCCCAAACACATAGGCATACAAACAACAAAGCTATAACATTCAGCAACCTGTAGAACATAAATTTAGCAACAGCCCTAAACAAAACACTCATCCAACATGATCAACATCCTTACAGCAGCAACAAACACCATCTTAATCATCCAGCAGGATCATCATCCTGACAGCAGCAACAGACACCATCTTCCATCTTCCAACCAGCTACACACCTGCCATACAGACTAGTAGTACACAGTCTTCTCCCCTTTTTTAGCCACAAATTTAAGAATAAAAGCTAAGAGATAACATAGATCATAAAGTCAGTGACAAGCTGTCGCGGTGAAATTTGGATACCAAACTATTGATTAGTTTGAATCTTTAATTCATTTGCAACCGAACTTTGATTTGTCCAAAGGAAGGGATAAAGATTGAAATTCCCACAATGCAATGCAAATGCAAGCTAGAGAGTTATAGGTTCGGGGGTCAGTTAAACTTAGGGAAGGTACTAGCATCCTAAGTTTCTGTAGTACTCTACAGGAACCTCTTGTTTTATGTTTGTTTATTGCTAAGGTTTACTTGCTTAAGGGTTGAAAGACCTAGGGGTTTATTTCTAAGTATACTCGATAAAACATCGCATCTTATGCCTACATATCCTTACGGGAGTGGAATCAGAGTATTTGTAGTTCCCCAAAAGGGTTTGAGGAGTTCTTTGACTGTGGTCAAAGTTCCTACGGGTTTAGGGTAGTTGATTGATTGAGTTTAGGAGAAAGGATGAGTTGTCATTTTAAGGGAGATTTAACCGCCACGAATTGTAGGAAAATAGTCTTTGCATCGTCTTAAGAGAAGGGCTCAAGTACTCGGATATTGATCGACGACGTACGCCTCTATCTCTCTTAAGGCAAAGTTCCTACGAATTGATTGTAGTTGATGTGGGGTGGAGATTCTATCTCGCTTAAGATGATTAACATCTATTTCTCTATTGTGTTTGTATATTGAGTTGTATTGTTTATATCTAAGTTGTAAAAGATAACGGTCCTTCCTATGGGGTAGGATCTATCTTAGAAAGATCAACTTGAATGGGATCAAGGATCGCAGGGGAGAATGATGCAAATGATGTGCACTACACACAAGTGTTGACTCATGTGTAGGTTTTTCCTTTGGACGGAATGCAATGCGATGCGATAAAGATAAATTGCGATGAAGGTAAATTGCGAAAATGTAAAAGCATACACAACGCATGAAAGCGCTAAGGTGTAGGTGAGTGAATTGTGGATGTGTAAGGTGCACGATTGATCGAATGCGATGTAATGATTTATTTTAGTGAATTGATTTTAAGGAAGGGGCCAGATTTACTTTATTAGTTTAGATAAAAGTGGTAAATTAAAAAAGTGACTTGATTATCTTTAGTGAGATTTTCTTTTAAGAAAAGTTATTTCGTAAATAAAAAGAAAAAAAGTTTTCCCTAAATTATGAAATAGATTTATAGTTAAATAAATTATAGATTGTCATGAAGTGAGTTTTTAATAAAATAGTTTTGTTATTATGAAATGGTTTTTTTTATTACAAGGGTTTATTAAATAAAAAAAGACTTTTAATTATCATAAAGAGACTAGAAGTTGATTTTAGATAAAAAAGATTATTATAATTTATTAAAAGGTTATTATAAAAAAAGGTTAAGGAGAAAGAACAAATAAACAAATTATTTATTTAGAAAAAAAGAGATTTATTAAATTATAAAAGGATGATTAAAAAACTGATTTAAAAGGATTAGTTTAAGTTAAAAAGATTAAGGTTTTAAAAAAGTTATTAAACCAGATTATTAATTTTAAAAAAGAATTAATTAGGGTGAGTTAGATTAAAAGGAAAAGGTTTTTTTTTAATTATAAAAAGTGAGATAAATAAAAAAATGAGATTATTAAGAAGAGTTTTAAAATTATAGATTAGATTAAATGAAAAACAAATAAAAGGTTAATTAATTAAGATTAGGTTAATTAGTTGCTAGATTAGTTTAAAAGATTAATTAAGTTGATTAACGACAGATTAGCTGATTAGTGGTGAGATTGGGTGTGGTAGTGTGATAGAGGGCGTACGGTGGAATGCATCGTGTGACGTTTGATCTGGATCCGTTGGGGATCGCGTGGGTGTGTGCGTGAAGTGCATATTAATAATTGTGGGGAGTATACATAGGATTACAAAAAAAGAAGCCAGAAACCCTAGGTTCCCAAATTCTTCCCCTCTCAATTTCTCCTTCCCGATCTGCTTCTCATCTTCGTCGTTTCCTCTTCCATTCTTCTCTCGTTTCTTCTTTCTTTCTTCTTCTCCGCTTTCTTTCGATCGCAAACCTTGACTCCTTCGATCTAAATCCTCAATTCCTTCGAACCTTCTTAGTTTCTTCCACCGTTCTACTTCACTTATTCTCACTTCTCCATTTCTGCAACCATCAAACAACAAAAACGGTTAAAGTGTTAAAACAAAGGAAAGAAAATCTCACTGCGACATATTTTCGCCGGCTTCGGAGGCGTCTCGTGGTGGACGGTGCTTCGCGATGGTTGATGTTGGTGAGGGTGGTTCAACGGCGAAATGAGGTCGGAAATTGGGCTTTCGATGAAGACGAAGCTTCGAGATAAGTTTTCTTCCTTCGAAAATTTCTTTAGGTTTTCGATTTGGGATTTCTTTGTTGTTGGTGAGTTAGGTTTTTTTTGTCGTGAAGTGATTTGTGGGTTCTGGCTGTGTTCTCCATGTCCTTCATTCCGAATTTCCTCCTCCTTTTATAATGTCTCGGAGGAATTTCGATTTGAATGTGATTAATGGTGATTTCCTATTTCATTCCAACATGTCGGAATATGTTTTGAAAAATCTGATTTGCCTTAACTCTCTGAAAATGAACTTCCAGATTTGTGTATTCTTGTTTTGGCAAGTTTGAATTTTAACATGTGCTTCTCTTTTACGCAGAATACTGATGTTGGATGTTATAGTGATATCTCTTTCCATCATCAGCAGCATGCTCATTGCTAGTCACTTCAGTACTATCAGATTTGTCAGCTGCGGCGGGGAAAACAACAGGGTTTAAAATCCAAAGAAGCTGGCCTGTTGGAACCAAGTTTTGTGACAAATCGATTTGAACATGTTCTCGTCCTCTGTGGTGGTAAGGGTCTGCTGTTATGATTATTGAAAGGAACACTCGGGGTTACTTCTGACTTCTCACTTATTGAAGAAGTAACATGCTTAAAGCCTTTACTTGTCTTTGACTTATCACCTTTCCCCTTTGAACCATGATAACTAGTTGCATTGTTTGATGGCCCCGGTTGAGTAAAAACAGGTGGTTTGGGATGAACACTGGTAAAGTCCTCCTTTCTAATTTATTTCACATTGGAAGATTTGATGTTGCAAATGGTCGAGAGGGGTTCAACCATAAAATTTTTAGAGTAGCTTAGTATCCCCATCCCATCTGATAAAGGAAGCTTACTATGAACTAAATCAGAAATGAAAATAACCGCAGCAATACCAGCCCGATAAAACTGATCACTATCAAGAGGCGGTGAGTGTGTAACATGATTTTGAAAATCATCAGCCATAGAAGCATATTTTACAGAGTCCGATTTACTTGATCGGCAAGAAGTAGAGCTAACTTGTTGTACACTGTCAGCACCCTGAACCTTGTGAGAACCTGTTCCACTTTCCCGGTTTCCTTCTACTTGAGATGGAGTATTCGATACTATGTAGGCTGGGTTCGACACAAGTAGACCTTCATTCTTCCTCTGTTGTCTTATTGACACACATGTTTCGTCTTCGTGGCACGTGCATGAATTGGCATCTGGTGCATTACATCTTGTACCGCCAAGGAAGAAGCTCCTAGCAGTGCTAGAAAGTGTATTGCTTGGCTTTGATCGTAACATATTCTGCATCTTTCAGCAAGTTTATGGAAGCATAGAAGGATCGGCCAAAATTGTAAACACAATCACCAACTGTGATGAAGACGGTAAAGACTTTGAAGTTTGCATTACTCAAATTCTTGACTGCTACTGGTTGTGCGCAAACCCTGATACTCAGTATTTGCATTAACAAACTCTTGAAGTTTATGTTTTTATAGGCTGCTTTTGAGCATATGTCTGAGATGCACCAGAACAAATTCATCCAGCTTGTGCAGTTTAATGGTAGTCTGTGCATCAACCGAATCCCCAGTTTTCTTTGTGCTTGGAAAATGCTAAAGAGAGACGAGACGACATCATTGATAAGCTCCAGGTTAAAATCAACATTACTAATATCGTCCAATGTCGTAATCCTTGATAAACTCTGCCATATGCTTATAGTTTTGAAATCTCAGATCATCAATACTCTCAGTTACCGCAATGCTAAACACAAGCAAATCAAGTTTTCCTTCAGATTCTTCACTGCCTGGCCTGTTGTCCATGCTGTTGGGAAAGAGTTGGCTGGTCGTAGAAACTGGTGCAGCAGGAGTACCGTCGCTGGAACTTGATGCGTAACGATGGCGAAGTTTTTCACTGCATTGTATTTGCCGTTGGTATGTCTTAACTTGTGTTGAAAATCATAAATATCTGTCGTGCTTAAATGATGTATTCTCTTGCACCTGTTTGTGGTTTGGCTTACATAATTCATGGTTTTCTAAATAATTTGATCACGTTTTGCCCATTACTTGAATTGAATCAATGACTTACTAAATCCATTCACTTTTCTTATCAGGTTATAAAGGAATCAAAGTGACAAGTTGCAGCTTAGCATTGATGACATGTCTCGGCAGTACCGCGGTTCAACTGAGTTTGGTCCTACTTTATGAATGTGCTGCAATTTCCCTTTAGGCTAGGCTAGGCTTAATTCTTTGAATTGTAAAGAGCACCAAGTCTTTTATTTCTTGTACATGACCATGGTTTTCTTATGACCATCCTTTGCATTGTATTCCTTATAACACTTGAATTTGTTAATGAATTTCTGAGTTTTTTGCATTTGGAGTGTTTTAATTGGAATGAACCTTACGAATATTCAAAGTTAAAACCTCCTGAACCTCAAGAGAAACGCCACCATGACTATATTGACTCGTGGAGTTTGAACATCAAGGCCTGAAATGTTGGTGTTTAATCTTGAGAACATATCCTCAAATGACTTAAACTTGTGCTTAAACTTTATTTATAACAGCATAACATAAATCATTGCTTGTCGTTGGAATCTTCCAAATCCGATATCATGGCGGCTTGAGTTCAAGAACAATAAATCTTATCTCGGACCTTAACCATATGAATCCATAACTTTACTATTAACTTGCATGCCCTGACTTCTAGGAGTTTAAATTTGTAAATCTGTAACCTTTTGCGCTTTAGTCATGATACCTAGTACGTGTGGATCCTAATGAGCTTATGACTCGAGTAACGACCAAAATTCCTCTCATGATTTGAATTTAAATACTGGACCGAATTAAAGATGAATTTGATCATAATAGACAACTCTTGACAACAAAATGGCATAAATCCCAATCTTTGAATAATAGGCCCTTATATGTATCACTTCGTGATTCCCTAAACTTCCAGCAGTAACCTGTCTTTCACAAAACAAAACAAACAAGTTGGTTTAAACGGTTAGCTGTGCATAATGATTGACTTAAATGATATGCAAGAAAAGTGCCCGAGGAGGTGGGATCTTTAAGGTCAAAAATTAGGGTGCGACACAAGCAAGTTAAGGGCATGGAGACCCAAAATATTACAACCCAAAGACACATGAAGTGCAACAAATAAGTTCATTCTGCCTAGGCATACAAAACAAATAACCAAAAAACAACAACTCAATACTAAAGCAGACATCTTAATCTTCATCTTCAGATGCAGAACTAGAAACAACATCTTCAGTATCAGTTGGCACATCATCCTCAGAACCATCAACATCCTAAAACTCTTTCTCACCATCCTCTTCATCATACCCATCATTAGAACCAGGAGATGGATCTATGCGAGAGAGAGGGGTGGAAACACCATGCACATTATGACCCCTATAGTGAATCTTAGTGACAAGTTCCCTAATCAATCTATCAACATAAGCAGTACCTTCCTTGTTTTTCGTTATAGTAATATTGTCAGTAGATGTTCCAGGAGATTTACCTTTGGAAGGTTGTTGGGACTCTTTTGCATGAGGTGGTGTATTCTTGGAGGCTTCACTTATATAACCAGGAACCATCGAGACAGGGGTCATGTCAAGAACATCTTCGAAGGATATGTTCATGGGGTGAGCATCAGTTTGGGAAGTTTTTGAGGAAGCAACATCACGTTTGGGAGACATCTTGGTATTTCTGAGAGAAGAAAAGTTTAGAGGAAGATGGAGATAGGTTGCAATGTAGAGAATACGCAGAGAGTGGGAGATAATCTGACAAGTAGTGAAGGTGTGAGAGTTGAAGGGGCAGTTGAAGGGAAAAGTTTGAGTGGGATAACATATT
Source organism: Lathyrus sativus (assembly GCA_963859935.3). Classification (NCBI taxonomy): domain Eukaryota; kingdom Viridiplantae; phylum Streptophyta; class Magnoliopsida; order Fabales; family Fabaceae; genus Lathyrus; species Lathyrus sativus. Next base: position 69,245,974 of record OZ012735.1, read on the forward strand.
TGAATAGTCAAGGGTGTGCTAAGTATTAAAGAGGGATGTTGGAACATCTCTACCTTATGAGACAAACATCTTTTAAGCACAAGAATCCCTCTTAGCAGTAATTGATATAAATCCTCATAAATACAAATCCCTAATTTTCCTCTCAAAATTTGCATCTAAGGCTTTGGTAAAAATATCATCCAATTGATTTTCTGTAGTAACATGCTCAAGAGTAACAATTTTACTCTCAACAAACTCCTTAATAAAATGATGTCTAATATCAATATACTTAGTTCTGCTATGTTGAATAGGGTTCTTGGAGATATTTATAGCACTCAGATTATCACAGTACAATGTCATGACATCTTATGTGACATTATACTCTATAAGCATCTGCTTCATCCACACAAGTTGAGAGCAAATACTCCCAACAACTATGTATTCTGCTTCTACAGTAGACAAGGATACACAGTTTTGTTTCTTGCTAAACCACGAGATGAGGTTGTTTCCAAAAAAAAAGCAGCCTCCAGATGTGCTCTTCCTGTCATCAACACTTCCAGGCCAATCAACATCACAATATCCAGTTAGCACATACCAAGATCCATGACTATACAACATCCCATATTCACTTTTCCCATTGATATACTTCAAAATTCTCTTGACTTGATTAATGTGACTAATCTTGGGTTTATCTTGATATCTGGGACAGACTCCCACAACAAAAGCAATGTCAGGTCTGCTTGCTGTAAGATATAACAAGCTCCCTATCATGCTTCTATACAGACTTTGATCCACATCAACTCCTTTTTCATCCTTTGATAATTTTAGATGGGTAGGAGCAGGAGTTCTTTTGTGGCTGGCATTTTCCATTCCGAACTTCTTAAAAATATTCTTGGCATACTTACTCTGAGATAGGAATATGGATTCTTCCATCTGTTTGACTTGTAGTCCAAGAAAGTAAGTTAATTCCCCAACAAGGCTCATTTCAAATTCAGATTGCATTTGTTGTACAAAATGTTGAACCATCTTATCTGACATCCCACCAAAGACAATGTCATTAACATAGATTTGAGCAATCATGAGTTTTCCCTCTTCTTCCTTGATAAACAAGGTCTTATCTATACCACCTTTTCTATATCCATTATCAACAAGAAACTCTATTAGTCTTTTATACCATGCTCTAGGAGCTTGCTTCAGGCCATACAGAGCTTTCTTCAACTTAAAAACATGGTTAGGAAAGGTTGGATTAATAAACCCTTTGGGTCGTTCCACGTAAACTTCTTCATTTAGGTAACCATTCAAAAGGGCACTTTTGATATCCATTTGAAGCAGTTTGATTTTCAGAATGCAGGCAACTCCCAAAAGGAGTCTGATGGATTCAAGTCTAGCTACAGGAGCAAAAGTTTCATCAAAACCAATCGCTTCAATCTGTGTGTATCCTTGAGCAACCAACCTGGCTCTGTTCCTAGTGACCACTCCTTTTTCATCAGATTTATTCTTGTAAACCCATTTTGTTCCAGTCACATTTGTTCCTTCAGGTCTTGGCAAAGGTCCCAAACTTCATTCCTCTTAAATTCACCCAACTCCTCTTGCATGGCGTTTATCCATAATTCATCAGTTAAAGCCTCCTTGATGTTTTTAGGTTCAATCTTGGACACAAAGCAAAAGCTTGAGACAATTTCTCTTGATCTAGTGGTTACCCCTTTATTTGGATCACCTACGATGAGATCCATAGGATGGTCTTTCTGGACTCTGGTGGATGGTCCTTTGTTAACAGGTTCAGATTCAGTGATGGTAGGGTTAGAATCATTGTTTCTATCTTCATACTCGGCTGAGATATCAAAGGATATTCTAACATCTTCTGGGACATCAGTCTCTTTATGCACATCATCTATAACAACATTGATAGATTCCATCATGGTCTTAGTTTTGGAGTTGAACACTCTATAGGCTCTGCTGTTGATGGAGTAGCCCAAGAATATACCTTCATCACTCTTAGGATACATCTTTCTTCTATAATCACGATCTGAAAGTATGTAGCACTTGCTCCCAAACACGTGGAAGTATTTGACAGTAGGCTTTCTTCCTTTCCAAATTTCATAAAGAGTGGTCATTGTTCTTGTTCTTAAGGTAACCCTGTTATGAACATAGCAAGCAGTGTTCATGGCTTCAGCCCAGAAATGGTATGGCAATTTCTTAGCATGGATCATTGCTCTGGCAGATTCTTGGATAGTTCTATTCTTCCTTTCTACGACTCCATTTTGTTAAGGAGTAATAGGAGAAGAATTCCTGGCTAATTCCTTCAGAAGAACACAATTCAGCAAACTTTTGATTTTCAAATTCCTTCCCATGATCACTCCTGATTCTAATAACTTTGCTTTCTTTTCTCTTTGAATTTTCTGATACAAGTCTTGAAACACATCAAACACCTCATATTTTTCTCTTACAAAATTCACCCCAGGTGTATCTAGAAAAGTCATCCACTACAACATAAGCATACTTCTTTCCACCAAGACTTTCCACCTGCATAGGTCCAATTAAGTCCATGTGAAGAAGTTCCAATACTTTAGAGGTAGTGAGATGTTGGATCTTCTGGTGTGACATCCTTGTCTGTTTTCCTATTTGACATTCACCATATATTTTCCCTTCTTCAATCTTTAGCTTAGGAATTTGTCTGACAACTTCCATAGATATGATTTTCTTCATTCCTTTCAGATGCAGATGACCAAGTTTCTGGTACCATAGTTTCACTTCATCTTCTTTGGCAAGAGCACATTTGGAGTACTAAGAGGCCCATATATAGCAGTTGTCCTTGGATCTGACTCCCTTCATGATTATATCTTCCTTTTCATTAGTCACCAAGCATTCAAGTTTAGTGAAGTTAACATTGAAACCTTGATCACACAGTTGACTAATGTTGATCAAGTTAGCAGTTAATCCTTTGACAAGCAGAACATTGTCAAGATCAGGTGTTCCTGAGCAGTTTAGTTTTCCAACTCCCTTAATTTCACTTTTGGCTCCATCTCCAAAGGTCACATAGCTGGTTGAGTAAGGTTTGATGTCAACTAGAATATTTCTGATCCCTGTCATTTGTCTCGAGCACCCACTATCAAAGTACCATTCTTCCTTAGTATAGACTTTCAGGGACATATGAGCTATGAAGCAAGCAGTAGCATTTTTAAGAACCCATTGCTTTGCAGCAAATTCTTTTTGAACCCATAGTTTTCTAGAGGACTGAATGTTGTGATCAAGTCTAGCTTGAGGTATAGAATTTGGATATCCATGCAGTCTGAAACAAAAAGGCTTTATATAACCAAAGCGACCATAATGATGGTATCTCCATCTCTGGAATCTTCTTGGTTGGCTGGGTTGTTTTCTGTCGTGATGTTAAGACATTTGATGGAACATCTTCTGCTTGGATCCAGAAGGCTTGTGCTGAGGAGTGGGATTATTGTTTGTGTGAGCTTTCTTCTCTTTATTAAATCCTAACCCTGTTGTTTCTCCCATCCTTCTTCCATATTGGAGAATCTCTTCCAAGGTTTTGGTACCACTGTTCATCATTCTAACAGACTTTCCCATTTGATCAAGTTGGGAAGTCAGTTGATCAATATCCTCATTTAACTTAGTGATAGTTTTAAACTGTTCAGTAACTTCATCATTCAAGTCCTTGATAACTTTAAGGTGTTCCTTCTTTCCAGTCTTCAGTTTGATGATGAGTTTTTTTTCGTTTTTCACCTTGTTGGAATACCTCTTCACTTCTCAGGCACAACTCTTTGTAGGAAGCTGCAAGTTCTTCAAAAGTTAATTCATCTTCACTGAAGTCTTCATCAGAGTAGTATCTTCCAGTTAAAGCAGTTACATGTTTGGCTGACTCTTCTTCAACATCACTTTCAGAATCTTCATCAGTCCAAGAAACAACTAGACCCTTCTTTTGTTTCTTGAGATAGGTTGGGCATTCAGATCTGATGTGACCAAAACCTTCACACCCATGGCACTGTATCCCTTTGCTATTTGTAGGTTTTTCTTCAGTTTTGATTCTTCTTCCTGCATTATTGGACCTATTGATGTCCTGTGAGATGTTCTTGATATTAGGTCTTGTCTTCACATCCATTATTTTTATGACCTTGTTGAATTATCTTCCAAGAAGTGATATGGAATTGGATAAGCTTTCATTTGTATCTTCATCTGATTCATCCTCTCTACTTTAAGCATTTGACACAAAGGCTATGTTTTTCTTCTTGTCAGCTTTGTCACTTATTCCTACTTCAAAGGTTAAAAGAGACCCAATGAGTTCATCAACTCTCATCTTGCAGATGTCTTGTGCTTCCTCTATAGCAGTTACTTTCATGTCAAATCTCTTGGGAAGAGACCTGAGAATTTTTCTTACCAGCTTTTCTTCTGTCATCTTTTCTCCTAGGGAACTTGAAGCATTAGCTATTTCAAGAATATTCATATGAAAGTCATGTATGCTTTCATCATCTTTCATCCTCAGGTTTTCAAACTTAGTAGTCAGCAGTTGAAGTCTAGACATCTTTACCTTGGATGTGCCTTCATGAGTAGTTCTCAGTATCTCCGAGGCTTCTTTAGCTACTCCATAGTTATTAACCAATCTGAATATGTTCCTATCAATTCCATTGAAAAAGGCATTCAAAGCTTTGGAGTTTCCCAGAGCTAATTCATCTTCTTCCTTTGTCCATTCTTCCTCAGGTTTCAAGTCAGATGTAGCCTTTCCATCTTTGTCAATAATCACATGATGATCCCATCCCTTTATGATAGCTTTCCATGCCTTACTGTCCAGAGATTTCAAGAAAGCAACCATACGTGGTTTCTAATAGTCATAATTATTCCCATCAAGAACAGGTGGTCTGTTCACAAACCCTCCTTCTTTGTCAATGGTACCAGAAAGTATCGTCCCTAGATCTCACCAAGAACCAGAGCAGGATGTTTGCTCTGATACCAATTGAAATTCTAGTATCAGATATTAGATGTCGAAGGTGATGTTTATGACACAAATATCTGTCTAATCAATAATAAGAACAAAGATAAACAAATGACAATTGTAAAGAGACACATCAATTGTTAACCCAGTTCAGTGAAAGCACACCTATGTCTGGGGGCTACCAAGCCAGGAAGGAAATCCACTAAGTAGAATTAGTTTGAAGATACACACTAGACTCTTTCTAGTTTACCATCTTCTCGCCTAATCTCTACCCTTGCAATTTCTATCTAGGACACACCTAAATAAGAGACACCTGTCACTCCCCCTCAATCACAACAATGATAATACCAACAAAAGAAAGACTTTAGAAGACACTCTTAAAAGACACAACTTGGTCTTTCTTAAAAGCTTCAATCAAGTACAATACACTCTTGCTTACAAGCTATGAGTGAACAATTTACAATTCAAAACTTAGACCAATTCACACATTAAGATAATGGGTGAATGGCTCACAAATTACTAAAACACACAAAGGCTAAACCTTACATAAATGCACACACTTTAATCCTAGCTTCTCTGATTTTAAAGCTAGGGTTTGCACCTCCTTAAATAGCAATACTGAACGGGCTTGGGCTGTGGCAAAAGTAACAACAAATTTGAGAAGAAATCAATCTTCATAATTTGCAACAATGGAACAAATTTGATTTGATCAATCAGATCCAATTAAATATTTCTTCCAATCTTCAATAAAATCTTCTGAGAAAAGCTTCATATCAAATAAAATATGATCCACAATATGTGCGTCATAAACGCCTTTGTAAAACACCAAAATCCTCGCAGATTTTACACCTGCTCAGTGCAACAAGTTTACACAAAAAGGAATAGACACACAAACACATTCATACAGAATGTTTTGTCCATAAGTTTCAGGACATTATGTTTGACATCATGAGATAAGTCCTGCTGCAACATACAAAGCAACCTGCAGAACCTTAAAGACAGATGTCACGACATCCTGTAGGACATCTTGTGATTACACCTAGTTTTACCAAAATGTCTGCCAATCAAGAACTAACATGCCATTCTCGTTGATTAAGACTTCTCGCCCTCGTCCATCGAGACCTCCCAGACAAACATGGAGTTGGTGGCCCTCTCCGACACAGACTCATTGATATAAAACCTTTCCTTTAAAGTCCTAATAGACTCAGAAAAGGTTTTGAATAGCTTCCTCCCCTGCTTCAGAGAGACCCAACCGAACTTCCTCCCCGAAACTTGTTGCCGCAGGTGGAAGACAGTAAATAAAAGGGGAAGGGTAGTCCCAATCTCCAAGTATTCACACACCAGCTCGAATGCCCATATAAAGGCAATCGAGTTCGGATGCAGCTGCGAAGACGCCAGATCTAGGTGTATGAAGATTTCCCTCTGAAAATCCGAAAAGGGAAGCCTTAGCCTTATCTCCTTGAAGACATACTCATACATAGGAAACTTCTCCCCGTATGATGAGCAGATGCGGTCGTTATTGCTGGGGAAATGGACCTTCCAATCTCCCCCAGCCCCCAACGACGTGAAGGCATCCTTGGTATAAGAAGCAAAGAAAGAGGCATGTTCCCCAGGCTCTGCTACAGACCATTCCTCCGCGGTTGTCCTCGAAATAGGTACTTCGCCAACGTCTCGAGGCGTGGAAGTATTATCAGTATTAGTATTGTAAAACCATTTTTCTACCCCAAAGTTATTAAGGCAAAATAACACAAGAATCAGAGTGAATAACTAAATCTCATCAAAAAGCCACATAAAGAGCGTACATTTCTCAAAGTCATCAATATAGGATCCATACTCCGTAACTACGGGGTTTCCCAAAAAATACATCTAAACATCATAAATAGCAGAACTCAAAACATAAATCAAAGTTTTCCTCAAAAAGGGAATTTAATCAAAATAACTTCAACAATATAAAAATCAACTCAAGGAACCCAACCCGATGTTACATATCAGAGCAAGACCCTCTAAGCTGACCAAAAGACTAAAACACTCAAAAACTTCATAAATGACTCCTCGGCGGCGTCCACGGCTAAACTGGATCATCTGCACGTTACCCACGTGGAGGTAACATTCAAACAAGCAGGGTGAGTAAAACAGTTCATAATAATCAATGTATAACAATTAATGCATAAACGGCATCATAATTATATTCAACATATTCATATTTTTCAAATATGCCTCAAAGGCCACAAAGTCATAATTCATACAAAAGACTCATAGATGCAATGCGACACAACTCAATGCATGTGGTACCAATCATCACATCATGATGGACACTGGGCCATCAACCCTCCATAGATCCCCATCAATAGGATCGATTCTACATTGAGAACTGGAGCACATCAAAAAACTTCACATCCATACAATGGGATTGAAGCCAAAGTAATCGAGGTCCTGAACCGAAGTCCGGATGCACATGAATGCATGATGCACACTTCACAATAATCCTCATAATAACAACATATGGTGCATCATCATTCATCATATTCATCATCATCATATAAATCACATAAACCTTCATAACATCATGTTATCATGTAATTCACCCAAAAATCATGGTAATATCATCATATTAATTCAACCAACACATCATGGAACCATCATAACATCATGCACATATTACCCAAAACCCATTGTCATACTCATGGTAATCTACCCCAAAAATCCCAGAATCACACATCACGACATCGCTGCAAAACGATCAAATTACGCGAACTCTGCTACGTTCGCTGGCTCGCTTACTAGGCGAGTTAGTAGCGAATGCTCGCTAGGTGAGTCTCATGGTGAATGCTCGCTAGCATGCTTGCTAGGCGAACAACGCGATGACAGCAAAACCTGCTTCGACCAGAACTGATTTCTACCCAAAAACTCATACGAATTATTTACCCAATGCCCCCAAAGTATCCCTAAACCATCCCTAAGGTTATACGACAATAACAGTACAAACTCTATGGTTCATTAGGCCAATCCGACAAAATTTGCAATGCCTAAATCACTATTTTCCTGCAATTGCTCTGAGTGCATCAGAGTTGCTCACATTCAGATATTCTAATAAGGGCAAACATATCACACTCCAAGGTTTTGGCCACAAAGGCTTAAGGTTTCCTTCCTCATATTAATATTCAGTGATTCATACCATAAACCACAATCTCAGAGTTCTATAATCGATTCCCTTAGTTTTCCCAATTCAACTCAGAATCCCTCAAATCCTAAATCCACCATAAACACATTTAAAGGCATACATGGAAAATCATGAACAGAAATACTCCTCATACCTTAGTCGATTCGCAGCTTTCATGATTTCTCTTTGGGACCTTCTGCCTCCAACCTTTCCTTCAGAGCTCTGGCCACCAAACTTTCACGTTAAACACAAATGAATTCCAATTTCCTCTCAGAACTCTATTTTGTCTAACTTAGTCTTGGGCCTCACACATTGGGCTTTTCCCTCGTTACCTATACTAACTCCCTCAAATGCCCAATTTACCCTTAATCCACTTATATTAAATTTAATTAATAATAATATTAATAAATTAATATTATATGCTATTAATCAAATAAATACCCGAAAATGCACATTTTTCAATATTCACAAAACCACCGGAAATTCACCAAAACATGAATATTCTCAATTAAATAATTAATTAAAATATTCCGATTAAATTTGGGGTGTTACAACTCTCCCCCACTTAAAAGAATTTTCGTCCTAGAAAATTTTCTGCAGAAAACAGAGTCGGATACGACTCCTCCATCTGATCTTCACGTTCCCAAGTCCAATTTTCTCCAGCTGGTCCTCCCCACAATACCTTCACAAAGGCAATTTCTTTACCTCGTAGCTGCTTCACTTCTTGCTTGTCAATCCGAACAGGCAACATCTCAACAGTCAAATCATCTCACACTTGTACATCATCCATCTGAATCACATGCGACGGATCTGGAATGTACTTCCTCAACTGAGATACATGAAACACATCATGCAAATTTGCAAGCGACAGTGGTAAAGTAATCCTATAGGCTACTTCTCCCACCTTCTGCGAAATCTGATACGGACCAACAAAACATGATGTGAGCTTTCGAGACTTCAAAGCTCGACCAACACCAGTTACCGGCGTAACTCTCAAAAACACGTGATCTCCCTCTTGGAATTAAAGTTCCTTCCTCCTCTTATCATGGTAACTCTTTTGACGACTCTGCGACGCTTTCATCTTTTCACGGATCATCTTGATCTTTTCAGTCGTCTCTTGCATAATTTCAGGTCCGAGCACAACACTCTCGCCTGATTCATACCAACACAACGAAATCCTACACCTCCTACCATACAAAGCCTCATACGGTGCCATCCCGATACTGGAATGATAGCTATTATTGTAGGTAAACTCGACCAACGACAAATAACTATCCCACGATCCACCTTGATCCAAAACACATGCTCTCAACAAATCCTCTAAAGACTGGATAGTTCTCTCTGTCTGTCCATCCGTCTGCGAATGATAGGCAGAACTCAACCTCAACTTAGTACCCAACGCTGTTTGCAAATTCTACCAAAACCTCGATGTAAATATTGGATCTCTATCAGACACAATACTCGACGAAACACCATGCAACCTCACAATCTGCTCAATATATAATTCAGCAAGCTTCTGCAACGAATAATTGATCCTCATCGATACAAAATGAGCCGATTTAGTCAATCTATCAACAATTACCCAAATCGAATCATATCCCTTCAAAGTCTTCGGCAAACTTGTCACAAAATCCATATAAATGCTATCCCATTTCCATTCTTGAATACTCAACGGTTGCATCAGACCCGACAGTCTCTGATGTTCAATCTTCGACTTCTGACAAGTCAAACAAGCATAAACAAATTCTGCAATTTCCTTCATCATACTAGGCCACCAAAACAACTTCCTCAAATCATGATACATCTTTGTGGCACCAGAATGAATACTCATCCCGCTTCTATGACCTTCTTCAAGAACACTCTTCTTGATTTCTGGCACATCGGGAACACATACTCTATCTCTGAACCTCATCACACCATTCTCATCAATCCGAAAATCACCTCCGTTACCTTGATTAATTAACATGGGACGATCCACCAAACTCAAATCAGATTTCTGACCTTCTCTGATCTCTTGGAGAATGCCATTAGTCAGTTTCAACATACCCAATTTCACACTACTAGGAGTCTCTTCACAAACCAAACTCATATCTCTAAATTTCTCAATTAGTTCCAACTCTTGAACCATAAGCATCGACATATGCAAGGACTTCCTACTCAATACATCAGCTACAACATTAGCCTTACCTGGATGGTAACTCAATTCAAAATCATAATCCTTCAGAAGTTCAAGCCATCTTCTCTGCCTAATGTTCAACTCTTTCTGATCAAATAAATACTTCAGACTCTTGTGATCACTGAACACTTCGAATCTGGACCCAAATAGATAATGTCTCAAAATCTTCAACACAAACACCACAGCGGCCAACTCTAAATCATGCGTAGGATAATTTCTTTCACGAACCTTCAGTTGTCTGGAAGCATAAGCAACAACCTGACCGTTCTGCATCAATACACCTCCAAGACCCATCTTCGATGCATCACAATACACCACAAAAGACTCACTCGGATTCGGAAAAATCAACACTAGAGCAGTTGTCAACTTCTTCTTGAGTTCTACAAAACTCTTCTCACAAGCAACATCCCACACATAAGCTTGACTCTTTCGAGTCAACTGAGTCAATGGCAATGCCACCTTAGAAAAACCTTCAATGAACCTGCGGTAATAGCCCGCCAACCTAAGAAAACTTTGAATCTCAGTAGCATACTTTGGAGCCTCCCACTGCAACACAACATCAATCTTTGACGAATCAACATCGATCCCTCCACTAGAAATCACATGGCCAAGAAAGCTCACTTCCTTCAACCAGAACTCACACTTAGACAACTTGGCATAAAGCTTATTGTCCTTCAAAACCTGCAATACAACTCTTAGATGTTGCGCATGCTCTTCCTCAGGTTTAGAATATATCAAAATATCATCAATAAACACCACCACAAACTGATCCAAATAAGGATGGAAAATCCTATTCATATACTCCATGAATACACCAGGTGCATTCGAAACTCCAAACGGCATCACAGTATACTCATAGTGTCCATATCTCGTCCTGAAAGCTGTTTTTGGAATATCATCAGGCTTAACACGAATCTGATGATAACCAGACCTCAAATCGATCTTGCTAAACACACAAGCACCCACCAATTGGTCCATCAAATCATCAATCCTCGGAAGTGGATACTTATTCTTAATCGTCACTTTATTCAACTGCCGATAATCCACACGCAATCTCATACTACCATCTTTCTTCTTCACCAACAACACAGGAGCACCCCACAGAGAAACACTAGGTCGAATAAACTTCTTCTCAAGAAAATCTTCCAACTGTTTCTTCAATTCTCCTAACTCAGATGTAGACATCCGATAAGGAGCCATTGATACAGGACTAGTGCCTGGTATCACCTCAATAGTAAACTCTACCTCACACTCAGGAGGTAAGTCACTCATGTCGTCTAGAAACACCTCTGGAAATTCCCGAACAACTGGTAGCCCCACGCCCACTGCTTCACATCAAAGGATAACATCAATTTGATTCAGAGGTAGACAGACCAAGTCCATCACAAAGTTCCTATCATAAATAGTCAAAGGGCAGCTCAAACAGACTAAAGCAGTATTTACAGAACCATTAGTCGGGGTATCAATAACCATACTCCCACTCATAGCAGACAAATTTAAATCCAACCTCTTAGCATATTTAAGAGAAATAAATGAATGATTAGCACCAATATCAACTATAGAAATCAATTCAACATCATTAATAAAACAAGTAACTCGAATCAAGTTATCTGTCTTGGTCTCTTCTGCACCGCTCAAAGCAAACACTCTGCCACTTGTCTGAGCAACAGTAGCAGTCTTCTTCGGCTGCTGACAATGGGTACTGATATTCCCCTTCTCTCCACATTTGAAGCAAGTCGGAGATTCGTCTTTGCAATCACTAGCCTTATGACCCCTCTTGCCACAATGATGACACCTCAGCGCTTTACAATTCTCAGCACGGTGGCCTTGCTTGCCACACTTATAACACTTACCTGGAGCATTAGTGTTGTGGTGAGAATCGTGATACCAAGCTATTGATTAACTTGAATCTTTAATTCTTAAATTCACAACCGGACTTTAATTTATCCAAAGGAAAAGTCTAAAGAAAGAAAGAACCTTTTGCGCGATGTAACAACAACGCTGAGAGATTCGGGGATCGGGGGTTGATTATGCCTAGGGTAGGTATTTCACATCCTAAACATCTATAGTACTCTTCAGGAACCTTTTGTTTGTTTGTATGATAAGTTTGATAAATGTTTGATATGGATTGGAATTGGGTAAAAAGGTGTAGGTTAAGACCTGAAGGTAGTTTCTAGGTTTTCTCGCAAAGACATCGCGTCCTCTGCCTACGTATCCTAACTAGGATAGAATCAGAGCAAAGGTAGTTCACCTCACTAGGGTTGAAGAACAATTGATTATGATCAAAGTTCAAAGGGGAACAAACATATCCATGCTTGTGTAGAGTTTAAGAAAACTCTCTAGATCTACATTGAACACTCAAGAAAGGGGAGTAAGTAATCATCTCCATGATTCTTACATAGAGTTAACAAACTCTATCTTAAGGTCTAATTGAAGGAGAACTCCTAACAAAGGGTAGGCTCTTTAGACTTAAGCAAAGTCTAATTGATAGGTTCTAACTTAACTAAGGGCAGGGATGACTTAACAAAGTCAAGGGAGGATAATGAGCTATCTATGACCTAAAGGTCAATAGAGAGACTTTCCTTTGGAAGGATTGAGAGAGGAGGCAACTTGGATGAGAACTAAAGAGTTTCATCACTTGGGGGAAAATAAACTTAACAAAGCATAAACATTCAAACATGATGAATATAAGAGACATGGTTACAACCAAGAATAAACGAGCATATTACAATAAGCAAGTACTTCAAATAAGATGAATGGTTACAACCAAAGCGAGGTATAAGGATATCACAATATCAATGATTTCTAACAAGATAGATGGTCACAACCAAAAACATGCAAGCATATTACAATAGGCAAGGATTACAATCAAGATAGATGGTCACAACCAAAAACATGGTATAAGGATATCACAGTATCATGAAGGGGTTCTTACAAGACATAAACACAAAGGGTGAAAACCAAAGACATATCTTGACAAAGATAAAGGTAACAATCAATCAAACAAGTTATAACTTGATAAACAGTTCAAAATTTCATGGGGATTTCAAAATGGAAACCAAATGAAACAAACATGATACTTACAAGAAAAAGTAATTACAATCACATACACAAAGGAATTAACAAACACCAAGCTCACATTAAGTGCAAAATTAAATTCAAAAGAATCAACAATTTTGAAATGTAAAGGAGGGTAAAAACCCTAACAATGAAACATGACAATTTTCAATGCAAAGTGTTTTCCAAAATGAAAATTCTAGGATATTAAAATATCAAGTGAAACTATGCAAAAAAAAAAAACAAGACCAATGCAAAAAGAATCATTCACAAATGATGAAAAATGGTGAAGTTATGTTATTTGGAAATTTTAATGACAATTAAATAAAACCAAAGATTTTTAGTAATTAAAAAAAGAGGGAGGGCGCTTGGTAGGTGTTGAACCCACCACCTCATGATCACCAGCCCAAAATCTGGCCAACTCAACTAGGAGCGCGTGCGTGATAATGAAAGGAAGCAAAGAGTAAAATATGAAAACATAGCAAATATGAAAAATAAGCAAAAGGGTTGATCTCCACACGGATCAAACCCAGGACATGGCAATGGCAAGGCGTTTGAAAGCTAAGGCATAACCACTGGGGTGGCGATACATCCAAGTATTATGCCACCCCAAATAATACATAAACTTGAAAAAGCTAGCATTTCTGGGCAAGGCAAGATGAGCAAGAAAACAAGGCATAGCATGAAAACGGTAACATCACAACTCACTCAAAACTCAACCATTTTTGACAAAATTTAGGTCTAACTTGTGTGAAATTTAATAAGGAATTTAATGGTAATATTAGTTTTCCAAGATAGTGTGCACAAATTAAAATTCAGAGGCAACTGCAAGGTGAAGCTTGGATGTTCATTTTGAAAACTACAGCTCAAAACAGAAAGGATTATGACCAAGTGAAGGTATGCACAAGTTTCAAATATATTATTCATGGATTCTACATGCAAAGATCACACAAAAACAATCCCAATCAAAAACTGGTATGTTGGTTTCAAGGATGAAACAAAAAGCTTGAAATGCCATCTTGGAAAATAAGAACAAATTATGATGCAACATGCATATTCAACTCAATCAAAACTTATTAAATGATTCTTACATGTCAAAACATGAATAAAACACGAATTGCAAGAAAACTCACTTATGAAGATAACATCACATGAGGTGAAAACAGAACTGGCAACAAGCTTGCTTGTCAAAACAGCATACACACATATATGGTTTTTCAAATTAAGATAACTTGACCTTGAGCAAAATATCCTAACAAGCTAATCATGGTAAAATGGTTTTGCACAACAAACATATCAACATAAACAAACAGCCAGTCTTGGTTATTATAAAACCAAGTCTCACACATCAATCAATACATGCCTTGCAATGAAAGTTACAACATCATGGTAATGAATACAAACAAGTTCTAACAGAAAAACCTATTTCTAGCAGCCACAAATGCAAGCATGTTACAATAGCATCAAACACCATATTCTGTTTACAAACAAATCAAGACAGCAAGATTGGCAAAGGTTGAAAACAAAGCATGGCAGCAAACTTGACAAAGTTGGAAACAAGGCAGTTATGACAGCAACATAGGATCCTAACATGACAATGCTAGTACAATCACCAATTAGCCCTAATGTACCTAATGCACATGACAATTAGCAAGCTTATGACAAAGGCTTAACTTAACAATAGTACCATGACCGTTTGGTTCACAACAGAATAAACATGCCATATTGATGCAAGTACTCAAATTATTGACCAATGATGCTTACAAGCAAAATCAAGACAAAATGTAAACATGATTCATAGAATAAACAGAACATACATGAATACTTATCATAATTGGCAATGCAAATAAGATATGGATAGATCATGATCACAAACACAACCCTACTATAATGCCTAAGGATGATAGCAATTTGATGCAAGTATGAACAATGCCAACTATCTAGCAAACATGATTCAAAGAGTATCATATTTTCATGTTAAAAAACATAAACCAACATACAACAATGGACAATGGCAGGCAACAACTTCAATGCAAATAAGATATGATCATGTCAGAATAGTTCTACCACAATGCCTCAAAATGCCAGTCCTTGATGACAATGTCAACTATCCAACAAAAACAAAGTTCAATGATACCATAATCTCATGTTGACAAACATAAATCAATCACCAAGCCATAGTTCAAGTTATCACAGGTATTCACTTAGCATAACAATGGTAAGCAATAAACTATAGTGCAAAATAACTCATGACAGCCACAAACATATGACAGCAAAATAAGGTATTGGTCATCAACATCACATGAGTCATCCCAATGACCTTTACCAAGTCCAACAGAACTGGATAGCTTACAAGAAATCTCAAAACATGTTATAGACCAAGATTGAGCATAAAGAAGATCCAAAAATATGCTAGAATTAGAAATGACCTATGAGTTGGAAAAATGCCTATGAGTTGAAAAATGGTAAGAACAGGATGGTAGCAAAGCAAAACATGATATAGTTCTAACTAACAACAAGTCAACATCTCATGAATCAACCATATAAGTGACTTATACTTAAAATGCTAGCAAACAGATCAAGATATAAAGAAAGCTGCTACAACAGAACCAAATTACCATCCTTCACAAACAGAACCAGAACCAAACAACATCAAGCTTCAAAAACAGTTGTAAACAGTTTCTCATATGTTCATTCGTGACACAAAGTAGCACTTTAAGAAAAAATCCAAGCATAAACACAACAACAAACCATATTGTAATGATGATCATAAGAGTAATACACATTAATGAGTAAAACAAGAAATCTTGGCAGATTCAAACATGAACTGCACTTATATTGAAAACACATTGTAACAACTAATGCATTTTAATCATGTTCATGACAGTTTTAAAAGGGATAGTAACTACCAATATCTTGTAGACTTCCAAGCAAGCTAATATAGAAGGGAAAACCTTGAAGCCTCCAAATAAGATCCAATCCAATGCCTTGGTGAAAATGCGGCCTTTCTTGCACTTGAAGTAAACAAGTGAGTCTTGGACCAGAACTTGAAATAAGTGATGATGATGGTATTTTAGGTTATGGACAGTTGGTACATCATAAACCTAAGGTGTTTGGAGGTTTACAATGATCAAAACAGGCCTGAGCAGTGATTTGGCAAATTTTGTATGTGAAGTCAAACTTTGCTTGGTTGAAAGTTGACTTTTGGGAAAAAGAGGTTTTTGGCTGGTTTAAAAGCTTGAACACCTCCCACACATCATTTATGGATTGTGTGGATGGTTTGTGATGATTTTGAGTGAGTGAAAATGGTTTTGGAAGGCTTTGTGTTCAAGGCAGATTTTGAGGTATTTTGGGATGGTTTTTCTTCACTTGTAAGAAAATGCAAGGTAGTATGAGAGCAATGGTTTTATCTTGGGTTTTAGAGTGCTCTGGTGTAACTTTCAACATAGAGGAAACCTCTATTTATAGGCAAGGAAAGGCTTGGGGCAGATTGGTACTTTGGCACTTTTGGAGGGAGTTTTGAAAAAGCAATCTTCTTTAAGATTTGTTGCAGCTGCAAGTCCAAGCTCTTGGCTCTAGTTTATGCATAAATCAAGTGGAATGAATGACAAAGAAGTGACTGAAGTATGGCTAGGGAGTAGGAGAACTGCAGCTGCAAGACTTCTTCCATAAAGTTTCTCTTTCCTCATTTCTTTCATTAAAATAATGCAACTTGCCTATCACTTGCCAAATCCATCAAACCCTTTAGTTTTATGCATATTAACTCATCATGCTCTCTAAATAACAGATAGAAACATGATCCAAAGGCTGAGAATAGCTCAAGTGATCAAAAGGTGAGTTTGTGAAAAAGGTAAAATGTTGGACTCAAGTGTTGAAACCTCAACTTGTTGGATTCATAACTCTCAACTCATAAGGGCTATGGAGGAGTTCTAGTATATTTTGGAAATCCCTCATGAATCTCTACAACTTTCATGTTTTCATTATCTTCAAATTCCCAATGGAACTAGGTCAAAAAACCTCTCAAAGTTGCTAAAAACATGCCTAAAAAGGCCAATAACTTAGAATTTTTCTAAGTTATTTTTCCCTCTTGTAATGACTTTGGCCATAACTCCAAATCTATGCATTTTCTGCTCATGGACCACTGTGGGACTTTTGTAGGACTTTTCAAGAGCTTTCCAATGAGCTTTTAACCAACTCAATTGGATATGTGGTTAGGGAGTTATGGTCTTGCCCCTTTCAAAACCCTAATTTCCCAATTTTTCGATTACTCCTCAATCCTTGATCCAATGGTCATGAAGCTTCATGGATAGGTGTAATATGTTACTAGGAACATTTTTTCTTCATACTTTGAGGTCAAATTCCTTATGATTGAAGAGTTGACGTTTCGGTCAACCGAACGATCGATCGATGACTACCGAGTCAACTGTTGATGTTTCGGGTCTTTTGAGGCCTTGAAACTTCTTGAGTAGACTTCACTAAGCCATATGAACTTTATGGACCATGATCCCACCATTGTAACACCTTTTAAATCAAAAGACAAATTATAGTTGACTTTTCCTAATCGAAAACCCTAATCGGGTATCTTAAACTGCACTGTTCTTGATCCTTGGGTGACAATCTCAAATTGGATTCATACTTGATCCAATGGAGTATATTTGATGATGTGGGGACTTATTTCATGGATAACCAATCCAATACATTGACTGATTAACCATCGAAACTTTGATTCTCGGTTGTACGGGACCCTAATTCACCTGTATCTTAACAAAGACAAACTTGAAATCCTAAAATGATGATGAAGATATAAGGGGTCAAAATTTGGGGTGCAACAGTTGCCCCTATTTAAATATTTTCACTAGATGGCAATGAGAGATGATAATCCTCATAGAATCGTAGTGAAAGGTATTTAAATATAGAAAACCAGAAATTTTGTCCCTTAGATCCGATGGTATGCAAAAGGAAAAATACGAATATGCCATGAATCTAAATGATGCATTATGATGCTTGAATGCAAGACAGATGCAGACACACGAGCGAAGATAAAAAGAACGGCAATACAACGAGTAACTACTCACGGGGGGACTCAACACGCTGGGGAAAGATCCAAGGCAAAGTAAGCAAAATAGTTCAATCATGACTAAAGATGTTGTTCAAGGGAAATCTTTCACGCAGGGGACGCAAATTCCACCGGGGAAGACAAATCTTCACTGGGGAAAAGGGAACACACACTCCGCTGGGGAAGAAGGCAATTCTCCACCGGGGAAACGAAAGAAAAGAGACGCAACCCTCACTGGTGATAACCAAATGAGGAATTTTCCTATAACGAAGAGTTCGAACAGGATCTTCAGGAAAAGACCAGAAACAAGACCAGACGCGCTGGGGATGCTAGTATCCACTAGATCTCCGAGACTCGAACGGGGAAAGCAACAACTTGCTGGGATCATTGGTGACGACCATAACAATCAATTGGTTTCAAATGGTCCTAGTTTCCAATAGACTCACTGGGGATGATGGTGACGACCAAACCAAAGTTACAAATAATTGGGAATTCCGAATAGCATTGATAAAATACATGACTTCGGCTGGGGAAGTTGGTAACAACCAACTCACGGTACTAATAGCGATTAGTTTTCAAGCAATGCCAGTAACCATTGGACTTAGAGGGGACTGGTGATGACCAAATCGGGGTATACCAATAACAATTGGGTCAAGATAATGCTAGCAATTACTAGACTTAACTGGGGAGATTGGTAACGACCGAGTCAAAGGAGACCAATAACTATTGGATTTGGGTAATACCATTAATTACTGGATTTTCAAAGGGTTTGGTAACAACCAGATCAAAGTGACGATAACAATCGGATTTAAGTGATGCCAATAACTATTGGACTTAGGCAAACTGGCGACAACCGAATCACAGGCATACCAATAACAACCGGTTCTGACAATGCTAGTAACCACTAGATTTTTTTTAAATGATGCTAGTGACTACTAGACTTAGAAAAATTGGTAATAACCGAATCAAAAGGTACCAATAACAATTGGATTTAAAGGTACTACTATTAACTACTAGATTCAGAAAGATTGGTAAATACCAAATCAAGGAGGTTTCAATAACGACTGGTTCCAGGCGATGCCAATAATTATTGGACTTTTGGGAAACTTGGTAACAACTATCTCAAATACCAATGACCATCGGTTTTAAAAGGCAATACTAGTAACCTCTAGATTTGACAAAGATTGGTAATAACCGAATCGAAAAGACTCCAATGACGATTGGTTGGATTTTTATAACAGAGTCAGTGACTACTGGGTTTGGAAGATTGTTGGTGACGACCAAATCGAGTTACCAAATAACAATTGGTTTTAAACAATGCTAGTGACTACCAGACTTTCAAAGATTATCGGTGACAAACAATTCAGAGATAAACATTAGTAACAACCGTCCATCACAATTAGCTTCCCAGAGAAGAAATAGCAATCCCAGGATTACTAGTAACATTGGGGTATCAACCTCAAAGTAAAATCTGTGGCAACAGATCAAAGAGAGAGGTAATGACCAAAGGATCTCAAAGACAACAGCCAAACAAACAGAACCCAAAACCACATGCAAACAAATGCGCATGCTGATATGATGTTGTATGTAAAATGCAGACCGACCCACAAGGGAGAAAAGAATAGCAAAACGAGGAAAACAAAGAGGGATCCCATCACGCTGAAT
Source organism: Lathyrus sativus (assembly GCA_963859935.3). NCBI lineage: Eukaryota > Viridiplantae > Streptophyta > Magnoliopsida > Fabales > Fabaceae > Lathyrus > Lathyrus sativus. The sequence goes on from OZ012735.1 coordinate 69,266,006, forward strand.
CTCAATTGCTTCAAGTTAAATGACGCTTTCTTTTGGTGATGACCAACTCTTCAAACAGGAAGTATAGATATATCCCTCAAAACCTTAGGAACAAAAGTCAAATATCCTCAAAGCATTAGGATACATCAAGGGTTTCATGAAAATGCAACAATCGAGTCTCTGGAAATTCCTGAACTCGGAATCCAAAGTATACATCTCCAAAGGTATAAAACCTGAGCTTGGGATAGAAACAAACACTTCCACAGGTGAACAACCTGATCTTGGAAACAAACATATCCAAAGGTACGAAACCTGAGCTTGGGAGCAAACATATCCAAAGGTACGAAACCTGAGCTTGGAAACAAACATATCCAAAGGTACGAAACCTGAGCTTGGGAACAAACATAGCGTGACTTCACTTGGAATGATACACAACCAAATTGTCAGTACTTGTTATCCATGGATTTTCCCAATGCCAATTACCAACTGGCCTTTCTCGAAATATGATTGGTCACCACCAAATTAACTATACCAGTATCCACTGGATTTTTCAAACAATGCTGGTCACAACCGTGCCTCAACGTTCCTAAGATAAGCTTCTTGAATGAGACTGCCACTTATCTGAAAAGATAACGATGATAAGCTTCTCATGGGAGACTGCCACTTATCTAGGGATACAGATAAACTGATAAGCTTCTCTAGAGAGACTGCCACTTATCTAGAAAACGTACTGGAAACAAGCTTCTCGAGGGAGATGACCACTTGTTGCTGGATATAATGAAATAGGATAAGCTTCTCAGGCGAGACTGCCACTTATTGTTGAAGATGAATAAGCTTCTCTACGAAGATTGCCACTTATTGTTGAAGATGAATGAGCTTCTCTACAGAGACTGACACTTATTTGCAGATGAATAAGCTTCTCTACAGAGATTGCCACTTTTCGTTGAAGATGAATAAGCTTCTCTACAGAGATTGCCACTTATGGATAAGCTTCTCTACAGAGACTGCCACTTATTGTTAAAGATGAATAAGCTTCTCGCCAGAGATTGCCACTTATGGATAAGCTTCTCTATAGAGACTGTCACTTATCATTGTAAGGCAGCGCAAAATGTTCTTCTTGATAGATAGTGCAAAATAAATGCACGTCCAGGTAGGTTCGGCGACCGACAGGGACCGAAGTTCAATCTATAACCAAGCTAGAAAGAAACTGTCAAACAAGACTCCAAACATTGAGAAATGAACTCGAATGGGGACACATCTTATCCAATCATGGAAAAAGATAACTGAAGCAACCATCATCCACGAGGATTAAACTCTATGGGGAATTGAGAAAGGATGAACATTTTATGCTTAAGGGCTGACAACTCTATTGGAGAGAGACAACAAACCCAGTCACTTGGTGAAAAAGACCAAAGTGAAATAGGAACGGGTACTAACCAAAGATAGCAAAAATGCACGGATGTTATGCATATGTTTTATGCCATGCTTATGTTTATGCTGACAAAACAGACAAAACAAAACAGGAGATGAAATAAACATCTCGACAAGGATACCCAGCCAACTTCACCAAAATTGGACATCAACGGGGGGTGATCATGAAGATCAACAGTTCCACTTCAAAGTTACAACCTTATCTGGGAGAGCGTAATCTACTTAGGACACAACATCATGACTTCACTCGGATTGCCATCATGAGCTTGAATTCTTTGTTGAAGGAAAAAATCACCAAGGGAAGTTCCAAGATCAACCGAAGTAACAACTTAATCGAAGCTAACAAAAGGGTATCATGAGAACAAAACACTTCTGCCCCATGATGGTATGACAATTCTCTTCAAGTGAGCAACGACTCTTGCGCCAAACAGTCTTCAAACTTTTCTTCCCCGGATTACATGGTCAGTGGGAAGAAACCTTCAAGAGAAATTTATAAAAGAATCAGCATAATGATGCTTCAATGTCTTCAAACTCTTATAGAGAGAGATTTATAAATCTCGACGTGATTGCCCTAGTTTAACGGTGCTTGCACAATAAAGTCTCGGACTGTAGAAGTAACGACTGGGGAACAAACTTGCCCCTGCTAGCTGTTAACTGCAACAGAGTTGCCCCAGACTGAACTGTTCTTTGAGAGATTCAACTAATCTTCACCTGGTCGGCTGAACGTTGTGACAAATGATTAACAAATCCTTCAACTTTGTTGCCCCAGGCTAAGCTTCCTTTATCAAATCAAACTCCCTAGCTAGCAGCTTTTGTTGGGATTCCTCTGACATTGGATCGTCTTGCACGCAATGTTGTTCATTAAAAATTGGCAATTTTCAATGTAAAATTCATGCAATCTTTTGAAAACATTTTTGATGAAACACACACGGCGGAGTGATCAAAGTGAAAGTGATCCAATCATTTTACAAATGATGGATAAAGTGGTTAACACACACAAACATTAAATATCATCAGGAGTCAGGTTATCCAACCTTGCTGTAATATGCTTTCAAAACAACCTTACCTCAATTAGGTCTTTTAAGGGTTGTAACGTGGTCTGGTTCACGGTTCATGAAACAAAGGATAAAGGCTCAAAGTTATTTGTCCCACCCATTCTCCATGAAGAACTCTAATCCTACGCTCAGTTAACTTAAACTATACATTCAGGTTCTTACAGGCTTAAGAATTGGACTGATGATAGTTGGTGATGGCTTACAAACCTGGGATAGTCACGACTCCCTTATAGTATTTGATAGCTTTTTGCTATTTGAGGATTTTTAAAAGTGATAACTCTTACAGAATTCCTCTTTTTTGTTATCCCTAACTTTTGTCTAAACTGTTTTGTTCGAATATACAGACAATGAGATGCCCCATTTTTGCCTAAGTCTCCTTCATAGGTTTTGACTTAGCGGGCTTTTCAATTTTCTTTTTTTTCTTCTTCTCTTTTTTTTAGAAAAGAGGTTACTACCTAGTTTAATGGCTACGGTGAACCATCATTGTCTTTTAAACTTTGACACTTGGTTGTTGTGTGTGAAGAAAAAACCTGAGTGCACCACCTTTATATGAAAAGTGTCTCGTATGCACATATCTTCAAGTTAACCGAGAGCTACTCGCCCCAGGTTTGAAATTTAAGGTTTCTGTTTTTGTAAAGAAAGAAAAACTCTTCTAGGCTCAAAGGGGTTAAAGAGGGATTATCTTCCTTATTATTCCAGTGTTTAGGGATTGAAACAATGCCTTACATCATCGGCAAAGTTAAATTGAAAGCATATCAACAACAGTTATGGATATAGTTTTCATCATCCTCCCCAATCTTTGCTTAAAAAACAGTTTAGTAAAGAAAAGAAATTTTTTCATTTTTCGTTTTCTTATAACAATGAACGGAAAGAGAAAGAGTGAAACGAGTGGACTTAATTAAAAGATGCACAAACATTTCATTAATCTTGCCGATTCAAAATGAACAACAGCTTACAAGCAATTCAAATGCAAAGAAAATACAACACAATGTTGAATCAGTCTACAGCTGCCAGTCTTAGGGAATTAAAATTGTTTAACAAAACAAAGAAAAAGCACTATCCTCTGATATCATGAGTCTAGGGTCTTCTTTTTTAGTCCACCATATGCAAGGAAGGGATTGCTTCTTGGTCAAGCAAAAGGTTGACTTGTACTTGAGGTTTGCATAACTTGAAAGATATGACCCCTGCTTCGATCATCTCTTGTACCTTGCCCTTGAGGATGTAGCATTCCTCAATATCATGACCAGGCGCTCCATGGTGGAAGGCACAGAAAGCATCGGTCGTGAAATAACTCCAGTGGGGTTGAGGGATAATAGGCGGAATCTCCTTCTGGACTAAACCATTTTGCAAGAGTATAGGGAACAACCAGGCATAAGGTATAGGAATACCCCGGTATCCACCAGTTTTCTCATATGGCTGATTGGTAGACGAAGATGAGCCTTCTTGTCGTTGGGATAAGATCAAATCTTTGACAAAGTTTGTCAAACTCTTTTTGGCACGCTTCACCTTTGCTAGCTCGTCACTGAGCTTCTGATTCTCCTGCTCTTGGGTATCCATCATATCCCTAACAGCAGCGGCGAATGCCTTTGCGTTATTCTTTAAACGAGAAACTTCGTCTCGGAGTGCTTGAATTTCTTGCTCAAGACGGTCCATTTTTTTGAGTACTAGCCCTTGTATTATAATCTCCCCCTCTTTCTTCTGATATCAACAGAACATAGAATGAACCAGAGGACCAACGCAACGAAGTATGATATGCAAAATGCTGATGCAAGTGCAAAAAATGCAACTGGTTTTACAAAACTAAGAAGATTGATTAGGTCAAACACTCATTTCATTAATCGTTGGGAAAAGTTAAAACTTTTAAAATACTAGAAAACGACCGAGCTTTACAAAACCAATTGCGACATGATATGCTTATGGTGATATAGTGGGATAATGCACACATAACACAAAGGCAATTATTCACAAATACATGCACACACAACGACCTCCTAGGCTCAAGATTAAAGAAAGGAGTCAAAGGTCTACCCATCCCTAAGGATTTGTACTATGAGCTATTTGTACCTGCCAAATGGGTTCCAACAAAGTTCCCAAAGTCATAGTAAATCCTTCGGATATTGCCAACTAATGCGACTACTCACTGTCGCACCCTAATTTTTGACCTTAAGATCCCACCTCCTTGTGCATTTTTTTCTTGCATATCATTTTAGTCAATCATTTCGTTTTAGCTAACCATTTTAACCTTTTTGTTTGTTTGGCTCTAAGAACCCAGGATTACTGTGGAAGGTCTGGAAAGCTACGAAGATTTTGCATAGTTATTCAAGTACTAGTTACATTTCTCGACGGCTTCACAATGGGATTATCACTTAAGTTTAAAGGAAAGGTTTTGGACCTTCTTGATGGTGGCTTGCATTTATTAAGTTACAAGTGACCCAAATGAACATTTCATTTGATCATAAATGAAAAAACTTACATTTGTAGGAAATGCAAGTTGCAATTGGTTCCAAGTAATTAAAAGAATTAGAGGGGCATTTGGTCCAAAGTTCAAAAGTTGGTGAATTATTTGCAAGCCAAGGTAGAGTTCAAGACCAAGTTTTATATTACAATGAATCACGTGAAGACTTCACGGTTTCCATTGTGAAGGAGAGCATGATGTGATTACAAAAGTGTTTTGAATACAGCCTGGATTATTGGAAACGCAGAGTGAGACACAAATTCCAGAAAGTAATTTCACTACTCCAAAATAGGAAAATCATTGTCGGCATGTTGGCACCAATCCCTTGACATTCCTATTGTACAACAAGTTTGACTAATCTATCTGAAAGTTAGTACCAAATTAAAGGATTTCATACATACAAGCAACCTTAGTTCTACGACGGTGAAACCATGCGACAATGGAAGGCGTGTTTTCTTTACACATTTTTACATTCATTGAAGACTTTAAAAATACAAGAGGGTGTAGGTAACTTTTGTTGCATTGTTGACAATTCTGGTACGACATCCTTTACCGCCCATCTCATCTTCATAAATGAATTTTACACGCTGCCTCCAAGCATTAAACAAGATGATTGTGCCTCCACATCACACATCACGCCATCAGCAGCCTGCCCAAGACAAAATCGGACACATTTATCAATATACAACATGTTTCCAAAAAACGGCATGGTTACATACAAATTACTATCATCTGTTATAAATTCCATGACAAACATTGAAACACGGCAAACAGTGGTCCATACGCTATTGGTTCCCAATTCTTTCATCTTGTACAAACACTGCTATCCCTACATTTTAAACCAACGTAAATCATCAAACAAATTCATAGTACAAAGGAATCAACCTTCTATTACCTTCTTTGATGAAATTGATGGATTGAACAAATTCACAATAAGGTTCAGCGTTAATTTCTAAAAGAAAACAAACACAAGAACTCAGGATATAGAGAATGAGAGTAAAGGTAACCGAGTACCTCACCACCGTTTCTACCAGTACTTATGCTGAATTCAGAGAACAGCTTCATGACCAACACTTCATCATGCCAATCACCATCAAAAGCAAGTAACCACGGTTTTTGGCGAACTCCGCAATGGTGATATGGTTAACCTGTTAACACAAATCAGAACAAGCAATAAGATCATCATTTTCAGTTCTGAAAACCTCCCAAATAATGTTGCGGTAAATAAAGTTCCAAAGGTTTAATCTCTTTCCTTTAGAGCACCTTTTATGTACGATTTCTGGGATGATGGCTCTTGTTTTCAATTAGTTTTATCAGTGCTTTGGTGAATTGGATATCAGAACATGCTATATAGGGTGGTGTATGGTTTTCTTTGGTAATACCACAATTTCGTTATACTTAAGACATCCGGGAACATATCTGCAGTTATACAGCATTGCAGTTTGGTATGAACTCTAAAATAAAGAACATCATTTTAAATGAGGAAAAGACCGTGAAGCTCTTACCAAGAAACCATGCTCTGTAACTTTCCCTGCAAGATAAACCAGCATAGCTTTAACCAATTGTGTTTTGTTGAAGCGTCCAAATTCAGGAAAAGTACGAAACGCAAGCAAGTGTGCCGTTACCAGTTCACCTTTTGTTGACTTCCGGCACCGTCTCACACGCACTTGACAACAGCAGCTGCAAGTCCACCTTCGAAGGGACCGCATCCATCAGAACCGACCATGACAAGCTGCTCCAGTTAGTCAACATCATGTGTTTGGTGTGATCACAGCACCAACTGTCAAAGTTGTCCCCTGCACATATTCAGTAGCTGTCAGACAAGTAATGATATCTGCTTCAAGGCATTTGAACTGGGCATTGTAATTCATAAACAGAGGATGAGTTGTCACTTATGCATTCAGAGTTTGAGAGCATATCACGCTGAAGTCAAGAGTAATTAATACAACCAACAAATTTCTAACAGGTTTAGACATAACAAAACCAAAATGGAAACAAACAAACCGACAGTCATAAGCGTAAATTGTCAAGATTATATTTCCAAGACAACATCAAAACATAATCATACGAAAATGGAATGTCCTTTAACAAGTTCACAAACATGTTCAGGCGGATTTGGAAAGCACATTCATTGCCAATTAACACCTGAAAGGATTTTGTACAACTATAAGAAGAGGGTTTGAGATGCGGAATGGGGACAAGGGAAAACGATATCAACAAAATCACAGAAATCCACACAACAGTTCACAGACAAACCCCAAAAATCCCAATTTGTAAATCAAAAAATTAGGACTTATCTTCTTAACATCATCAAACTCCATCGCAGCCATTTACGTGAATCTGACATCCTCAATCACCCCCTTTCAAGCCGTCACGAAACCCCTGCAAGAACCACGCAATCTTGAGTTTATTTTACTAACATTATATTCTTTAAGTTGTTTTTGTTTATGTTGACGCATGAATTGAAGGTGGAAAGGGGAGAATTCACAACAAACACACGAACAGTCACGAAGCAAATCCACAAATCGAAACCCTATAAATCGAAGAGAAGAGGAACTTGCCTTTTCGGAGATCCCGCCGGAAATCACCCTTTCCGTCCACAACCGTCCTCGAAAACCCTCTCCGGATTTTCCATCACCGTCGAAGTCAGCGGAAGGAAGCTCTTCTTTTCTAACCGTGATATTTTTTGTTCTGCTAACATTTATGTTGTTTGTGTTTGTTTATTTTGTGTAGAAGAGGAGTTGAAGCTGATAACGGGAGAAAGAGGCAAGGAAGAAATAGATATAGATGAGAAAAGAGGAGATGACGCAAGTGAACGAGAAGAAACGACAGAAAGAAGGAGAAATCGCGGAGAAGAAGACGAAGAAATGGAAGATGAGGAAGAGGAACGGAGGCGATCGAGAGAGAGGGGAGGAATTTGGAAAGCTAGGGTTTTCTGAGTTACTTTTTTGTAATTTTTTATATTATGTTCTGTACGCATGCACCCACGGTAGTTACCGTGCACCATCACATACACCACCGTCCACTCGCCACTTGATCGAATCACACGGCCTGTACCGCACGCCCATGATAAACCTCACAACCTGCATCACGCCGGATCCATCCGCCCCCCCTTAATTAACCGTTAATACTTTAATCTGCTAATTAAATCACTAATTAACCCGTTAAACCTCTAATTAATTCCCTAATCAACTCTTGATTCGCCATTTAACTTTTTTAAAACTTAATATTAATTAAATTAATTAACAATTAGTAGCCTTTATAATTAGTTTTTTTTTAAATAAAAAACAATTAATAACCCTTTTTTTTTTAAATAACCTTTCAACTTTACTAGTTTATTTTTATCATTTTATTCAATAACCATTTTTAATAACTAAAAAACCTTAATAATAAAACCTTTCTTTTATATAATAAATAACATTCTTTTTATTTATAATATAAAACCTTTTCCAACTTAATTAATTTTCATTTAATAATAATAAATATACGTACTTATTTATTAGTAAATAATTTTTCTTTAAATCTAAATCTTTTTATAATTCACTTTAATTTCGCTAGACTAAAAACAACCAATAATTTCCCGTAAAATTAAGCTCACTTAAAATAAAATCCTATTTAAAATTAATATACACCTAAGGACCTTTTTGCCAATAAAATTAAATCAACTTCGCCTAAAAACAATCTTACATCGTAAAACTTAATTCAATTGTGCGCGCTTCCGCATTCACTTTTCATTCACAAGTCACATACCTTAGCGCTTTCATGCGTTTGTGTATGGATTTATTTACATGCCTTTATTTTCCGCAACTTTTATTTACCGCAATTCATTTTTATCTTATCGTATTGCATCACGTCCAAATGAAGAACTTGCACGTAACGTAAAAACTTGCGCATATGCATCCTATTTGCATCATTTCCCCATGATCCTTGATCCCATTCAAGCCGATCTCTTAAGGTTAGATCCTACCCCATAGGATGGACCTTTATTTTTACAACATAGATAAAACAAAATAACTCATACAATTATTCAAACATTAGAGAAAAGATGTTAATCATCTTAAGCGAGATAGAATCTCCACCCCACAAGAATACAATCTCTTACACTTGTGGCGGTTAAATCTCCCTTAAAATGACAACCCATCTTCTCTCCTAAACTCAATCAACCAACTACCCTAATCCCGTAGGAACTTTGACCACAGTCAAAGAACTCCTCAAACCCTTTAGGGGAACTACAAATACTCTAATTCCACTTCCGTAAGGATATGTAGGCATAAGATGCGATATTTTATCGAGTATACTTAGAAATAAACCCCTAGGTCTTTCAACCATTAAGCAGATAACCTAGCAAATAAACAAACATAAAAAAAGTGGTTCCTGTAGAGTACTACAGAAACTTAGGATGCTAGCACCTTCCCTAAGTTTAACCAACCCCCGAACCTATAACTCTCTAGCTTGTATTTGCATTGCATTGTGGGAATTTCGATCTTTATCCCTTCCTTTGGACAAATCAAAGTTCGGTTGCAAATGAATAAGATTCAAGCTCATCAATAGCTTGGTATCCAAATTTCACCGCGACACTCACGTGAGTCAACAATATTCTCAAGATAAACTTGTTTGAGTGTAGCACCGCGTGACAACTATTGAGGGACTACTCCCTAACAGTTTCCGCGCTACGTCCTAAAAAGGCTAAGTGGGGTAAAAGTGTTACTAAAAGTCCCCAGCTTCACAAAATCATATTGAAATAATTAGTGAATACATGACTACTCATGCATTACTAATCATCTCAAAGAGTCTCCACTGAGTGTGATTACATCATATGTCAAACATATTGGGACTACTCTCAATAGCCAAACTATTGATCATACCACAATCCTATCTCATGTGTCACTCAAATCCAGGTTAGGATTTATCTCACCACTCAAGGCACCCAATATCCAACATACAAACAAATATATTGACAAATATACATGTTAAGCAAATATTTACAAATATAGCATACAATCAAACAAAATAGGCTAAACCCTCAAGTTTAAGTCCCCAGTGAAGTCGCCATTTCTGTTGCGGTGAGAATCGTGATACCAAACTATTGATTAACTTGAATCTTTAATTCTTAAATTCACAACCGAACTTTAATTTATTCAAAGGAAAGGTCTAAAGAAAGAAATAACCTTTTGCGCAATGTAACAACAAAGCTGAGAGATTCGGGGATCGGGGGTTGGTTATGCCTAGGGTAGGTATTTCACATCTTAAACATCTGTAGTACTCTACATGAACCTTTTGTTTGTTTGTATGCTAAGTTTGCTATGGATTGGGATTGGATAAAAGGTCAAGGTATAAGGATATCACAATATCAATGATTTCTAACAAGATAGATGGTCACAACCAAAAACATGCAAGCATATTACAATAGGCAAGGATTACAATCAAGATAGATGGTCACAACCAAAAACATGGTATAAGGATATCACAATATCATGAAGGGGTTATTACAAGACATAAACACAAAGGGTGAAAACCAAAGACATATCTTGACAAAGATAAAGGTAACAACCAATCAAACAAGTTATAACTTGATAAACAGTTCAAAATTTCATGGGGATTTCAAAATGGAAACCAAATGAAACAAACATGATACTTACAAGAAAAAGTAATTACAATCACATACACAAAGGAATTAACAAACACCAAGCTCACATTAAGTGCAAAATTAAATTCAAAAGAATCAACAATTTTGAAATGTAAAGGAGGGTAAAAACCCTAACAATGAAACATGACAATTTTCAATGCAAAGTGTTTTCCAAAATGAAAATTCTAGGATATTAAAATACCAAGTGAAACTATGCAAAAAAAACAAGACCAATGCAAAAAGAATCATTCACAAATGATGAAAAATGGTGAAGTTATGTTATTTGGAAATTTTAATGACAATTAAATAAAACCAAAGATTTTTAGTAATTAAAAAAAGAGGGAGGGCGCTTGGTGGGTTTTGAACCCACCACCTCATGATCACCAGCCCAAAATCTGGCCAACTCAACTAGGAGCGCGCGCGTGATAATGGAAGGAAGCAAAGAGTAAAATATGAAAACATAACAAATATGAAAAATAAGCAAAAGGGTTGATCTCCACACGGATCAAACCCAGGACATGGCAATGGCAAGGCGTTTGAAAGTTAAGGCATAACCACTGGGGTGGTGATACATCCAAGTATTATGCCACCCCAAATAATACATAAACTTGAAAAAGCTAGCATTTCTGGGCAAGGCAAGATGAGCAAGAAAACAAGGCATAACATGAAAACGGTAACATCACAACTCACTCAAAACTCAACCATTTTTTGACAAAAATTAGGTCTAACTTGTGTGAAATTTAATAAGGAATTTAATGGTAATATTAGTTTTCCAAGATAGTGTGCACAAATTAAAATTCAAAGGCAACTGCAAGGTGAAGCTTGGATGTGCATTTTGAAAACTACAGCTCAAAATAGAAAGGATTATGACCAAGTGAAGGTATGCACAAGTTTCAAATATATTATTCATGGATTCTACATGCAAAGATCACACAAAAACAATCCCAATCAAAAACTGGTATGTTGGTTGCAAGGATGGAACAAAAAGCTTGAAATGCCATCTTGGAAAATAAGAACAAATTATGATGCAGCAGGCATATTCAACTCAATCAACACTTATTAAATGATTCTTACATGTCAAAACATGAATAAAACATCAATTGCAAGAAAACTCACTTATGAAGATAACAACACATGAGGTGAAAACAGAACTGGCAGCAAGCTTGCTTGCCAAAACAGCATACACAAAATATGGTTTTTCAAATTACGACAACTTAACCTTGAGCAAAATATCCTAACAAGCTAATCATGGTAAAATGGTTTTGCACAGCAAACATATCAACAGAAACAAATATCCAGTCTTGGTTATTACAAAACCAAGTCTCACACATCAATCAATACATGCCTTGCAATGAAAGTTACAACGTCATGGTAATGAATACAAACAAGTTCTAACAGAAAAACCTATTTCTAGCAGCCACAAATGCAAGCATGTTACAATAGCATCAAACATATTCTGTTTACAAACAAATCAAGACAGCAAGATTGACAAAGGTTGAAAACAAAGCATGGCAGCAAACTTGACAAAGTTGGAAACAAGGCAGTTATGACAACAACATAGGATCCTAACATGACAATACTAGTACAATCACCAATTAGCCCTAATATACCTAATGCACATGACAATTAGCAAGCTTATGACAAAGGCTTAACTTAACAATAGTACCATGACAGTTTGGTTCACAACAGAATAAACATGCCATATTGATGCAAGTACTCAAATTATTGACCAATGATGCTTACAAGCAAAATCAAGACAGAATGTAAACATGATTCATAGAACAAACAGAACATACATGAATACTTATCATAATTGGCAATGCAAATAAGATATGGATAGATCATGATTACAAACACAACCCTACTATAATGCTTAAGGATGATAGCAATTTGATGCAAGTATGAACAATGCTAACTATCTAGCAAACATGATTCAAAGAGTATCATATTTTCATGTTAACAAACATAAACCAACATACAACAATGGACAATGGCAGGCAACAACTTCAATGCAAATAAGATATGATCATGTTAGAACAGTTCTACCACAATGCCTCAAAATGACAGTCCTTGATGACAATGTCAACTATCCAACAAAAACAAAGTTCAATGATACCATAATCTCATGTTGACAAACATAAACCAATCACCAAGCCATAGTTCAATTTATCACAGGTATTCACTTAGCATAACAATGGTAAGCAATAAACTATAGTGCAAAATAACTCATGACAGCCACAAACATATGATAGCAAAATAAGGTATTGGTCATCAACATCACATGAGTCATCCCAATGACCTTTACCAAGTCCAACAGAACTGGATAACTTACAAGCAACCTCAAAACATGTTATAGACCAATATTGAGAACAAAGAAGATCCAAAAATATGCTAGAATTAGAAATGACCTATGATTTGGAAAAATGCCTATGAGTTGAAAAATGGTAAGAACAGGATGGTAGCAAAGCAAAACATGATATAGTTCATACTGACACCAAGTCAACATCTCATGAATCAACCATATAAGTGACTTATACTTAAAGTTCTAGCAAACAGATCAAGATATAAAGAAAGCTGCTACAATAGAACCAAATTACCATCCTTCACAAACAGAACCAGAACCAAACAGCATCAAGCTTCAAAAACAGTTGTAAACAGTTTCTCATATGTTCTTTCATGACACAAAGTAGCACTTTAAGAGAAACTCCAAGAATAAACACAACAGCAAACCATATTGTAATGATGATCATAAGAGTAATACACATTAATGAGTAAAACAAGCAATCTTGGCAGATTCAAACATGAACTGCACTTATATTGAAAACATATTGTAACAACTAATGCATTTTAATCATGTTCATGACAGTTTTAAAAGGGATAGTAACTACCAACCTCTTGTAGACTTCCAAGCAAGCTAATATAGAAGGGAAAACCTTGAAGCCTCCAAATAAGATCCAATCCAATGCCTTGGTGAAAATGCAGCCTTTCTTGCACTTGAAGTAAAAAAGTGAATCTTGGACCAAACCTTGAAATAAGTCATGATGATGGTATTTTAGGTTATGGACAGTTGGTACATCATAAACCTAAGGTGTTTGGAGGTTTACAATGATCAAAACAGGCCTGAGCAGTGATTTGGCAGATTTTGTATGTGAAGTCAAACTTTGTTTGGTTGAAAGTTGACTTTTGGGAAAATGAGGTTTTTGGCTGGTTTAAAAGCTTGAACACCTCCCACACATCATTTGTGGATTGTGTGGATGGTTTGTGATGATTTTGATTGTGTGAAAATGATTTTGGAAGGCTCTGTGTTCAAGGCAGATTTTGAGGTATTTTGGGATGGTTTTTCTTCACTTGTAAGAAAATGCAAGGTAGTATGAGAGCAATGGTTTTATCTTGGGTTTTAGAGTGCTCTGGTGTAACTTTCAAAATAGAGGAAACCTCTATTTATAGGCAAGGAAAGGCTTGGGGCAGATTGGTACTTTGGCACTTTTGGAGGGAGTTTTGAAAAAGCAATCTTCTTTAAGATTTGTTGCAGCTGCAAGTCCAAGCTCTTGGCTCTAGTTTATGCATAAATCAAGTGGAATGAATGACAAAGAAGTGACTGAAGTATGGCTAGGGAGTAGGAGAACTGCAGCTGCAAGACTTCTTCCATAAAGTTTCTCTTTCCTCATTTCTTTCATTAAAATAATGCAACTTGCCTATCACTTGCCAAATCCATCAAACCCTTTAGTTTTATGCATATTAACTCATCATGCTCTCTAAATAACAGATAGAAACATGATCCAAAGGCTGAGAATAGCTCAAGTGATCAAAAGGTGAGTTTGTGAAAAAGGTAAAATGTTGGACTCAAGTGTTGAAACCTCAACTTGTTGGATTCATAACTCTCAACTCATAAGGGCTATGGAGGAGTTCTAGTACATTTTGGAAAGCCCTCACGAAACTCTACACCTTTCATGTTTTTATGATCTTCAAATTCCCAATGGAACTAGGTCAAAAAACCTCTCAAAGTTGCTAAAAACATGCCTAAAAAGGCCAATAACTTAGAATTTTTCCAAGTTATTTTTCCCTCTTGTAATGACTTTGGCCATAACTCCAAATCTATGCATTTTCTGCTCATGGACCACTGTGGTACTTTTGTAGGACTTGTCAAGAGATTTCCAATGAGTTTTGAACCAACTCAATTGGATGCGTGGTTAGGGAGTTATGGTCTTGCCCCTTTCAAAACCCTAATTTCCCGATTTTTCGATTACTCCTCAATCCTTGATCCGATGGTCATGAAGCTTCATGTATAGGTGTAATATGTTACTAGGAACATTTTTGCTTCATACTTTGAGGTCAAATTCCTTATGATTGAAGATTTGACTTTTCGGTCAACCGAACGATCGATCGATGACTACCGAGTCGACTGTTGATGTTCCGGGTCTTTTGAGGCCTTGAAACTTCTTGAGTAGACTTCAATAAGCCATATGAACTTTATGGACCATGATCCCACCATTGGAACACCTTTTAAATCAAAATTCAAACTATAGTTGACTTTTTCTGATCAAAAACCCTAATCGGGTATCATGAACTGCACTGTTCTTGATCCTTGGGTGACAACCTCAAATTGGATGCATAATTGATCCAATGGAGTATATTTGATGATGTGGGGAATTATTTCATGGAGAACCAATCCAATACATTGACTTATTAACCATCGAAACTTCGATTCTCGTCTGTACGGAACCCTAATTCACCTGTATCTTAACAAAGACAAACTTGAAAATAGGTTAAGGTTAGATAATCAAATGCATATGATCCTAAAATGATGATGAAGATCTAAGGGGTCAAAATTTGGGGTGCAACAATTAGTCGCTCCCCCACTTGGCTTTTTCCCATCAGAAGCCTTCTGCTTCCCTTTATCACCAGAAGTCACATACGGTTTTCTTCTAAACTGACCTTTCTCTTTCTTCTCACTCAGCTGCTTATAGTGAGTAGATCGAGCTCGGCTATATTCATCATAAATTCTGCTCTTGTTCACTAGTTCCGAAAACTGACGAATCTGCTGATACCCAATTGCCTGCTTAATCTCTGGCCTCAAACCATTCTCGAACTTGAGACACTTCGACATCTCTGAGTCAGCACGATTGTAATGCGGACAAAACTTGACCAAGGACTCAAACTTCGCCGCATACTCAGCCACAGTCATATTACCTTGTTTCAGCTCAAGGAACTCCACCTCTTTCTTTCCCCGAACATCTTCAGGAAAATACTTTCTCAAGAACTCTTCCTTGAACACAACTCAAGTTACTGCAATGCTAGCATCTTCTAATCTCTGGCGAGTGTTATCCCACCAGTCCTCAGCTTCCTCTGCTAGCATATGCGTACCGAACTGTACCTGCTGCGCATCGGTGCATGCCATAACTCAGAAAATCTTCTCAATCACTTTCAGCCACTTCTGCGCACCATCAGGATCATGAGTGACCACAAAAGTCGGCGGATTGTTCCTTTGAAACATTCCCAAAGCACGAAACTCATCTGGAGGTCCACCATTCTGAGCCATCACTTGGGCAAGTGATTCCATTGCATCAGCAATAACATGATCATTCCTTTTTGCCATCTATAACCACCAACAAGGTTAGAAGAAAACAACTCATCGATAGAGTTCCCACAATATCGACTGACAGGGGATTAACAACATAAACACCTGGCCGGACGGACCGACCTGCTCTAATACCACTAATGTAACACCCTTTTTCTACCCTAAAGTTATTAAGGCAAAATAACACAAGAATCAAAGTGAATAACTAAATCTCATCAAAAAGCCACAAAAGGGCGCACATTTCTCAAAGTCATCAATATAGGATCCATACTCCGTAACTACGGGTTTCCCCAAAAAATACATCTAAACATCATAAAAAGCGGAACTCAAAACATAAATCAAAGTTTTCCTCAAAAAGGGAATTTAATCAAAATAACTTCAACAATATAAAAATCAACTCAAGGAACCCAACCCAATGTTACATATCAGAGCAAGACCCTCTAAGCTGACCAAAAGACTAAAACACTCAAAAACTTCATAAATGACTCCTCGATAGCGTCCACGACTAAACTGGCTCATCTGCACGTTACCCACGTGGAGGTAACATTCAAACAGGCAGGGTGATTAAAATAGTTCATAATAATCAATGTATAACAATTAATGCATAAACGACATCATAATTATATTCAACATATTCATATTTCTCAAATATGCCTCAAAGGCCACAAAGTTATAATTCATACAAAAAGACTCATAGATGCAATGCGACACAACTCAATGCATATGGTACCAATCATCACAGCACGATGGACACTGGGCTATCAACCCTCCATAGATCCCCATCAATAGGATCGGTTTTACATTGAGAACCGGAGCATGTCAAAATACTTCACATCCACACAATGGGATTGAAGCCAAAGTAATCGAGGTCCTGAAACGAAGTCCAGATGCACATAAATGCATGATGCACACTTCACAATAACCCTCATAATAACAGCACATGGTGCATCATCATTCATCATATTCATCATCATCATATAAATCACATAAACCATCATAACATCATGTTATCATGTAATTCACCAAAAATCATGGTAATATCATCATATTAATTCAACCAACACATCATGGAACCATCATAACATCATGCACATATTACCCAAAACCCACTGTCATACTCATGGTAATCTACCCCAGAAATCCCAAAATCACACATCACGGCATCGCTGCAAAACGATCAAATTGCGCGAACTCTACTACATTCTCTGGCTCGCTCGCTAGGTGAGTCAGTAGCGAATGCTCTCTAGCATGCTCGCTAGGAAAGTCTCGTGGCGAATACTCGCTAGGATGCTCGCTAGGCGAACAACGCGATGACAGCAAAACCTGCTTCGACCAAAATTGATTTCTACCCAAAAACTCATACGAATTATTTACCCAATGCCCCCAAAGTATCCCTAAACCATCCCTAAGGTTATACGACAATAGCGGTACAAACTCTATGGTTCATTAGGCCAATCCGGCAACATTTGCAATGCCTAAATCACTATTTTCCTGTAATTGCTCTGAGTGCATCAGAGTTACTCACATTCAGATATTCTAATAAAGGCAAACATATCACACTCCAAGGTTTTGGCCACAAAGGCTTAAGGTTTCCTTCCTCACATTAATATTCAGTGATTCATACCATAAACCATAATCTCAGAGTTCTATAATCGATTCCCTTAGCTTTCCCAATTCAACTCAGAATCCCTCAAATCCTAAATCCACCATAAACACATCTAAAGGCAT
The DNA here is from genome assembly GCA_963859935.3 of Lathyrus sativus. Classification (NCBI taxonomy): domain Eukaryota; kingdom Viridiplantae; phylum Streptophyta; class Magnoliopsida; order Fabales; family Fabaceae; genus Lathyrus; species Lathyrus sativus. The sequence continues at coordinate 69,283,858 of OZ012735.1, forward strand.
ACATGGAAAATCATGAACATAAATACTCCCCATACCTTAGTCGATTCGTAACTTTCACGATTTCTCTTTGGGACCTTTTGCCTCTAACCTTTCCTTCAGAGCTCTGGCCACCAAACTTTCACGTTAAACACAAATGAATTCCAATTTCCTCTCAGAACTCTATTTTGTCTAACTTAGTCTTGGGCCTCACACATTGGGCTTTTCCCTCATTACCCTTACTAACTCCCTCAAATGCCTAATTTACCCTTAATCCACTTATATTCAATTTAATTAATAATAATATTAATAAATTAATATTATATGCTATTAATCAAATAAATACCCGAAAATGCACATTTTCCAATATTCACAAAACCATTGGAAATTCACCAGAACATTGTCATACCCCAAAATTTGACCCCTTAGATCTTCATCATCATTTTAGGGTCATATGCATTTGATTATCTAACCTTAACCTGTTTCAAATTTGTCTTTGTTAAGATACAGGAATCAGGGTTCCGCACAGCCGAAAATCGAGGTTTCGATGGTTAATCAGTCAACATATTGGATTGGTTCTCCATGAAGTAAGTCTGAACATCATCAAATATACTCCATTGGATCAAGTATGAATCCAACTTGAGGTTGTCACCCAAGGATCAAGAGCAGTGCAGTTCAGGATACCCGATTAGGGTTTTGCGGTCAAGAAAAGTCAATTGTGGTTTGACTTTTGATTTACAAGGTGTTACAATATCATGGTCCATAAAGTTCATATGGCTTGTTAAAGTCTACTCAAGAAGTTTCAAGGCCTCAAAAGACCCGGAGCATCAACAGTCGACTCGGTAGTCACCGATCGATCGTTCGGTTGACCGAAAAGTCAACTCTTCACTCATAAGGAATTTGACCTCAAAGTATGAATAAAAAATGTTCCTAATGACATATTGTACCTACCTATGAAGTTTCATGACCATTGGATCAAGGATTGGGGAGTAATCGAAAAATCGGGAAATTAGGGTTTTGAAAGGGGCAAGATCATAACTCCTTAACCACACGTCCAATTGAGTTGGTTCAAAGCTTATTGGAAAGCTCTTGACAGGTCCTACAAAAGTCCCACAGTGGTCCATGAGCAGAAAATGCATAGATTTGTAGTTATGACCAAATTCATTACAAGAGGGAAAAATAACTTAGAAAAATTCAAGTTATTTCACTTTTTAGGCATGTTTTTCAGCAACTTTGAGAGGTTTTTTGGCGAAGTTCCTTTGGGAATCTGAAACTCATGAAAATATGAAAGTTGTAGAGCTACATGAGGGCTTTCCAAAATATACTAGAACTCCTCCATAGCCCTTATGAGCTGAGAGTTATGAATTCAACAAGATGATGTTTCAACACTTGAGTCCAACACTTTCAATTTTTCACAAACTCATCCTTTGATCACTTGAGCTATTCTCAGCCCTTGGATCATATTTCTATCTGATATTTAGAGGATATGAGAGGAAGAAATGCAGAAAATGAGGAGGTTTAGTGAGTCTTGCAAGTTGGAGGCAAGTGGGATTATTTTAATCAAAGAAAGGGGAGAAAGAGAAACTTTATGGGACACTTGCAGCAAACAACCCTCCTACTGCCTAGCCACTCCAATCACTATTATGTCATTTATGCCACTTGAGCAATGTATCAGCTTGAGCCAAAGATCTGAATTTGCTGCTGCATCAAAATCTCAAGGAAGGTTACTTTTTCAATCTCCCTCCAAAAGTGCCAAGTTACAAATTTGTCCTCACCCTTCATTTTTCCTATAAATAGAGGCTCCCTCTATGTTACTCATCACACCAGAGCACTCTACAACCAAGAGAAACTCATTGCTCTCATACTTCTTTGCCTTTTTCTTACAAGTGAAGAAAATCACCTCAAAAAGCCTCAAAAATCTGTCTTGAGCAAAACAGCCACCAAAATCATTTTCACTTAACCAAAACCACCACAAACCCTCCACACAATCCACAAATGATGTGTGGGAGGTGTTCAAGCCTTTAAACCAGAAAAAACCTTCATTTTCCCAAAAGTCAACTTTCAACCAAGGAAAGTTTGACCTCATACTCAAAATCTGCCAAAACACACATCAGGCCTGTTTTGATCTTTGAAACCATCCATACACCTTTGATATATGATGTCCCAACTGTCCATAACATAAAACAACCTCATCCTCATTTATTTTGAGATTTGTCACAAGTTCCTTCAAGTGCAAGCAAGGGTTGTTTTCATCAAAGCAGAGTTGGACAACAGCTGGAGTTTTCTCAAGGCATTCCATATTGCAACAAGCTTGCTTGGAGGTCTACAAGAGGTTAGTGGTTACTATCCTTTTTATTTCTGTCATAAACATACTTGACATGATTAGTATTTGAATGCAAGATGTAGCTTATATGAAAATCTGCCAGTTTTTGTGCTTGTTTTGATCATATCATGTTTAAGTGTTTGTCCACCATTTCATGATGTATTATTATACCTAAGTCATGTGTGAACTCTAGGGGATCTTTAGTTCATAACTGTTGCTTGAAATTGGATTTGGATGTTGAGCTGTCTTCATGAACATTTTGTTGTTGCTGCTGTTAGGATGTTGATTTGCTTTAGAGCATCTCATCTATTTGTGTCCAGCATGACCTTGCTCTTGATATGTTTGATCTTTGTTGTTTGAATATAGCATGGAACAATTTCTGTTATGCCTTTTTGCTGCAAGATGTATAATATGCCATGCTCAAATCCATTGCCTTGATGCTTGTAACAGTCATGGCATATGTTTTAAGTTTGATACTTGCCATCTGATATGTTAAGTGTATTACTTTGAGCTTTGCTTGGTGTTTGTCAACATAAGAGCCTTGTTACCTTGAAAATCATGAATGTTTGGCACTATGTTTTTTGCATCAGTTGATGTTTCTCATTTGGTTTATGTGGCATGACTGTTTCCAGCTTGATATGTTCATATTTCATTAAAGTTGCTACCTGCGATTGTCCTTATTGCATATGTTTGTTAACATGAAGCATGATAATTGTTGGATCCTGTTTGTTAGATATGTGGTTTTGTTTCATCCTTTGCATCACCACTGTCATCACTTAGGCACTAGGATAGGGTCTTGGTAGTAACCATGTTTTGTTCACATTGTGTTTACATTACCAACTGAGATAACCTGTATGCCCTGTTCTGATGCATTGCCAGCCTGTGGTATGAATCTGCCTTAACTTGCTAGTTAGCCTCTTTGTTTAATTTCATGAGTACTTGCATCCTTGTGCCTTGTGCTTTCTATTTAACCAACTGCCATGATGACTTTTGTTAAAACTTGCAACTGGTGTATGCATTAGGGATTAGGACTTATTTGATAAGTGGTGCTAGCCTTGTCATTTTGTGAAATTCATGCTTGCTGCCAACTGCACAGGTCCATTTGAAATTGCCATAGCACCATTTCTGTTATAGCCAACATAGTGGCATGTGCTTGCAAAATGACTTGTGCATATAGAACTAGGGCTATTCTTTGATCTTTGATATTGCCATATGTTGCTGCCAGCTGCCTGAGTTCATGAACATCACCATGTTGTTTTGATTGCTTTTTTCAACTTTGTCAAGTCTACACTACCATGATGCTTTGTTCTTCTCAAACTTTGTCAAGTTTTGCTGCCATGCTACTTTGTTTTCTTCCAACTTTGTCAAATTCATGCTGCTTTGATTACTTCCCATCTCTACCAAAATTTTTGCATTTGCAACTTGTTTGTAAAACAAGAGCATGCCATTGTTGGTGTTGATTGTCACTTTTACTGCTTGCTGCCAGTTTTGATTTTCTTGTTAGAAATCTGACTAGGTCTTTATTCCTATGGTTGTAACCATCATTTTCAAAGCTTGATGAGATTTTGGTATGCTTGGCATGATTTTATTTTTGAGGACCAATTGCTGCTGTTGTTATGTATGAGTGATTTTTACATGTTGGAACCAATTTGCTAATTGATCATGTTGTTAGAGCTGATACAATTTTTCTTAGGCTGTTTTTCTTTTGTTAAGGCATTACAGATTTGCGTATAAGTGGTTTGTTTGAATTTTGCTCTTTTGGCTGGCCACATGTTTTGTTGTCATGTTTCTTTTTGTTTCAATTCATGTGCCATCATTGTTGTCAAGTTCTTGCATCATGTTTGAATCTTTGATTTTATGTGCATGAATCATCTTTGTGCATGTTTTGAAGTGAGTACAGAGGCTGCATCATGATTGTTTTCATTTGCCAACAGCATTTTCAGCATGTTTGATTCACATCATAGCAATCCACACCAGTTTCTGTTTGAAGTCATCTTTGCATGATTTTTGCATCCAAAATCCATGAACAATGTATTTATGACTTATTCATACCATTACATATCTTTAAACCTTGTTGTCATGAGTTGTAGCTACTCTTTTGCATTGCATAAGCTTCAATTTGCATTAGCCTTCAAATTTTGAGTTGTGTGCATTATTTGAAAAACTGAGATTATCATTGAATTCCTTGTGAAATTTCATGTGAGATAGGCTAAAATTTCATTAAATTTGGTTGAGTTTTGAATGATTTACGTGGTTACTATTTTCATGTTTTGGCTTGTTTTTTTTTTCATCTTGCCTTGGCCCAAGTCATTTGCTTGTTTAAGTACTTAAGTTTTAGGGGTGTCAAAATACATGGATGTATCGCCACCCCAGTGGTTAAACCTTCACTCTCTCATACGCCTTGCATTGCTCGAACCTGGGTTCGATCCACAGTGGAGATCAACCCTTTTATTTATTTTCATATTTGCCTTGTTTTCTTTATTTTGTGTATCTTTTTCCCCCATTCAACAAGCGCGCGCCTTGGCTCAGTTGGTATTCCAAGGGTGGTGGGTTCAACACCCACCAGACGCCTCCCTCTCTTTTTATCACTATTTTCTCTTGTTTTTTATTCAATTGTTATTAAATTTATAAAAGTTGTAACTTCTTCATTTTTTATTATTTTTTATCGGTTCTTTTTGCAACTATCTTGTATTTGTGCATATTTTCATGTGGTGCATTAATATTCTAGAATTTTCATTTGTGAAAACAACTTTGAATCGAAAACGTTCATGTTTCTTTTAGGGTTTTTACCCTCCTAATCATTTCAACTTTTGTTTTATTTTTCTTAAGTTGGTTGTTGTGATGTGAGTTCTATGTTTGTCGACCCTTGTGTATGTATTTGCAATTACTTTTGCTTGTGAGCATCATGCCTGTTTCATTTGATTTCCATGTAATATCCCCATGAAGTTGACTTATTTGCATTGGTCGTTACCTTCATCTTTGTCAAGATATGCATAAGTATTTTATCTTTCATTGAGTCTTGTAAGAACTCATCTTTGCTTGCCTATTGTAATACGCTTGCATGCTTTGGTTATAACCATTCCTTCTATTTGACGTACTTGCTTATCGTAATATGCTTGTATATGCTTGGTTGTAACCATGTATATTGTATTCATCCTGTTTGATCTTTATGCTTTGTTAAGTTTATTTTTCCCCAAGTGATGGAACTATTTAGTTCTCATCCAAGTTGTCTCCCCTTCTATTCTTCCAAAGGAAAGTCTCTCTTTTGACCTTTGGGTCATAGATAGCTTATCACCCTCCCTCGACTTTGTTAAGTCATCCATACACTTAGTTAAGTTAGAACCCGTCCTTTAGACTTTGCTTAAGTCTAAAAAGTCTACCCCTTGTCAGGAGTGCTCTTTCAATTAGAACTTAGGATAGAGTTTGTCAACTCTATGTAGAATCATGGAAATGATTACTTACTTCCCTTTCTCGAGTGTTCAACTTAGATCTAGAGAGTTTACTTAAACTCTGCACAAGCATTGTAATGTTTGTTCCCCTTTGAACCTTGATCGTAATCAAGTGTTCTTCATCCCTAGTGAGGTGAACTACGATTGCTCTGGTTCTATCCTAGTTAGGATACGTAGGCATAAGATGCAATATCTTTGCGAGCAAACTTAAGAATTATCTTTAGGTCTTTACCTACACCTTTTTATCCCAATCCACAACAAACACTTAGCAAGTATTAGCATACAAACAAACAAAAGGTTCATGTAGAGTACTACAGATGTCTAGGATGTGAAATACCTACCCTATGCATAACCAACCCCCATTCTCCGAATCTCTTAGCGTTTTTGTTACATCGCGCAAAAGGTTCTTTCTCTCTTTATACCTTTCCTTTGGATAAATTAAAGTCCGGTTATGAATTCAATGAATTAAAGATTCAAGTTAATCAATAGCTTGGCATCACGATTATCACCGCAACAAACATGAATATTCTCAATTAAATAATTAATTAAAATATTCCGATTAAATTTGGGGGGTTACAAGTATCCTCCAAAGAGCTCTCCTCGGATAGACCTCTCAGGATTTCTTCTTCTCTCTCGCGTGACATCTCCTTTACCTGAAAAGCAGGAGATAAAAGTGAATTCAATGACATAGTCAAATCCACCCTTCCATCATTAGTCAAGTGAAAGGGCTCGTGAAGGCCCGAGGACAACGTCCCCGACCTAAGCTCTACTCAAATAGCACAACTACGGTATGAGGAGGCGCTCGGGATAATCCCTCTAACACAAGCGGGGAAAGCTTCCCTGGGACGAAACCTAGAGTTTCCATTGGAGAACCACTAGAAAACTCATAAGTAGACCGAAAATTCATGGTTTCCACCGGCGACGAACGCTTCTGTATCACAATAACATAAGAATCAACTAAAAATCCTAAGCTTTTAAAGCTCCGACAATGCCGGCAGCAAAGGAAAATGGACAAACCACCGCCAGCCACTTACAGTCACCAGAAACAACCCATACACTACCTAGTTTTGCCTTAACCGCATGTGTTCTAAGAAGTAGAAAAATAAACCTATGACAAAAGATCAGTTCAAGTACTTACCTGGTCGATGAAGGAAATTTGGGGTCGAGGAGCTCTGGTTGGTGGACGTATAGTGGTCGGACGGTGTTAAACAGCGGCGGATTACAGAAGCAGAAAACGAGAGAAGAAAGAGAAACGAAAAGTGCAAATGAGCAGCTTCTCCCTCTATTTATAGACGGTCCATGGGCACGTGCACATGCACGTGCGGCTAGGGGCATCATCATGATCCTAACCTAGCCATCATTACACATTAAATGCAGCACATGGCTCGAGGCACGCGTGACACTTCACCTATTCAGATCAAATCAATCGTTGGTCTCCCCGTACTTTGAGCTCACTGCCTAGAAGTAGTACAAATTCCCTTGGGCATCGAGGAACAACTTCGTCCCAACGACAGGCGACGACCATGTCCGGTCCTCCCCGGGCTACAAACTGCCCTTAAGTCATCACTCTTATGCTCAGAGCAACGACTTAGGGGGCTCCTGTTCTGGACTGGCCCAATGGCTAGGCATGACCTAATCCACTTATACTCTCAGAACGTCCCAATTTCCTAAGTCCAGCAAATTTAGGGGGAGCATTTACCTTTCTTCCCCTCCGTCGGGGAAGGTTGGTTTGTTTACCCCTAGGGTCACCTACTTCTCCTTAGCAGTTCATGACTGTCACGCACGGTTCCACCATCCAGAAACAGTCACGACACATGTGCCCGTTACTGCGCCTGTGCCCGTAGCAACGACTAATTCTGGGCACCTCTGTCCATCCCAATGACTAGTCTATGGCAGTTACCTATTCTTCAGGAAACAATTATCTCGCCCCGAAAATAGGGACCAATGGCCAAGCGTTGGAGGCACTATAAAAACCCTCTCATTTGAGAGGGTCAGGTATTCAATAATTATCCTAACACACACACACTCTGTACTTGCCATCTTTTCTCCCGATTCTTACTTTAGTATCGAAGTGCCTTGCAAGTACACCCCCTCCTCATCTTTCACACTCAGCATCGCAGACGTTGCCTCTGGACCACTTCAGGTTCTGATCATCCGTCAAGATCACCTTTATCCCCTATTGTTGATGTACGATGCCTTGCATGAATTGTCTCATACTTATAATTTTACGGCGAACTAACAAAACCATTATAGCCAGTCCCCCACGAAATAACTCACTAACAACTATTAAAAGCTTTCTATCCCTAGTTCATCAATGTAAGCAGTGTTAGGCGATGAATATACCGTTAGTTCTCTGTGCCACGACTCGAGATATCATATCCCTATTCAACCGGCGTAAGTAGAACAATTATCCTAGGTTCAATACATAAGCTACGAGTCAGGAATCCCTATGCATCTTACAACATATTAACAAAGTATCTCAAATAATACACATTAAGCAAAAGAAACAACTGAATAAAATTATAAGTAATAAGGCTCATACAAGGTCAAACCACCATATAATGCTAACAAGATTGAATAAAGTTCATCACACACAATCTAACTTAGAGAATTTAGCTACTCATGATAAAATTACAATACCAATTGATAAAAGATGAATAACATGTGATTTTCCTTGAACGATTTTCCTCCAATGGCTTTCAATACTCTCAAAATCACCCTATGATATTGTAAAATAATGCTCCCAGTGCCAAATTTTGTCACTGTTGTAAAAGTGTAGAAAATCTCGTTTTAAAGCTGCCAGATCGCGTCAGAGAAGTCTAGAAAAAGCTATCATTGTGCGCATTACAAAATCATTGCGGGCGCGATGGTCCTTTGCAACTCTATCGCGTGCGCGATGGGGCGCGATGCTGCGCGCGATTATTCCAGTAGCTGCATGTTTTTTCGCCATTTTCACCAAACTTTTTCACTATGTCTCATTCTTTCATACTTTGTTTTTTTCACTCCTTCTTGGGAAATTCTTCATCATTTTAACTCATCTTTTACTCGTTTTTCCTCGATTCTTTGATTGATTTTATATAATAACGGATTGTTATCAGGCCGCTTGAGCGGTTTTACTAGACTACGTCCAAACGACTCATTTGTTAGGCGATAAATACCCTAAACTAAGACTTTGCCAAATAGGACACTACATTCTTTATTACTTATTGATACAAAATATTTTTATTTTAAATTTTTTTCTAGTATTATTAATGAAAATAATTTTCATAATTCTTTCTTTTCCTATCCAAAATTAATTATATTTTAAAAAATGTGAAATGGTAAAAAGCGAAAAAGCAAATAAAGGAAAAAACAAAAAAAGAGCAAAGAAAGAAGAAAATAACCCCCTTTCCTTTCTTGCACTTCGAAGCTATTGCTATCTGGTTCATTATTATTGTTGATGATGATAATGGTAACCTCTTAGATCATAATTACGATGACGAGTAATTGAAATCAAACCAAGAACAACAATCACTGCATCATCAGCAGCATCATTCAAGAGGCGATCATCATCGTACCATCATGTCGTTCTCGTTCTTCAAGGTTTCGAGGCCTAAAACGCCGCAGGAAGTGGTCAAGTCTATCAAAGAGAGTCTCATGGCACTCGATACCAAAACTGTTGTTGAAGTTAAAGCCCTTGAGAAGGTAACCCTCGTGAGATTTACACGATAATTATCATTCCCTTGTTCTGAATTATCAAGTTTTCTATCTGGGTCTTGGTTTTTTCAGTTAAATTTTCCGTTTTGAAACATGGGTGTGCCTTAAGTTTAGATTATTTATTATTTTAGTGTGTTTTTGTGTTATAAAGATATTATTTTTTTAACTGATTATTTTTATTATATATATGTGGTTTTGTCGGAGGAACGATTATCACTGCATTAAACCTTATATAACTCATAATAAGAGATTCTATATTGCAAGTCTTAAGCTTTCTGAAGTTTTACATGTTTCCCAGTGAAAGAGGTTACTCTGAATTTAACTCATGAAAGCTTTCTGATGGAAATTTGCTGGTTATATACTTCTAAAACTATAATTCTCTCTCTGTATAAAAAGGCTTTTTATGCATTTTGTTCTGATCTAGAACTCATGTTCACAACGGCGACGGCGGTTGGATGGTAGCTCATAGCTCGATGGCGGTGTTGATTGAATCTGGTAGGGAGGTGTATAAGCAAATACTAGTATTGGCTGTGAGTGTGAGGTTTAGAGTTAGACTAGTGTGTATGTATCGTGAGAGGTGATGACGGGAGGCTTATATATCTTTGAAGATGTGATATTGGGTTTGGATCTGCCAAAAGCCCGGTCCGAAACAGCATCCAAATGGGATATGATATTGGCTTAGTAAAATCCTATTTTGTGAAAATAAGATACTAGTAACTGATAACTGTTTAGAGAGAACAATTAGATACAGAACATGGCTAAACTGTCAAATTAGTTTCTGTCGGTAGGGTGCTCTCAAATCGGCCCTTGAGAGTATGAATATTTTAAAAAGGCCCTAGACTATGTCAAATTTTACTCATTAATCCTTCGATATTAATGTTAGGGACCAAACTGTTAGTAAGTTGCATAATATGATGACTTAATTGATAATAAGTTGTTATATATAGGGATTAATTTGACATTTTAATAGAGTCGGGGACCTTTTTGAAATATTCAGTGTCATGGATTAGTTTGAGAGTGTTCTGTGGTCATCTCGGGTAATGGCACATGTGATGGTTGTAGAATATGAACTTGCAGATTTAACACTCTTTCAAGTTAACATAGCATTGATGATAGAAACACTAGTATAATCAGAGTTTCATGTTACAGTGGGATGTAATTGTAAACATCTCTTTCATAAGTCAGGTTAATCATCTAAGAGGGTTGTGTCAGAGAGTTTGCTCCATAACAGATTGTTATATCTTTCACTATCTTCTAATTGTTATCATTTGGTTGTACATATTTACGTTTACGAGAAGAAAATTGTGTAAAATTATTCGATGTTTGTTATACTTTTTGTAGGCTTTAGAGGAAGTTGAAAAGAATTTTGTAACAATGAGAACTATGCTTTCTGGAGATGGGGAATCAGAACCGAATTTGGATCAGGTTTCACAGCTTGTGGAGGAAATCTGCAAGGAGGAAGTTCTTACTCTCGTAATTCACAAGCTGCCTATACTTGGATGGGAAGTAAGATTCCGATACAGAGCACTATCATATGCATGCAGTTGACTTAACTGGTTTCTCATTATTCGTGCGTGAATTTTGCTACAGGCTAGAAAGGATTTAGTCCACTGCTGGTCCATATTATTGAAACAAAAGGTTGACTCCAATGATTGCTGCGTAGAGTACATTAAACAACACTTTGAATTACTAGACGTTCTTGTTGTATAGTAAGATTCTTACTCCGTCCCCTTTGTTTGCTCCTCTTTCAATGTGGAATCACTATCGTTACTAATTGCATTCAAGTTAGTTGGCTAATACTGACGTTCTATGCTAAATTGAAAACATTGGATTTTGGTTTTTCTCTCGGTGTCTTTTGGATCCTTGTACTTGATATGATATCTGAAAATTTTGGCGAAGGATCGTCCGTAGTTGTTTTTAGTTTCTGAAAGTGAAATCTCAAAATGACTGTGCTTTTTGTCAATATTACTATCTACTATTATCCTGTTTTATTCATGCATTACTTAGCAAAACACTGCAGTTAATTTACTTATAAACTTTCAAATTTTTTACTTCATAAAAGCATTTATTCTGTTAAAGCATTAACAAATGACCTTTCAGCTAAGTTTAAAGTATAAAGTGAACCTCATTGACCTTACTCAAAATCATGGATGAAACCAAATTTTCTTGTTGTTAAGGATTTATGTGTAAATACATTGGAATCTTACATTCACTTTTATGTGTTCTAAAAGGTTTATGAAATTATTATGGTGATAAAAAGGGATTTAGGTAAATGTGAACACGCAACTTGTGTTTGTTTCTCTTCAGCACCGATACCTTTGGAAAATAAGGCTTGTTGGTCTCCTAAACTGACACCGACACTTGTGATTACATTTAATTTATTCATGTTTTTCAAATTATTATCGGTGTCGGTCTCATGTTTCTGGTGTCCATGATTCATAGTTTTGTATACATTTTCCATTCATGATACAAATTTGACCAAAATAAATTTATACCTAGAATATACTGAGATATAACATGTCTGTGTAATTAGAAATTGTCTAGTGCTATGTGATGAATACAATTCGTTTAAGTAGTTGCTGACATCGCTGTATATATTTCCAAACAGCTATGATAACAAAGAAATTGCGTTGAGCTCTGGAATAATGTTGCGGGAGTGCATCAAATTTCCCAATCTTGCAAAGTAAGATATTTTGGGTTGTCATCAAATGCGCTTTCCCCTGATTTTTATGTTCAAATTCTTTTAAATCGTTCTGATATCTTCATTGTAAACTCAACTTGATTTTGCCAAGATTTTGATGTGAACAGAAAAAGGTAAGTCAGTTGAAGTGTTTTAACTTTCTGACTCTTTGGGTGTTTTCAGATACATATTGGAATCTGCAAGCTTTGTGTTGTTCTTTAAATTTGTAGAGTTGCCTAACTTTGATGTATCATCGGATGCATTTTCTACATTTAAGGTCAGATTTGAATTCTTTCTCGCCTCTTTAAGTCTTATAATGACTTACCGTGCTGTTTGCCTACAGCCATTTCATACATCTCTTTGGATATGCTTGCTTTGCAGGACCTTCTCACTAAACATGGAAATGTAGTCGCCGAATTTTTGACGGCTCACTATGATGAGGTTTGCGTCCTTCTTGGCATACTTATCTTATTTGAACATATCAAGGCAGCACAAAATGCTGCTTGAGAAACAACTATGCCCATGCTTTTCTAATAGGACTTCTTGTTCCCAGTTCTTTGATCAATACGAGAACCTCTTGACGTCTCCAAATTATGTCACAAGGAGGCAGTCTATAAAGGTCTTTTCTGTTCTGCCAACGATTTTAAAATGTTTATGCTTTCTGATCACATCTTTGACTTTAACAATTAAATTTATATGGATTTTAGCTTCTCTCGGATTTTCTTTTGGAATCTCCCAATGCTCAGATAATGAAGCGCTACATCTTAGAAGTTCGTTATTTGAAAGTCATGATGACATTGTTGACGGTATAGCTCCTTTTAATCTTGTGTCATTGTGCGAAATTCCTCGGTTATCCACAAGATTAATTAATATACTTACATGATTGAGCAGGATTCAAGTAAAAACATTCAGTTATCAGCTTTTCACATTTTCAAGGTAATTTTTCCGCTTCATGTTTTCAAGTAAATCGATAGACACATGTGTACATTTGGATCTTTGTTTTATTTATTCTTATTACATGTTTATCCAGATTTTTGTGGCTAATCCTAATAAGCCTCGAAACGTGAAAATTATTCTCGGGAAGAACCAGGAGAAGCTGCTAGGACTGCTTCATAACCTATCGCCGGGAAAAGGTTATTATATTTTCAGTTGATTCAAAACATGTAGTGAGTAACCTATTTTTTTCGAGTTACTAATCTTAACTCGTTTCGGTTTTCAGGTTCCGAAGATGAGCAATTTGAAGAGGAAAAGGAGTTTATCATCAAGGAAATTGAAAGAATATCAGTATAAGTAATTTGATGCAAGGAATTTCATATTGGTGTTTGTGAGCAACTAACGAGTTTTTATGTGGACAATACACCATTTTTGTTTGTATTGTAAAGTGTAATGCAAACTAAATTTAAGGCATAAACCAATAACATTGCTTTGAAACTAATAGTAATTAGGTGAGTTCTTATTACAAAAAATAGCGATTAGGTGAAATCCATCAAGAAAAATATAGTAGTTAGGTGAAAATGCTTTTGTCACCCCAAAAAAGAAAATCATCACCCTTATTGAAAGCATTTTGTTTTACCTATATGCTTTTCAAATAGATCAATTTCACAGTAACAATATTTTCGTAAACTCTTCATAATAAGAATTTACAGTTGTTATTAAGAGCTTAAACTTAATGCCATCTTGGCTGAATCCAGACACCAGTCAAGTGTTCTCTGACATGATGAAAATTGATCACTTGATCATTTTGGAACGTGTGGTAGTTGTTTGTTTCTAAAGAATAGAACACAAAATTCTGCCCATAAAATCTTGGAAAATAAATTTTGTTTTCCATTCCAGGAATGTTTGCCACAGCAGAAAAGGATGTTTTGCCAACAAAAAGCATGTGATTTTTTAGGCTTTCTACTTTGATCCATGTCATTGTAGACTCATTCAACTTGAAAACTTGAACCCCCTTTGCCATAGGACTCTCAAATACTGACAATAGATTGCCATCACATTCAACTAGAAAGTTGTTGAAGCAAGTATTGCATGGAGCTTGAGGTTCCTGAAGTACTTTCCAAGTATTGTGTTCTGTTGTTGCTTCTACAACCGCTAAGTTTCCTGTTATGCTAAGAAAATAAAATAATCCATTATGAAAAGCAGGACTTACATTGTAGACATGAAATTCCCTGTCTTCAAAGCGGAAAAGCAGTTGACTTCTATCCCAAAGGTGTCGTAAATATATTTTCGTTGAGAATTTTTTATCCATCTGAACAGTCACACATTCTGAAGAGGTTGGAGAATGCGACATGCCAAAACAAATAGTATTTTCGATTATTTTATGCAAAAGTGGTAGCATTTGTTTTGTAAAAGGATTGAAGAAAACTCGAAATTCTTCGTTAACCGACACCATTAATAGCCAACCATCTTTTGAATAACAATTTTCTGAATTCAAACTACAACCATTATGTTGAGGAAAGTTTATGTTGTATTTGTACTCGAGACCATACTTCGGATTCACAAAAGTGAAGATATTGTCCTTTGAGAACACAAATAAAGGACACATTGAGCGATCATCAAACCTTGACATGGAAGAAGATGATCTCCATTGAATCCGTGGTGCGGCTAGACGAAGGAATTTATTGCTAGCTCGAAAATGCATATAATCAAGCACACCATTAATATGTTTTGCAATCAATTCAACCAATTCTAGAGGAAGTACACATTCATCATAAGTTTTTTCCTCTGCTTCCTTTAAATAGACTGGATCACAAATACTTTTTTTCTCTCTAAGTTCTTCTTCGAGTGAATTAGCTATCCTACAAAACATATATATTGAAAGAATAAACAGATTAAAAATAGTTGTTATATAAGGACTAACATATTTTTGAAACAAATGTGACAAAAAAGAAAATACTCTGTATCTGGCATGAACCATCTTGAGTAAGATCGATTTTCTGATAAATTAGAGAAATGATGAGAAGTTACAAAACAATTGTCTTGGATGTTGTAAATATAGACAAAATTGCAGTTTGTGAGGGCGATATAGACACGGCCTCCTTCAGTTTCTTGATTAATTGCTTCACAAGCAAATGCCGAGTCAGTACTAGATATATAGAACACTTTATCTTTGATGCTTTCCACTTTTTCCCACAATCGTCGAGCACAATCAAATTTGTAAACAAAAACTGCAGTAACCCTATCATGTTCATGGCAAATTTCTACTCGAAATAGCACGTTGTTGGATCCAATCAAGTGACTAATGAGTTGTTGAAAACTAGTTGGTTGATGGTTTACCATGAGATCGGTTGTGCAGTTTATTGTAAAACCATTAAGAACCTTTTCAATAACTACTATAACAGAATCAGAGTAATAGCGAGTCACCAAACACGCATAGACGCGACCGTTGCAGTAAACTGGCTTATCAAAATATGCTTCTCTTTCCTGCCTAAGTTCTTTACTCTGCATGGCTAAAGCGCTCACAACATATTTATAAAAGTGCACTTCAGTCCATTGCGCATCTCCGAGTTGGTAGTAAAACATCGAAAGGCTATAGGATGGAAATATAAAAATGGAGCAAGTTTGATCATCATTTGCAGATGGAGGAGATGACAAAATGCAACGAAAATTAGTGCCATCGTCTACGTGTACAAGAGGCGGGAGCATGATTTTCTTAAGGTTACATGGACTCCAAAGAAACAAGTTACTACTAACATATTCTGATAACAAGTTTTTGCAAAGATACCAACCGTGTTGTACAGTTAGTAGCATTGGTTCTCTCAAGGCTGAATTCCATGTATAGTAGTATTTGGATGGATCTGATATGCTGCAAAAAGTTTGATGAGGTTTTCGGAATTCACCGTCGCCGCCGGTGAAATACATAAGCAAAGGTTTTCGATCTCGTTCCATCTCGGAACCTCTCTCTTTCTCTTTCTGCATCATGAAACAAATTCAAATCATTTTATCTATTCCGAAGTAATGAATTGACTCAGATAAGTTAAAATAAAATTTAATCACAAGTAACTCAACATTTAAAAATACCATCGAAATAATTTAGGGTTTAGGGAATAATGGAATTTTACCTTTAGTTTGTATTCTAAATACCTGTTTAAGAAAGTAAGAAACTCCATTAATCACAACAGAAAAGCTTCAATATATCTAGGGTAGGAATACACCAAATATTAACACGCACCAACAAAGAAAAACCCTAGCATATATATCCTTAGCAACAAGAAAAATAGCTTAAATTTAGTTAAGCAGCTAAAAAAATATTTTCTTCTGTTTATTATTTGTTACTCATGCATATTTATAGTAACAAACAAATCATAAAACTTATAATTAAATCAATTAATATTAATATGGTTTATATCACCGATTATAATTAAACTAACTGATATTAATTGAATTTAATTGAAATGATTTTACACAATCAATTAATTATAAATGTTAGATGTGGATAAATTTTTTTATCATTTCTTACTTAATTCTCTCTAGTACATAACTTCTCACCTACATAATCAATCAAATTCCATCATTTTTTAAAATATGTTCCATTATATGTTTCATTATGAAAAATCAATCAAATTTGTTTCGGCAGGGAGGGGCCGGACACTACAAGAAACATTGCATTTTCCCAAGTGATTTTCACGTCACTGACTCAAAAACCACTTCACTAACCAACTTTTGCGACGTGGGTGTTTTCCTCGAAAATCGGAAAACAACCGCTGATCTTCCAAATCTAACTTTGGTGACTCACAGGATCGATCAGATTGATCCTAGGACATGTGCTAAAAGAATTATTTTTGGTTTTAAGGATTTATTCAAGTTCCACACTCGAACAGGGTTGGGATAAACAGAATCCTAAAAGAACATCTATTCGACTACGGGTTAATTTAAAGGTAAAGTAAAGCTTCTAATAAAAGAGAAGAAAGTTTGTTGGTAAAGGTGAAGTTAGATTGAGGACGAAGAGAAAAGAATTACATAGGAAGGAGAGAAATAAGGTAAGGGGGAAAAGGGGTAAAGACAATAAAGGCAATAAAAGACTTTGTAAAACTTAAAGTAAAAAAAAACAAGTAAATTGCATTAAGTTAAAAGATGGTGTGTTTACATCACGTACATTCTCTCACAATACTCGCTTTCTCTACACTCGGATACTTGGAGTAGTTTCAAGAGTAATTTGTACAATAGTAAATTACAACACACTTTGTATATGTCTAAGACACTCTATTTATAGTAACAAAAAGTAACCTCTCATAACTTCCACCATAATCTCCTTCCGCCACTTGTCTCAAATGCATGGATCCATTATTCATAAGGTGACACGTGTCTCCCTCAATTTTCCACAAGCAAAATCGCTCCCTCAGAAATTCAAATTTCAAATACTTCGACACACCATTCGTATCAGCAGGCGGTCGAACCCTTGGCATCTGGGTGAGTTCTTCGACTTAGCTTTTTCCTTCTTTCGACCATTTTCTTGCACTCAAGCTATTCTCCACCCTTTTGTCTTTGATACCTTCTTTCTAGCTGAGGCGTCGAATTTAAGAGCTAACAAATTGCCCCCAAAAATGTCTTTTCAACTTCGACCGTGGAAAAGCACATTTTTTGACAATGTATGACCTTCGACACCGCTTTGCCCTCATGAGTGTCGTCTGATACTCTTTCCACCAATGTAAGCCTGAGAAACTGAAAGGGAATGAAAGAGAAAAAGAAAAAATAACTATGAACACGCAAGCTACTGTTCCGCCGTCTAGATGCACGTTTTATGACGTCATTATCATCATGGCTATTTCCTCGGGACTCAACAAAATCGTGGGCCATCATCACCCTTCCATCCTCGGGGACGTGATTTGCAACTACTGCCTCTGCCATTCCACATCCAAGCATACACGTGGCCCACTAACTCTAGCCCCTTAATGATGGAAACTCTCAGTCTTTCACTCACTATATAAGTAATTTCCCTTTGTTGTTTTCATTTTTTTTTTACAACTTCTCTAACTCCCCATAACTTTCCTTGCTTTTTCTCTAATTTTCTGCTTTCAACCAACCAACTCTTACTTCTTTTAACAATGGCTGATCATCAAAGAAAGAAAATGCAACCTAAGGGACAAACTTCTGCATCCACACTTCCTCCCTTTGCTAGCTTGAGCGGCCCCTAGACGGTAAAGAATCAACAGTTCATCCTCGAACCCCTGACGGAGGAGAAACGCCACATTTACGAACTCAGGTAATCATTCATGTTACTGTTGCAGGGAGACCTTTAGCCATGTCTGGGCCTTTACCCCCTCCAGGTCTCGACTACTCCGCCATCAAAGATTTCTTCCCTTCTTACAGAACCACTAAATCCCTAGGGCAAAGAGACTTCAACAAAATTTCCACTGACGGTCTTGATAGCCTGAGCCTTTTCGACGTGGACTTTAGGTATCTTCATGATGGGGCCAGACTGTTTAGGGTCACCCCTTATTTCAAAGATTATGAACTCTATCTCAACTGGCTGACGAAAATAGAGAAGGTAAAAGCCCAGGAATGGAAGGACACTGGGATTTACGATCTGATTATGATGTCGAAGGTAGGTCCTTCGTACTGCCCTCTCATGCTGGCCTCCTCCTTATTCTTCTAGGATAGGTCGCACAACACTTTTCACCTTCCTTGTGGGATGATGACACCCACTTTACTCGACGTAGCTGCCATTGTAGGCCTAAAACCCTACGGCCTTGTTTATGATCCCGAGATCGATAGTCATGACAACATTAGTTTTGCCAATACTAAACAAACTTATACAGCTTTTGTCCAACACTACCACAACAAAACTAGTAGCTCTGTTGATGATGAGGAACACATAGCCTTCTTGGCCATGTGGTTATCCCGCTGTGTATTTTGCACCAAATCTTTGCAGGTGACGAGAAAGTATCTGGTCCTGGCCAATCAACTACACATGAAGAGAGGCGTTTGTCTCAGCGAAATGATCTTGGCTAGTCTTTACGAAGCTTTAGGCGAAGGTGCGGGTAAACTGAAAGATCCTGACAGTCATGGCAACTTGCTGTTGTCGGGCCCCTTCTGGCTTCTTCAGTTGTGGCTTAATGCCACATTTGAGCACAGTCTTCCCAACAAAGGTGAAGTTGATGAACATTCGCCTGCGGTTGCTGAGAGGAGAGTCGAATGGCCTCGCCTGGCTCAACTTACTCCTAGTGAGGAAGGCAATTCCCTTCGTTCCAACTTGTCCAGCTTTGTTCATATGTTTGCAAAACGGCATGAGTTTACCGCGAACATGGCTCCCTTCGCAGAACGAAAATGTGGGCCAGAATGGTTTACTAGACCCCTCCCTGCTCCCTTAAAGAAACATGAGGAGGAGTCGAAGCTGATCTGGAAGAGGTTCCTCATTCCCTGCCCACTGATTCACAAACTAAACCTCGTAAAAGGTCACTCCAGCCTGTTAGTCTATCAGCCTAACTTGGTCTCTAGGCAATTTAGGTTAATTCAAACCTTGCCCAAATGCTTGTACGATAAGAAGTCACACATCATCCTTCCTTTTACTGTGTTGTCTCCTCTGGATTGTTTGACGCAACTGGCACGCCATGCTCACAAGTCCTACCTCACACCTGTTCACTTTGAACTCTCTTATTTTTGCTCTCAAAATTTCTATGACTGGTGGTCGAAGCATTATGCTTTAGAATTTCTTGATGCTCCTAGTTTTACTCTCTTGATTGACCAAGCTTTCATTGATGTGCAGAAGAAGGTCAAGAACAGTACATCTACTCATATCAAAGAGATCCAAGCCTTCCAGAAATATTTCGAAACTGCCTATCGACCAGATGATGTTAGTCGAACCATCTGCGAGGCTGTTGTTACCTTAAAAGAAAATTTTTCCAAAAAACTAGATAGTTTAAAGATTCCCTCTTCTGTTCCTCGCGAGAAACGGTATGAGGTTGCCTTTAAACTTTTCCCCCAAAAATCCCTCGACTACCAACCGCTGATTTTGGCGTGGCTCTTGCCCCTCCATTTCCAGATTGGTTTATCTGTAGAGATGCTATAAAAATTCTTCGACAGCAGTCTAAGCCCAAGACACAACGGGTGGTTCCGACTAAACCTACACTCGATACGTTTAAAAGGCACCTTCATGTCAGTATCGAAGATGTTCGCATCGAATCCGACATTCTTGAAGGTTTATCCCCCTTTGATTTGGACTTCCCTCTCTGAGCTTTATTGTTGCTAACTGTTTTAAATATCATCTATTTTTTTCAGCTGCTCCAAAACGTGCTGCCTCAACAACCAAGACTGAAATCAAGGACGAAGGTCAAAAGGTAGCCTTCCGCAGCTTTTACTATCTCGATCTCCTTACTCAATCTCACCATTTCATGTTGTTTTCAGGCTAGTCGAAAACCACCTACTCCTCAAAGGAGATTAAAAAGGGCTTCTCCCTAAATTATTCTTGATTCTTATGACGAAGACAAGTCTCCTCGTGAGAGTCTCCATGCGAAAAGGAAAAAAAAGATTATTCATGATGTGGATGCTCCTGATGCTCCAACTGCTCCTATTGCTCCAACTGCTCTTGTTTCTCCAACTGCTCCTGTTGTGACCAACACACCTCAACCTAACAATCCTCCTGCAAAACCTACTCCTGCTCCCGTAGGGGATGCTTCGATCCAAGCGGCTGTCCCTATGGAAAGTGATAATTCGAGTCTCGCTGACGAAACTGTCAAGGTACGTTACACATCCACCTTTCCTTGGGTCTTTGCATTAATTCTTTAGTCTTTATTCTTTCTAATGTCCACCTTTTCTAGGATGATGCTGGAACTTCAAGATCTAATCCCACCGCGATTCCTCTGTCGCTATACTCCTTGAATAGCCAAGGTGACCCTACCTATCATCCCACTTCTGATTTGGGTTCTGGTGTGAGTTCACTTGGCGAAATTAATAAACCTGATTCTTTCAAAGCCCCTCCATCTCCTGCAAAGACCACTACCCAGCAGTCTCAGACTGACGGGTCTGATCATGAAGATGACAATTCTCAGGTTAATCCTATTACAATGGATGATGAGGTTGACGCTTCAGAGGAGAAAACAACTCTGGTTGATACGACCAACTCCCCTTTGGGTCAGACAGTAACTGTGGATGGAACAATTGTCGAGGGTAGTCAAGCCATTGAGGATTAGGCTAAGCTCCAGCTTGAATTGCATGAAACTGGTGACAAAAGTACTGGGGATGCCATGGAGGAGGATGTTGACAAGACCAAGGACAGCAAAGATAAAGAATTACAAATTGTGGACACTTCCGTCAAAGAACCTGAATCTACTGAAACAGCAAGGACTCCCGTTCCTCCCACCCCAAAGGATATTCCAACAAACTTCTTCCCAGGCGAAACTCAACTGACTCCCGTCGAACTGGATGCGTTGAAGGTTTCCAACCCTCGACAATATATCAACTTTTGTTGAGTAGGTTAAGTTGTTCTTCTAGCCGTACGCTCAGTACTTCGACTTCTGAAGGGCAAACCTCAAAGCCACCAACTGACAGTGCCCTCGACAAGGTCAAGAAAAAAAATCTTCAAATGGGATCTTTTTACCCTCCTGCAGATGGGCCCTGCCATCCATCTTCCCCTTAAAGCTCTCCTTCAAAAAGTGGACATTAAATCCCTTACTCCTGAGGCTACAAGTGTTATTTGAGAGGTTGATACCCTGATCGACCAAGTTTACAAAGACTATCGACTGCTGCCCCATATTGAGGGTGAGATTGAGACAAAGGCTGGCAGCGAAGCTGCCGCTTGGAGCGCCGTTGTCGACTCTGAGGAGAAAATTGCTGAGTTGGAAGAAACCAAGGAGAAGAATAAACAAGAGGTCCTGACTAACGAGGCGAACATCGCCTGTTGGGAACGGAAAATTAAAAAGCTCCGTAGTAAGATAGTGAAGGCTAAGAAAAAGAACGCTAAATTATCTTCCTTCGAAGACAACTCCTTAACAGCTGAGCTTGATCATGCCGTTACCTATGCTGAGGAAGCCCTTCGTTTGGAATCTGAAGTTGCCCAGCTAAGGGCAGATAAAGCTCAATGCCAAAGCCGTCTCGAACTTCAAAAGTCGACTTACCTTAAGATGAAGGCGAATCTTCCTTTTTCATTTGTTGGGTTTTTGTAATAGAGCAAATTATGCTGGCCTTTATGAGCCATTTCTTTTTGTTTGTAAGATATTTGGCCATTTTGGCATATTTTAAATTACCATTTATGGCTTCGCTTTATCTTTAACAATTATTCTGTTGATATTTTCACCTCTCGAAGTGCAGGCTTATACTTCTTTAGATATTTGCCATTTACTTTTAATACTCTCTCATCCTTACTCAACTCTGTCACTTCATATGCCCCATTGAAGAATACCTTCGATACCTGGAATGGTCCTTCCCACTTCGGGGACCACTTACCTAGGGATCTCACCTTCCATCCATAGGCAGGATTACCCTCCATACCAAATCTCTAACCAGGAAGGTCTTCGCTTTGACCTTCTTGTTATATGATTTCTCCACTCTCCTCTTTTGTCTTCTCAAGAGTTCTAGAGCTTTTATTCTCTCTTCATCTAAGTCGACTAACTCATCAAGCATCATGTCCCAATAAATCTCTCGAGGGATTTCATGATGTCTTTGAATTCTTACCGACTGTATGTGTATCTCGACTGGCAATACTGTGTCATGTCTGAAAGTAAGTCGATAAGGGGAAGTGTTGGTTGCTTCCTTCGGGGATGTTCGACATGCCCATAGGACTTGATCCAATGTCTTGTGCCAATTCCTAGGCTTGCTTCCAATCTACTTCTTTATCATGCCAATTATTACTTTGTTTGCCGTTTCGACCTGGCCATTGGCCTGGCCATAATAAGGTGTCGAGGTAAGGAGTTTAAATCCCATTTCTTTAGCAAATTCCTGCATCTTCCTACCCATAAATACTGACCCTTGATCTATCGTTATTGTCTCTGGTAGGCCAAACCTGTAGATGATATACTTCTGAATGAATTCGATAACATCTTCTTGGTCTACCTTCGGTAGAGGTATAGCCTCGATCCATTTGGTAAAGTAGTCTATGCTTACCTGAATGTATTTCTGGTTTTTGGAAGATGCTGGTCGAATCTCTCCTATAAGGTCTAAAGCCCAACCTTTGAATAGCCATGGCTTGACTATGGAATGCAACTCGCTTGCTGGGACATGCTGTATGCCAGCATGAATTTGGCATTCCTAACAACCTTTGGCGAACTCGATGCAATCTTTCAGCATCGTAGGCCAGTACATCCCCTGGCGAAACAACAACCATTTCATCTTATGACCCACTTGGTGCGCTCCGCATGTCCCACCATGGACTGAGGACAATGCTAAGTATGCTTCAGATTCACTGAGGCATTTCAGCAAAACTCCCTCAGAAGTTTTCTTAAATAACTCATTCCCTAACAGGACGTAGCTTAGTGCTTGGTATTTTATCTTTCATTCTGTAGTCGATGAAGGGTTCTGAAGGTATTCGACCAAAGGTTTCCTCCAATCTTTGTCTGTCAAACCTTCGACTGTGAAAATCTCAAAGGTTTCCTCGTCGGCGTAGCCCACGGACACCACCTTACCTCTGGCCTCGATTGCCTCTTGTAAGTTCTCCTTCGAGACCCTGTATCCTGAGGCAACTTGCGCCAGGTCGTTGGCTATCTGATTGTGTATTCGTGGTATGTGTCGAATGGTACAGACTTCAAATTTTTTGAGCAGTCTGTTAGCTATTACGAAATACATGATGAGATTTTCTTTAACGCATTTGTATTCCTTTGTTAGTTGTTTTATAACCAACTCTGAATCTCCCATTATTTCGACTCGGGTTGCCCCCAATTCTAACAAAATTTCAAGTCCGGCGATCAAAGCTTCGTATTCAGCCTCATTATTAGAACATAGGCCCTCGACTCTATACTTGAATTTTGTGGGAATTTTGTCAGGCGAAATGATCAATAGACCTATGCCTGTCCTGTTCTTGTGGCTAGACCCATCAAAGTATAGCTTCCAAGGCTCTAGTTCAACCAATTTCAGGGTATTTTCATTTATGGAGTGGTCGACAATAAAGCCTGCCACTATTTGCCCTTTGACCGCTTTCAACGGTCTATAAGTCAATGAATACTCAGTTAATGCTAATGCCCATTTACCGATTCGACTATGCAAAATAGTTTTGGACAACATGTGCTTAATAACATCAAAATGTGAAGACACGTAAACATCAACTGGTTTTATATATTGCTTCAACTTCATACATGAGAAATACAAACATAAGCATAATTTCTCTATTTCACTATACCTAGTTTCTGCATCATTTAAAACTCTACTAAGGTAGTAAATGGCTCTTTCGACGCCACTCTCATCCTCTTGAGCAAGCATGCTCCCTAGAGTTTTGTCTGATGCTGCTATGTACAATCTCGTGTTTTTGGTTCGACATGGAGGTGCAAGGACTGGAGGATGAGTCAAGTAGTCTTTGATCTTGTCGAAGGCCTCTTGCTGATCTTTCGTCCATTCGAACTTCTCCTTAGTGGCTCGAAGCAATGGCGAAAATGCTTGTGTTTTTCCGCTGAGATTCGATATGAACCTTCTTAGGAAATTTATTTTGCCCAGCAAGGACTGAAGTTCCTTCTTGTTAGATGGCGCTTTCGCTTCCATGATGGCCTTCGTTTTGTTTTGGTTGATTTCGATCCCCTTCTTGTGGACTACGAAACCCAAAAAATCTCCTGCTTGCACACAGAATGCACACTTGAAGGGATTCATCTTGAGTCCAAATTTCCTCATTCTCATGAAGGATTTGCGCAGGTGTTCCACATGAGCCTTTCCTGACACAGATTTTATCACAATGTCATTAATGTAAATTTGCATAAAGGACTCAATATAGTCATGAACAATTGAATTCATCGCCCGCTGGTACGTTGCCCCAGCATTCTCTAGGCCAAAAGGCATCACTACCCATTCGTAAGTGCCTAATGCCCCTGGGCAACGGAACGCTGTTTTAGGAACGTCATCCTCAGCAATGAAAATATGGTTGTAACCAGAATATCCATCCAACATGCTAAGGTATTCGTGGCCAGCAGCTGAATCGACTAACATTTCTGCCACTGGCATCGAATACTCATCTTTAGGGGTTGCTGAATTCAGATCCCTAAAGTCTATACAGACCCTTAACGATCCGTTTTTCTTTATGACTGGCACAATATTTGCTAGCCATTCGACATACCTGGTCGTACGGATGAATTTGCATCGGAGGAGTCTTTCGATTTCCTCCTTTATTTTTGAGAGGATCTCTGGGGCGAAGCGCCTTGGATTCTGCTTGACTGGTTTTTTGCCAGGCTTGATTGGTAGCCTATGCTCGACTAGATCTCTCTTTAGGCCTGACATTTCGTCGTAGTCCCAAGCAAAACAGTCCCTGTACTCTCGTAGCAACTGAATGATTTCGACCCTAAGTTGGGGGTCGAGGCTGGCGCTTATATAAGTTGGCCTTTTGATTGCTCCATCTCCCAGGTCAACTTCCTCCAGTGGATCTTGCGCCAACATTTTGACATCGCTGGCTAAAGGATCCTTTTCAAAACCCAAAGGCTCATCGTCATATATGGCGTCGAGTCTTTGCCCCTCGTATTGAATCTTAGGGTCGAAATACCCAACTGGACCTGCTTGTTTGGATTTTTCATTGGCACCTTCAGCCATTTTATTATTAGCGGCCTCCAAGGCCATTTGTAGTTTAGTCTCGGCCACGTAGGCCGAAATCCTTTGAAGCGCTGCGGCTTCAGTCATCATCATCGAACTCACTTCCCCAGCTAGTGGGGTCGACGGGAAGTTCGCCAAGGTATGGTAACCTTTCGCCTGGAAATTCCTTGTCCCATCGGAAACCCTCGACGGGATGCAGGTATAACGAACAATACACTTCGTCATTAGGTGTAAAGTCGAAGTCTGCAGGTTCACATGGCCCTATACTGGCCAAATGTTTGTCAAACTGTCCTCTATCAATTTGATTTATAGGTGCTTTAAAGTATCCCTGATCCACTTCGATGTTTTCAACAATACCATCTAGTCTCCAGATGGCGATCCTATGATGCATCGACGATGGTGCTGCCCCCACTCCGTGGATCCATTCTCTCCCAAGTAATAGATTATAATTGGCGGTGGTCTCCACCACCATGAAGACAGTCAGACGGGTGATGGTTCCGACCGTGACATTCACCTGAATGACCCCCATAGTCGAACCCACCTTCCCTTTATAGTTTGATAGCACCATGTTGTGTGGCTTGGTGTCCGTCTCACTTTTTCCAATTTTGTTCAGCAGAAAATGTGGCATTAAGTTTACCGTAACGCCGCAGTCCACTAGTATTTTGTTAACTGGAACCTTCTCTATTTGTGCTGTAATATAAAGAGGCTTCATATGATTTTTCATCGCCTCCGTTGGCCGTTCAAAGAAAGCATTTTCTCCTCGACGCAGCCGTTGTTCATTACATAATAGCATATCGGCTTATGAGCCGTTATTTCCCAGTCCGTATATGCGTCTGAGTTCTCGACTACTGAAACCCTGTCGAACTCCCTGGGCATTATTGATACTACGTTGACCAGAATATCCAACGTATCATCAGAATCTTCATCAAAGTTATCGGTCATCTCATCATCGACCGACTTTATTTGCTCTTCAATCCGTGTTGGAAACAACTTTCTTCCTACAGGTGACTTCCCAAAAGCCTCTGTTCGACCCTCCTGTTTTATGGGAATATTGGTGCTGGATTGCGGTTGGTCTTTACGCGCACCTTCTCTATGTGCTTTCCTTCTTCTCTGCTCATGTCTCCATTAGGATCGAGACATGGGTTTTTCCCTTTGTAATTTTCTGACACGTGGGCAGCCTGCGAAGACTGAAATTCTTTTCGATAGCTTAACGAAGATCCCCTTTGTACTTCGAAATTTTTCCACCTCTTCTGCCCTTGCTGCTTGTTCTCATTGGGCTTCGTCCATTTTCCATCAGTGGCCTCAGCATTGGGCTTAAAGCTAGTGGGCTTGTTCATCGGAGGCCTTATGCGAGGGTCAAATCTCTGCTAAAGGCCTCTTCGAGGGTTGAATCTTGGCCTTTCACTTTCTTGCTTCAACCTTCGTGTCCCTTCCAACTTTTGTGCAGCCTTCTTGTCGAATATGGCGCTGCATCGGGGACAGAGCATCACACTAGAACCCTTCTCCTGGCAGCGGTGAAGGAAAGAAATAATGGATTCCTCCTGCTCTGGGTAGGCTTCCTTTGGATGTGTTTCCTGGTAGTTTGACTCACTATCCGCTACCTCCTCATGTTGAGTGATTTGAACCATGTTAATCTCAATTTCTTTAGCCAGGTTAAGCTTCTTCAAGCTTAACTCCACGCCTTTGGTGGCTTCATCGATCTTAACGAAATCATCAGCTGTTTCCTTGGTCACCATCTCCCATCCCAGATTGTTCTTGTTGCTTGGGCCTTTGGTTTCACCAATCTGGTCACAGCTATCAACTTCCATTTCGACACAGCTCTCCTGTCTGAAACTGATGGCAACTTTCGCCATTACAACTTCGTCTATGGGATTGCCAGCAGTTTCTGTTACTTCGATTGAGAAGTCGTAACCGCGGACAACTTCGATCATATTAGCCTCGACTGGCTTTGTGTAATTTGCGTCTGCCGTTTGCAGAGGGTCTGAGTCGACCTTCATTTGGCCACCAACTTTCTCTCCGAACTTTAGACATCCCTCTTGGATCACATTCTAAACGAGGTCCCTAAAAATAAAACATTGAGATGTTTTATGACCCAAGAAGTTATGATATTTACAAAACCCTCTTTTCTTCCTTTGCTCTAGGGACGACATTTTGTCGCCAGGAGGCACTATCATTTGTCCGTCCTTAACTAACAAATCGAAGATTTCATCACATTTTGTGATATCGAAGGTATATGTTTTCTTTGGGAACCTAACATTCTTTTTAGATTCGACATAACTCTTCCCTTGTGGGGGAGCTAATACTTTGCATAAGTAAGGTGGTCCTTGCTTGAGTTCAGCAAGATCCACTTCACCATCGTTGAAATTCATGGACTCGTCACACAGACCTTCGACGTTATCATTAAATTCGACAAAAGCTATCTTTTTATTTTTATTAAATTTAGCCTTTTCGTCTTTGAGTATTTCGAGTTGTCGAACCCGATCGGCTAATTGGGCCATGTCCCTTAGGTACTGGGTGTCCAACTTTTTCCTAATAGAGTAGTCGAGACCACCAGCGGCCATTTCGACCAACTCATGTTCAGGGACCTGCGTGAAGCATCTGGCCTTGAGCAGACGGAACCTATTGAGGTACTCCTCTATTGGTTCAGAGAATTTACGCTTCACACTAGCTAGTTCCTTCAAGCTAATCTTAGTCTGACCCATGTAGAACTGTTCGTGAAACAAACGCTCTAACTGGGTCCAGTTACAGATCGTGTTAGGGGGAAGCGTCGTGAACCAGGTGAAGGCGTTCTTAGTAAGAGAACTTGGGAAGAATTTTATCCTAATGATTTCGTCGTTCGCTATCTCTCCAGCCTCAATTAAGTAACGAGCCACATGTTCGACGGTGGATTCCGTCGTATCTCCTGAAAACTTAGTGAATTTAGGTACTTTCGTCCTAGGGGGTAGCTCCGCCTGAAGGATATAGTCTACTATAGGTGAAGTGTAATTTGGCCTAGTAAAACCGGTGTTTAACCCATTTCTGGCCATAATTCTCTCGACCATGGCCGCTAGATTATTGTCTACGGCTATGTTGTTTCGACGAACACGCTGGACTACATTATCTGCGTCTTGGTTTCGATTCACAACCACCACTCCTGGATTTCTTTCTCCCAAGCCACGAGGTTGGTTTTGCAAAGGCTCTTCCCTAAGCCCTTCGACTACTGGAGGGACTATCCTTTCTTGGTTTCCTTTGTCGACTTCTACCATATTCGCCAAGTTCTCTCGTGGGACATCTGCTACTGCGGCTTGGTTTCTGGCTAAGGGAGGTACCCCCATGAATTCAGCCAATCTTGTTAATTGTACCGCCAACTGTTGATTGGTCTGGGTTGTATTTTGGATTAATGGTTGAAATATTTCACCCATAGTTTGTGATAAAGTTTGAACCATCTGTAGGTTACTTTCATCCATCTGCTGTCTCAAACACGCAACTGAGGTGTTGGTCAAATTGGGGCCTTGTGTCGAATACCCTAAACTCTGGGGGTTTTGACTCATGTTCACACCTGACCCCGACCCTTGTAATGGTGAAGTCATCGCCTAACCTGAGTATATAGGGGGTGCACTTTGGAGGCCTTGCATCATAGCAGTGGGCATCCCATACGAGGGGTTTCTTGGTGACTGTGAAAAACCAGGGGGCACAAACTGCCTGGACGTCGAACTTCCTCCTAACAAAATCTGAGGATTCGACGTTTGGTGACCAATGTATTCCAACACTAGTTGAGTATAAGGCCTTATCATTGTCGATCCCACCCCAAGTACTGAAGGCGTCAGCACTGGCCTCATAGGAAGCACTGTTTGTTCTCCAGTCGACGGTATCGGAGGGGGAACTCCCTCGTCTCTTATTCCTTTGATGGAACCGTCTCCTTGTTGGTTGAGTTATCTGGCTGGTTTGTATCCGTAGCCATGTTCTTACTGCTTCGTCTTGATCGCGTCTCTTCGTTTATAGCGGTAATTTTACCACTTCTCAGTAACATAAAAGTGTACCTTCTCACGAAAAGGGACCAGGATAACTGCAGAATTTTATAAGTTTAATTTTATAAAATAGATTCTCTAGCACTGTCCCACTGGGCGTGCCATTTTGTTTTCCTCGAAAATCGGAAAACAACTGCTGATCTTCCAAATCTAACTTTGGTGACTCACAGGATCAATCAGATTGATCCTAGGACATGTGCTAAAAGAATTATTTTTGGTTTTAAGGATTTATTCAAGTTCCACACTCGAACAAGGTTGGGATAAACAGAATCCTAAAAGAACATCTATTCGACTACAGGTTAATTTAAAGGTAAAGTAAAGCTTCTAATAAAAGAGCAGAAAGTTTGTTGGTAAAGGTGAAGTTAGATTGAGGACGAAGAGAAAAGAATTGCATAGGAAGGAGAGAAATAAGGTAAGGGGGAAAAGGGGTAAAGACAATAAAGGCAATAAAAGACTTTGTAAAACTTAAAGTAAAAAAAAACAAGTAAATTGCATTAAGTTAAAAGATGGTGTGTTTACATCACGTACATTCTCTCACAATACTCGCTTTCTCTACACTCGGATACTTGGAGTAGTTTCAAGAGTAATTTGTACAATAGTAAATTACAATACACTTTGTATATGTCTAAGACACTCTATTTATAGTAACAAAAAGTAACCTCTCATAACTTCCACCATAATCTCCTTCTGCCACTTGTCTCAAATGCATGGATTCATTATTCATAAGGTGACACGTGTCTCCCTCAATTTTCCACAAGCAAAATCGCTCCCTCCAAAATTCAAATTTCAAATACTTCGACACACCATTCGTATCAGCAGGCGGTCGAACCCTTGGCCTCTAGGTGAGTTCTTCGACTTAGCGTTTTTCTTCTTTCGACCATTTTCTTGCACTCAAGCTATTCTCCACCCTTTTGTCTTGGATACCTTCTTTCTAGCTGAGGCGTCGAATTTAAGAGCTAACAGTGGGTAAAACACGTCGGAAATGCAATGGTGGGAACATGTTCCCACGTGGAAAACACGTCACAAAGTTGTGACATAGTTCCCACGTCGCAAATAACAAAATTAGGAGAAAATCTTCCCACGTGAAAACCAAGTCACTAATTAGTGACGTGATATTTCATGTGGGAAACTACCTTTACCGATTTTGTCTGCACGACTGCCTGACACCAATTAAATTTGGTTCCCATGTGATTCCCACGTCACTAATTTGTGACTTGGTTTTCATGTGGGAACCCAATGGCTTTGTACGTGAATTCTGACACTAATTAAATTGGTTCCCATGTGATTTTCACGCCACTAATTAGTGACGTGATATACATGCCACAACAAAAATATGTTTTATAATAGTACATTGTTTGCACTTCACTATAAAATTTAATAATAAAAAAATAAAAAAAAATATTAACTAAAAACAGCTATAAAATTAAAATAAATATTAAATATTAACTATAAAATTTAAAAAATTAAAATAATATACATAAAAAAAATATAAATATTTAGTTACATGAAATTCACGTCACAAATATAAAAATGTTTAATCTAATATGCATGTTAACATGACAAGCCACTGTCATATTCATCTTCGATAGAAGGTAAAAAAAGTTGTTATCCATATTCATAGTCAATGAATGGTATCACACCCACATGAATAGCATGATTCAACCGATGAGACTCCTCTTATTTAGTTGTTAGATCATAATGAAGAAGAAAAATAGTGAAATATGCATGAAACTATTCTTTAAATATTCACTCTCTTAGTTATGTAGAGACGTTCTCCATTTTCTAAAAAAATAAATTATACTTAAGTATGATTTTTGTATATAAATATTTAATTAATGTCATAATTTCAAAAAGTATATGTATCTATATAATTGATTTAGTCTAAAACATGTTAATAAACATTTTCACTTTTTATTTATAGAAATCGAGACGATATCAACCCTCTTAGTTTCTTAAAAAATATTTCATTTCTACCTATTCTAAAAATATATATTTTACTACAAATTATTTTTATTTTTTTTCTTTCAACAACAACACAATAAACAAAAATAATATTTATAAAATATCAACAAAAAAATATCAACAACAACAGAAATATAAATATTCTAAAATTTTATAATATATCACAACACAATAATATATCAACAAAAAATTCTAAAATTATATTTCATATATCATCAAAATCTCAAAAATAAACTAATTGAAATGCTTAAATACCTCAATCTGCTAACTCTATCAAAGCTTCCAATTGAACTTCTTAAATTCTAGATCTGAAAAAAAAATCAACAATTAATAATTAGATAAACATAAAATAAACTGTAAAATATTCACAAAAATAAACTGTAAAATATTCACAAAAATAACATATAGACCAATCACCTTAAATTTTTTGGGAAATTTTCTTTGAAAATGGGGAAGAAGGAAGAAGAAAGCACGAAGGAGAAAGGAGATGTTGCTGAAGGAAAATTTTGTGAATTAATATATAGGGAGTTTTGTGAAGGAAAATTTTGTGAATTAATATATAGAGAATCTTGTGACGTGGTTAACACGGGGAATAGAAGAATTGAGGGGCTGCACCTAAGCAAAATCTAAAGCCTCCAAATGGCCCATCCGGCCCAATAAATCTCGGAATAATGAAAACCGGGTGTAAGAGTATTAAAAATTAACTTCTACAATTCGCGAATGAAAACCCTAAATACCATTTTAAACTCGTCGATTGGGATCCTTTCAAGAAAAAAGAAAATTTTGAAGAGCTCAACTGATTTCCACTTTTTTCCACTGTCGTTTATATTTGTTGATGCCTCTTCCTAGACTTAAAATTTTATATTTTATATATATATATATATATATATATATATATATATATATATATATATATATATATATATATATATATATATATATATATATATATATATATAGAATAAACAGTATGAATTTTATTTTCATTACCGTTATTCGAATTCTCTACCGGCTTTGATGATAATAAATCCATGTGAATTTCTTTTCTTGTTGAATTCGGAATTCTTTTTCTTTTCTTTTTTTTAGGTCTTTTCTAGCAGCATTGGTTTCATATTATACTATTTAAAATTTAACTTTATTATGATAAGATTAATGCTATTTATACACTATTTGAAATTCGATTTTATTATAATAGGATTAATGTTATTTATTCAACTGATTGATACAAGTTGATTTAATGTTGAGAGCAATTGAGGAAACAATAGCCAGTTCGATAGCCGCTTCAGCGCAATAGCTATAAAAAATATTGAAAAAATATTTCCTTTTAATTGGCTATTATCAAAAAAATCAGACTAGATTTATATTAACTGCATTCAGTATAAGTTCAAGACAGGACTCATATTAATTGGCTATTATCATTTTCTTAGAATTAGAATTAAAATTAATGTTAAAATCTTAGAATTTAGCTTGAGACAATAATATTGCATATAATATTACTTAGTGCTCATATTGTTCTAAAATTTATCATGTCTCTTTCGTATTGTTATAAATTTTTAGTGCTCATAAGTTTCCAAATATTCAGAAAAGCATATTATATTGCATTATTTGGAAACTTATGCTTTTTCTATTATGATGTTTTTAGTACATTGAATCTTAGATAGTTGTAAACTATCTTCTGTAGTGGAACACATACAAAGCCAAATGCAAATTGTGCTAAATGTGTGGAAAAGAAAACATGAGTTGTCATCATTTTATGCAACTTAAATCTTAAGATATGTTTGAATGCCATGTTGGATGGAAATGTATTATTTGTTGTTCAATTGCATCCTCCCTCTGAATTGAGTATACATCATGTTGTCTTGTTTCGTCTTCTCTATAAAATGAGTGCATATAATGATGTTTTGATTCATTTTCATTTTCTCAATTGAGTTTTGATGTTTATGCTCTTGAGAGCATGATGAGTCCTAGTGGAATTGTTATATTGTTAATTTATGTTTGCTATCCCTTCTTGTATTGGTCGAGCTTGATGTATTAGTAACTTTTTAATGTTCTGTGTTGTATTTAGTAACTTTTTAATGTTCTGAAATTGAGTGAATTTTTTGTTGTCTTGTTATAAGTTCCATCAGATTATCATTATGTGCTTCAGCTTCTTGCAACTGGTGTGTTTACTTTTGCACAGTATCAACTACAAATTAAATATTATTGAAGTCTGACATTCCTTCTTGATCGTATATTATTAAACTTATTCTTCCTAACCAGGATCTGCAACACAGGTCAAACATTGCAGAGAATATGTGCACTAACGGTCTAATCAACGCGTACAAGAAGCGCGTTGAATATGGATTGAACATGCGTCGGGACTACCTAAATCTCAATTAATCACAACAGCGTAAATTTAGTTAAGATATTTTTAAAAAATATTTTCTTCTGTTTATTATTTGTTACTGATGCATATTTATAGCAACAAATAAATCATAAAACTTATAATTAAATCAATTAACGTTAATATGATTTATATCACCGATTATAATTAAACTAATTGATATTAATTAAATTTAATTGAAATGCATTAATGATGTAAAATGATTTTACACAATTAATTAATTATAAATGTTAGATGTCGATAAAAATTAGACTTTTATTTTAATCACTTTTTAAAAACACAAAGAGAGCACGAGTATACTGCCCTATTTTTATAGTTAATTTTATCTTCAATTCAATTATTTGATTTTAAGTATTGTATTCTTTAAAAATAAATTCAATTAAATATAAAGATTTAATAAAATGATAATGCGTCTAAAAATATTTTCTTCTGTTTATTGTTTGTTACTCATGCATATTTATAGTATCAAATAAATCATAAAACTTATAATTAAATCAATTAACGTTAATATGGTTTATATCACCGATTATAATTAAACTAATTGATATTAATTAAATTTAATTGAAATGCACTAACAGTCTAAAATAATTTTACACAATTAAAGAATTATAAATGTTAGATGTCGATAAAAAATTAGACTTTTATTTTAATCACTTCTTAAAAACACAAAAGAGAGCACGAGTATACTGCCCTATTTTTATAGTTAATTTTATCTTCAATTCAATTATTTGATTTTAAGTATTGTATTCTTTAAAAATAAATTCAATTAAATATAAAGATTTAATAAAATGATAATGCGTCTAACAAAAAATTTTTTTTAATCAAAAATAGAATAAAGATGGGACATACAAAATTGAAAACATCAAATTAAGAATATATATTTTTTTTCAAACCAATGGGTTTAAAATTCTTGTTTTTTAAAAACATCTATTTTAATTATTTTTTAGACCAAATTGAAGAGTCATCATTTTTACGTAAAAGTTTATTCCAGAGATGTATTTTTGTATGTGAAAAAAATGCGGTAGAAATTGCATCTTCGTAAATACCATTTATTCAAAAGTTAGTGGTGGTCCATAGAGGCATCTCCAAACGATTTTCTTTAATATCTCACGCGAGACCCTTCCCTCTTCCTCCTTCTTCATTTTTCTCTAAAATTCTATAAAAAAAATCATTTGAGCTCTACAATGATTTCACACCTGCATCCATTCAATCAAGATTATATCATTAGAGCTCTTTCCAGCATCTCATAACATCCAACTGCTCCTTCTCATCAATCAATTTCTTTTGGTGAGTTTTTTTAATTTTCTTATCTTTTTATGTTTCGATTTTTAGTTAGTTTTTAGGATACATTAGTTGTTTTAGATACATTAGGTAGTACTATAAACGAAATTGATAGGCTATTCGAATATGCATAAAGGTTTTTTGGGTTTCTTTAGGCAGAAATGACGTATATGTCATGGCTGAGACAATCTGATTTGTCCGGAGATGCATCTCCGAATTTGCTATGCATTATTTTCAAAGATGCGTCTTTAGATTTGACTCGGGAAAAAAATTGAGTGATTTTGTGGATTTTGTGAATTTCCCCGGACATGCTATTTATATATGTCTATGTTTATAACGCATATGCAATGAGTGAAGGACCACGAGTTTCTGATAACTCATTTGATATTGCATCTACTTCGCAATCCCGACCGCTTGATTCTCGTATCTAACTCTCTCAGGCATCTCTGGAATATAATGCAGTAGAACCTGAGGTTTCTATGACCTCTGTTGACCTTGAAGGCCATGAAGCACAGAAGAAAGTTGATCCAGATGCTCCATTAGATAGTTATCCAAGAGGGTCACTTGACACCTCCTTACTTTATAATTATAAAAAGCATGTTGCTAGGCATGTTTGACATGGGGAGATATATATTTTGTTGGATGGCATCTCGTGCCTCCTGCGTCTTCCCATAAGGGGGGCATTATTGGACCACGAGAGGGTCGAGCGAGAGGAAGGGGTAGATCTGATGGCTACCCTATTTGGGGTTGACCCTGGTAAGGAGACAGAGGAAGCGGCTCGCACTAGAGTCTTCATGCACTATTTAGTTTTTTGGAAACTCTTTATACAAGCCATTTGCAGGAGGTTTTAGATGATGTTGGCGATGGTGTGTAGGTTGAGTACCACTAACATTGTGCATTAAGGTGTTACTGCTTGTTCTTGGTTGACACATCCATGTTTGTCGGCAAAAGTGAAACATATGTCAATGTGGTCTACCTCAAGTACTTCACGGACCTGAGTGCGATTCATGAGTACAATTGAGGTGGCCACCTATTTGGTGTACCAGCACTCGAAACTGTTATTAATATTGTATCTGTTAGCCCAAGATTTGACACCAGGTTAAATGGGAATTCTTGGTTAAAACAACAAGTTTCGACTAAAGGCATCCTTTCGACCATGCCCTGGTTAAGAAAGAGTATCTTTTGGACTTAGAAAATATTTCTAAGTGTTTGGGAATTGCCTTCGACCGGTCCAAGACGGTCGACGCGGGAAGAATACAAATTCAAATAAAGAGAGGGAACATTTACATTTGAAGCAAGACAAGTGGCGCATATCCAATGGAAGAAGCAAGCATTATGACACATGTCCAATTTAGATTGATCTAGGCGGTTACTAGTAGTTATTTTTATGTACTATAAATAAGGGTTTTAGCAATAGGATTCAAATGTGTGAAACATCATTATTTAACAAGTCACTCTGAATTCACTCAAAGTACCCGCATGTAGAGAAACGAGTTGCATAGAGAATGTACATGATGTAAACACCAACTTTTATTTGGAAATCAATTTACTTTCAAAGTCTTTTTTCAATTGAAATTATCTTTACATTTCTGCAAGTTACTTTTAGTTTTCGCCTTACAATTTCTTTACAGTTCTTGCCTTTAAAATTCAGTTCTTTATGCTTTCAGCCTCTTTTAAGATTACAGCCTTTACATTTCAGTCGAAGCCAATCTTTTTCTTTAAAGTTTAACTTTCTATCGCTTTCACCCCTTTTTAATTTACAGTCTTTATGATTCTTCTGTAAAAAAACAGATTTTAAATTAACTTTTTTTCTATAAGTCCCTGTCGAAGCACCTATTTTCTTATGATTGACTTAGAAACGAACACTTAGCAACAGTCCTAGGATTTAATGTGGTCAATACTGCAAGTAAAAACAGATCTTTTTAAGTTTGTTAGACCAGAGGTTGTTTACCAAATTTCACGGCAAACATATTGGCATGCCAAGTGGGACCCTGATAAGTGCTTTAACCTTTTAAGAATTTTTATTTTGTTATTACTAGTCTTTGTCTTTGAGGAAATTTTCGGTTTATGTTATTAAGAAGTGGAAAAGTAGCCTCTACAAACGAAGAGAGGCCAAGAAGAAGATATAATAGAGAGATGGCGACAAATGATGGTCAGCCAAGTAATCCTAACCCTCGAGAAGGTGGTTCAAATCCTCAATCAATTAATTCTAATGTTCAGCATGGGAACACATAAAACGTGTATAGGGATGACGTAGTGCCACCCTCAGCTCTGTCGACAGTCGAGCAATTACCACCACATGTTACGTCAAAGCCAGTATCGTCGATGCTGGGAACAGGGTCGACACATACAAGGGAATAGGTTCAACCTGTGTTGGAATACATTGGTACACCAACATATAATTCCCAAACCTCACCAGGAGGAGTTTCGACCCAGAGGCAGTTTCCTCCTCTAGGATTCTCACAACCATTGCCAAGAAATCCTCCTTATAGAATGCTAACCTCAGTAATGCAGAGCCTCCACAATGCCCCACAAGTATTCACAGAGAGTATAATCTCTTTACCATTACAAGGATCAGGGTCTGGGATAAATATGGGTCGAAATAGTCAGAGCATAGGAATGGCATATTGTAACCAAGGGTTCGGTCTGATGAATACGTCCATAGCATGTTTGAGACAACAAATGGATGAGAGTAACCTTCAAATGGTGCAAACCTTGTCCCAGACGATGAGGGAGATTTTTCAACCTTTGATCCAGAATACTACCCAAACCAATCAACAAGTGGCATTGTAACTGGCACGTCTATCAGAATTTATGGGCGTACCAGCACCGATTCGAGGTACAGTGACGACATGGAATGTCCCATGGCGAAGCCCATGTAATATCCCTGAGATGGATCCAGAGGATCAAGGGTCAGTCGAACCAATCACCTTAGAACCCCTCAGGCTCGAACCTGCCAGAGTAGAACCACCTAGAAATCAGGTACCAATAGCAAGGGAGCCAGAGGTAGTGATGGTGAACCTTTGTATTTCGACAAAAATGAAGTAGATGTTGCTGAACTAAAGCAAGGTCCTCCTATGCTTGTAAAATGTTGGCACCTCCTTCCAATGGAAAAAAATTTGTCGAGCCTGAGAAGAACGAGAAATTTCCAAAGAAAACATACACGTTTGACATCACCAAATGTGATGAAATATTTGATTTGTTAGTTAAAGATGGGCAAATGATAGTGCCTGCAGGTGCTAATATTCCACCTTTAGAACAAATAAAAAAGAGAGGGTTTTGTAAGTACCACAATTTTTTGGGTCATAAAACTTCTCAATGTTTTCATTTCAAGGATTTGGTGCATAAAGTTATTCAAGAAGAAAGACTCAAGTTTGGCGAGAAACTGAACAAGCAAATGAAAATTGACTATGACCCATTACAAATGGGAGATGCCAATTACACTGAGCCTTTAGAGGCAAATATGGTTGAAGTTAATGATGGCTTCGACATTGCAATCAACATGGTAGAAGTTACTGAAGACTTCACCAACCAGACTATGTACACCAAAGTCACTCTAGGCTTTGAGGAAAACGGCACGAGAGAATCCAAAGAAATTACTGATAGTTTCGATGAAACCACTGAAGGTTTCGACAAAAGGGCTCCAGTAGACTCCAATATGAGTCTGGTCACCAAAGAAACTACTGATACTTACGTTGAGATGGATAAAGCTACTGCAGGCCTGAACCTAGATTTTAAGAAGATGAATCTTAGTCTTGGGGTCAACGTGGACATTAACATCGTCGAAATTACACCATATAAGGCCATAGAAAAAGCAGAAGCTAGTCACCAAGGGAAGCCCAATAAAGTATCTTACCCAAGAGAGGATGAGACTATCATTGAATTCCTCTACAGATGTCAAGAAAAGGGGTCAAATGTGATGCTATGCCCTAGGTGCAGTGCAATATTCAATCAAACAGTTTCCAAGAAGATCGAAGGAGGATGCAAGTCAACTCAAGCAGGAGAGGCTAAGGCACACAAGGTTGGAGCACCAGGACCAAAACCTGCTTCTTTCAAACCCTTTTCCGAAATATCTAACGACAAATGGGTTAGGCTAAATGATGCTAGACAGAAGGGAGAACAGAAGTGGAAGAGCTTTGATGTCAATAGAGGTTCTTCTATAACCTACAGTAAGGAGTTTGAATCATCCAACAAGACGACCCATATTTTTAAGAACTATAAGGGAAAAAACCCAATGTCACACTCTCAATGGAGAAGAGAGTAGCGCAGAAGGAATGCTCTCAGAGAAGCTCAGACGAAGGGCCAAGAGGAATCTAGTACCAATAATCCTGCTAAAAGTGCCAGTGGGAGTCAAAGAAATACAAATAAGAACATGCATGTGGGGCAAAAAATGTCATCTTATCATGAAGGTAAGTCTCACAAAGTTATCGAAGACGAAGAAGAGATGACAGACAACTTCGACACTGAATCTGAGGCTTCCTTGGATATCATAGTCAACTTGGTATCAGTAATGCCAAGAGAATTTGGCATGATAACAAAAGTTGAAGATTTAGACGATCATGCTGAAGCAGAATGGGTAGCACACCAGCCTATGTGCTACTACATAATGAACAATGGGTGTGTCGAAGAACAAAATGCTTTTTTTGAACGCCCCATTGAGGCAATGAAGGCTCATCTGAAGCCTCTTTACATAACTGGAAAAGTGGAGAATATGCCAGTAAACAAAGTACTTGTGGTCTGTGGCGCAACAGTAAATTTAATGCCACATTTCCTTCTGAACAAATTTGGCAAGTGTGATACTGACACTAAGCCTCATAACATGGTCCTTTCAAATTATGAGGGGAAAGTTGGCACCACCTTGGGAGTCATCCAGGTAGACCTTACAGTTGGGACAGTCACCAGGCCCACTGTGTTCATGGTAGTGGAAACAAAGGCTAACTATAATCTATTATTGGGTCGAGAGTGGATACGTGGCGTAGGAGCAGTGCCATCATCAATGCATCAACGAATCACTATCTAGATACCATATGGCATCGTCGAAAACATTGAAGCTAGCCATGGATACTTCAAAGCCACCATCAATCATGTTTATAGGAGGCAGTTCGACAAGCATCTGGCTAACATTGCCCCATGTGGCCCGACAGACTTTTAATTCGTCCCAGATGACCAAACCTACTGCTCATTATACCTCCACCCTGTCGAAGGCTTTCGAAGGAGAGATGCTCCCTTTTCTTGGGCAGCCTCAAGTTGACCCATGATCAGTGGTTTTTACACGTGATTTTACCGTTTGTTTCAGTTAATCAATTGTTATATCCTATCTAATTTTATTTGTTTTTATTACATTTTACGCGTCGATTTGGTATTTCCACTGTTTCTACGTTCAAGTAAAAAATAAAGGAGAAGCAGAGCGAAAACCGGGAAAAATTGTAAGAATTCGGAAGAGTTTTGTTGTAGACCAGGAGCCTGACACGGGTGCCCGTGTCCTGTGACACTGCCCGTGTCAGGGCCCATGAAGAAAAAGATAGCCAACCTAAGAACCAGCAGTTTGCACGGAAACGATCATAACTGGAGTTCTGGGAATCCGTTTGAGGTGTTCTAATAATCGCCGGAAAGCTAAAAGAGAGAGCTACGACTTTCGTGTTGGAGTTGAAGTCAGATTCGGAGTAAATTTTTCCATATTTTCGTTTGAACCTGCAGCATTAGTTTTATTAAGTTTTGGTGTGCTATCTCGGAGGGCAGTTTAGGCATCTCGCAGTCTAATTTGAATTCTAGTATATTAGATGCATCGTGAATTGGGAAACGAGACCTTTTTTTTGACGAAGAAAATACAATGGAAGATTGAAGCTCTGGAGAATTGGGAGGACAAGGAGATTTTCATGCTCGGAAGAAATTGAAGATCGAATTCACTCCCTAAATCTTGTAATGTTTCTATTTGTCATGTTGTTTTTATTGAATACTATGAATAGCTAAAACCCCCATTGCTAGGGGGTGTCCATGAATTGTGTTGTAATGAACCTTTGTTGCATTTCTTAATGATATTTTGTTTCATTCCTTAATATTTTTGTTATGCAATTCGTTTAAACTTTTAAAGGATCGTATAAATTGGGAACGATTTACGATTAGGGATTTGGCCTGAAAAACCAATTGATTACTTTGTATAGCACATTATAGTGAATATTGCCTAGGAATAGAAACCCTTTGTCAAAACTATTGCTTGATGTCTTTCCTTGACTGCTAAGGAATTAGGGTCAAGGAAGAATATCAAAGGTTTTTTCCCTAGCATGTTTTCTCTTAATCGTTAAAATAATTTTATCAAATAACATTTGTAACTAAAAATTTACACGCAGTCCTCAGAGATCGATACTGGGATTACTGGGATAACCCCAATTATTACTACATCGGTAAAAAAATGAGTACACTTGCTAATTAACCGATCAAGTTTTTGGCGCCGTTGCCGGGGACTGCCAAAATTTTTAAGTACCTTGTTAGTTCAATTAGAATTTTGTCACTCTGTGACTAAAATTTTAAGTTATTTTTCTGATTATATTTTTGTTATTACTAATAATTTACTAACCTGTGTATGCGAGGTAAGACCTCAACTTTATTTTCTTTTGACTCAGAACCTGAAAGATTGTTGCACTCCAGACGTAGAAAAGTTAAGCTGGAAACATTGACAGCTTCAAACTCAGGAACATAAATTTCAGAGAACGAAGAAGAAGTTGTGATTCTTTCAGAGAAATTAAACAGCTAAAAGATATTATTTGTTACTCATGCATATTTATAGTAACAACAAATCATAAAACTTATAATTAAATCAATTAACATTAATATGGTTTATATCACCGATTATAATTAAACTAATTTATATTAATTGAGTTTAATTGAAATGCACTAATGGTCTAAAATAATTTTACACAATTAATTATTTATAAATGTTAGATATCGATAAAAATTTAACTTTTTATTTTAATCACTTCTTAAGAACACAAAAGAGAGCGCGAATATACTGCCCTATTTTTATAGTTAATTTTATATTCAATTCAATTATTTAATTTTAAGTATTGTATTCTTTAAAAATAAATTCAATTAAATATAAAGATTTAATAAAATGATAATACGTCTAACAATTTTTTTTTTTATATCAAAAATAGAATAAAGATGGGACATACAAAATTGAAAACAACAAATTAAGAATATATTTTTTCAAACTAATGGGTTTAAAATTATATTTTTTTTAAACATCTCAAAAGCTAGAAGCGACGTACTACTAGTGGTAGCTTATATTTTTAGCGGATGTTCTTTTGTGGTGCGGGTGAAAAGTCTATAATATTTTTAATATTCGGAGATGGACGCATCTATTTTAATTATTTTTTAGACTAAATTGAAGAGCCATCATTTTTATATAAAAGTTTATTCTAGAGATGCATTTTTATATGTGAAAAAAATGCGGTAGAAATTGCATCTTCGTAAATACCATTTATTCAAAAGTTAGTGGTAGTCCAGAGATGTATCTCCAAACGCTTTTCTTTAATATCCCGCGCGAGACCCTTCCCTCTTCCTCCTTCATTTTTCTCTAAAATTCTATAAAAAAAAAGTCATTTGAGCTATGCAATGATTTCACACCTGCATCCATTCAATCAAGATTATATCATTAGAGCTCTTTCCAGCATCTCATAACATCCAACTGCTCCTTCTCATTAATCAATTTCTTTTGGTAAGTTTTTTTAATTTTCTTATCTTTTTATGTTTCAATTTTTAGTTAGTTTTTAGGATACATTAGTTTTTTTAGATACATTAGGTAGCTATAAACGAAATTGATAGGCTA
Organism: Lathyrus sativus; assembly: GCA_963859935.3. Taxonomy (NCBI): domain Eukaryota; kingdom Viridiplantae; phylum Streptophyta; class Magnoliopsida; order Fabales; family Fabaceae; genus Lathyrus; species Lathyrus sativus. The sequence goes on from OZ012735.1 coordinate 69,327,090, forward strand.
TTCGAATATGCATAAAGGTTTTTTTGGGTTTGTTTAGGCAGAAATGACGTATATGTCATGGCTGAGACAATCCGATTTGTCCGGAGATGCATCTCTGAATTTGCTATGCATTATTTTCAAAGATGCGTCTTTAAATTTGACTCGGAAAAAAAAATTGAGTGATTTTGTGGATTTTGTGAATTTCCCCGGACATGCTATTTATATATGTCTATGTTTATAATGCAGATGCAATGAGTGAAGGACCACGAGTTTCTGATAACTCATTTTATATTGCATCTACTTCGCAACCCCGACCGCTTGATTCTCGTATCTAACCCTCTCAGGCATCTCAGGAATATAATGCAGCAGAACCCGAGGTTTCTATGACCTCTGTTGACTTTGAAGGCCATGAAGCACAAAAGAAAGTCGACCCAGATGCTCCATTAGAGAGTTATCCGGGAGGGTCACTTGACACCTCTTTACTTTATAATTATAAAAAGCATGTTGCTAGGCATGTTTGACATGGGGAGATATATATATTTTTTCTTTTGTAATACACATGTTGTCAACTAATTAAATCCATATTGATGCTTATACTTTCTTTTTACAAGAGAGTGATTTTTTGAAAATGATTAACCACGACAGAAAGATATTGGAGTTACCACAATCCACTGTTGGTTTGTTGATGTTATCCGTCATTACGGTCTTGCTGGTTTATGTTTTTCTATGTACGTGACCATAAACCACGACATGTAGTCGACTTTTGCAGAGAGGTGGGATTCAAAGATGTCATGTTTCCACCTACCTATAAGCAAGATGGCCATCACTTTATGTTCACAACTTCCTCTAAAAATTATTGACATGTCTCACTCTAGTGATTTTATTACTAGCATATCTCAATTTGACTATGTTGTGAAAAAACTTTATGTTCCTATTTCCATCCTTAAAACACTTATTTCTTACCATATTCGTCCAAAATTGGTCTGGCATATGCAATGTCTTATCTAACAGAAGTTGAGTATTTTTTCCTCCAAACCAAGATTGTCATTGTAACCGACATCATTAATAAAAAAAATTATCCTATTAACTTCATTAGTCGCTTGAGTGACTTTAAGATGAATATTTATAAATATATCTTTGTCCCATTTCTTAAGATAAGGTTTAAGATATCTCAACTTAGTATATAAAAAAACATAGAAAAACCAACCACACTAGTATTCTAATTATTAGCAATCAATTGTCTACTTTTATCATCTAGAGTCCGAACCTTAAAAAAATTTAATGGTCTAACCAAATCAAACATACCTTTGTCACAATGGAGAAGAATAGGGTAATGATTTATGTGATTCTTGATCAAAGTGGAACAATTGACAATGTTCCAATTATCTAGCCAATTCTTATTACAAATAGATTTTCCAAGCTTAATAGAAAAGTAAGCACTACGTTTCCTCCCATTGATCCAAGTGTAATATCTACCATTAATGGCGAGAAGCATAAGCGCATTTTAATTTGTACAACTAAGAAATTCATTAGCAAAAGTTTTGTTTGAAGGGAATCTACCAAATTTCTCATCAGAACCAATAACTACATTGAAACCACCTATCATGTACCCAGGGCTAGAATTGGATTGTTGAAAATTGGTAGGTTCATTCCATAACTATCTTCTAATCACATGAGAGTTACTTGCATATGTTTGAATCATTATTCTATCTAAAATTTAATGCAAATGTATTAAGTATGATTTATTTAAGACATTTCAGTAGGAAAATGAGCATAAGAAATTATTAGTTCAACAATTAAAAGCAAGCCAGACTTTTGTTGATCACAAAGATTTTTAATAGCCAGCCTAATATTAAGGTTTCTCACTCTTCTAGCATTTCCATAAATGACTTTCATTGAGTGGTGTTGTTTTTATCCACATGGCTCAAGTGTTAATTTTTAGGCATATAATTTAATTTAATGTTTCGCTTTGGTTCGTTATCTAAAAAACATTACATATTGATTCCTTTAGAATTGTTCTATTACACAAAAAGGTTATTGCCGTTAAAAATTCTAGAAGAAAAAAAACGTTAACTTTGGCTACATGGAATGACAAGTAGACATTAATTAATAAGTTGAGTCAACTTATATATTAAAAAATTCTATTTTGGAGAGGTTTTGTTTTCAGAGGTTAAAAATCGCCCGCAAAATATTAATTATGTGTAAAAAACAACAACAATTTGAGTCCGCTGTCCATCTAAAAATAAGTACAATCTCTTTAAAATTTGAATGCAACTTGAATGTTATCTTCAATCTTCTTCATTGCATACTGAGTAGTGAGAAAGCCAAATATACATGTAGCCAGTGTGACTTTAAGGGAAGGGAGAATATGTCCTAAAAAATACAAGAAAAACAAATAGCTATCAATATTGAGTCAAAATTGGTTAAATATAGAAATATTTATTAATCGCTGGTACTTTAAGTGGTAAAATCAGAAAAGGTTTAAGTGCAAAACCTATCTTAATCTTAAACAAAACACATTTCGAAAATATATCTGTTCAGGGGAATAATTAAATTTAAATAAACTGAATAGACAAAAATGGATAAGACTCATCATGTTGACTACTAACTTCATCTTTAAGAAAATATATAAATATATTGAAAAATTATCACCTTTAAATCCTCATAACTTAAGAATGTCTTTAAAAATTCATCCAAGACCTCATGGAACCTCTTTGATGTATCACTCAAAGTTGTTCTAAATTTATTATTATGATAGATCAAGAATTCTTTCCAGCCTCCTAGTTTGTCTTTCATACATTTACTTTGTACCAATTTTACAATATCAACTAGAACCTACATACACAAAAAATTAATTTGCTGAGATATACCAGAACGAATCAACACAAGTTTAAACCAAAGATATTGTAACTAAGTTTAATTTATACATACAACTAACTTTATTTATAATGTAAAGGCTTCAAAACCAAAGATATTAATTGAATTTCAAAAATAATGTCTCCATATCGAGTTAAGGAATCATTGCATAATAAAACCCTATTATTGTATAAGTAAAGCAATTAATACGAGTGAATATATGCAACAGGGATGCATCAATAGAGGTGAAAGAAACCCCGAAAGAAGAAGAAAATGAAAACATGAATGAGTTTTTCACTATTTCTAACAGCCGACGACCAAATTTGGCAGTGTCTTTCAGTTGGGTTCAATTGTAGAGGCATAATGATCAAGCTTATTCCTTGGTGTAGCACTAATGCGAGGATAATAGGTACCTTGACTCATATCTATATGAAAAGGGAAACAATTGAATAAATAACCATTAAAGTGCATACCTTCATCCAATCTTTGAAGATATAATATTGATTGAAAAGGAGAATAGAGAAAAAAAGAAGGAGATAAAAGATTGTAGTGACGGAAGAAGGAATATATATAATTTAATTTAAGGTTTCTTTTCTTTTATAGAAAAACTAACGGCGTAGACTATTTTAAGTACTGAAATGGTTTTTAACGGACTACTTAGTAATGTTTCCATTTAAAAGAACAAAACGAAATAATAAATTAAGTTAAATAATCATAAAATACGTCAAGCATAATTTCTATTTTAATTTGTGAATGTTTATGTCTTTCCCTAACCATTTTCTTGAACAAAGTAAATTCTTCATAATGTGAATTAGGAGAATTGTCTTCATCACGTCAAAGGTTATTATTAGGATGAAAATTGGATTATTAAAACAAAATCCATCTAATTTATCTATAAAAAAAATTCATCCACTACATAAAAAAATAAGTTAATCGATTGCATTAAATTCATCCATTTATATACATGGATTGATTTAATTCATCCAACATATTATTTTAAAAATCCAATAAATTATTTTTATTTCTGTTAGATTTATATTTTAAAAAATAATTAAAAAATAATTTTTTTAAAAAAATAAATGATTTTTTCAACAAAAAAAAACTAGATTTTTTCTGAAAAAAAACTGAATGTTTTTTCGAAAAATAAAATCAATTTTTTTCTTAAATTAAAAACCAATTTATTTATAAGAAAAAACCAATTTTTTTCTAAAAAAAAAATTGATTTTTTTAAAAAATTAAAATATCAATTTTTTGAAAAATACAAAAAGGTCGAATTTTTCCAAAAAAAATTGACTTTTTATTTTTGGAAAAAAAAGTATATTTTTTTTAAAATTAAAATATCAATTTTTTAGAAAATACAAAAAGTCAAATTTTCTTAAAAAATCTATGTTTTCCGAAGAAAAAAAATGATTTTTTTTCGAAAAAAGAAGGATTCTTTTAAAAAAAAAAATTTTTTTTTAAAAAAACACAGTTGATTTTTCCCAAAAATAAATTTATTTTTTTCAAAAATACAAAAAATTTAATTTTTTTTATAAATATATTAAAAATATTTTTTTTGAAAATAAAATATAATCAATTTTACAAAAAAAACACTTGTTTTTTTTAAATAAAAAAATGTTTAATAAATTTTATTCTTCGAATTGAATAATTTTAAAAAATATTTAATAATTTGTTAATATACAAATAAATTATTTTAATTCATTTATTAACAATTCAATTTATATTCATACGATGCATCTATTTTACTATTCTTAATTATTATTATTATTATTCTTCAAATACAACCCATCATAAAAATATCTCACATAATTCTTACCATTATCTTTTATAACCATAGGATCAAAATTTAATTACTCAATACTATCTACCATCTCTTTAAATAACATGACATCAATTAATTAAAGTTAAAATAAAAATTAAATATTTCAAATAAATCAGTCATAAATATTTTTACATTTTCAATGCATATCAATAAATTTAAAATTTGTTTATTGATGTTTTTATGATTAAAAACACCTCATTTTTGTTACAAAATCGTCCGTGGTCCTTTTACGCCTTAAAATCCCCACCATTGTACACAAATCGATTCCATCCGCCAATTTCTCCAAACAACCCCTTTTCGTTTCCGCCGGCATGAACTTCTTCAAAACTGTCTTCTCCGACGAACCCGACTCGCCGTCGCATGATTCCGATCAAAGCGACTCGCCACCGCATGATCCCGACCAAGCCGAATCAGATCACGATGTATCAACCGAAAGCACCGCCTGGAGCTTCGGCGGCTTGATCCAAACCCTAGCATCCAAATCCGAATCCGTCATCGCGAATTACCGGCACGATCTTGAAGAATTCGGCTCGGGATTAAGGATTGAAACATCGGTGATCCGAGAAGCCGCCTCACGCGCTGTTAAAGACCTCCCGGCTTCCCTAGATGTTGGAGCCTCGGTGGCTCAGGAATCGCTCGAGACCGTTGGCCAAGCTATCGACGACATCGGCAGCAGCGTTTGGAAATCGACGGCGCAGATTATCTCGCACGGTAGGGATTCTCTCTTATCCCCTGATTCTGATTCTGAATCAAGCAATAACGGTAACAAGAGAATATTGAGGAGTAGCAGTAGTAGTCAAGGTTTGGATTTGAAATATAGTAGATTTGATGTATTAGTGCGTGGTCTTCAGGGTGATATCAATACATATTTGGAGGAACCTGAAGATTTGGAGAATTTCAATGAGTGGAAATTAGGGTTTGAATTGGATAATAAGGAAGAGGAGATTGAGAATTTGATTAAAGAGAATTCTGTTGTGGATGAGATTTATGAGAAGGTTGTTCCTAGTAAGATTGATGATGAGAGATTTTGGAGCAGGTATTTTTATAAGCTGCATAAGCTTAACCAAGCTGAGGAAGCCAGGGCTAAGTTTGTGAAGCGTGCTATTTCTGGCGATGAAGAGGAGGATTTGAGCTGGGATTTTGATGATGATGATGATGATGGGAATGGACCCAAAGGTGGGGTTTCTGAATTGAAGGAGGATAATTCTGCAAAGGTTGTCGCTACAGTTGGTGCTAATGACGAGAATGTTAAGGATTTGAAGATAGAAAATGATGAGAAGGGTGTTGTTGCTCCTGAATCTATAACTGATGAAGGTGTTAATGTTGAGACTGTTAAGGATTTGAAGGTAGAAAATGATGAGAAGGGTGTTGTTGCTTTTGAATCTATGACTGATGAAGGTGATAAATTAGAGGAGGTGAATAATAATTACAATGTGGCATCTAATGTTCCAGTAACTGTGGCTGTGGGTGATCAAGATGAAAAGTTGGATGAGAAAAACGAGGCATCAGATGTGAAGACAGATAATGATAACGGTGGTGAATCATGCAAAGATAGTGACGTTTCGGTTGTTTCAAGCCCGCCTTCATTGCCTGAGGAAGAAGACATCAGCTGGGAAGAAATTGAAGATGTTGAAAGCAATGATGATAATAAAGACGAAGTTGGTGGGTCTGAAAGTAGGATTGAATTGCGGAAGAGGTTGAGCTCGACAACGGCTGATCAAGATGAGGATCTAAGTTGGGATATTGATGACGATGATGATGAGGCTGTTAAGTCATGACCAGATTGTAGGTTCATGATCATTGTTGATTCAATTTATAAACACAAATTGCTCATTAAGTGTATAATTTTTTTTCTCGTTACTGAATGATGTAAATACGCTCGATTTTTTATGTCTTATACAAACTCAAGGGATAGAGTGAGCACCAATTGAAATAAAGTTCAAGTGTACGCCCATGTGGACCCTTCATCCTCTTTGAAGGGTCTTTAGCCATGTTCTGTGGCATCTTTTAGTGAGAATGAATGTTCAGTTATTTGCAATACCCTTTATTTTAGGGATTGCATAATTGTGTTTTATTGAGTCGCCTTATTACTGATATATATTGTTCCACCATTGCCTCAAATACAATTTCCTTACAACACTTGTCGAAGAGATCTACTTCCAGAATGAGTTGATCTTGCAGCATCTTGTACTTGTTTGAACATAAATAAACATGGGAGATGTTCTGAAATGGGGTAAGCTTGTTTATAGTATATATCATAAGAAAGAAAAACATGGTTAGCATCTTTTTCTTCACCCATCAAATAACAACCATACTTATAGTTAATTTAGTTAGTTTGGACAAACTTGAGACTACGTTTAGTTGAATGGAATTTGAATAAGTTGAAGAAATGATATGTAACAACATGGACATAAGGAATACGGAATCTCAATCTAAAGCTATTGACTTGTTTGTCTTTGGCGTTTATTAAGAACTTTGTACATTTTGGAATATTTGATCTATATCTTGACTGAGTTTTGTCTGTTTCTTTTTTGTGTTTAAGTAATTGTGTAATTTTATTATTAATGAGATAGCTAGTTACAAGTTGGTCAGCAAGTAATTTGGTGTTTACAGGTAGCCTTGTAGCTTCATACTTTATATAAGGGGAAAACCAAGACATTAGTAATGGATTCATCTCTTGTCAAATTCGCAATTGTTTCATCCCTTATGCAATTTAAGTTCATGAGATCCAGTTTGTTTTTAGATTGATTCTGATTGATGTTGTATGTTGTTAACACTGTCAATTAGATAATTGTAAGAATGTCAGAAAAAATGAAAGAAAAAAAATTAGGGATAAATTTAACATCCAAAAGTTATTAATATTATAAATCTGTCCAGAAGTCAATTAATCAAATACAAAAATAGTTAACTTACAAAAATCAAATTTAGTTTTAAAAAAGAAAACACATAAACAAGGGAATTTTGAAATAGATAAAATGAATTAATAGCTAAATCGGAGTTGCAAATTGCTGACCGTATAACAAGCGAAATACAATCAGTACTTATTGACACTTTTTTTATACAATGGATGATTTAAAGCTCAAACAAAAAAGAACTAAACACGAACAATACGGAATAAAATCTTCTAAAGAGTTTGATCTAACTAGCTCAGAAATTTATTGAGCTAATTCAAAAATCTATTAAGGACAAAATTCTTATAACACTTTGTCCAAACTATGATTGATGCTCAGGTTAGCCAACGCATCAGCGCACTTGTTGGCTTCTCGGTAAATGTGATGGATTTTTACTTTCCAATCCATATTAAGGTGCAGCATGATATGTCTAGGTTTGTCTGAATCGAATGAATTCTGATGTCGTTTTTATTTATGGCATTGAAAAGTACATTTTTGTCCATTTGCAGGTTGACCTCTTTGAACCCTCTATCATGTGCGTATTGAAGACCGACCTTAATACCATGTAACTCCCCTTCAATCACCGTACTCGATCATATGTTAACTGAGAAGCCTCCATACAAATCAACCTTGTAATTTCTCAAGATTCCTCCGCACCTAGATTTCGATTTATTCTTGATGACGCCATCGGTATTAAGCGTGATCTACTTCTCGATAAGAGGTTTCCAAGTAACAAGCTTAGTGATTGACTATTTCTTGTGAATTCTCTGAGCTAATGTTACGTTATCTATGTAGAACTTAACTCTCCTACTGATTTCATCCACCATGTTCATAGACATTACGAAATCGGCATTATGGATCCGTTGATTACGCCAGAACCTCAGCATGTGGCAAGTTGCTGCCCACTTTTAGCTTCACTTATCCCCATTTATTAAATAATGATAAACCTTGAACCATACTTGCAAATCATAGTAAAAAAATTGTCAACAACATTTGAAACTTCAAGTTGGAGGTTGTTGTGAATCGGATACCTTTAAACAAAGTATAAACGGTTTCTTAATGATCAAGAAACTCACAAGGGTTAGGGTTAACAAAGAAAACAAGGTAAAACAACAAGGAATAACAAGGATTGGTTATTAAACTGCTATTCTTTCCTTTCTCTTAGAACAAGATTACAAGTATACAAGAATAACAAAATAACCATTCTCCCTTGAAATTAGGATTTTATCTTCCTATTTTTCCTTATTCTAAGATTGAGAAACTAGCATCCTATTTATAATAAAATAGCACATGCTAACAACCTTAGCAATATTTACTCATGCTAACAACCTTAGCAATATTTACTCATGCTAACAACCTTAGCAATATTTACTCATGCATGTTAGAACAAACTTCGACTACAACACGCATTACTTGCGAACAGACTTCGACCACACTAGAGCTCGATCCAATGTCTCACAAATCTCCACCTTGGATCTAACTCTATAACATCAAGAAACTAGCTTTCTTCATGCAGATTTATTAACTGCATACAGTGGAAAAGCTTGCAACTGGGCAATGTCTTGGTGATCATATCAGCAGCATTATGATCTGTCGAAACTTTCAGCACTTGGACTTCTCCACGCTCGATTACCCCTCTGATGAAATGCAGCCTCACATCAATGTGCTTGGTTCGCTCATGATAGGCTGAATTCTTCGACAGGTGTATTGCACTTTGACTATCACATTTAACAGTGATAACTCGACCTTGAAGTTTTAGCTCCTTTGCAAAACCTTCAAGCCACAATGCTTCCTTCACAGCTTCAGTTAGGGCAATATACTCCGCTTCAGTGGTTGATAGGGCAACGACCTTCTGAAGTGTTGCTTTCCAACTGATTGTTGTCCCAAACATAGTGAACACATATCTAGAGATAGATTTTCTGGAATCCATACAACCTGCATAATCAGAGTCGACATATCCATCGATTGCTGCTTTACTATCTTCACCTAAGGCTCCACCATAAATTAGGACTCTATTTAGAGACCCATTTATGTACCTTAAAATCCACTTCAATGCTTGCCAGTGAGCCTTTCCAGGATTCGCCATGTACCTGCTTACAAGACTTACTGCATATGCTATGTCGGGTCTAGTACAGACCATAGCATACATCAAAGACCAATTTGTCTTCTTTTGATTCCTCATAACTTCCTTATAGTCTCTAGGTTCTTCGTCTAGAACCTCACTTGCAGAGATTAAGACATAAGCTATAAGATCTGCATACCCAAGTCTCTGAGGTGGCTTGATGACTCTCCTCGACCTGTCTCTTGCTAGCAGGTAGTCATTATCAGTCTCCTCATCTTCGACAACATCTTCTGTGTCTTCTTCGACTTCATCTGGGGTAAGCAATTCAGCATCAACATGCTCCACCTCAACAGGAATCTCTCCCTGTTCCAGCTCTTCGTCAGCATCATCAGTTTTCTTGAAAGTCATCTCTGCTTCGTTGAAAACTACATCTCGACTGGTGATACACCTCCTGTGACCTGGCTCTAGGCACCATAGCCTATAAGCTTTGACTCCTTCAGGGTATCCCATGAACATGCACTTCAGAGCTCTAGGTTCGACCTTGTCTTGCCTAATATGAGCATAGGCCACACAGCCAAATACTCTCAGCCTGTCGAGACTAGGTGGATGTCCCGACCAAACTTCTTCAGGTGTCTTCATTCCCAAGGCAGTCGAGGGACATCTATTTATCAGGTAAGCTGTTGTCGAAACAGCTTCCGCCCAAAACACCTTCTTCAATCCAGCACTAACCAACATGCATCTAACCTTTCAAGGATTGTTCGATTGAATCTCTCAGCTAAGCCATTTTGTTGAGGAGTACCTGCTACAGTCTTATGCCTTGCAATCCCAGACCCAACACAGTAACTGTCGAAAGCTTCGTTGCAGAATTCAAGGCCATTGTCGGTTCTCAACCTCTTAACCTTTCTGCCAGTCTGAGTTTCGACTAGAATCTTCCAACTTTTGAAATTCTCAAAAGTTTCATCCTTCATCTTCTGAATGAATACCCATAGTTTTCTGGAATAGTCATCAACGATGGATAGAAAATACCTTGCACCTGAGTGTGAAGGATTCCTTGCAGGCCCCCAAAGATCAGCATGAATGTAATCCAGGGATCCATGTGTTCTTTGCTTGCCTTTGTTAAACTTCGCCCTACAGGATTTACCAAATACACAAGATTCACAAAATTCCAACTTTTCGACTTTGTCACCTCCTAGCAGGTTCTGCTTCCCCAATTCGACCAGGCCTCTTTCGCTGACATGGCCCAATCTCATGTGCCATAATTTTGTCTTCGACATAGATTTCGTGGATGCAACATTTGTCGAACCACTTACAACCTCAGCCTCAAGGGTATACAAGCCTTGTTTCTTCACGCCTCTCAAGACTTCCTTCGACCCCTTCATGACTCTTAGGATACTTTTCTCTCCTTGAAAAACATATCCTTTTCTGTCGAATTCACCAAGAGAAATCAAATTTCTCTTCAAGTCAGGTACGTACCTGACTTCAGTCAATAACCTTATTGACTCATCATGGAGCTTGAATCTCACAGATCCAATACCTGCAATTTTGCAAGATTTGTTGTTTCCTAACAGCACAGATCCACCATCTTGATCACATAGCTCCTCGAACAATTCTCTGTTTGGAGTCATGTGCCAAGTGCAACCTGAATCCATAATCCACTCTTTCCTCGAGTCGCCACTTGAAACCACAAGAACATCAGATGAGTCGAAGTCATCTTGAACAATGGCTGCATTGCCATTACCTCCATGATCTTTCAGGCGTTCAGGGCACAACTTTCTTATGTGACCCTCCTTCTTACAGTGGTAACATCGAATACTAGATGTTTCGCCACTATAAGACTTCTGTTGACTTTTACCTTTTTTCTTGTCGAACTTACCATCCTTTCGCAAGAATTTTCCCTTAACGGCCAAACCTTCGCCCATCGTCGAAGGTTTATGCTCCTTTCGTTCGTTCAAGTCCTTAGAATACAAGGCTGATTGAACTTCTTCAAAGGTCAGTGACTCCCTTCCATACAAGAGAGTTTCTTTGAAGTGAGCATGTGTTCTGGACAAAGCACACAACAGCAATAGTGCTTGATCTTCATCATCGATCTTCACATCAATATTTTCAAGATCAAGAATCAGCTTGTTGAACATATCCAACTGCTCAGCCAACACTTTGTCTTCACTCATCTTGAATGAATATAAAGCTTGCTTCAAGTATAGTCGATTCACCAGAGATTTGGTCATGTACAAACTTTCAAGTTTCACCCATAATCCCGATGCTGTAGTCTCCTTTGATACATGTCGAAGAACCTTATCACCAAGGCTCAATAATATTGCGCTGTGGGCTTTCTCGATCATGCCCGTCTTTTCTTTTGCCGTTAACGCAGCGTCCATGGCTGCCTCACCCTTCAACGCTTCCAAACAACCCTGCTGAACCAATAGGGCTTTCATCTTCAAGCGCCACGGACCGAAGTCGTTCACTCCGGTGAACTTTTCAATCTCATACTTTGTTGAAGGCATCTTCTCCACGCTCACCGCACCAATTTGTTGTGAATCGGATACCTTTAAACAAAGTATAAACGGTTTCTTAATGATCAAGAAACTCACAAGGGTTAGGGTTAACAAAGAAAACAAGATAAAACAACAAGGAATAACAAGGATTGGTTATTAAACTTCTATTATTTCCTTTCTCTTAGAACAAGATTACAAGTATACAAGAATAACAAAATAACCATTCTCCCTTGAAATTAGGATTTTATCTTCCTATTTTTCCTTATTCTAAGATTGAGAAACTAACATCCTATTTATAATAAAATAGCACATGCTAACAACCTTAGCAATATTTACTCATGCTAACAACCTTAGCAATATTTACTCATGCATGTTAGAACAAACTTCGACTACAACACGCATTACTTGCGAACAGACTTCGACCACACTAGAGCTCGATCCAATGTCTCACAGAGGCAAATGTACTTTGAATTCTAATAGTCCCGAAGAACACGAGTGATAGATTCTTCGGTGTTAATGTAGTCATGATAAAAGGGCTGGCCAATATGCCTATAAGCAAGTCATTGCTTCTTGATGTTGTTGTTCTTGTGTCCAACCATCCACATGAACACACAAATCCTCTCGAGAACTTTTAAATTTCAGATAAAATTCCAATGGTCCGATATATCATCATTGTTGGTATCAGAGATATCATTATAAGCAGAAGCAATGGTAAAATATCATGTACTTGAACCCTTCCAATTACAGATATCCTCGCATATGTCTTCATTAGGAGGGTTAGAGGCTGATATATTTCCACTAATGTGGTGAGAGAAAATATTATTAATGTGGTTCAAGTTCCACTCACATCTGTCATCCACTAAATCGTTGATGTTCTCCACTTGATCACTCTTATTACCATAATATTTTCATTGGTCCAGTTTAATGTCCTCCTGAACTCAATAATCTTTCCACATATCTATCTTTTTCCCCATTTCCAATCATCCAGTAAGTCATCTCATTAAAATTGGACCTGAAGCTCGCTATTGATTTCCAAATATTAGAGTCGTGAACTTTAATTTGTATGGCAGCAAAATTATTCTCTAATCTGTCATATTTACCCTGTAGCACTTGAGTTCAAAGTGATTTGGATCCACATTTCACCTGTCAGCCTAATTTGCGGATGCATGATGTGTTCATCTCAACTAAGTCCCTCAACCCAAGGCCTCCCTTATCTTTAGGCTTGGTTATTTGGTCCAATTTAACACTGTGTGCCTTCTTACTCTTATCAGTGTCGCCCCATATAAAAGCTCTCTAAATCTTTTGAATTTGTTTGAGGCTATCTCTAGGAAGCTTCCAAGTCATCATGAAATAGGTAAGAATGACTTCTAGAACTAATTTAACATTTCCTACAAAAGACAAGTGTTTTCCTTACCATGAGGTCAATTTTTCCTTAACTTGCTCCAAAAGGTGGTGATTATCTTTCTTAGGATTCCACTCGGTTAGAGGTATGCCTAAGTACCTTCCTAACTCATTTGATTCATTGAAACCAGACATGAAAGTCAGATGTCTTCTAACATGCTCAGGGGTATTCTTGAGGAAAAATATCTTAGTCTTGTTAGAGCTTATTTGCTGATCTGGTATATCACAAAAGTCATCAAGGATATGCTTTATACATTCCATTTGTCTATTAGTTGCTTTCTCAAATAATAAGAGATCATCTGCAAATGTGAGGTGGGAGATCCTATAACCGTTCCTCCCAACTTTCAACCCTGTCCACCTCCCATTACTAACATCCTCCTTGATCATGAGATAACTTATTCAAGCACAAAACAGATCCTAGGACCCTTCCTCCCAACTTTCAACTCTGTCCACTTCCCATTACTAACATCCTCCTTGATCATGAGATAACTTATTCAAGCACAAAAATAGGATCACCTTGTCTATGCCCTCTTCTTGTTTCAAAGAGTTTGCAATCATTTCCATTCTAAAGGACCTTCATGATGACTCTTTTCATTTGATGAGGAAAGCTTGCTTCATTTAAAATTTTCTCTACAAACTGCTTAACTTAGATAATCGCAGGTCCACATTTATCACAAAAGCTCTTGTTTTCTCTTTCATATGATTCGTTGTGTGCAACATATTTTGGGCCACAATTATGTTCCTTTCAAGGATGAAACCAGTTTGAAAAAGGGAAATAATGTCATCAAGGCAGATTTTGAGTCTATTAACTATTGTTTTGCTCAAGATCTTATACACAGTACTGCACAACTGATATTTAAATTGACCAACACTAATGGGGTTGTTCATTTTTGGGATGAGGACTAAGTCAGTCATGTTTACCTCTTCAATGGTCTCAGGATTTTGCCACAGCTGCTTGATATAGTTAGAAACGTATTCGCCTACCACAAGCCAAGACTTTTGATAAAAACCTGTCGGAAATCATTGGGGCCAGGAGCTTTTCACGTGGACATTACAAACGGATTCCTCTATTTTGTCATTATAAAATTTTAACATATACTATAATCAAATAACAACACTTCAATAGTTATTTTTGACAAAACTCCATATTGTCCTTTGGAAGGAAAAATGTTCCTATTGCAAAAAATAGGATGTGCTTCACATCGAGTATAAACAAATTTACACAGCATCAAACATTAGGGAACTTAACACATAGCACCACAAATTATTGTGCTCAGATCTAGATTTTACATAAAACCAGCAATGATATCACAACTCTCTGCATACAAATATACCAGGGTGAAAGTATGATAACCTATGTATTATATATAAAGAGACAGCATTAAATTCAAAGTTAAAATAACATATCCCAAAGGAGATTCTTATATCACACGTAAATACAATTGTAAAGCTACAAATTTTGAATTTCACCAAAAGTGCTGTCTATCAGCTGTAAAGGAATACTAGAGAAGCATTGTATATCTGCATACTGCTTACTAAAGCATCACAAAGATGCGATGCAACAAAGTAGTTTCACTTATTTTTGGTCAATATCAATTCGCGAAGGGTGCCTAATTGTTTGCCTCCCTCAGAATCCTCAAGATAGAAAGGAACAGGTTCAGGATGTCAAGATAAAGAGTAACTGAGGCCCCAATGTATTCATCATAAGTGAAGCGCTTAATCAAGTTGTCAGTGTCGTAGACAATGTAAGCAGAGAAAATCATAGCACCAAATCCACCATAGATAGCATGTGCTACTGGTCCAAGAGGGAAGAACATCTGCACCAGAGAAAAACTAGTCTTAAGCAAGAGAAAAGCTGCAAGCATAAACTATGTACATGCATACACACATACATAAACAATGTGTGTGCCTATAGACAGGCCTTCTTTCATTAGATGATGCAACCGCATGAAGACAACAGTCTCATCATGTCATATAATGAATCACACTTAGTGGAAAAGCATTCTAAATTTTAAATTCTGTGTATTTGGATCACATTTAGTGGAAAAGCATTCTAAATTTTAAATTCTGTGTATTTGGAGAACCATGGTGTCTAAGCATATCACAGCAAAATGCTACCTCTGGCAGCTTCAGATTCAACACACGTTGAAAGACCATTCACCGGGGTTCCAACACACCAGTCTCCCTTTAATATTACGTCTCATTTATCCTCCTTATAAGTGCTTCTATGAAATTTTTCTTCTCATTCCTTAACTATCTAGATTTAGACTACACCTATGTTTGGCATTGAATCCTAGAGATTCAAATTTACTTACAATCCTCAGCCCCAATCGAATAACATAGCTTTTAATGTCATCATGATTCAACCAGTGTTGTCAATGGTAGATGGCAGTCTAGGGCGGAGAGATAAAAACCGGCCATATCGGCCACTTTGTGGCACAGTCATAGCAGATTATTATGGTGGAAAAACCTGCAATATCGGTAGATATTTACCCTTGCGGCGAGCCCAAAAATCACCATGGTTCAGTTTTTCTACAACAATTTCGTTCTTAATCCTCCTATATTATCCTATGTGACCACTTAGCAATCCTAATATTATCATTTGACATATAACACACACACAAACTACCACTAATATTGAAACATAGAATTTTACCTGAAAAAAAAAACTAGTTATCAATCAATCATATGAATTAAATGATATGAAATGCAAACCTGCATCATGCCGGTGAGGACAAGAGTAAAGAGACAGGTGAATAAGAGAGGACCAAGGTAGCTAAAATCTTTTCCCTTCTTGGAAGCCCAAAAGGCATAACCAGTCAAAGAAGAAACCACAGCAGATGTCAAAATCAATGCCTCAAGCACAATCTTCCCTGCAAAACAACACACATAATACAATCAATCATCAGAATAACGGAATGACAATACCATACGCGAAATCAACAATCAAAATCGAAAACTAAACCCTACCATCTGTATTAGCACATGTAACTCCAACGGTGAAGCTAATCGACAAAGTGAAAAGTCCAAGCAAAATATAATTATGAGGATGCTTCTGTTGATACCTCAACAAAGGAATCAAAACTGCAAAACAAAATTCAGATCAAATCAAATCAATTCAGATCTGCGCAATTGAGCAACAATTACAGAAAATCATGAAAGAGATAATCGTACAGATAAAAGGGAGGAAAACGAGGAACAGGAGAAGAGGAGAATTTCCCCTAAGGAGAAGATTAAGAGGAGCGTAGAAAACGGTTATGACGGAGACGACGGTGGTGAGAAGGATCTGAGCGCAGAGGATTCCGTAGACTTTACGGATGAAACCCCAACGGAGTTGATTTTCACCGACGCTGAGACCTGGGTAGAGGGTTTCTCCTGATTCGATGTCGAATTCTTGATCATTTTTCACAGTTGTGTAGCCTCGCCTATCCTGCTGCGCCTGCGGCTGCTGATCAAACATCATCATCTTCGTCTTGATTGCTCGATTCCTCTTCTTCCTTCTTCTGCTTTTCTTTTAATCTAGAAGATTAGATACTGTAAATATCTGATACAAAAATGAATGAATGCGCGTTGTTCATTTTACAACGGTGACAGGCATTTTTCAAGCCGTTGGATTAGAGATTACATTTTTTAATTGAAGATTAGAGTTTACTTCATTATGTCATTGTAAACATTTATTTAACTTTACTAAAATAATACTTTAACATATTGCTAATGTATTTAACGATAAGAATTAATTTATTTCATTAAACATCAAAACATTAATACATTTAAAAATGTTAAATAAATATCAGAATAATAGTATTGGAGTTATTGTTTTGGCTAGAGAGGTTCAATTCATTTCAAATTTATTCTATTTGATTTAATATATAAAAATCCATTCACGCGCAAAGAATATGGTACATTCTCTGATCTTTACTTTTCACAACATCCAACTTGAATTTGGAAATGACTAGAGCATTGAAGTATTAATCATGTTAATCTATCATGTGTCCTTGTATAGATGATCAACACCATCGTTCAAGATCATTTATTCTCCAATTGCATTCATTTATGGTTCTTGAACGGAACAATGACATCATCTGTGTGAATCAACTTTTGATTTCTACGATTTCGACGAATTCACGTTTGCTTTCTCATTCCATCGTTCGCAACCTCCTTAGATCTCAAAATCAAGAACGTTCAAAAGCAAACACGAAGATATGTCGTAGTTGATTCAATCAATCATCGCCTCAAGTGTGATTCGTCAGATTCTCAAATCTCAAATTCCATCGAGAAATCTGCAAAACAACAGAAGAAAATATCCTATATCCTAGATCTAGATCTGAATCTGCATCGAGGTTACTAGAAGATGAAGGTAATCTCCTCAAAGATCATGTCGAAGGTTCATTTTCCATCTTCCAATCTAATGTTGCAGATACTTCCTGTCGCCAACGTGATACTTATCAGGGTTACATCGAAGATACGACGGGTTCATAGTTTATGACGTCAAGAAACGACAATTTCATAATTAACGTCAGGCGCAGATCAGATACTGAAGCACCTTTTATAGGTACCAAAGGATCTCCGACCGGTGGTCGAGCCTTCCTCATATCAGGTCCAGTATTTTCTTTATCGCTTAGTCTAGTCCTCTCCAAGAGAACCAGACCAGAGACATCTCATATGGAACAGAAACCTCTTGACGCAGATGCAGTCTGTCTGGTAAGTGCAGTAGTTCCAATAGAATCAGGGTCCATACGAGGTTACTCGTAAACAGTATTCCCCGAGTGACATCGCCCAACTTGGATAAGTTGAGGATCTGATAACGCGAAATCGTATATATATATATATTGACATATAATTCAACTAATATTTGACTGGTTTCAATCCGATTTCGGGTTTTTCCATGTTATTTGTCTGATATTTTGCAGGTATTTGAAGATCATGTCCAAACAAAGCAATATGAAGAAAAGAAGCAATTACAGATGAAATATGGACGAAAACCAGATGAAAACAACATGAAAAACAGCAGATGCGAATTTTGCTGCTGTGACGACCGTCACACATCCATGACGACCGTCACACGGGTGACGATCGTCACACACCATGACGACCGTCATGCAGGCAAAAACGCAGAACTTCATTTAACATGCAAAAATCAGTTCCAAGTCCCAAAATGATGGACCACTACTTCCTATTTTCTTTGACTCCAAGTCCACCTTCTGAAAATTATAACCGTTAGCATTTCACCTCTATAAAAGGGGAAGGAGGGGAGCTGAGAAAGGGAGCCGCATTCAGATAACGAAGTGCTGCCCAAATTATTTTCCAGAGCAAATTTAGTTTAAGTATAGTTTTTGTTTTCCTTTCCTTTTTCCTGTATTCCATTTCTGCAATATTCATTTGTGCGCTCTATTGCTTTGAAGACAAAATCCTGCCGACATCGTTGGGATTTGGCCAAAAGCCAATTGGATACGTTACAGGTTTTTATTATTTCGTTAATTGTAACTTTAATTCCCAGCAGTATGAATGTTCTAAATTTCTGCTTTTATTTACGCTTTACTTATTCCAAATCCATGTCTAGCTAAACCAGAGTAATCGGTATGTAATAATAATTCAGACGGGATTTGATAATAACCGGTTAAAACCTTTCTTTTTCAAAAGTTGTTTATGGCCTGAGTGTTTAAACTTATTTCCTGAATAAACGTTCGTCGCGACAGCGAGAACTTATTTAAAAGTAGTTTTGCCACGACAGTGGGAAATTAATTAAGGTACGAACCAACAAGCGACAGCTGCGGCTAGGACCAGATAGTAAACACTAGGCATTTGTTTTAATAACAGCGAAAGCACTTTAAAATAAAATTAGAACTTAGAGATTTCCAAAAAGCGATTTTAACCCCGAACGGGATAGCGACAGCATACGTTCCGCCTTAAAGTTGCGACTAGCGTCAACAACCAGCGTGAGACGAAGGTCTTTAAATCACTATTTTCTTCTTAAATAAATTCTGAAAATATTTTATATACCGGTAACTTGTCAAATCCCCGAAGAACATAATTATTGCATATCGATTCGCGTAATTATAATTTAAGTAACGTTTTTTAGTTCCCTTTAGTAATAGCAATTATTCCCTTAAACATTATCTACCTAGCTAAACATAGTAACTCCCGAGAACACTAGTTTGATTACGAGTCCTTGTGGGATCGATATCTTTTATTACTACGCGATAGACTGTGCACTTGCAGTTAAGTTGTATTAGACATAGAAAGTCGCGATCAAGTTTTTGGCGCCGTTGCCGGGGACCCGTTTAGTCAATAGTGTAACCTTCTGTTACGCCGTATAGACTAGGTTAACTATTTTTATTTTCCCTTTACTGGTTCTGTCGATTGTATGCCAAGTAATCGCCCACAAGGCGATATCTTAAAACCTTCAGTCGCAGAACTAGAGCGCTTCTTACATTTAAGAAGTCGCATCATTGAGTACCAACAAAAACATAACATTCCCGATCCTCTCACTCACATTCCCAAATCTGAAGAAGAACCAAAGATGGCTGAAGGACCTCAAAACAAACCGCTGAAGGCATACGCTACACCCTCTCAGATGGAGCCTAGAAGTAGCATTGCTGCCCCAGCTATTACTCGAAACGATTTTGAGCTAAAACCCTCATTGCTGTCAGCTGTACAACAAAATCAATTCTCAGGAAATGCAACTGATGATCCGAACGAACATTTAACGAAGTTTGTACAATACGCAGACACAGTGAAAGCAAATGGAGTAACTCCAGACGCAATAAGACTTCGTCTTTTCCCTTTCTCTCTTAGAGATAGAGCTTGGACATGGTTACAATCCTTACCATCCAACTCCGTTACGACATGGGAACAGTTGAAGAATGTTTTCTTAGCGAGATATTTTCCGCCAAGCAAAACTGCTATGCTTAGAGCTCAAATCAACGGATTTCGATAGAAAGATACTGAATCTCTCTACGAAGCATGGGAACGATTCAAAGATATGATGAGAACATGTCCTCACCACGGTCTAGAAGACTGGGTGACGATCCATACTTTCTATAATGGGCTTTTATACAACACCAGATTAACGGTAGACGCTGCCGCGGGCGGTGCACTTATGGATAAGCCATGCGACAAAGCCTATCAACTAATCGAAAACATGTCTCAGAACCACTACCAATGGGGAGGTGAACGCATTCCAGCAGAGAAACCCGCAGCGAAAGGTGGGATGTACGAGATCACCAGCCTTGAAAAGTTCAACGCTAAAGTAGATGCTCTAGCACAGAAGATCGACAGTCTGACCGTTAACTCCACTGCAACCGTCGCTGCCGTAACTCCAAACTGCGAGTTATGCGGAATCGCCACTCATAATGCGCCCGAGTGCCCATTGCTAGCCGGAATCCCACCAGACCAAGTAAATTACGCTCAAGGAAATCCTTAGCAAATACTTACAACCCAGGTTGGCGAAACCATCCAAACTTTTCTTACAAAAGCGATAATGCATTGCAGATGCCTGCTGCTCCGCCAGGATATCAGAAACCAGCTGCTGCCTAGACTGCCCCTAGGAAATCAAACCTCGAGTTGATGATGGAAAAATTCATAGCTACTCAAGCTCAAACAAACAAAGAATTCCTAAATCAAAACATACACACTAGCGAGGAAATTAAACAGCTGACCGGAAAAGTAGACGTTTTAGCCACCTACAACAAAATGCTAGAAACACGGATATCACAAGTGGCTCAACAACAAGCCTCTGCCGCTGCCCCAGTTGGAACATTTCTTGGACAACCCGAACAAAATCCAAAAGGGCAAGCAAATGCTATCATATTAAGAAGCGGAAAAGAATTGGACGAACCGATCGATCCGAGAACCGAAAACTCAGCCATGCAACAAAAACCAACTGAACAAGCAGAAAAGGAATCCAAGTTAGAGAAGAAGGAAGACAACGAGAAGGAGGACACCGCAAGTGAAAAAACTCAAACACCTCCAGCGCCATATAAACCACCGATTCCTTATCCTCAAAGACTAATAAACTCCAAAACTTAAGGGCAGTTAAAGAAATTTGTAGAGCTCCTTAAACAGTTGAATATCACTATTCCTTTTACAGAAGCTATCACTCAAATACCCTCGTATGCTAAATTTCTCAAAGAAATCCTGTCAAATAAGAGAAAGATCGAGGATAACGAAACAATTACACTTACTGCAGAGTGTAGCGCTATTATTCAAAACCACATGCCTCCTAAATTAAAAGACCCAGATAGTTTCTCCATACCCTGTGTCATTGGAAAATTCGTAATAGACAAAGCTCTGTGCGATTTAGGAGCCAGTATCAGTGTTATGCCCCTATCCATATGCAAAAAGCTGAATATGGGAGAACTAAGACCAACCAAGATGTCCGTTCAATTAGTTGACCGATCAGTCAAATATCCTGTCGGTATACTAGAAAACGTTCCAGTACGCATAGGACAATTCTATATCCCAACCGATTTCATAATTATGGATATTAAGGAAGATTCAGTTACCCCAATTATCCTAGGAAGACCGTTCCTAGCTACAGCCGGAGCTATTATAGACGTAAAGAAAGGAAGGCTAACATTCGAAGTAGGAGAAGAAAAGATAGAGTTCATTCTCACCAAGTTCTTACAAGCACCAGCCATAGACGATACCTGCTATTTAGTAGATGTAATTGACGAATGCATAAGAGAGCTTGAAAATGAAGAGACCACGTATTCAGAAATAATAAAGATTCAAATACCCGATATTTCTGAAGACGATGATTGGCGTAAACCATATAAAGACGACAGTCTAAGCGAAAGCTTAGCACTAACCCCAAACCATATGCCAGGTCCGAAGAACCCATCTTTAGAACTTAAAACACTACCCAAAAACCTTAGATATGAATTCCTAGACGATGAACTAAAAAGACCAGTGATAGTCAACGCCGACTTAGGACAACTAGAAACCGCAAAGCTATTAGAAGTCCTAAAGAAGTACCCCACCGCGTTAGGCTATAACATAAGCGATCTAAAAGGTATAAGCCCTTCGATCTGTATGCATCGAATTACAATAGAGGAAGACTGTAAAACCTCTAGAGAGCATCAGAGGAGACTGAACCCCATCCTAAGTACAGTAGTCAGAGACGAAGTAAAGAAATTGCTAGATGCAGGAATCATCTATCCAATCTCCTATAGTGAATGGGTCAGCCCAGTTCATGTCGTACCTAAGAAAGGAGGAGTCACAGTAGTTAAAAACAAAAAAAGTGAATCAATAACAAAAAGAGTCGTGACTGGAAGCAGAATGTGCATTGATTATAAAAAGCTTAACAAAGCCACACGAAAAGATCACTTCCCCTTATCCTTCATAGGCCAAATGTTAGAAAGATTAGCCAAACATTCATATTTCTGCTATCTAGATGGTTATTCGGGATTTTTCCAAATTCCCATTCATCCTGATGACCAAGAAAAGACTACATTCACATGTCCTTATGGTACTTTTGCTTACCGCCGAATGTCGTTCAGACTTTGTAATGCTCCAGCAACCTTCCAAAGATGCATGATGACAATCTTCGTAGATTTCATAGACGACATCATGGAAGTATTTATGGACGATTTCTCAGTATGTGGACAAAATTTCGAAGGATGCCTACAAAACTTAGAAATGGTATTAGAACGTTGTGTAAAAGTGAACCTCGTCCTAAATTGGGAAAAATGCCATTTTATGGTCCGACAAGGAATAGTTCTAGGACATGTCATATCTAATAAAGGGATTGAGGTCGACAAAGCTAAAATAGAAATTATAAAAGACCTCCAACCTCCAAAATCCGTATGCGAAATACGGAGTTTTCTAGGACATGCCGGTTTCTACCGCAAATTTATAAAAGATTTTTCAAAAATCACAAAACCTCTGACCGTCCTATTGATGAAAGATGTTGAGTTCGTCTTTGACGACGACTGTCTAAAAGCATTCGAAACATTAAAATCAGCTCTTATCACCGCACCAATTATGCAACCACCCGATTGGCGACTACCGTTCGAAATCATGTGCAATGCGAGTGATTATGCTGTAGGCGCAGTTCTAGGACAAAGGAAGGACAAGAAGCTTCATGCCATCTACTACGCCAGTAGAACCTTAGATCCTGCCCAAATGAACTACGCCACAACAGAAAAGGAACTTCTAGCAGTTATATTTGCGCTTGACAAATTCCGTTCTTACTTAGTAGGAGCAAAAATTATCATATACACAGACCACGCTGCCATTAGGTACCTAATAAGAAAGAAGGATGCCAAACCAAGATTATTGAGATGGATCCTATTATTACAAGAGTTTGACTTAGAAATTAAAGATAAGAAAGGAACCGAGAACGTAGTTGCAGATCACTTATCCCGAATAGAAGGCATTAAACATGAACTAGTACCGATAAATGACGATTTTCCTTACGAACATCTGATAGCCAAATTAGAAAGTGACATGCCTAACTTAATCTCGGAAGATCCAGAACTCGAAAAAGCCGTAGAAGCCGTCTATGCCCAAGTCACATTACCTTGGTATGCCGAAATCGTTAATTACCTAGCTGCAGGCGTGCTTCCACCGGATCTCACTTATCAGCAAAAGAAGAAATTCTTCCACGATCTGAAACACTATTATTGGGACGAACCTCTACTCTTCAAGAGAGGGGCCGACAACATATACCGTCGCTGCGCCCCAGAGGAAGAAATAGAAAACATCATTTCCCAATGCCATTCAGCACCATATGGTGGTCATGCCAGTACATCCAAGACGTGCGCTAAGATTCTCCAAGCCGGCCTATTCTGGCCTAACCTCTGGAAAGACGTTCACATCGCTGTGCTAAAATATGATCGACGCCAACGAACTGGCAACATCTCACGACGCGATGAAATGCCTCAGAAAGGAATCTTAGAGGTAGAAATCTTTGACATATGGGGAATAGATTTTATGGGACCCTTCCCGTCTTCTTTTGGTAATAACTACATACTCGTCGTTGTAGACTATGTGCCTAAATGGATAGAAGCCATTGCCGCTCCAACAAATGACGCACGAGTAGTAATCAAACTCTTCAAAAACACAATCTTTCCTAGATTCGGTGTACCCAGACTCGTCATTAGTGACGGCGGATCACATTTCATATCGCGAATTTTTGACAAACTTCTTTCTAAATATGGAGTCCGACACCGAGTAGCTACACCGTATCATCCGCAAACTAGCGGAAAAGTAGAGGTCTCGAACAGGGAAATAAAACAAATATTGGAAAAGACTGTCGCTACCTCAAGGAAAGATTGGTCATCAAAGCTGAATGAAGCTTTATGGGCTTATAGGACCGCTTTTAAGACACCAATAGGTACTACACCTTTCAAATTAGTTTACGCTAAATCTTGTCATCTCCCTGTAGAATTAGAGCATAAAGCCTTCTGGGCCATTAAGACACTTAATTTCAACTACACTGAGGCAAGAGAGAAACGAATCTTGAACTTACACAAATTAGAAGAGCTTAGATTGGACGCTTACGAAAATGCCCGTATCTACAAAGAACGAACTAAGAAATGGCATGATAAACGTTCAGTCCGGAAACAATTCAGTGTGGGAGACATCGTACTTCTATTTAATTCAAGATTGAAACTTTTCCCAGGTAAACTAAAATCTAGGTGGTCTGGACCTTTTGAAGTGACTAAAGTACTTCAAAGTGGAGCTGTTGAAATTACCAATAAGACGAATGCACCGTTTATCGTAAACGAGCAACGTCTAAAACATTATAATAAGAACGAAAACAGCCCTCAAGTCAACAATATAACATTGCTCGAGCTTCCTGCTCAAACACCCGAATAGCTTGTCACCAAGCTATCGTCAGGCTTTAGACGTTAAAAACAACGCTTAATGGGAGGCAACCCAACTTTCCCGTATTTCCCTCTTTACTGTGTTTCATTTTCATTTTTATTTGAAATCTTACTTTGAAATTTCAACAAAAATTTTAAACTTAAATTGCTACTATTTTTATTTTTTGTTTCATTATTTTCTCTTTTATTTAAACTTTGTTTTTATTTCTACCACCTTTTGTTTCTAAAAATTCTGACTTAAAATTTCTGTTTTAAACTTTTCAGGATTTTAAAAAGCCTTCAAACCTTCCTCCTGTTTTTCTCTGACTAATCTGCGAGTATGGCCACGTACGACTTCACAAAGGTTCATTTTCGAGGATTAGCTCAAAAGGCAAGATTTGAAGCATTAACTGAGAGAGACATAGCCTTAACACTGTATTATGATAAGTCTACCATGGAGAAGCTAGGAATTACTGATAGCATTCAATTCCTGTTTAATCAATTAGGCTGGGAG
Organism: Lathyrus sativus; assembly: GCA_963859935.3. Lineage (NCBI taxonomy): Eukaryota > Viridiplantae > Streptophyta > Magnoliopsida > Fabales > Fabaceae > Lathyrus > Lathyrus sativus. Next base: position 69,352,917 of record OZ012735.1, read on the forward strand.
AACACCTCCTTGAAAACCCGTTTTGCTACCTATAAGGACCTCACCTTCGAATTCCTTAGTTCCTTCAGGTACTTACCCAACTATGGTTTTGGATCAAACACGGAGCTGATCACCTTTAGGATGTTTGGAATGGACCAAACCCATAGCCGTATGTCATTAGCTAACCTCCTAGGATTTCCTAGCGGACCACATGTGTTCATCAGTGCCGAAGATGACGATCTTGATTTTGAACTAAACCAGTTATGGGGTAAAATCACAGGCGACTATCACCCTGACCGAAATGGCATGTATAACGATGAGACTCATAACCCCGCTTTCAGATACTTTCATAAGATCCTAGCTCACACCCTTTTCGGAAAGGAAGAAAACATTACTACAGTATCTAAAGAAGAGTTGTTTATCTTGTTCTGTGCATCTCAGGGCCGTCCAGTAAATGCCGTGCCTTTTATGATGAGATCCTTCCTACGCCTCACTCAGGAACCACAATCACCCATTCTAATAGGAGGCCTCGTGACAATGATTGCCCACGAGCTTGGCCTTAGATTCCACCTAAATGCAAGCACTAGTTTTGGCACCGTCCGACCCATGAATATCCAGTTTTGCTTTAACAGGCGCATTTTAAGAACCATGGGACCTGGACCTTACGAGTACCTTATCAATGACAAACCTGTCTAGCTATTCACATTGACAAATCATCAGATGACTAGTATCCATAACACGGACAATTGGGTTTATGAATTAGATGAGCCTATGGGACCTCCTTCACCTCAATCCATACCACAGGATTACATGTACGACAGTGATCACATCTCTGAAGCACATGATTATATGTATTATGAGGATGCTGTATCCGAAGCTGAGGTAGACCCTGAGACCCCTCCGCATTACAACACCTATCCTGAGCCCATTCCTGAAGAAAACACTGACAAAATGGATATTGTTCTAAACCGATTAGACAACTTCGATGCAGCTCTGACCACTGTAAGAGAAGAAATAACAAGCATACACAGCGAATTAGCAGTTTTCATGGACTTAGTTTGCGACCAGCTCGATTAATACGCCCGGAAGTTTAACGAATTGAAGGCACAAAAGGACTGAGATTTTAGCTTTAGTTTAGTTTATTTTTCCTGTTTTCCGTACGCTTTCAATTATTTTGATTTTCGCATTGTTTCATTTCACTTATGTACTACATTAAAAACAATCATTTTAATTAAATGTTATTTCAATTTTATTCATTATTCCTTTATTCTGTTTTTATGTTATCATATGCTTCTTAGCTGATTTATTCCATTGCGATATCATTTACAAGCCTTACAACCATGTTAAAAGCACCCCTGTAGCAAAATCTTGCGTTCTGCAGAATTTGCTGGTGTGACGACCGTCACAAAACCATGACGCCCGTCACACGGGTGACGACCGTCACAGATGTGTGACGAACGTCACGAGTCCAAAACCTGATATCTGCTATAACAGAGGTTACGTTTTTTCCCCCACTCCCACCTTATCAACTTCCCATCACCACACATCCAAACCCCACTTCAAAATTTCGTTTTCCCTCCTTACTACATATAATCCCAACTCCAATTTCATCTTCATTAACCACTTTTGTGCAATTTCTCATTCCGCAGAAACCGCATTCTTCCCCAATTCAACAACATCTTCCAACCATGGCAAGAAACAATGAAACCCCTGACCTTAGCAATATCATTTTCGGCGACGGCGACTCCGGCGAGAAACAGAGAGCAAACTATGTCACCTTCCATCAACGGTCGCTACAGCCGACCCACTATCCGCACATACCATCTCTCACGGAGCTCGGACTCCTTGACGGCGTCACCTGGATGCTCCAGAGAGCCGGCATTTGGCATCTGTGCACAAATCCGCAGCCCACTTACGAACAACTCACCCTTGAGTTCCTCAGTTTGTTCAGTTACTTCACCTCCAGAGGCGATCTTAGCCAACATTCCGGCGCCGCTTGCTTCCGTATGTTCGGCACGAACTACCAATTGAATCAAAATCAGATTGCCGACATCCTATATTTCCCTCGCGGCGACGATGCTCACCGCCACATTACCGAGCAATTTCAACATGAAGCTTTTGCGCTTTGGTTCAAATTGACCAGAATCAATGCCGACGGCTGGGATTATCTGCATGCAACACACATCCACAACCCAACCATCAGGTATTTCCACATAGTGCTGAGCAATACCATCTTCGCAAGAGATAGCAACCACAAGGTGAACTCCAAAGAACTTTTCTTCCTCCGCTGCGTGTTCAATTCCGAACCCATCAACGCCGCTCCGTTCCTCCTGGCCCACATTCAGGCTAACTGCAACCGTGGCTCTAAGCCATTTTACTTTGGCGGGGTTGTTACCTCCATTGCACTAGGCCTGAACCTCGGTAACCAACTCCAGAATCTCCATACAATTCCTTCGGTATTTCTCAACACCGACCATTGCAGAGCTTCCCACCTCATCCGCTCCAGGTCCGATGGAAAGTACCATCCGGTCGTGCGTGGCAAAACCATCAGAAGTATCATTATGCCGTCACGTACCCGGATGCACCCACAGGATCATGCCAACTGACTTTTTGACCTGAATGCCCCTGCTGCTACCGCTGCCCCAACTCCTACCAATACCCAAGGGTCTGTTGACGAAATGCAAGATGAGTTGGACAGAACTGAGCAACCTGAGGCATCGCAACCACTTCTTTCTGAAGGCACATCCTACCGTCGCCACCGCCACCGTCCAGAGCCCGACTTCTCTGAAGAAGACCTTCGCCGATCCCTCGACCAACAAGCACAAATACTCGCCATGATGCAGCAACAAAATCAGCGAGCAAAGCAATTCGAAGCTTGGCATAGAACCACGATGCAATAGCTCCAAACTGGCCAGGAAGCCATCACTGAGAACTTGGCAAATCTTACCTTGCAATTCGAAGGACTCCGAGATTATGTCTATCACACCGGAGCTCTGAACTTTGAGGCCCGAGTCGACCAAGCCAGAGGTAGAGGACGAGACAGAGGACGTGACCGAGGCAGAGGCCGTGACTAGTCTTTTCTTTATTTATTTGTTCCCTGTATTTTCCGTTTCCTGTATTTTCATTCCCCTTGTATTTCCCTCTCGCATACTTTCAAATCAGTGAGGACACTAATTGAGATAGTGTGGGAGCGGAGCGTTTATTTCCCGTTTCCTTGTACTTTCAATTCAGTAATTTCAATTCAAACATTTTCCCACTTTAGCAAATAAAAGCTCATATATATGTCTTTTTCCGTTACGCAAATTTCCCCACTTTATTCGACATAAACAAAATTTTTTCAGTTGTTCCTCAAAAGCATCACGAGAATGCGCCAAATTTCAAACCAAGTTTTGAAACTCCGAGACGAAAATTCTAACAAAACCAGTACCTTCCTGACACCTTAGACCTCCGGTTTATGCGAGTCGGTTTCACTACCTACGTGTACCAAAGTCTCAAGTTTCTACGCAAACTCAGCCCCAAGTAGTTTATACAAGCAGTCAGCACCATCCTAAACACTTCTAAGCGAGCGACCAATGCAAATAAGTGTATGATCTCTAAAAAGATGAAAAATCATGAAAAGAGCCATATAGCCCGAGTATAAAGACATGTTCCCTCTAAGTTAGGTGCTCCTCACCCGAGCATTTAGCCCAACAGTACAAAAACTCATTGAAAAATCAATAGTATAAGCTTATGAGCAATGAAAAGATCAAAACAACAATGAGATCATATTCACTAACAGGTTGACTTGCCATGAAAGTGTATGGACAACGGGCTTAATGTGATTGCGCTAGAACAAACAGGGTAAACTTGACACGAGAACCTTGATACCAAGCTGCAGTAGCATGATTGGGACCGATTTACATAAAAAGGAAACCTCCGAAGACTTATAGTCCAGTGTCGTCACCGTACTCATTTTGTTCCTATTTAGAATCCCAGTTTTTCCCAACTTTCCGAACGAGGAAGCTGCCTCGTGCTTGCCGATTTTTATTCTTCCTGGTTTTACTTGAGGACAAGCAAAGATTCAAGCTTAAGGGAGTTTGATAACACGAAATCGTATATATATATTGACATATAATTCAACTAATATTTGACTGGTTTCAATCCGATTTCGGGTTTTTCCATGTTATTTGTCTGATATTTTGCAGGTATTTGAAGATCATGTCCAAACAAAGCAATATGAAGAAAAAAAGCAATTACAAATGAAATATGGACGAAAACCAGATGAAAACAACATGAAAAACAGCAGATGCGAATTTTGCTGCTGTGACGATCGTCACACATCCATGACGACCGTCACACACCATGACGACCGCCATGCAGGCAAAAACGCAGAACTTCATTTAACGTGCAAAAATCAGTTCCAAGTCCCAAAATGATGAACCACTACTTCCTATTTTCTCTGACTCCAAGTCCACCTTCTGAAAATTATAACCGTTAGCATTTCACCTCTATAAAAGGGGAAGGAGGGGAGCTGAGAAAGGGAGCCGCATTCAGATAACGAAGTGCTGCCCAAATTATTTTCCAGAGCAAATTTAGTTCAAGTCTTGTTTTTGTTTTCCTTTCCTTTTTCCTGTATTCCATTTCTGCAATATTCATTTGTGCGCTCTATTGGTTTGAAGACAAAATCCTTCTGACATCGTTGGGATTTGGCCAAAAGTCAATTGGATACGTTACAGGTTTTTATTATTTCGTTAATTGTAACTTTAATTCCCAGCAGTATGAATGTTCTAAATTTCTGCTTTTATTTACGCTTTACTTATTCCAAATCCATGTCTAGCTAAACTAGAGTAATCAGTATGTAATAATAATTCAGACGGGATTTGATAATAACCAGTTAAAACCTTTCTTTTTCAAAAGTTGTTTATGGCCTGAGTGTTTAAACTTATTTCCTGAATAAACGTTCGTCGCGACAGCGAGAACTTATTTAAAAGTAGTTTTGCCACGACAGTGGGAAATTAATTAAGGTACGAACCAACAAGCGACAACTGCGGCTAGGACCAGATAGTAAATACTAGGCATTTATTTTAATAACAGCGAAAGCACTTTAAAATAAATTAGAACTTAGAGATTTCCAAAAAGCGATTTTAACCCCGAACGGGATAGCGACAGCATACGTTCCGCCTTAAAGTTGCGACTAGCGTCAATAACCAGCGTGAGACGAAGGTCTTTAGATCACTATTTTCTTCTTAAATAAATTCTGAAAATATTTTATATACCGGTAACTTGTCAAATCCCCGAAGAACATAATTATTGCATATCGATTCGCGTAATTATAATTTAAGTAACGTTTTTTAGTTCCCTTTAGTAATAGCAATTATTCCCTTAAACATTATCTACCTAGCTAAACATAGTAACTCCCGAGAACACTAGTTTGATTATGAGTCCTTGTGGGATCAATATCTTTTATTACTACGCGATAGACTGTGCACTTGCAGTTAAGTTGTATTAGACATAGAAAGTCGCGATCAGGATCACATTCGTAGGTGAGCCAACAAAGGTCAGTGGTGTCGCATCTCGAAAAATACGACCTACGATCGATCCCGTGCTCGCAAAATAATTGAACAGAGTCGCCACCGAATTTTATTTATTCCAAAGAAAGAAATGGAAAATATCAATAAAACCCTTAAAAGTAAGAAAAAATGGTCGTCACAACCAAATTCGAGTTCAAGAGCCTATTATGTGAGGGAAAGGTATTAGCACTCTTCACATCTGTTGTACTCAACGGGAATCATTTAGTTAGATTTACGATTGGATGTTAGCTATTGTTATTAGTTTTATTTGAGCGATAAAAAATCAAAAAGGAAAGTAAAATGGTCGTAAAAATGGTTTTTATTAAGGTGCATGACGAGATTGTGGGTCTCGCTCCTATGTATCCTCAGGTACAATGAAAAATTTAAAGTAACATAGTTTTGCATAGAAAACTATATATTGGTTAGTTGATTTTATTGAACAATTATTTATATCGCACTCTAGCGGTTAAACGTTGTTTGTGCTCGTGATTGGAGGCTTAAAGCGTTTGTTTGTGTCGCGGTAGAACATATTAAGTCTTTGGCTAAGGAAAATCACCTGTTGGTTAGACTAAAGGTAGCCTAGTTAGCGGTGAACCATGATAAAATGCTTGTGTATTTTATCATTGTTCTTATTGTTTTTGTTGTTATTTGTGCAATTGTTTTGGGAAGCTAATGAAAGTCTGTCATCGCATAAAATTAGGCGAATAATCGGAGAAAAACAAGTGAAAGATAAGCCAAAAAGAAGAAGAAATACTAAAGAATGAGAAAAAATAACAAAGTCTGAAGAAATTAGACTTAGTGAAAAATCAGGTGAAAAGGGAGTAAAAGCATGCAACTACTGGAATAGTCACACACAACATCCTACAACATCACGTGTGCGATAAACTTATACTTGATGTATTGTGTGCGATGCAGGTATAACAAGTGAGAACAAGTTTTAGTTCTGCATCTGACCTTTATTTTGATGAAAACAATACATTGTTTCTTAGAGAATAATTTAGTACACTAATGATTTTTGTCTAGTATGTAGCTTTTGCTAAACAAGTTCTGCCTCTGAAGCTCTAACATGTGACGTCATAAGATTCTAGAACTAACACTCTCTGACTTTGAAGAGAAACAAGTGTGTTATAAGATGTTGTCAAGTCCTAGAAAACTCTTAGACAACGCTTCTGAAGAACGTTCGTACTAAAGCTTCAGATCATGACTCTGACTGAAGAAGCCTCTGAAGGATTGCTTACCTTCAAGATTATGCGCTCAAGCGGTAGATTCTGAGGAACGAAGTGCTGAAGATTCTAAAGACCAGATTCTGAGGAACAGTGTAAAGACTCTAAAGACTCTCAACAAGGCCCTTGATTCTTCTATAAATGCGTCAAACAACATTTATTCAGATGCCTCTGGAGATTGGAAGATCATATCAAAGTGTTTTACGTGAGATAAATAATACTCAATACAAAATCAAAACATTCCTTATACTACACGAATTTCATGGAGTAAGAATATTTATGTTATACGATTATGTCTCCCACAATTGATGATGATTATTCAAGGCGCCGACTCATTCATGAAGATTCCCATATTATCCTCCAACGAATCTTTCTTTGGCTATATAAGGAAGACTCGGAAGAACGAATGAGGTTGACGATTTACAAGTTGTTCAACACTATTCATGCTGCTGCATTTTCTCTGATAATATTATTCTTGTGAATACTGTATAAACACACATAGAACTTTTTTCCGTATTGTGTAAGTATTTCACTGTGCTTAAACTTTGTGTTAATCTGCTTACTAGAAGCAATCATTGTAAATGCAGTCTGTAAATTTCAAATTTGTTTAAGTGGTTTCCTTGAGTGACTAGGGTTAGTCTGTATACTTGAGAAGACAAAGACGATTGTCTTTGTGGTGCCTGTAATCAGTTTGGTTATAATGGATTAAGTCCTTATTGAGAAGACAAAATCACCTTGGTAGGGTGGACTAGAGGTAGCTTAGTTAACAGCGAACCCAATTCACATTGGTAGGGTGGAGTGGATTAAGTCTTTATAGAGGATTAAGTCCTTTTTGAATTATTTTTTAAATAAACCTTTTTTTTAGAAACCCAATTCAAATCCCCTATTTCTTGTGTTTCTTACCCCCATCAATTGGCATCAGAGTCCCAGTTTTGGTCTTGATAAGATTATCAAATACCTAATAGTGTCAGATAAAGATCCAGTGTGAAACACAATGGTCGATGTTCCACCTCCAGTTGTTCAAACAAATGATAGAGATCACTACAATGTTAAACCTCATATTTTTGATAGAGATAAATTTGATTATTGGAAGGAAAAAATATAAATCTTTTTTATAGGTCACAATGTTGATCTATGAGACACGATAGTCGATGGCTACATGCACCCAGTAGATGCATGTGGCAACAAAATTGAAAGAAGAGTGATGACAGATCAACAGAAAAAGGATTATACGAATCATCACAAAGGAAGAACCATAATGCTAAATGTCATTTCATATACTGAGCATGAGAAGATCACCAGTAAAGGTACTTCTAAATATATATTTGATTCTTTGAGGATGACACGTGAAGGGAACACACAAGTCAAAGAAACCAAGGTTCTTGCCTCAGTTCAAAAATATGAAGCGTTCAAGACGGAGGACGAAGAAATTGTTAAGAACACGTTCTCAAGGTTTCAAACTCTTGTCACAGGGCTTAAGGTTCTGGACAAAGGGTATTGTACTGCTGATCATGTCTAAAAGATCATCAAAAGTCTATCTAAGCTTTGGAGACCAATGGTAACTACTCTGAAGTTATAAAAGGAACTCAACAATACCTCTCTTGAAGAGTTGGTTAGTTCTTTGAAAAGCCATGAGATTGATCTCTGAAGTCTTCAAGAATATATGAGAAAACTAAAGCTCTTTAAGCTGATACCGATGAAGAGTCTGAAGAAGAATCAGAAGAAGAAGATGAATTATCTCTCCTTTTCAGACGCGTGAATCAACTCTGTAAGAAAAGACAAGCGTCACACCCTAACCTATGAACTTGTCACGTGCGTGAAAGCTTGAAAACACATCAGTGATAAGATTGACATTCAATGAAGCTGTCTCCATACCTTTTCCACTTCTCAACAGTGGATCGCAATTAAACATACCCGACTCAACTCTTTCAAAGGCTTCCCATGCACCACGCCATAACAAGCCTTAGGGGCAATTGTTCTGGACCAATCTCTGACCCAATACGAAAAAAATTCAATATTCGCACAATCGCACCAGAGCAACTTGCACCACCACATCAAAAATCTTCATCAATAATTATGATTCACAAACAAAACAAAACTTATACATTTCTATCGAGTTTGTTAAAAGTCCACCGTCGCTCCATACAAGCCCCAAATATTACCAATCATATAAAAAGTCAAACATTTTGATATCTGTACATTCGAGATAATTACAATTTGTTATAAAATCCTTAAAAATCCAATAGAAATACAAGAAAAACAAAAAGAATGACTTATTTGTGAACTTCAATCCAAATTTACATGACCAAAGTTTTAATAAATCCGAAAAAGTGAATTTAATTTTACAGTTTTATATCAAAAGTAACTATTGTCTTTTAGTTGAAACTCTGGGTGCCCGGTGCCACCGTGGAGATGTCATCCCTCTCGTATGATTAACAATATTTTGTTTGTCGGGTTTATCGAAATTAGGGAAAGGGTTTCCGGATCCTAATACGGGTTCTACCTATATGTCTAATTACCACCATTCTTGACACCAAAACTCAATCTGAAGAAACCATTTCTTTACAGCCCTTTTACTTGAGATAAATCCCCAATTCAACTCTCTCTCAATTCCATTTTCAATCCAATTCATCAATGTTCCAATTCCAGGTAATTTTTCTATTGCTAAAACCCTAATTATTTCGATTGTTGACTTTCTCCGTCACTTTATTTCGATTTCTTCAAATGCTTCATTTTTTTTGCTTCGAAAACCTAATCATTCCGTGGTAATTAATTTCTCCCTTAGATGATGATATTTTTATGATCGAGTTAAAGAGATAGTGATAATTAATTTTGTTACGTAAAGTAGTCATTAATTTAATAGTTGTGTTGAATTTAGCACCTTAATTTTCCATTGTGAATATTTCAGATGTTGAAGAAATAAGTGTAATCTTCTTAGCGTGTGGAATGTGCTTTTGTTTGCTTTGAAAACGGTTGGGTAGTAGAATTTGGGATCATGATTGTAAAGGAGCATGCTGTTGGTACTGAACTGGTGATGAGTAATGTCATTGGGGAGGAGGAAATTGATTTTTCTTGTGATCCATACGTAGGGTTGGAGTTTTTCAATGCGGATGATGCACTTAGGTATTATATATCATATGCTACTCGAATGGGATTTAAAGTTCGTATTGGTCAGCTTTATCGGTCCAGGACTAATGGATCGGTTTCTTCTCGAAGATTTGTGTGTTCGAAGGAGGGACATCAGCTCAGCTCAAGAACTGGCTGTCCAGCATTCATAAGGGTGCAGTTAAATGATTCTGGGAAGTGGGTTGTTGACCATTTTCACAAGGAGCATAACCATAATCTTGAAAATGAAAGTGAAAATTTCGCTCCAACGTTGCAGCCGATAGCTTCTGCCACGGTTGATTCTTCAACCGGAATCACTCGCAGGCCAAGGAAGAAATTGCTTGAAGTAGGCAATGGTGAACCTATTTCTCCTTTTGGTGTTATTAATTTCAAGCGTCTGAGAAAAGAAGAACTTGAAGGACAGGCCAGGATCGAACCACATGTTGGTCAAGAGTTCAGTAGCCCTGTTGAAGCCTACCAATTTTATCACACCCATGCAGCATATAAGGGTTTTAGAATTCGAAATGGTCAATTGTTTCGTTCTAAAAATGACGGGGGTATTACATCACGACGCTTTGTGTGTTCAAAAGAAGGGTTCCAGCACCCTTCAAGAGTTGGTTGTAAGGCCTATTTAAGGATTAAGAGACAGCCATCAGGAAAGTGGGTAGTCGACCGTCTTGAAAAAGATCATAATCATGACCTGGTCCCTGAAAAGGAAACTAGGACAGCAAGTCTTCCTGCTTCTAATATTTTAACTGAGGTGGTAAACACTGAAATGGTGAACAGCGACATGTTTAGGATAGATAACTACCCTGTCCTGAGAGGAGGTAGACAAAACCACATCAGAAGTGATTGGTATAACATGCTTTTAGAGTATTTTCAGTCAAGACAAGCTGAAGATACAGGTTTCTTTTATGCCATGGAAGTTGATAATGGTAATTGCATGAGCATATTCTGGGCTGATGGCAGATCTAGATATTCATGTAGTCAATTTGGCGATGTCCTCGTTGTAGACACGTCGTATAGAAAGAGCCTCTCTATGGTACCATTTGCTACTTTTGTGGGGGTTAATCACCACAAACAACCTGTCCTTCTTGGATGTGCTCTAATTGCTGATGAATCTGAAGAGTCGTTCACTTGGCTGTTACAGACATGGCTAAGAGCAATGTGTGGTCGGCAGCCTCTGTCAGTAATAGCTGATCAAGACGTTTCAATCCAGAGAGCAGTAGCAAAAGTATTTCCAGTAACCCATCACCGCTTTTCATTGTGGCAAATTAATGCAAAGGAACAAGAGCTTGCAGGTCTGATGGGTCATGGATTCACAAAAGATTATGAAAAGTGTGTTTACCAGAGCCAGACAGTTGATGAATTTGACACCGCGTGGAATGCTCTACTCGTAAAATATGGATTGAAGGACAATTCTTGGCTAAAAGAAATGTACGAGAAACGTGCATCCTGGGTTCCGTTCTATATAAAGAGCACATTTTCTGCTGGAATTCCTTTGAAAGAAAGCATGGAATCATTCTTTGGTGCACTTTTAAATGGTCAAACACCTCTCCCAGAGTTCATTCAACGGTACGAAAGAGGTCTTGAGCGACGTCGTGAAGAAGAAAGAAAAGAGGATTTTAACACTTCTAATTTTCAAACTTTTTTGCAAACAAAAGAACCTGTAGAAGAACAATGTAGAAGGCTTTACACTCTAGCAATATTCAAAGTATTTCAAAAAGAGCTTTTGCAGTGCTATAGTTATCTTGGGTTTAAAATCTATGAAGAAGGGCCCCTTAGCAGATATTTGGTGCGCAAGTGTGGAAATGAGGATACGGAGAAGCATGTAGTTACATTCAATGCATCCAATCTTGACATTAATTGCAGCTGCCAGATGTTTGAATATGAAGGTGTTCTTTGTAGACATGTGTTGAGGGTTTTCCAAATATTGGAATTAAAAGAAGTTCCTTCACGCTACATTCTACACCGCTGGACCAGAAATGCCGAGGACGGTGTTTTTCCCGACATAGAATCATGGAGTAGCTCCCAGGAGCTAAAAAGTTTGATGCTATGGAGTCTAAGAGAAACGGCATCTAAATACATAGATGCTGGCGCATCATCCATTGAAAAGTATAAACTTGCCTATGAGATTTTGCGCGAGGGTGGGAGAAAGCTGTGCTGGCACAGGTGAATTGTTCCAAGTTCTGTTAGATTGTACAAAGTTGCACACTCAACTTTTTAGTTTAAGTTGTTCATTTATGGTAGCATCTTTTATCCATCTTAGTAGTTCTACACTTTTGTGGTAAGTAATGTATTGTTATCCTTTACAACAGCTACAGTATACTTAAGTTGTAGGAGGTCGAATTTTGTTCAGATTGCTGGTATTGACCACTCCATCTTTGCCATCATAATTAAACATCTTAGGAGTGAAATAGGTTTCACCTTAATTATATACTGCATCTGTCAATTGATTCTACTATGTTACTTTGTGTTTATCTTCTTAAAACTTTGAATGGTTTATTTTCCAATGAGCGAGCAACACGTGATGTTTATGTTGGTAACAAGCAAATATGTTTTTATGAAAGAAAAAGAAACCAGAGTAGCTGTTATATCCTTATTGTGCCAAATGGAGAGGATAAGTATTTTCAGTCTTTGAAAATTAGATTGATGTAGACATAAAGCGGTCCCTCTGTTTCAGCCGCTGATCAGCAAACCACATATTCACATGAATTTCAAAACCATGATTATCCTAGTTGTTTGTGAAAAAAACTGTCTTTTTCCAATTGGAATGAATACAATAGGATTATCCTAGTTCTTGTGAATTTACCTGAATTGCTTGTACCACACATATACTTGGTTTTTTAACCTGTTATTTTAATAGACACGCAGTACTTTTACCTTGTGATCGTGTGTTTATTTAATAACTCTATGATGAACGGTTTTGGCTTTTAATTTGTATTTTTAAAATGTCTCGATATTTGGCCATAAAAAATGTCTCGTTGGAAATGAGAATGTTTACTTAGGGCTACATGCCAATTGTGTAATTCCAACTCATTCTGTTTTGCTTAATAGAGTTAAGTTTTGGAAGAAAGGATAAGATAATGTTTATTTTTTACTTTTAAATAGTATTAAAATGATGATCGAAATATTTATATATATAATCTGTCACATTATTCCTTCAATTTTTATTTTATTTTCAATATATTAAGATACTTTCTCTGTCTCATATTATAAACAAATTTTATTTTTAGATTTATTGGATAATTAATATATGATACATTAATTTTACAATGAATTTAAAAAATATAATTTGCTTAAATATACTTTGCTTATAATATGAGACGGAGTGTGTATGCACTTACTCTTTAAAAACTTTCTTTTAAAAAATCTTTCAAAACTCAAAGTTGCAAACATAATTTCAACATATCAACTAATTAAAACATCTACAAATGTGAAATTCGTTGGTCATTTTAGTCAAAATAAATAAATAAATTTCAGGCTTTCTGGTCTTTAAATGTATCTTTCGTTATTTGTTTAATCATTAAATATGTCTTTTGTTAGTCTGTGGGCTCAACATATTCTAACTGTTGTTTTAAACCGAGGCAAAATCAAATCAATTTTAATTAAATGTAATCAAGCATCTAATAAAGTCAATTTTAATTTAATGTAATCAAGCATCTAATAAGATACAAAAATGAAGTACCCTTTTTACATTATTATATATGCTTCAAAATTAATATATTCTGTTCGTTGCTGTTTTTCATATATACTGAAGAAGCCACAAATCTTCTTCCAGTTTTGTGCTAGAGAACCAGATTCTCCAGCTTTCTACTTTATTCTTTTCTTGCTTCAGCATTGTCCTCTTATATAGAGAATGCAAAAGGATTTAATATCTAGTTGCAATGAGTTATGGAAATTTCCTCCTTTTAACCCTTACCAACAGAATATGCCCTGGTTCTCAAATGCAGTTAATTACCTATCATTTCAACTTGAGAATAGTCCTTTTTTTTTCCTTTCCAAAATGCAATGGAATCGAAGATTATTATGTTAAAAATATGCTTACTTACAATAATACTAGAAAGCATATACTTGCCCATCTTCCATGATATATTCTTAAAACAAATCTACCACTTATAGAAACACGTGATTTTATTGAATTTTACAATATGAGATTCAAACTCATTCATTTTTCAGTAACACGATTTACAAAACTAATCTCTTAACATTGAGCTAAGATTTCAAATTAGTACTATCTATATTTGCATAAAAATATTAGATTTACACCAATTAATCACAACAACATAATCATCCCACATATCAACGAGTACATGAAGCTCTATGTTTTCATCTAATACTTTGTGTCCATAATATAATTCAACACAAGCACACAACTAAGCTTCATCAAAACTAACACCACCTATACACATTGCTTTGCCTCCAAATTCTTTATATACATATTACACATCCAATAATGACATAGTACTACATAAACAGAAACAAAAAACCAGTAAGATTTCAAATACTTCACATCATTTTATTCTTCCTTATACTTCAGTTCCATAGCTAGCACAACCACATCAACCTTAATCCTTCATTGGTGAAACCAAACTTTCAACATAAACCTCTGCATCAAACCAACCCTTCCCACCTTCAATCCTAGGATACCTAAACGAATGGTCTCTTGGATTATACACAATCAAATCAAACTCAAACATCAACAACACTTCACCATTCTCTGAAACACAATAAGGCCCTGAATATGAAAAGTCCTCAGGATTAGGCAAATAAGGAACTGTCACCAATTTAATCCAAGACTCTCTCACACCATAATCCTTCATTAACCAAACCACAAAATCACTCTTTTTGTAATCATAGTTCATGCAAAGACAACCCTTAAGAACACTCAAACTAGGAGTTGAACACTCTTCCTTTTCATAATCAGGTGGAAGAACTTCCCTATAAGTTTCCTTCTCCAAATCCAAAGAAACTATGATCCACAGAGAACTTGAACCATGTGAGTAATTAGAAGCCCAATTGAGAGTACCACTCACAAATTTCCCAGATGAATTTTGATAAGGTGAAACACCATGAGGGAAATCATGAATCTTCCTCCAAGAATTAGTATTCATACTAAAAATCTTAACTTTAGATTCACTGAAAAACTCATTAGGATCACAAAAAACAGCAACAACCTTGTAATCTTCATTGACATGATCATAACCAAGGCCAAAAGAAGTGTAACAACCGGGTCTCCAGTTATTTCCCAAAGGTGGTGACTTTTTAGAAACCCTAATAGAAGGGTTCCAAAGAAGAACACAATCACCTTTTATAGCAAAACAGAGGAACCCATTACAAGAACCAACAATACCATCATGTCGAAACTTGTTTTTCACAGGGTAGTTAAGGACTTCAGAAACCGTTGATGGGTTATTGAAAAGAGAGGTAATGGAACAAGATTTGAGGTGGAATTCAGCTGTTGTAGCACTCAAGATGATTCTATGATGGGTTGTGAAGTAAAGCTGTTTTTTTATGAAGTAAGGGTTGGAAATTATGTGTAACCATGATTTGCATACACACTTGAAACGTAAAAGAGATTTTATTGGAAGTTTTGTGAGGATTTCAAGAATGAGTTCTTCAGGGAGAAAGGGTGGTAATGGAAGAGGCGGTGTCATAGCTAGTGGCGGTGAGTGATAGAGAAGAGAGTGTAAGTGTGAGTGTTGAGAGGTTCATTCATGTGGTGGTTGATGAATGATAGATAGATATATATAGTAATGAAGATGAAGATGATGAAAAATAGATTGATATGGTTTCATATGATGATTATGATTATATTATAAATAAAATGAAAATGTGAATTTTGGAGACATGGTAAAGTGACACGTGGAAGTTAGGGTAAGACAATAGTGTGTGTAAGATAAACAAGAGGAAGAAAAAGAGAAGAAGAATCTAACTGACATGATGATCCAATCAACCAACAAAGCTTGTCTTTTACTTGAGAAAATATGTAACTTTTTTTCTTTCTTTCAAATAAGTAAGAAGTTTAACTTGTTTAAATGCTTGTTGGTTTTTGCTTAATTGTTTGTTTTGTATAAATGCATTGTATAGAGAAACTTGTCTACAAAGCATTTTGATTGTAGGTTTTTTTATAAAATATGTTATGACTAATTATGTTATATGATATCAAATTGCAGTAAAGATGTGTGCTTAATTAGATCACCAAAGTAACTTTGGTGAAAGTAATCTATTAAAAATATTTTGAGAATGCTTTTAGCTTTTAAAAATAAACTTTGTGGTTTTATCCCATTGATAAAGAAGTTTATCAGAGTCATTAAATTTGTTTGAAGTGATTTTTTATGAATTCAAAAATACTAGTTTCTTTTATCTTTTTTCTCTTTTTGAAAGAAGATGAAGCAAAAGTGATGTTCTTTTTGCTCATGATAATGATGTACATCTCTTCCATATCTTAGTTAATGATATATATATTTTTGTTGAGGTGTCTTCCTCTCAAATTTAAGGTTATTAAGAATTATCTTTTGAAATTTAAAATTTGGTTTTTCTTTTGAAATTTTTTTAATAAAAAATGGATAATGCTAACATGTGTTCTTAGGAGAGATGCTAAGAAATTTAAAATAAAAAATTTGTGTTGGAAAAATCAACAAAAACAAATTAATAATCAACATTTAATTAAAACAACGGACAATTTAAAAAAAAAAACTTTTACATTTAACTCTTAACATGTATCCTGACACATGTTAGCATTATCTATAAAAATTAAAATAAAGATGAACTAAATACAAAATAAGGAACTGATAATTTAGTTCGATGCAATGTCACATACGTCTGGAGGGTGTTAACCTAAGAAAGCAAATTCATTCTTAATAGTAAAAGTATAAATTAGTCTTAGATGAACTCTTCTAGTTCAATGTATTTTTTTCTTAATGCTATCGGTGAATTTCTATTTAGGACTTCTCTTAAATATGATACCCTTCCACTTTCTCTCAACCACTATCCATAGTGTTGGAACGATTACAAAATAGTTTGTATGATAAAACTATTACAACTAAAAAACAACTATATTCTTTGTAAAGGAACAATTCAAATAAATAGAGTTTTAGAAGTTAAACACACGAAAACACAAAAACTCAACAACTATAAAATGTCTTGCAATGTCTCTCATGGTTTGAGTCTTATGTATGGAAAACTCCTTAAATAGCAAAACATCCAACTGCATTAGGCGTTAGGGTTTTAGACAGTATGCGACTGAAGAAACAAAAAAAGCGCAACTTGAATATATGATTTAATTTGATTTGCAATATATCATAAATTAAATCTCCATCAATCAGATTTGACCTTAATAATTGATCTTTAGAGGATTCCTTCCTTAATCCCAAAAGTGCATAAACAACCACTAAATAAGGAAACAAATCAAGCGCAAGATTCTTTTAGTGCGCAACTGGCTTCTGAGGTTGAATGTTCCATAACATGTGGGACATCTTGTTCCACATCTTTGCCTTCTATTTTAAGCGCACAGAGAACAAATTTCTCAACATAATGTCATAGCATCTTACATTACATGTTGTCTATAAAAATATGTCAATCATCCACAACCGAAAGATGAGAATAATCTTCATGACATGTTCTAGAAAAACATCATAGAGCAGCGAAAAACAAATAATGCTAAACCACTTTAGAAGAACTACAGAACTAGCATACCAGTATAACAGATTACCATAAAATAAGTCTCGCATTTCGAAATTTAATCAAATTTGTTTGTTCTCCCTTATTTTCCTCAAAATGGGCAAGGGGTTGGAACTAGCCATTCGAAGAACCAAAAATAACCTAGGAGGGGCATAAATCCATAGTAGAAGCCAAAAGAAAGAAAAAATGGAATCAACCTAGAAGGGTTATTGAAACCATTATCCTTCCATGAGGTATATTAAACAAACATAAGAAAAAAAACCATGTAGGGGTAAGAAACCACCCGAACATTGATCAACTAAATTGAAGAACATTAATCTTTAAGGTCTTCAAAAGGGCCAGAATCAGAACCATCTTCACTACCTTCACTATCAACAACACCTTCAGTATCTTTTTTATCCTCAACATCATCATCATCATCATATTCACCAACTTGAGAAGTAGAGCCTTCAAAACCCTTAGGGTTCATTATCTTGATCAGGTTATCCATTTTGTTCTTGCGAATTGTGGAGGTCATAATTACTTCTTGCAAGGACTTAGACACCTACATTAATTCCAACAGAATATGGCCTCTAGAAATTCCAAACATTTGGGGAACCTCAGAGAGTTGACCTTTAGTGGTTAGATTAAAATGAATGTTGGGGAGAGACATTGTAAGTGCTCTTGATTGGCTGCATTTTGTGGCAAAACATTAGTGTATGTATGAATGTCATGACTGATGTTGGTACATTCATAATGTGGACCGAGCAGGGGAAGTTAACTCAGCTAACTATAAGTTAAGCTGGATGTCATACTCAATGTTATGACATAGGTCGTATGACATCAATCACAGGTTTAAGTTTTCTGGTATTTAGGTTGAGGAATCTCAGGCTAGAATGCAAGGAACTTTATAGGAGCTCAAGCTGGAATTCAGGAGACATTGTAGCTGCCCCAGGCGAGTTAAAATATACCTGATTAAATAGGCAAGCGTGCAGTTTATTAAAGATAGGTTTTATTATGGATAAAACCTAAGCTATGCACCAAGGCCCAAAGGACTAACAACTGCTATAAATATCAGAAGGAGCAATCCAGAAAAGCAACTCTTAACAGAAGATTAGAGAGTGCTAATTAGAGAGTCCTTGTAAGTGAAGAAGGCTAGTCTTCACGTGTAAAGTCTGTTTAGGAATACTTGTAATCCAAGTGATTGTCTGGTTGATGATTGCTTTGGTTAGGTAGATTCTAGGTTGTGTCTCACTCAAAGCTGTGAAGCAAGAGTGTGTGAGTTTCTTGATCAAAGTTGTGAAGCAAGATCAAGGTTTGTATGAAGTGTCTCTTCATATTAAATTTTGTAATTGTTTGATATCATTGTTGTGTGATTGAGGGGGAGTGAATGGGTATACTCAGGTCTAGAGTGTCTCTAGGTTGAAGTGTCATTGGGTAGAGATTAAGTGAGAAGTGCAAACTGGTGGTTTGACTTTGAATTGATTATGCTAATAGTGAATTTCCTCCCTGGCTTGGTAGCCCCCAGATGTAAGTGTTGTTGGCACTGAACTGGGTGAACAATTGTTGTGTTATTTACTGCTTTCATTTACAGTCTAATTAATAAGTGCAGTAGTCAATGTCACAATGGATGTTATAACTTTGGTAATAACATCCATCGTGTGCCTGCCAGAATTATCAATTGGCATCAGAGCAGGCACCCTGCCTGTTTACTCTGGGTGAGATCTAGGGAAATAAAATTATGGTACTATGGATAAAGATATAGGATTCACCAATAGACCTCCAATTCTGGATGGTTCTAATTATGACTATTGGAAGCCTAGGATGATTGCATTCCTAAAATCCTTAGACAACAAGGCTTGGAGAGCTGCAAACTCTGGCTGGGAACATCCTATGAAGACTGACAAGGATGGAGCATTTGTGCAAATTCCTGAAGAGGAATGGAATAAAGAGCAAGAGGCATTGGCTTTTGGAAACTCTAAAGCATTGAATGCAATCTTCAATGGTATAGACAAAAACATCTTCAGAGTAGTCCACCACTGTGAACTAGCAAAGGATGTTTGGGGCACTCTCAAAACCACTCATGAGGAAACTTCCAAGGTCAAAATGTCTAGACTTCAAATGCTGACCACAAAATTTGAAAGTCTAAGAATGAAGGAAGATGAGACCATTCATGAGTTTTATATGAATGTTCTTGAACTATCTAACACCTCAGGAGCTCTGGGAGAAAAGATGACTGAAGAGAAGCTTGTAAGGAAGATTCTAAGGTCATTGCCTAAAAGGTTTGCTATGAAAGTGACAACCATTGAAGAAGTTCAAGACATATGCCACATGAAGGTGAATGAACTCATTGGTTTTCTCCAAACCTTTGAGATGGGAATGTGTGTCAGGCTGTGGAGAAAAAGAGCAAAAGTATAGCTCTTGTCTCAAACACCGCTGATGACTCAGATGATGAAAAAAAGGAGAATCTGTCTGAAGCAATAGCCTTGCTTGGAAGACAGTTAAATAAACTGGTCAAAAGGATATATGCTAAGTCTAAACCTTATTCCAAAAGCATGACTGCTGACAAAGAGAAATCTGTAGATAAAGTTAGCCAAAGCAGAGGTGTACATTGCCATGAGTGTGAGGGATATGGACACAGTAGAAAGGAATGCCCCACTTACCTCAGAAAGAAGGGAAAAGGCCTAACTGTTACCTGGTCAGATGGAGATTCTGACAGTGGATCAGAAGAAGAATATGCTAAGCATGTCACTGTTCTGAATAATGTTTCAGATGGTGATTCAAGTGAAGAAGATCTAACTTATGATGAACTTGCAGATTCATACAAGAGGCTGTGCATCCGAAGTACTGAATTGTATCAGCAAGGAGAGCAACAGAAGAAGCTCATTCTAGAATTAGAGGCTGAGAAGAAAAAGCATCTTGCAACAATTGACTCACTCAAAAGTGAGGCAAGTGTGCTGGAATCTAAAGTGGAGTAGATATCCAAATCCATAAGGATGTTAAACCATGGGACTGATACTCTAGAAGAAATTCTACAGATTGGTCAGACACCAGGAAATAAGTCTGGACTGGGATTTGTTGGTAAACAGAATCCAATCTTAAAGCTCAAGAAAAAAACTGACACTCAGAAGTCAAAGGGGATGTCATGACCAATGTCACAACATCCAACACACAGAAACTAGAACCAAGTTAAGAAAAAATTCCAAAGTTATAGGTGTTATCACTATGGAAAACTTGGACATATTAAAGCAGTGTGTTTCTGGCTACATGGGTATCCTAGTCAAAGAAAAGCTAAACAGGTGAATCATGTTAAGAAGCAGTATCCTACTAAACCCAAGAAAGAGGTGCATAACAAGCAAAGACACTGGGTTGCCAAGAATGTTGCACTAATAGCTCACACCTCGCTAAGAGTGTCAGCTAAAGAAGACTGGTACTTTGATAGTGGTTGCTCTAAGCATATGATTGGTATACAGAATCTTTTGGTAGACATAAAACCACACTCCACCAGTTATGTGACCTTTGGTGATGGAGCAAAAGGGGAGATCAAAGGTGTTGGAAAACTAGAGTGCCCTGGAGTTCCTAAACTAGACAATATGCTACTAGTAAAAGGACTAACTGCCAACTTGATCAGCATAAGTCAGCTCTGTGATCAAGGACTACGTGTAAAGTTTTCTAAAGGAGAATGTGTGGTAAAAAATGATGAAAATAAAGAAGTTATGAAGGGGCTTAGATATAAGGACAACTGCTATTTATGGGAGCCTAAGGACACTAGTAAATCCATAATGTGCTCTGTGGCAAGAGAAGAAAAGGAAGTAAAATTGTGGCATCAAAAACTTGGGCATCTTCATCTAAGGGGAATGAAGAAGATCATATCAAAGGAGGCTGTGAGAGGAATACCTAAATTGACTATTGATGAGGGAAAAGTCTGTGGGGAATGTCAAGTGGGCAAACAAACCAAAACATCTCATCCAAGGGTTGGATATCTAACCACTTCTAGAGTTCTGGAACTACTGCACATGGACCTGATGGGACCAATGAAAGTAGAAAGCCTTGGTGGAAAACGGTATGCATATGTGGTAGTTTATGATTACTCCAGATTCACCTGGATAAATTTCATCAAAGAAAAATCTGATGTATTTGAAGTCTTCAAAGAATTGTGCATCAAACTCCAAAGAGAGAAGGAGAGTGTTGTCATCAGAATTAGAAGTGATCATGGAAAGGAGTTTGAAAACTAAAAGTTTGCTGAATTCTGTGCAACTGAAGGCATAAGCCACAAATTTTCCTCTCCTATCACTCCTCAACAAAATGGAGTAGTAGAAAGGAAAAACAGAACCATTCAAGAATCTGCTAGAGCCATGATTCATGCAAAGAAGCTACCTAAGTACTTATGGGCTGAAGCAATGAATACAACATGCTAAGTTCACAACAGGGTTACCCTGAGAAAGGGAACATCCTCCAAATTGTATGAATTGTGGAGAGGAAGAAAACCGACTGTGAAATATTTTCATGTGTTTGGAAGCAAATGCTACATCTTGACAGATCGTGAACAAAGAAGGAAATGGATCCTAAAAGTGATGAAGGAAAATTCTTGGGATACTTTACTAACAGCAGAGCTTACAAAGTATATAACTCCAGAACAAAAGTGTTAATGGAATCCATTAATGTTATCATTGATGATCAGATTGATGAAATCAATGTCATAGATGATGCCGAAACATTTCTTGAGACCCCATCTGAAGAGACTGGTACCACTGAAGACACCCAAGTTGTAGGTCCAAATTCAGAACCAGAAACTGTAGACAAAGAACCATCTATTATAATTCTGAAAGATCATTCCAAGGACCTTATAATTGTAGACCTCAATAGTGGAGTAAGAACTAGAGCAAGAGAAGTTGTCTCAAATTCATGCTTTGTGTCCAAGGTTGAATCGAAAAATGTGAAGGAAGCTCTCTCTGATGAATATTGGATCAAGGCTATGCAAGAAGAATTGGAGCAGTTTAAAAGAAATGAAGTATGGGAACTGGTGCCAAGACTCGAAGGAACAAATATCATTGGAACTAAATGGATTTACAAGAACAAGTCAGATGAAGAAGGAATCATAGTCAGAAACAAAGCTAGACTGGTGGCATAGGGATATACTCAAGTAGAAGGAATAGATTTTGATGAAACTTTTGCACCAGTGGCAAGACTTGAGTCTATCAGGCTAATGTTAGGAATTGCCTGCATCCTGAAATTTAAACTCTTTCAGATGGATGTGAAAAGTGTTTTTCTGAATGGATATCTAAATGAGGAAGTGTATGTGGCACAACCCAAGGGATTTGAGGACCCCAACCTGACAGACCATGTATACAAGCTAAGGAAGGCACTTTATGGATTGAAACAAGCACCTAGAGCATGGTATGAAAGGCTAACTGAATTTCTTACAAAAAATGGATACAGAAAAGGGGGAATTGATAAGACACTGTTTGTAAAAAATGAGGGTAGAAAAATTATGATTGCCCAGATTTATGTGGATGACATAGTGTTTGGTGGGGTGTCAGAAAAGATGGTGAAGTAATTTGTTAAACACATGCAGTCTGAGTTTGAAATGAGCATGTATGGAGAATTAACCTATTTTCTTGGGCTACAGGTCAAGCAAATGGATGATTCCATCTTCATCTCCCAAAGTAAATACACCAAAAACATAGTCAAAAAGTTTGGGATGGACAACGCCAGTCACAAAAGAACACCAACCCCACTCATCTAAAGCTATACAGAGATGAAAGTGGTACTAGTATTGATCAAAGACTATACATAAGCATGATTAGAAGTTTGTTGTATCTAACAGCTAGCAGACCAAACATTGCTTTTGCTATTGGGGTATGTGCTAGATATCAAGCAGATCCTAAAGTGAGTCACATGAATCAAGTAAAAAGGATCCTCAAATATGTGAATGGTACCTGTAACTATGGCATACTCTACTCTCATGGGTGTGATCTGTAACACCCCACTTCCCAAATTAAATAAATTATGAACATTATAAATAAACATCAGAGTTTTCACAAAAACAGTGGGATATCACATCACCAATAGTTATCAAAAATACTTTATTCATTATTTTCAAAATAATATAGCGGAAATTATTATTCATTCATTCTCGGCCATCCGCCAGATTTACATAAAATCTTTATTATTATAATTCACCAAAATGTGATACGTCACAGGATTTTCAACAAGTTTAACATAAACAAATAAAACACCCATATCCCGTGTTACGTATCAGAGCATCCTAAGACTCGACTTGCACACCGCTATCCAAGCTATCTATGTACCTGGATTATCTGTAATTCCGAGGAAGCACAGACCACAACAACAACAAAGGGGTGAGAAATCATGATCAAAAATATAATGGTAATGTAATACATGTAAATAAGGTAGTAAACCACACCAACACACCAATATTTACCCCCCACAACACCATATAACGAACCTACTGTTCAGATTACAATATAACATATTATAATGCAATTATGCAACATAACACCATGCATGCGGTACCGACTCATTGGTTCATTCAATCGAACCTGGACAGATCACTTACGCTCCTACTGAGATATGATTTATCCCCGACAGATCACTTATGCTCCTACTGAGATATGATCTATCCCCCACTATTCTCCTCAAAGGAGTACGGATGAATCACTTACGCTCCTACTGAGACATGATTCATCCCACCAAACACCATGATATGCAAGACATCAATGCATAATTATTATATTCAGGCACACTAAGTGCACGCGATCCTCCTGATCATATCCTCATACATCAATGCATATGTATAAATATATTACACACCAACGACTTATAATTCAAATCACACAGTGAGCAGTCTCACATTCTAACATCAAGTATAAACACATCCCACCACTCGGGGATACACCAACTAATCATCCACTTAAAATAAAATATTAAGGGATCACTTACTATCACCAAGTACACCAGTTAGATCCTACAATCACCACTCTATCACCTCATCATGGCCAAATTTACCAAAAACAACAATTCATGAACCATCAACACCAAACTATCAATGATAATCAACAATCACAATATATCAATATAGGAAATCATATATCGATCAATTCATGGTTTAGTTACTATTTAATTAAACAATGACTCCCCAAAAATATTGGATATATAAATATTTGGCAAATAACTATATTATTTATACCATTTTATAGATCTATTCAAGAGCTTTCCAACGCTTTGAACGGGGACTAAATCCGACTTACGGATCAAAAGTTATGGCCAAAATCGTCAAAACAGAAAATTCATTAATATACAGCTTTGAGTCGACGCAAACAGCGCAGAATGCAGAAAATTCTGTGTTTTCCATCGTTGGAGGCCTTCCGGACCTCCGATTTAAATTCCGTAAAAAGCCCCGGTTTCAGAATTCGAAATCCTACCATAATATGACAATTATAACAGCCAACAACATATTTTTAAAGATCATGTCATCATATATCATATAACCATACTTTTCAAAACCATGGCATTTAGGGGTTTCTATCCTAAATGTGATCCTACCCATCATACACTATTACACCATCACAATGATCATACGAAAACCCACCCTTACTGTCCAACACTGTCATCTTGCTCAATTCCAAGCTTACCACTCTTCATCCATCCTCTGCTCTATCATTACTACAACTATCACACACTACTCTAATCAATTGTTCCTTAAACTACATCTCAGAACCTATATCATGCTCATTACCCAAGCCACAGAGGTTACACAAAATCTCACCAATACTCATGGTCATTATCCAAACCACAGAGGTTATACAGGAACTTCCCTAAAACCGTAAACCCAACCAATACCCCAAACTCACCAAAAACAACAATTCATCAACATCGACATATATCAATTCCTCATTGGTTTATCAAATACCAATTCTCAACATCAATCAACAATTATAGGCATGCCAACATAAAACTTCATACACCGATACATTCCTACGGGGTTAAGGAATCCCCACTATCCTATACATGTAAATACCATCCCAATCAAGTTTCTCCCTCTTACCTTGTTAATCGGTTTGATCGATGGAAATCCTCCTAGATTTGGTCTCTTGGCTTTCTCCTTTCTCTTGTTCCTTGTTCCTTTCCTCGTTCTACGCTCTTCTCACTTCTCTCGTTCTTTCTCCCAACTCTCCAAATGTATCGTAAAAACCACTAACCCCTCCCACTTCTATTTTCTTTTAATTCTAATCCCAATAATAATAATAAAAATAATATTACTAATAATAATAATTATAATAATAATTATAATAATAATAATAATAATACACATAGCAATATTAATAATATTATTTCACCCATAATAATAATATTAATAATAATAGTAATAATACTCCACCAATAATATTATTAATAATAATAATAATAATCATAATAATATTCTCCCACTAATAGTTATAATAATAGTAATAATATTAATAATAATAATATTCTCCAATATTAATAATATTACTACAATTAATAATAATAATAATAATAATAATAATAATAATAATAATAATAATAATAATAATAATAATAATAATACCACCATATTACTACTAGTTATTTTATTATTATATTCACACCAATTCACCACCAATAATCCTCCCATATCAGGGACACCCACCAATCATCATCAAACACACCCCCACCAAAGGGAACACCAACATATAATAATTAAAATAGTAATAAAATGACTAAATAATTAAAATGGGTGTTACATGATCCCACCTTGTCTGGGTATTGTGATGCTAATTGGGCTGGCAGTGCTGATGATAGAAAGAGCACATCTGGTGGATGCTTCTTCTTAGGGAACATCTAATATCGTGGTTCAGCAAGAAGCAAAATTGTGTATCACTGTCCACTGCTGAATCTGAATACATAGCAGCTGTTCTCAGCTGGTCTGGATGAAGCAAATGTTAACTGAATACAATGTCACTCAGGAAGTCATGACATTGTACTGTGACAATCTTAGTGCCATTAACATTTCCAAAAGCCCAATCTAGCACAACAGAATTAAGCACATTGATATAAGACATCACTTCATAAGAGATCTTGTGGAAGACAAAGTGATTTCCTTGGAGCATGTGTCCACTGAACTACAGTTAGCTGACATTTTTATAAAGGCTCTAGATGCTACCCAATTTGAAAATCTTAGAGGAAAGTTGGGTATTTGCATGTATGAGGATACATAGCAATTAATGGCATGTGAGAGTTTTAAAATTTCAATGCAGTCCAAGTTCTTGACCAATAAAACTCTTCATTCCACACAAATGTGCTTCTCCGCCCCCAACGTTTCTCTTAGACCTACAACAACAACATGTCTTCTCATAAAGGAGCTTCATCCAAGAGCAACCACAAACCATCTAAATATGCTCCTCTATCTCATGAAGAACGAAGGCGCAAGTATCCTCCTCCCTCTGATGAAGAACTTAAGAAATACTTAGCCTTCTTGGGTATGTCGAGAGAGGAAATTATTGATGAGCTATTCCAGAAAGGGCTGGTCTTCAGATGCATCACTGTTCCATTGGCTCGCAGGGACCCACCTCATTACTCTGACAAGCCACAAGAAGATTAAGGAAACAATCTAGTAGGTGACTGGACTGCTGGTCTGCGCAGTTCTCTGCTTTGCTTTTCTTCCAAAATGCATTTTACTGGTGTGGTGCTCTTCAAAGAGCAGTTTTGTGTAATGTAACCCCAAACATAATTTACTAGTACCTATTATGATCTATGTTATTTGTTAGTTGGATCTTAATTTGTGGCTAAAAAGGGGGAGAGTGTGATAGAAAATAGCAGGTACAGCAGGTGGAAGAACAGGTTGAAGACTTGATAGAGCATATGTACACCATTGTGCATATATGATATAATCATGCTTGCAGGCTTGCAAGTCCTGGTGATGTTGTGTGTGTGATAACAACTGTTAACAATGTGCTAATGTGCTGTTGTTTTTGTGAATGCCTAGTTTAAGTAGGATTGTATGGTAGAACTAGGAGCTCTATGCTGAATTAGCTAAGAGTTAACCTTGTGTGTGACTTCAGGATGCTATTCTGAATGTCATAACATCTAGATAACAGTCAGATCAGGCTGGATGTTTGTGTAACTGCAGGGTGTGTAGGTGAAGTGTTCAACTGATAAATTGCATCAGTTGAGGGGGAGTAACTCTATGTGTTACTCACTCAGCAAAGAGTGACATCTATAGTGGTAACTATCAAATGGTTAACAAGGTGAGTGTTAACAGGGCTGAGAGCCAACTGTGAGGACTCTGAGAGCTTGAGTGCTAGTGACTTTCCTGCATGATAGGACATATGTTAAGTTTTTTGCTGTGTGTAAATCTCTGGTATTATAACAGAGTGTTTTAGCCAAAACATTTGTCAAAGGGAGAGTTTGTAAGTGCTCTTGATTGACTGCATTTTGTGGCAAAACATTAGTGTATGTATGAATGTCATGACTGGTATTGGTACATCCATAATGTGGACTGAGCAGGGGAAGTTAACTCAGCTAACTATAAGTTAAGCTGGATGTCATATTCAATGTTATGACATAGGTCGTATGACATCAAGCACATTTTTAAGTTTTCTGGTATTTAGGTTGAGGAATCTCAGGCTAGAATGCAGGGAACTTTATAGCAGCTCAAGCTGGAATTCAGGAGACATTGTAGTTGCCCCAGGCGAGTTAAAATGTACCTGATTAAATAGGAAAGCGTGCAGTTTATTAAAGATATGTTTTATTATGGATAAAACCTAAGCTATGTACCAAGGCCCAAAGGACTAAAAGCTGCTATAAATATCAGAAGGAGCAATCCAGAAAAGTAGCTCTTGACAGAAGATTATAGAGTGCTAATTAGAGAGTCCTTGTAAGTGAAAAAGGCTAGTCTTCACGTATAAAGTCTGTTTAGGAATACTTGTAATCCAAGTGATTGTCTGGTTGATGATTGCTTTGGTTAGGTAGATTCTAGGCTGTGTCTCACTCAAAGATGTGAAGCAAGAGTGTGTGAGTTCCTTGATCAAAGCTGTGAAGCAAGATCAAGGTTTGTATGAAGTGTCTCTTCATATTAAATTCTGTAATTGTTTGATATCATTATTGTGTGATTGAGGGGGAGTGAGTGGGTATACTCAGGTCTAGAGTGTCTCTAGGCTGAAGTGTCATTGGGTAGAGATTAAGTGAGAAGTGCAAACTGGTGGTTTGACTTTGAATTGATTCTGCTAATAGTGAATTTCCTCCCTGGCTTGGTAGCCCCCAAATGTAAGTGTTGTTGACACTGAATTGGGTGAACAATTGCTGTGTTATTTTCTGCTTTCATTTACAGTCTAATTAATAAGTGCAGTAGTCAATGTCACAGTGGATGTTATAACTTTGGTAATAACATCCATCGTGTGCCTGCCAGAATTATCAAACATGTTAGGAACATGTGTCCCTATAAATGGGTAGTAACTAAAAGTTAATGGACTACCACCAACATCAACAATATCTTCACTACTTATAATATCAACTTTTTGGCTAATAAAAATTCCAAATATAAGAGCAGGAAAACCAATAGGTAACTTGACATCATACAACTCAACTTGCTTAAGAATTGTTCAAATACATATTCTCCAAAATCCAACGCATCCCTAGTGTCTAAATGATAGATAAGTTTAGCCAAAGATGTCGTAATACTTGAGATATGGTTTGTTGGAGCCCAATTTGCTAAACCAATCTTATTCAGGATGGAAAATTCTACACTCAGACTTCCAGTAGGCAGCAACCCTTTGCAAGGTCAGTCTTCATATGTTCCTCCAATAATTTCCTATGCAATAGTCTTAAAAGAAGGCACTTTATTAGTTGTGATTAATTTTCCTAGATTCAAGTATTCATTAATTACGACAGGAGTGAACCCAATGCAGCAACCACAAACATAAAATTTCCTATAGTCTTTACTTCCAGATCTATTGAAGTATTTTAGAATATTCACGATGATCTCCTTCACCAGCTGAGGATAGAATGGACTTAGACCTGCGACCATTTTCATAACCTAAGCATCTTGCAACAGCTCAATAATTTCTTCACACTTTACTGTCTCTTCAGATAGTTCCCTTTTAGGGGTTATACTTATATGATAAAGGTATTTCCACTTTAACATACTCTCCTCAGAGTAGAAGAAAACTTTGTCCATAGGAGCAAGAGGGACATTAGTAGGGATATTTTTCTCTCCAACAATCTTTCGATTCTTTTCAATAGGATGTACCAAACCTTCGTCCAAAATGTTTCCAGTACCATCTTCAACAATCTCAACTATAGGAGCAACCTTTCTCTTCGAGGTTACTTTCTACTTATTTGTAAACTTTTCAATAGTTGCAATGCTCTTATTCTTCTTTCTAGAGGTTTCCTTCTTCTTGGATGTCTTCTTGGACTTAGATGGAATGGATACCTTCTTGGTTGGGGTCTTTATTTGTTTAAGAGAAACTTTATGCTTGTCTACCTTCTTCTTGCTCTTCTTAGCAGACTTCTTCTTCTTGTTATTAACAGGGTCAATAAAAACTTCAGCAGTATGTGTTTGAACATCTTCATTCACATGGTGATTCATAAAATTTCCAGTATTGTCTTTAGGGTTGGTGGTAACAATGTTTTCAGTATCAGGTTCAACATGGTTTATTAGGAATTAGGACATCATTATACTTCTGAGTTGGAGACGTTGTCTCCAACATGTTGGACTAGTTTTCTGCCACATCTTTATCAACCATAATTTCCCAAACTAGTTTCCTAGGTTTCATCATCAATATAACTTTGGACTGTAGGATCAAGCGCTTACCACTAGGCCAAAAGCAATTGCTATTAGTCAGGGCGCAATTATCTTTCTTAAAGTGAACCCCAAGGGGTCTACCTAGCCCACCTAACACACCTGTGTAGGCGCCCATGGGTGGGATGTTAAGCCCATCGAATCCCTCAGGGAGACGCTGAATTAAATAATCCAACAATCTCCCCCCCAGTGTCATCCGGGGGGATTCGAACCCATAACCAGGCTCTGATACCACTTGTAGGATCAAGCACTTACCACTAGGCCAAAAGCAATTGCTATTAGTCAGGGTGCAACTATCTTTCTTAAAGTGAACCCCAAGGGGCCTACCTAGCCCACCTAACACACCTGTGTAGGCGCCCATGGGTGGGATGTTAAGCCCATCGAATCCCTCAGGGAGACGCTAAATTAAATAATCCAAGATGGACTTCGTCCTCAATAGGATCCTCATTTTCATTCCCCGTCTCTTTTTCCTTATGATCTCCTTCATTATCAGCTTCCTCATTACTAGAGTCTTTATTTTTATTAATAACATAATTTGAATCTTCATATTTTTCTTTCTCTAAAATAGGTATGTTAACATATTTATTGACATCATCGTTCTCTTCATTAGTTTGAATTTTATAGGCTCTTCATCACTAGAGTTTTATGTATCTTCATCATATTCATTAAGAATTCCATCTTTATTGCAACAAGCTCACTAACAAGCTTACTAGCAGTAGGGCCTCTTCCAAGGTTCTCATTAAAAATGTTTTCAATACTATCTTCCCTGGGGGCTCATCACATGCATGAATGGAATTTAATATTTGAGTAAGATTCTCTATAAAAACATATTGAGTTTTTGTTTTGGAAACCTCGGTACTTGTTTTCAACACATTATTAGCTACATCATTAACAATATCTTTTATATGATTTTGTCTTAGAAAAATTACCTTGGATATCATCTGGAACAATCATCTGAATCGGCGCAACATCAAAAACCTCATTCACAGGTTGATTTATAATCTCAAACTGTTTCTCATGAACTTTCTTCACTTCAATAGTTTTATATTCATCATCATTACCTTTCCCAGTAAGGTTGGTCATGTATGAAGAAGCCTTTGAAGATCTATCACTGGCCTTTCTCAATTTTTTTTCTTTTTAACCTCCTTCGGTGGTTCCATGGCGGGAGGACCTCCGACCTTCATTCCTATAATAACTCCTTTCATCTTGACGTCATGCATGTTGGTCATCGGTTTGGGATAGTAGGATTCTTGGGCTTCTTCATCAATTTCTTATTCTTTCTAAAAGTGTTAGTTCCCTGTCTCGCTCCATCCATGATTGTAATATATTTGTGAGGAAGGTGATGAGATAGATTTAGGGTTTGAGAGGAGTGAGCAGAGAGAAGTTTAGAGAACTTGAAAAATCTTCTGAAACACTTGAGGCACGTAACATAAAAGCAAATAGTATTTTGAAATTGTTTTTGGAATACCAACGATTACAAAAATTGGAGGCGCACATGCCTTAGACGCGATGGCTATGAAAGAGAAAATGGAGGCATAATAATTCACATGCCATCTCACTATTAATGACTAGAGATTTTCAATAATCCATAGACCTAGAGCATTTCTTAATTTTTCAAATTGAGAAGATTCCAAAGCACTGGTAAAAATGTTAACAAGTTGGTTTTTCATAGCAACATGATCAAGAGTGATAACTTTTTCTTCAGCCAACTCTCTAATGAAATGATGACGTATGTCAAGTGCTTGGTGCAGGTGTGTCAATCAGGGTTCTTGGAGATATTTATCATATTCATGTTGTCACAGTGTAATGTCTTAACATCTTTGTAATACCCCAAATTTTGCCCTAAGATTTAGTCGAATCATCTCGCATTTCATCGCATTTTTGCATTACATTTAACCCGTCGCTAACAAGTTTGTGCATTCGCTTGATTTTTGCAGGGAAATATCATGCAACGTGCCGGTTAGTCCATGAAAGGTAAAAACGGTCATTTGTTTGCGACCGACTGTCAACTTGCGAATTGAGTCGTGGTCAGGAAATTTGGGCCGTTGGATATGGTTGATAGGACCGAGGTATAGTTGGAAGAGTTTAATCGGAAAATTGAGTTTATTCTGAGAAAGTTTCTCATTTGAATGGCCAGAAGATTTCATCAGAAGTTATGTCGGGAATGAGATTAATCGGTTAAATTGGAATAACTAGGAATGAATAGAAAAAAGGGTTTTTCATTTCAATTTTCATTTCCTATTTTAAATTAATTTCATCAATCATGTGTCATTTTTTCATTCATCATATTTCATTTTTTTAAAATTAATTTCATTGCATTTTTAAATCAATCATTGTTTCATTGTTTAAAGAAAAATCAATTTCATTTCTATTTCATTTTTAATTTTAGTCTCATTTCATTTTTAGATAATTTCATTTCATTTCTATTTTTCATTTTAAATTAGTTTCATTTTTCTTTAATATTATTTTTATTCTATACATTTTTATGCTAAGCTTTAATTTATATTATTATTTGCATATCAAAAAAATAAAAAAATAATAATAATGTTTTAAGAAAAAAATAAAGGATTTTTATTAGAAATAATAAGAATTCTTTACAAAAAATAATAGATAAATAAATAGAATTATTAATTTCAATTTTATTTTAATTTTATTTTAGTTATTTAAATTTTGTAATTATAACTAATATTAATTTAAGTTGGGCTTTAAGATGGGTATTAGGTTAGAGTTAACCCTAATTTTATACATATATGAACATAAGTTGTAATTGAGAAAAGGGGGAAGGAGACAAAAGAAAAAACGGCGGCCGTTCTCACGACTTATTAGAAGAGGGGATTTTTTTTCCAGAAGAACCCTAAAAGGCTCGAATTCATCATTGGCCAAGCGCTACCGGCGAGCAAAAAGTCCCAACGGCGGAGGCTCAGTTCATTCAACATCATCGCCGTTACCGTAACCTTTCTTTTTTCTTTGATTTACGACAATTTTACGATTTTTGTGTTTTGTTTTGTTCATTGATTGTAGATTAATGGGAAGAATAAATAGAAGAAGGAACCATTGACATGCAAGGACTGAAGGAGAGGAAAAGCTTTGATAGCCATCCATGGAGAAAATGGCGCCGCCGGCTAGAGAAGAAGGAGGCCAGTTAGGAACCCTAATGAAGCTGGCGACAAAAGCCTTTTTATTTACGTTTCATTTGTTTTTTTATTTTATTATTCAACTGTTTATTTTTTTATTTATATTAACTATGTGGTTTGTAATTAATAATGCAATTAAGTTTAGGTAAGCTATTTCAACAAAAAAAAACATAATGTAATTAGTTTTTTAAAATTAAGATCTTTCTAAAAAGTTTTTTTTTCAAAATTAAACCATTTTTCATTTAAAAGCATATTTCTAAATAAAACAGTTTTTCTTAATTAAAGATTTTTTTCCAATTAAAACCATTTTAAGTTAAAACCCATTTTCATCAATTAAACATTTCTTTAACATTTTTTAAACTTTAAAAAAATAAAAATAATATTTAAGTGAAAACATTTCTTTTTAGTAATTACCAACAATTATGTTTTTTAAAGAATTAAAATAACTTTTCTTTTCAAAATTAAAAATAATTGTTCTTTTATTAATAAAAGTTTAAAAATTAAGATTAATTATTCTTTCTTAAATAAAAATTCAAAAAAAAATAAAAATCTCCTAACCGTTCATGTTAACTGTGCATCTATCTTTCATCGTCTCTCGTTTGGCTTTGACTAGTAATCCTTTTAGTTTCCGTAGTATTTTTCATGGATGTAATTTACGCGAGGCTATCGTTGATGTTATTTATTCTTGCAATTTTTGGGATTTGTAATTTACGCGAGTGATCGTCGCGATGCTTTTCTTTTTACCGCTTTCTTTATTTTTCCGTACTTTAATTCGGCAGTATGATAATATTTGTCGTTTGCATGTTTTTACCGTTAATCACCTTCCGAAGGATTAGGTCTAGCCGTTTGACCGCCGAGTCAATAGTCCTCCCCTTTAACATTTCAAAACCCTAATTAGCCTAGGCGTCCCGCCGTGGACAAAAATACCCTTTACCCTAGCGTTAGGTCCAAGAGTCGCCGTACTCTGTTCTATGGTTTCTCGCCGTGGAACATTTAGTCAACCCTAATTTAATCCTAATTTCAATTAACTATTTCAACGTAGAAATAGGAGTTTCAGGACTCCATGTAAGCGTTTCCATAAGAAATGCTTACTCCCCATTGAAACCTTGACCATAGTCAAGAAGTTTCTAACCTCCCTTTCGAGGGGAACTACAATTACTCTGATTCCATTCCCGTCAGGATATGTAGGCACAAGATGCGAATCTTGCCGAGTAAACTTAGGACTAACCCTTAGGTCTCTTTTAGGTCACTCTATCCCTTAGCTCAGTATATACATCAAACAGATAAAAATAAAAAGGAATACATTAAACAAAAGGTTCCTGTAGAGTACTACAGAAGTTTAGGGTGCTAGTACCTTCCCTAAGCTTAACCAACCCTTACCTAGGTCTCTCCCGGCATTGTGTTTATGATGCAAAAATAGGTTTTCCCTCTTTTGACCTTTTCCTTCGGATAAATCAAAGAGCGGTTGTGAATTGAATTGTGATTCAAACTAATTAATAGTTTGATATCCTATTTCCACCGCAACACAAATGGCGACTTCACTAGGGAGCCTCCTAACTTTTAAGGGCTGCCCCTATTTTGTTTATAATTTGATATTATTTTTATTAATTATCTGTATATATTATTGTGTGTATGTGGGGATACCTTCTATTGTGAGATAATTTCTAACCCAAACTTGAGTGACCCTATTATAGGATGGCGATATATTCAATGAGGCTTATAGGGAGTGAGTCCCAACCAAGCCGATTTGAGAGTCACCGCTCGATTGAAACCCTTCCATAAGATAGTTCAGTTTAACGAGTAGTCGTGAAAACTTTTACTATTTTTGGAAAGGAGTCTATGATATTGAGGACCGTAGTACCATAACACCACCTTGGCCTTATATAGGACGTAGTGCGGGAACTATGTGGGAGTAGTTCCACAATAGTTGCTACGTGATACTACCCTCAAAAGAGGTTCTCTTGAGAATATTATCGACCCCCGAGTCAGTCAGACAGTTGATAATATCCGAAAGAAGAGCTGATGACTTTGGGCACTTCTTTAGAACCTTGTTCGGCAGGTACAACTAACCTTAGTGCATACCTCATGGGGATGGGTAGACCCTAACTCCTTGCACATACCTTTAACCTAGGACCTATGAATATATGTGCATTGCATCCATCAAAATATTACATCGCATTACATTTTATGGAATTCAAACTTTATTTATGGATATTGCAGGATACTATGGATTACAATAGAAGAAAAACTTTGAAGTATACTTTTAAAAGTCTTAAGCTAGATGACCTAAGGAAGCTAGGATCTTTAGTCCGATACTGAGACGGATTTCGAAATCGGTATGGAAGGTTGTTATCTCTGTTGGAATATAAAGTGAATGAAGGACTTCTGTCGGTTTTGCTACAGTTCTACGATCCCGACTACCATTGCTTCACATTTCCCGATTATCAACTATTGCCTACTTTGGAGGAGTATTCTCAGCTTGTAGGGCTGTCTATTTTGGATAAGACTCCTTTCCCTTTCTGGGAGAAGGACCCTAAGGAACAGGATATTGCTAAGGCCACCTGTTTGAAGGTATCTGACATTAAGAAGAATATGACTCATAAGGGTGAAATTTTTGGGTTACCTACGAAGTTCCTAATGAAGAAAGCCCAATATTATGCCGATCATCTGAGCATGCCTACCTACCTTTGAGACGATCCTTGCCTTGCTTATCTATGGAGTGTTGCTCTTCCCTAGTTTTGAAGGATTTGTGGACCTTAATGCCATCAAAATCTTCATGCAAAGGAATCTAGTACCAACCTTATTGGGTAATACTTATCATTCTGTGCATCTCCGAAACCTTCATGGTGGAAGGATGATTACCTGTTGTGTGCCGTTACTGTACAAGTGGTTTATTTAGCACTTGCCTAAGTCTGGTCCTTTTTGGAGTCCCACCCGAGGAAGTTGGTCACAAAGAGTTATGGCTTTAACTCACTCCGATATTGATTGGTACAACCGTATGTATGATAGAATATTACTCATTGATGGTTATGGAGATTTTGCTAACATGCCTTTACTCGGTTTTAATGGAGGAATAAGCTATAATCCAGTCCTAGCTCGCTGACAGTTAGGGTATCCCTTGAAGGAACCACCTAAAGGTATCTATGTAGAGAAGATCTTCTTCCAAGACAACAAAGAGTTTCAAGATCAGATCATATCCTTTGGGAAACATCTACATAGGAAAGGTCGAGAAAGTTTGGGAAGGCCGAATTGTATTTCTATGGAGTCGTACCTTCAGTGGGTCCGAGAAAGAGCTATCAAATTGAAGGTGCCTTATCCTCGCCAAGATCCTTTACCTCCAAGAGAGGAACCTGTCCATATTTTCATGACCAAAGCTGAGACTTTGAAGATCGCGTTGGAGAAATCACAACATAAAACCAAAGCATAGAAGAACAAATACCATGTGATGGTCAGTGAGTATGACGAACTTCAAAAGCAGCTTCAGTCCAAGAATGAAGAGGTGCTCTCCTACAAAAAGAGGAGAATCTACGAGGATTTATTTTCCTCCAAATGTCTGCCTACTCCGTGAAGTTGTGGACCATGCTTCCTTAGGGCTTCGTTAGCTTTTACTTAGTGGTTTTTGCTAAAGACTTTTCCAAGAATATTATTTGTAATCCATTTTCAAATTAATAAATAAAATTCCTTTTGGTATTCAGCGATATGCGTAAATATTTGAATTCCATGAATCATTTCATTTGCATTTTGCATCTTAGCATCATATTTTGCATTACATGTGTCTCTCGGTTTCTTATTCTCGGTTCTCTTGCCTTCCAGTTTCTTCACCCTGGGTCCTCCGCACCAGTACAATACTAGAGCCCAAGCTAGAAAAAGGATGGAAGAGCAAACTCAAGAGATCGACCGTGTTAGCCATGAATCGAAGATCTTCGAGGATGTATGGGGCAGATTATGGAGATGCTACAAGCTTTTAATGTGAAGATGAATACTCAGTCTAATGTTGCCTCTGAGAGTACTAATACTGTTGTAGGTCCTCAACCGGCTGTTACTGTCAAGAATATACCGCCTCAAGGTCGTCAATCCAGTTCAGTGCCTCCTACTATTGCTCAACCAGTTCGACGAGTTACTCCTCCAAAGTGCAAAACTCCGAGCTTTGACCAGTATAAAGGATCTGCACGTCCGAGGAATCACTTGAGGGCTGATCACCAATCTTGGAAACCTCAGCAGAATTTTGTTCAAGGGTATCCGGTTCAATATGCTCAACAACCCTATGTAGTTACAGTTGCACCTCCTTTCAATCAGCAGCTTCCTACATATCAGCCTGTGCAACCGGCTCCTGTCTATCAGCATCTGGTTTATTAATAACCTCCGCCTAATTATCAGCAAGCGTCCAACGCTCCTGTAAATCAGCAACCAATGAATAAGGCACCTCATCAGAATGATCTGAATAGGAGACAATACAAGACTTGTCCGCCGATTCCGATGACGTTCACCGAGTTGTATCCTTTCTTAGTGCAAAGAGGTCTGATTATTACCCGAGCTTTGGGTCCACCTCCTAATCCTTTGCCTGCCAACCACAATGCCGCCACTCATTGTTTATTTCATGAGGGTGCGCCTGGTCACGATTTGGAAGGTTGTTACGCGCTCAAAACATTGTCAAAGATTGTTGGAAAAAAAAGATATTGTCTTTCGATAATCCTCAGCCGAAGGCCAAGACTCCTCTCAGGGTTTTCAACATACCTCAGCCAGTTACTTCTCCGGTGAATCCGCTGAAGCCGGTAGTTCTTCAGATGCCTAGTCCTTTTCATTTCAGCAATCCTCAAGATGATATGACCCCGATCAACAAAGAATCTGGGAGAGTTATTCTGAGTGAAGATCTGAAGACCGATAATGAAGTAATGATAAATATAGCTGGGGGAAAGCAAGGTGGTTTGCAGTGATCATACTCCCCACGTCATTAAGGCTCTGCCAGAGGAAACCACTACCACTGTGCTGAACTTAAATATAAAGACTTCATAAATACCTGTTAATGGACTTGTCATACAGTTTCCTTTTTGCTTATTTATATGTATTTTGTTTCTTTGATTAAGCATAATTAACATGTACGAAATTGTTTATTTCTGATTAATTAATGCAATGTGTGTTTGTCTTGAATAAATTCATTTGTTTCACTCATCAAAAAAAAATATTTTCATAAACTTATAATGCCAACTTTACCCAATCTCTTGCCTTGATAAAGAATTGGGAGGAGGATGATGAACAAAAAACGTCAGATCTCTTGTCATATACTTCCGATCGAAACCTGCTGAGGATGTAAGGCATTGTTTCAAATCCCAAACATTGGAGATATAAGGATGATAACCCTTCTTTACCCCCTTTGAGCCTTGAAGTAGGAGTTTTGTTCTTTTCCAAATAAAAACCCTCATCTTAACCTGGGGCAGGGTAGTTTTCAGTTAAACTGATCGAGCGCTCAGACTCTCAAAAAGGAGGAGTGAACCTTCGAGGGTCTATCCCTATCATCTTAAGAAGTCAAAAAATACAACGACTATCCCTCGATTACTTAAAGAGTGGGGCGGTCACAAGCTTTTCAAAGGAGTCATACGACTTGTTCACAAAAATATAAGAGCCCGCTAAGTCAAAATCTATGAAGGAGACTTAGGCAAAACTGGGGCATCCCGCTGGACTCCAATTTCAAATCCAAAGACGCTGTCCAGGCAAAAATTAGGGAATAAAATGGAAAAAACAAGGGATTTCCATAAATAATCCCCAATAAAAAACAAAGTCGTGTGACCAATCGACAAAAGCAAATAGGTGAGTGACTACCATATCCAAAGCCAATGATAACTTCTCGACCATATCAAATTCGATTGAGGTATGAGTGCTCGCGTTCGATTAACTGAATTAGGATTGGAGAACATCACGAAGAATGGGTGGGTACAAATAACGTTTTAAGCCTTTATCCTTTGTTTCTTAAACCGAGAACCAAGCCACGATACAACCTTTAAAAGACCTAATTGAAGTAGGAGTTCTTTTGAAAGCATACTCGACGAGATGATGTTTCCTAACTCCTACGAGCTATGCTCAAGTTAATGTTGGCATTATAAATTAAACTTATATCCTAACTAGTGATTTCAGTCACAAGTTATTGCAATATCCTTTTTTTCAAAAAAAAAAAAAAATTCAAGATAAATATACTGTTGCATTGATAGTTTCAGGATTAACATTTCATGCATGTTGGTTTTGCCTAATATCGTAGAAACTTATTTAAATCACTTATTTAAATAGGGGCAGGTGGCCTTCAAATCACTTATTTAATGCAAGCTGACTTTCCTGAGAGCTATTTCTTGAAGACTCAGTCATGATACCGTCGATCTGAGCCGGTTACATTGAGATCCAGCAAATCTCTCCAAGAGTTTGAAAATAGTGGGGGCAGCCTATCTCCATGTTCTCTGTAAAATCCTCTCGAGATGACTCTTTCTCCTAAAGCAAGTACTCTGGGGCATGGTATATTTTTTTTCTTCAAAATGGCAACTACTAAGTGTTTATTGTGAATTTTGGTAAACAACCGCTGGTCTACCAACTTCTAAGAAATTGACTAACATGCAGGATCGACCATACTAAATCCTAGGACACGTGCTAAAAAGTGTTTTCAACTATATGAAGTTAGAGATAGAAAGCACATAAAAGACTTTGTAAAAGTAGTGCTAAGATTATTGCCAAACTCCGCGTTCGACGCCAACCTCTTGAAATGGTAAAAGACTTTAAAATAAAGATGCAAGCAAATAAATGGCTTGAAAAATAACTTTAATTAGAACTCCGTGTTCAACTAGGGGATCTTTGCAAAGCAAATGGGCAGAAAATTGTAAAGGGCAGTTTGAAAGGTAAAAGATGAAAGATAAAAGAGGTATTTTAGTTGTAAAGATAAATCGCATTGATAATAAAAGGTTTGGTGTTGTATCACGTACATTCTCGTTGCACTCGTTTCTCTACACGCGGATACTCGGAGTTGTATGAACTAGTATGGTAATGAATGAACACCCTTATTACATAAATTTTACATCTATTTATAGTGGTAAAAGTAACTTCTATATGACGGTTACAACTCTCCATCATGCTTCTTTTAGCGCTTCTTTGTATAACCGTCCCCACATTTTTGTTGAACTTGAATTTCGAATAGTTGGAATTTCCCTCCACGTTTTGAAGACTCTTCTTCTGCGCTCCCTCTGTTGTACTCTTTGTCGACCGTTTTTCCATACTTAGCATTTTTTGACTTTTTCTTTCTTTCTTCAACTCAGACTTTTGACGTTAGGTCGAAGTACTTCCATTTGCTTAATACTAGTACTCTTGTCTTTGAATAATGCAAGCCTCGACTAGTGTCGAAAATTGGTGGTTAATAAATTGTCCTAAAAAATTGTCCTTTCGCCAATCTTGGGTTTGGAAGGTCAGTTTTTCTCTTCAATTTTCGACGCCATACTCTTTGCATGTTCTCATCTTAACTTCCTTTTTCCTTTAGTGGCGTAACTGTTTAGTTTTTTCCTCCCATGCTTATGACACCCACTACGTCACACCGTCCACTCTAAAAATGTCTTTTCAGCCGTATTCATTATTGCTTGCCTTGGGACTGTATATTCGTGTTCTGACCATTTTCCGTCTACACACATCCTCTAACACGTGTCCTATTAACGGATCATTTTTAACGGTGGATCTTCGTTATTTGGGATTTCTAAATACTTATAAATACCCTTCTTCACTACTTCACAAACTTTTCTGCTTCCTGAAATTTCAAACATCCTCTATCTTCTTCATTTTCTCCTAAGAACAACTCTTTTCACTACCAACAATGGCCTCTTCTCAGTCCGCTGCTCAGGATAAGAAAGTTCAGAAAGGACGCACCACTCAGACGAAGCGACCTCTTACATCCTTTGCCATCCTAGCCGGTCCTCATATGGTGGAGAACCGTCCTTGCGTCCCAGAACCTACTTCTGAGAGTACTAAAAGCATCTACCATTCTCAGGTAATGATTCCTTTGATTGTCGTTGGTAAACCTCATGCTCTTTCAGGTCCTTTATCTCAAGTTGATCTCTTTGACACACGGCTAAGTGAGTTCTTGCTGTCTTATAGAAAAACTAAACCCTTAGGGCAACAAAACTCTTCAGCTCCCTCCGCTGGTACTGATGGCACTCGTCTGTTGAGAGCTATTGGCCCCTTAAAAGACTTTGATATTTGGATGGCAAAGATATAAAAGGTCAAGGCTGATCATTGGAAGTCCGTGGGAATTTACGATCTCTTGATGTTTTCAAAAACTCCTCTTTGTTATTGTCTTAATATGTTAATGGCTTCGTTATACTTTTGGGACAGCACCCACTATACTTTTCATTTGCCATGTGGGATGGTTTCGCCCATACTTTTTGATATAGCTGCTATCGTCGGCCTTCGACCCGATGACATCTCCTACCAACCTGACTTCGATGCTGAAGACTTTATCCATCCATCCAGCCCCAAACTCACTTACTCTCAGTTCATCAGTTATCACTTTGATCGAGATACAGACGTTGTGTCTGATGAAGAACATGTGGCATTTTTGGCTGTATGGCTGTCGAGATATGTTTTTTGCACCAAATCTCTTCAAGTGGCCAAAAAATATTTTCCTCTGGCCAATCAACTACACCGTAATTCAGGCGTTTGCCTCAGTGAATTGATCTTAGCATTTCTATATGAATCTCTAAGTGATATTGTCTCTCGACTGAGGCATTTAAAACCTCGTGAAACCGTATCTCTAGCTGGTCCTTTGTGGTTACTTCAACTTTGGTTGAACGCCACCTTTGAAAACATCTTACCTAGACCAAGGCCAACTACTGTACCATCCGCTGGAATGGAAGGGGGACATGTCGCGTGGCCTTGTTTAGTCCAATTGACTCCTGTTGATGAAGGCGTACCTCTCAAGGATGCTTTCACCAGTTACATTCTGATGTTTTCCAGTTGTTATGAGTTCACTTCTGGCATGGCGCCTTTTGTTACTAGGCGTGTTGGCCCTGTTTGGTTTAAAAGGACATTTCCAATTCTTCAAGGATCTAGTGATGAGGACTCCACTACAATCTGGGAATCCTTCTTGATTCCTAGATTTATTATCAACAGGCTTGATGCTGGGAAAGGCTTAGCATCTTTGATTGCTTATCAGCCTAATCTTGTCTCACGCCAATTTGGGTTAATCCAAAGTTTCCCTCAATGTTTGTATGACAGAAAAGGCCAAGTGATCCTTTTTATGGCCAACTTTTATGAAGAAAATTTTAATGAAATCTTTGCTGAGTCTCATCATAGATCTGGCATACTATCTCCTATATTTTTTGAACCATCTTTTTTATGCACTTCTTCTTTCCACCACTGGTGGTCGAAGAATTACGCTGAACATTTCCTTGATAGTACTGCTTTTTCTTCTTTGCTTAACCAAGCTTTTCATGCCGTGCAGGACAAGTCGAAGAAAAGTAAGCTTACTCATATTCAAGAAATTCAAGATTTTCAAAAGTTCTTTGAAACTGTTTATCGACCAGATGATCTTAGTCGAACCATCCATAAGGTTTCCGTTATTCTGAAACAGAAGTTTTCTCAAAAGTTAGATACTCTAAAACTCCCCTCTAATGTTCCTCGGGAGGAACGTTATGAGGTGGCCTTTAAACTCTTTCCCCCTAAATTTCCTCGCTTGCCCACTGCAGATTTTGGAATGGAATTTGTCCCTCCTTATCCAGATTGGTTCATGTATGCTGAGGATTTAAAGGTTATTCGACAACAGTCTCAACTAAAGGCTCGACAGGTGGTTCCGACTAAGTACACTTTGGACAGTTTCAAAGGACATCTTCATATAGGAATTCAAAACATTCGTATCAAATCTGACGTATACGAAGGTCTGTACTTTTGTTTTTGATTACATGATTCACTTTCTGTATATCTAATCAAGCCATCATGTACTCTTTCCAACTATTCCTAGGAAAATGCCGTCTACCAAAGCTGCTACCTCTCAAGGCGGTAACGACGTTGAAGCCAAAGTTGTAAGTACCGTTTCCTCTGCTTTCTCCTTGCGTTTGGTTCATATACTCACACTGTGCCTCTTTCTTTTAGGCTAAGCGTAAACCTCCTACTCCTTCGAAGAAAGGAAAGAAGGATGTGCCTATCGTTGTTTCCTCTGATGCAGACGAATCCCCTAAGGAGACTTTGTTGCATAAAAGGAAAACACCAACGAGAACATCAGTCTCTACTGGCCCACCTCCATCGAAGGTGGCCAAAATTCTCGGCTCGACATCTACTCCTGATGATGTCGAAGGACAAATCCCTATGACTGCTGCAAATCCACTTGTCAGCACTCATGGGGGTGTTTTGCCTACCCCAGATATCAGATTGACTCATGTATGTATGTACTTTCTTTACTTATGTAACCCTTATTTTGAAACACCAAAAAACTCAACATCCTTTGAATCTATTTTCAGGCTGACTCCACCACTCCTGTTCTCAAACCAACGTCTGGTACATCTGCGACTTACTCCATCAATAGCCAAGGTGAGTGGACTTATCACCCTTCTTCTGATCTTGGCTTTGGTTTAAGTGAAGTGAATCAACCTACTCCTCCTTATGCAGGAAATATAAATCCTTTGGCACCTACCAATCTTCAAGCAACTCATGCTGGTGATTCTAATTCTGGAGACGACGACGCCTCTAGTAATCCAAATCCTGTTCATTCCAACCCCATGATTCCTAATGAAGTGATAGTAGATACTACTCCTGTCCCTTCAACCTTACTGAATACTGACACCTTTATCACCCCAACTCAAAAAGAATCTTGTAAGGAAGATCTTTTAACTGATCCCTCTATTCTTGGCAGTAATACCCAGTTTAATGATGACAAAGAAACACCACAACCTATGGATGAAGATGCTGAAGAAAAAAAGTCGAAGGATGATGAAAGTGCTGATGGTCTTGAAGACCAAGAAGAAGAAGAAGAGGAAGACGAAGAAGAATAAGAAGGTGAAATTGAAGCTGATCATGCTATTCCTGAGCCTTCTCCTTCTACCGTGAAGTCATCCTTTCCTCCAGCAATAACTGAGGATC
Source organism: Lathyrus sativus (assembly GCA_963859935.3). Classification (NCBI taxonomy): domain Eukaryota; kingdom Viridiplantae; phylum Streptophyta; class Magnoliopsida; order Fabales; family Fabaceae; genus Lathyrus; species Lathyrus sativus. The sequence goes on from OZ012735.1 coordinate 69,397,480, forward strand.
CTCTTATTGCTCTCAAATGGTCAAACCCAAGGGAATATGCCAAAAGAATTCTTGAGCAAAAATGTGGGCATGCTTCTGTTTCCTCGACACCCCCTACCTCTCCAGCTTCAAAGGCTCTGGTAAAGACCATCCTTCAATCCACCAAGAAGAAGTTCTTTAAAGGAAATCTCAAGACAACCTTATCTGCAGATCCTACATCTCGTCTCTATCTGAAGGATCAACTCAAGAAAATAAACTTGACTGCCCTTAGCCTAGAGATCCATGGTTTCTTGATGGATTTGACAGTGGTAATAGATGCCTTGTCTTTGGAGCTTAAACAACTCCCTCCTATTTTGAAGGATATTGAGAGGAAGGTAGGCCAAGAGAGTGCAGCCTGTACTGGTGCACAAGATTCTGAGGCCAGGGTTACCATGTTGGAGGCTGCCCATCAAAAGCGTCAGGAGGAAACAACCCTTAATGAAAAAGACATTCTTCTATGGCAGCAGCAAATCAGGGAGCTTCAGGAAAAGATATCCAACACTGAGAAAATAAACAATGAACTTAAAGCCTCTGTCGATCTTGACGTAGCCCACGAGCTCAAAAGTACCATTGACTTCATTGACGTGGCTCAACGTCTTGAAACGGAATTGGCAGTTGCTAGGCTCGACCAATCACTTTGTGAAGCTCGTATTAGCCATCATTTGGACACTTTTGCTAAGTTGAAGTTGAAACTACCTTTCTAGGTCTTTCGACTTTTTTATGATTATCATGTGACTATGGGCTGATGCCATTTTGTAACAATATTCTGTTATTTTTAGACTTATGTTTATTTTTATGTAGCTTATTTTGGTGCCACATTTTCTTTGCGTATGGTCCACAAAAATCTTAGTCCATTTCGCTTTTCAAGGTTGTCTTTTCCCATGACATCAAGCCTTATTTTTATGTTTTAATTGGTTGCTCCAATGACATACCATAACCTTATCTCTTTTACCGTTTTCTTTAACCAATCCTGGGTCATTCTTTCCTCTATAAATCTCCTTTCTTTGAATCATCATTCCACACTTTCCTATTAGTAAATATGAGTTCCAATCCAAAGAAATCTGCTCCTCTTATTCAAGCAATTGAAGAGAGGACTCCTGCGGTGGGGGCGCAGCCTAGTTCGTCAACAAAGTCCGGAGCTTCCCAAGGGGCACCTCCTCCTTCTAAGAAGACGGAAACTCGCATGAAGTCACTCACGACCAGGCGTCCTTGTTCTCCTCCTTCAGATAATGAATCTAACGAAGACTATATGGAATATCTTAGATCCCTGGATTTAAGAAATTATGACTAATTTCTTTGAGTTTTGAATGTTTGTAACATTGCTTTTGTACGCCATGTTAGCCTTTTGGCCGATTTTGGCCCTTTAACGTTAATATAATGGAATTTATCTCTCAATATGGACTTCTTGCAAGCTAGGCGTGTATCTCTTTAAATAATTGCCATTTACTTTCAAGATTCTTTTATCTTTGTCCAATTCTTCAATTTCATTGGCTCCATTTGAAAACGTTTGGATAATACGAAATGGGCCTTCCCATTTAGGAGACCATTTACCCAAGGTTCTATCCCTTTGATCCATAGGCAGGATAATTTTCCAGACGAAATCTCCTTCTGAGAAATTCTTCACCCTAACTTTCTTGTTATAAGAACTTTCAACTTTCCTGTTGCCTTAATTTTTCCAAGGCTTCAAGCCTCTCTTCATCTAAATCTACTAATTCGTCAATCATCATGGCCCAATAAGATTGTGAGGAAATCTCATGATGTCTTTGGATCCTCACTGATTGTAAGTATATTTCGACAGGCAACACTGCATCATGTCCGAAGGTTAGTCTAAACGGTGTAGTACTAGTAGTATCTTTTGGTGACGTTCGACATGCCCATAGGATCTGTTCCAATGTCTGATGCCAATTTCGAGGCTTTTTTCTTATACGCCGCTTAATCAGACCAATTATTACTTTGTTAGCAGCTTTGACTTGCCCATTTGCCTGGGCATAATAAGGTGTCAATGTTAACAGTTTAAAGCCTATATTTTTAGCAAATTCCTGCATCTTTCGACCAACGAACACTGATCCTTGATCTGTCGTAATCGTTTCTGGAATGCCAAATCTATATATGATGTGATTTTGGATAAATTCAATTACGTCTTCTTGACCCACATTTACTAATGATATTGCTTCAATCCATTTGGTAAAGTAGTCAATTCCAACCAAAATATATTTCTGGTTTTTTGACGATGCTGGTCGAATCTCTCCTATTATATCTAAAGCACAACCTCTAAAAGGCCAAGGTTTCACTATTGAATGTAATTCACTCGCAGGAATGTGTTGTATACCAGCATGTATCTGGCATTCTTGGCATCCTTTAGCAAATTCTATGCAATTCTTTAGCATAGTGGGCCAATACAAACCTTGTCAAAACAATAGCCATTTCATCTTATACCCAACTTGATGCGCTCCACAGGCTCCATTGTGCACTGTTGAGAGAGCAACGTATGCTTATTCTTTGCTAAGGCATTTTAACAACACTCCCCCAGGTGTCTTTTTAAATAGCTCATTACCTATGAGTGTATAAATCAATGCTTGGTATTTGATTTTTCTTTCCGTCAAACCTGTTTGGTTTTGTAGGTATTCGACGATACCTTTTCGCCAGTCTTTTTCTGCTAGGTTATCTATGGTGAAAATTTCAAAATTTTCCCCATTTAAAAATCCTAGTTTTGCAGATTCTAAATCTGATGGGCAAAGCCCTACAATTTTTATCTTTTGTCTTGCTTCGATTACTTCTTGAAGTTTTTCACTTGACACCTTGTACCCAGACGCTATTTGGGCCAAATCATTAGCCACTTAATTTTCTATCCTGGGTATGTGTTGGATCGAAACTACTTCCAAATTTTTTAACAGTCTGCTTGCTACCATAAAGTATACTATGAGATTCTCTTTAACACATCTGTATTCCTTTGTAAGCTATTTTATGACCAATTCAGAGTCTCCATTTATTTCGACTCTAGTTGCCCCCAATTCTAACAAAATTTCAAGGCCAGCAATTAATGCCTCATATTCAGCCTCATTATTTGAACATGGATTTGTGATCTTAAACTTAAATTTTGTTGGAGTTTTCTCAGGAGAAATAAGCACAATACCAACTCCCGTGCCATGTTTATGACTAGATCCATCAAAGTATAACTTCTAAGATGGTACCTCGACATAATGCTCATCTATCTCATTGATAGTGTGGTCGACTAAAAAATCAGCCACAATTTGGCCTTTCATAGCCTTCAGAGGTTGGTAAGTTAGTGAATATTCCGTTAGAGCTAAAGCCCATTTTCCAATTTGACTATACAAAATTGGTTTAGATAACATATGTTTTATAACATCAAAGTGAGACGAAACATACACGTTAACAGGCTTTATATTTTGCTTCAGTTTAGTACAAGAGAAATACAAACAAAGACACAAATTTTCAATCATACTGTATCTAGTTTCTGCATCATTTAAAACTCTACTTAGATAATAAATGGCTCTTTCGACCCCATTGTCATCTTCTTGAGCTAACATGCTCCCTAAGGTTTTCTCTGATGCAACAATGTATAATCTCATACTTCTTTGGCTACAAGGTGGCGATAAGATTGGTGGATGACTCGAGTACTCTTTGATCTTGTCGAAAGCTACTTGCTGAAGTTGCCCTCACTCAAAATGATCTTTATTGAAACGAAGCAATGGCGAAAAAGCTTGCATCTTGCCACTTAGGTTAGATATGAATCTTCTTAAGAAGTTGATTTTTCCCAGCAGTGATTGCAACTCCTTTTTCGTTGATGGCGCTTTCGCCTCCATTATTGCTTTAGTCTTATTTTGATTTATTTCAATCCCTTTCTTGTGGACCACAAATCCCAAGAAATCTCCTGCCTGTATACAAAAAGCACATTTGAGAGGATTCATTTTAATACCAAACTTTCTCATTCGAAGAAAAGATTGTTTTAGATGGTCAAGGTGCATTTGTCCAGAAGTGGATTTAATGACAATATCATCAATGTAGACTTGCATGAATGTTTCTATAAAATCATGAAAAATAGAATTCATGGCTCTTTGGTATGTAGCGCCAGCATTTTTAAGACCAAAAGGCATCACTACCCACTCGTAAGTGCCTAAAGCCCCAGGACATCAAAAAGCAGTTTTTGAAACATCTTCTTCAGCAATGAATATTTGGTTATATCCAGAATATCCATCTAACATACTTAAGTAATCATGTCCAGCTGCAGAATCTACTAGAATTTCTGCTACTGGCATTGAATATTCGTCTTTAGGAGTAGCGGTATTAAGATCTCTAAAATCTATGCATACTCTTAAAGATCCATTCTTTTTTATTACAGGAACAATATTAGCTAGCCATTCAACATACCTTGCCGTACGAATGAATTTGCATCGAAGCAGCCTTTCGAATTCTGCCTTGATTTTTGATAGTATTTCTGGGGCAAACCATCTTGGACCTTGCTTGACAGGCTTTTTTCCAGCTATCAAAGGTAGCTTATGTTCCACTAATTCTCTGCCTAAACCAGGCATTTCGTCATAGTCCCAGGCGAAGCAATCTTTGAATTCTTTCAGTAATTGAATTACCTTAGCTTTCAGTTGGGGGTCTATCTTTGTACTGATGTACGTTGGTCTCTTTAGTTTCCCTTCGCCTAAATCAATTTCTTCTAGAGGATCTTGTGCTAGCATCTTGATGGGCATAGCTAATGGATCCTTTTCGAACCCTAAAGGTTCATCATCATAAATGGCGTCCAATCGTAGATCTTGGCCTCCATTTGAATGTTGTTTATGAAAATCTTTTTCCAGACTTTCTTGATGAATATCACAAATGGCTTTACTAGCCACATACTTGCTTACGGCCTCTAAATCCATTTGTAACTGTATTTCAGCCGCATAGGCCGAAATTCGTTTCAACGCTTGGTCTTCAGTCATTGTCACTGAATTCTTCTCCCCACCCAGTAGGGTTCACTGAAGGCCCCGGTAACATTGGTAGCCTTTCTCCTAGGATTTCACTATCCCATCTAAAATCTTCGACAGGGTGTAAGTACAACGAATGAAACGTTGTTTCATTTAGAGCAAACTCAAAACCTGCTGGAAGGCATGGAGCGATGTTTGCTAAATGTTTGTCGAATTGATTCCCATCCACATGATTTACATGGACTTTGAAATATCCTTGGTCAGACTCGATGTTTTCCATAATCCCATCTGGTCGCCAGATAACAATTCTCTGATCATTGAGGATGGCACAACGCCAACACCATGGATTCATTCTCGACCTAATAGCAAATTGTAATTGGCCTTGGTTTCGACCACCATAAATACTGTAGGCCTGGTGATGGTACCTATGGTAAGGCTGACTTGAATAACTCCCAATTTTGAGCCCACTTTGCCTTCATAATTTGACAACACCATGTTGTGAGGCTTTGTGTCGTCTTCATCTTTCCCGATTTTGTGTAACAATGATCGAGGCATCAAATTGACCGTTACACCACAATCAACCAATATCTTATTGATAGGTACGTTCTCCACTTTTCCAGTAATGAAAGGTGGTTTTAGGTGAGTTTTCATTTCCTCTGTGGGACGTTCAAAAAACGCGTTATGCTCTTCCACACATCCATTATTCATAATATAATAACACACGGGCTTGTGTGCCATCATCTCCAATTCAGCATTTAGGTAAACATCTCCAACCTCAGTAATTTGGTTGAATTCCCCGGGCATAATGTTGCACCCTAAAATTTGACCAACCAATTATTGTATTTGGCTTATGTTTCGACTCATCTTGCATTTTGTACTTACATATCGCATCCATTGCATTTTTGCAGTCAGATTGATTCTATCGGGATTACAGCCTCTCCTGGCGCTTCAGGCATTTCCGGCCAGTTCGCATAAGCTGTTTTAGAATTTGTGCCCATCTCGGTGTTTTCAGCTCTCGCTGTTGTTTTTGAGGACATTCCAGTGTCCGGGTTTTATCGCTTATTTCGCTATAGTTGTGCATTTGTTTTCTAATCGATTTAATTGGCTTCCCTGCATTTTTAAGAATTTTCCCTTTTATTTTCTAGATTTTAATATATTTTAATAGATTTAATTGATTTTTCTAGATATTAAATAGGATTTTTTTTTTTAAATATATTTTCTTATAGATTTAATAGTTATTCTAGATTTTTAAATAGATAATTCTTTCTAAATAGTTTTTAAATAGATATTTGTTTAAATAGTTTTAATATGTTTAATAGATCTTTTTCTATTTGTTAATAGGGTAGGATTTAATAGGGTTAATGGGAGTTTATTTTCTTTTTAGAATTAATAGATAATAGATATTAATTGAGGTGCTTAATTTAATAAGATTTTCTTAGGATTTATTAGTGTTAATCTTTTTTAGATGTTAATTAGGGTTGATTAGAGTTAATTTCATTAATTAGGGTCAGCTTTTATTAATTAGTAGTATTCATTTCCGTTTTAATTAATTGAAGCTATTAATCAGTTTTAGTTCAGTTAATTGAGTCATTAAGTTTGTGGGCCAGATGTCCAGTCTTTGGAGGCCCAGTTCGTGAAACTTGTCACGTATAAAGCCTGCCACGCTTCACTCTCTCTCTTCGCCAACTCACCCTTCCACTCATTCCCTTTACTCGCCACATCACCAGCACTTGCCACCTTTCACCACACGCGTCTTACTCTCACACCCTCACATGTCCACGTGTCTAACGCCAGCTTCACCTTCCTCCTTCCACCGCCGGCCATGCATTAGCCGCAACAGTCGCCGGAGATCTCGCCGGAATCTGCATATGCTCATCGGAAACTTCATCGAATCCTTCATGTTCATACATTTTCCAGTTTTTTTTCATGATCTTCATCATGTTCTACTCCTTTTTCCAGCAATCTTCATCCAATAATCATCAACATCAGTTCCAAAATCTTCCCTCCATCTTCAAGAACGCCACCGTTTCTGGATTCTCAGATCTTCAAGGGCGTTTGTTCATCAGTTCTTCATCACCAGTTCGTCAACGAACTTTTCCAGATCTTCAAACGCCTTCATCATCATGTTCTTCCTACTGTTTTCCCAGAAACTTCATTCACGAACTCGTCACCTCTAAATGTTCAAGGACCTTTGTGGATCTTCATCGCCATTCCAGAATCGTCGTCCAACTCAAGATCTCTGCATTGTGTTCATCTGCTTTCCAGAAGCTTCAAGATCTTCATTTGTTTCTCCATGTTTATCACAAATCTTGCACGTCAACGACACCACACTGATATCACCTTCACAACAACAATGAGTCCAACTCCAAAGATCTAACCTCCGTTGATTTATTGAGTTTGCGAATCCCAGACGAAGATGAGGAGAATGAAACGGAGATAGGTGTAAGATGGAAGGAAGACGAAAAGGGAAGGTTAGGAGAGATGGAAGGTTGAGACGGTGGGGATTGGGAAGCTGATCTGAGAAGGAAGTGGTTGATGGCGGTGGAGGAAAGGAGCTAGGGTTAGGGTTCCAGTTTTTCTGAAGTGTGAAGTGGGAGAAGGGAATGGATTGGGACGTTGGGCCTCAGGCCCAATGAGCTTTTGGATCTACACCTTCCTTTCTGCATACGCCCCCCTTTCCCTTTAGTTTCCTTGTTTTTTTATTGCTGAATTTTGTATTGTGGGCTTAGGGCCCAGTGGGTTTTTTTTACTGCATTACACCCAGTTTGTAGTTTGTACCCCCCTCCCCTTTGCAATTTATTTTTTTCCCTTTGTATTGGATGATATGCTTGTAATAGTTTAGTATTATTTTCCTATTTTCTTTTAGGAGATTAATTTTTTAGGGATTATAGTATCATGCATATTTTTTTTAAATATAGATTTAATATAAGTTTTTTCTATTTTCTTTATAGAATATTATAGTATTTTAGATAGAAATTTTCTATACTATTTTTCTTATGCATTTTCTTTTATTTTCTTTAGAATATTTTTCTAGTAGAATTTAATTGTTAATTTTAGGAGTAGACTTTTATTTCCATTTGTTAGTGGATTTTTTTCTCCTATTTTCTCTTCTATTTTATTTTCTATCCGATTTTATTCTCGATTTCATTGTTTGGCTGGCCGTGTGGCACGATTCAATTGGAGAATGATTGCCGATATCATTTCTCTATCTTGTCTTTGACACGGACATCAATACGCTACCTCTGAGAGTTCGATTTCTCATATAAGTCGAACCATGACGGTCTAAGCGTTACATTGGTCCTGATTCGAGCGTCATCATCAAGGATCCAGAGAAGAGAAGATTGGAATGGAGCTTGCACGCATGTCAGGAGCCAACGAAGCCGCTTCGTTCATCATCATCTTATTCAAGTCTTCAGGCAACCGTCGAGCGTTGTGACCTGTATTGTTAGATACGCAGGAAATGACAGTTGAGGAGTTTCTTCTCAATTGTCTAGGATGTCTAGTATGGTACCCTTTGGGTGACATACGATGCATTCGCTCCTACGTATTAGGTTTGTGCGTGTGTGTCCCGAGTTTCTTCCCGTTTAGGCGTAAGCCTGCTTCCTCGTTGTTCTCGCCCTTGGCGATCAAAACCCTTTTTTTCTCTCGCGTGCAGGCGATTGAGACCCCTTCTCTTGCTCCTGTGCAATTGCGACTCGTTTTTCCGTCGAACTACGCTTGCTCTGATCTCTCGTACCAGACGAGAGTACGTAGACATAGGGTGCGATATCCTAGCGAGCTCCCTTTCTTCCTTTTCCCCTTTTTCTGTAGTTGGCTGAACTACAGCTGCTCTGATTTCTCGTATCAGACGAGAATATGTAGGCATAGGATGCGATATCCTAGCGAGCACACTAACAACTAACTTCTCTGTTCTCTCGCTGCCGTACGATCGAGACTTTCTCGCTGACGACTGATATCCCTTTCTCTTGCCCGTGCGCAATCGAGACCAGACCGTAGTTCTAGTTCCCGTAGGTTTCCATACCTTTCAAACCCGACATACTACGTCCGTTCTACCGCAAATAGGTATCGCCTAAGTCTTCGTCGAGCGAGCAGCAAACACCTAACTGCTAGAATGCATACGCTAGTATCGTCAATCCCTTCTCTCACTCCTGTGTGATCGAGAACACCCTGTCTAGCCGTAGTTAGCCTAAACTACGTAAGCTCTGATCTTTCACGCCGTGTGTAAGTACGCATGCACGAGATGCGATATCTCGGCGAGCCATTTCCTCGTAGTTTCCCGAACTACAATGACTCTGACTTTCCCATTGCACGAGGGAATACGTAGACATAGAGTGTGATGCTCTATTGAGTCAGTTTCTTTCCGTTTAGCCTTAGAAGCCGTAGATAGATTATTTTTTCACCCGTAGACAAACCAGCAAGCGTGGATCCCATCGAGTACGATGGATGTGAGGGGTGCTAATACCTTCCCCTTGCGTAACCGACTCCCGAACCCAGACAATGGTTGCGATGACCTTGTCTTATACCCTTGCGTCAGGTTTTTCCCGATCGTTTCCTTTCCCGCTCTGAGGGATAAATAATGAAAGGCGGCGACTCTTCTGTCATAGGCGGCGCCGATTTTCGCAGTAGCGACAGCTGGCGACTCTGCTGGGGACAGGAATATCCCTTATGCGAGTCAATCCTAGCGCTTGTTTGCTTGTCTTCGGGTATTTATTTTTGTGCGTTGTATATTACTGTTGTATTTACATTTCCCGCACTTATTATTATCTGTTGCTATTGTGCTGTTGTGAGAGGGGAGCTTTGATGAGAGATAAGCCGAACATGGGCTTGAGTGCACCTAGCATTAGAGTGGAGATTAGTGACGGACCTGCTTGCTTTGCTTGCACCAGTCCCCATGAAATCCACTCTCAGACGAGATTCTCTTTGATGGCATCTTGCCTGGCCCTTTGGGCTCGACAGGTTGTTGGATTTGAGGGTTGTCGACTCTGGGGACCGATCATTTGGGATTCAGCTAAGTTAGACCGCTTCAAGAGATGATGATGCCACACCTTCTGGGTATCGTATCGTCCCTCTTGAAAGTCTGTGACGCTGATGACCGCATAGGATGCCGAACCTGTGTCAGTTTAGGTCCATACCCGTGAGTGGGAGGGTTTTTGCAGGAAACTTGACTTCCAGCCTACCCGGTATTTTGGTTTTCTTTCGTCAGAGCAAACTTCTCCTATCAGCAGCGCAATAGTATTCAGAGCTTTGTGGGGGCTGTGATCCCGTGTTTGTTGCATTTCATGTGCATCTCATGCTTGCATGTCCGTACTCAGCTGGAACAGAGAGCTTACCAGTCTTTTGTCCAACTCGCAGTTGATTTCCCGACATTCGCATTGGACTTGAGTTAGTTTCTGGAAGGATCATGGACTCAGTAGAGCAGAATCAGTTTGTTACCAAGGCCGAGTTTGAACTGTTGAAGAACCAGGTGAGCCAGGTCATGGAAGCCATATCAGCTATGACTAGAGGAGAGAGCAACATTCAGAGGACTCCAGTGAACAATGTAGCCCATAATGTACAGATTCCTGTCGGAGACAGAGATGCATCTTCTCTCCGTGACACAAACTATCAGCATTTCACTTTCTCTGTACCAGATCGTCAGAGGGCTGTTCCGAGGGTCAATGCTGAGAACCCTAGGGTTGTTGAGGATGCGAGGAGACTTCAGCTGTTGGAAAATCAGGTGGCTGCCTTGATAAACAAGAATACTCTTGACCTGAATGCTGCGAGCATGTGTTTGGTGCCAGGCCTTGTGTTGCCTCTGAAGTTCAAAATGCCCAATTTTGAGAAATACAAAGGGGATAGTTGCCCGAAGCTACATTTGGTTATGTTCTGTAGAAGAATGACTTCACATGTCACCAACGACAAGCTTATGATTCACTGTTTCCAAGATAGTTTGATCGGAGCATCTTTGGATTGGTACATGCAGTTGAAGAATGACAACATTAAGTCATGGTCGGATTTAGCCAATGCCTTCATGAAGCAATACAACTACAACCTGGATATGGCTCCTAGTCGTGTGCATTTGCAAGAGTTATCTCGGGCGGATAACGAATCCTTTAGAGGATATGTGCAGAGATGGAGAGAATTGGCTGCTCGTGTTCAACCACCGCTTGTGGATAGAGAAATGGTTGACCTTTTCATGGACACTTTGAAGGGCCGTTACTATGACACATTGTTCAGCTGTGGAAATGCAAGCTTTGCAGACTTGATAAGAGTAGGAGAACGTGTTGAAAGCGGAATCAAGAGCGGAAAGATTCAAGACATTCCTTATACTGCAGTTTATGAAGATGAATCAATTGTCAGTTCTCAAGAAGAATGGGAGAAAGGAAGTGATGTTGTCTCAGAATCTCCTGTACCTCAGATTCAGTATCCTGACACTTCGAGTGCTCAGAGTCAGCAACTTGTTGGGTCTGTATGTCAGATATCTGTTACCCGCCAGAGTCAACAGTCGTATTATCGTCAGCCGTGTCAGCACGCCCGACGAAGACCAAGGAAACCTAAAAGGCAATTTACTCAGCTACCGGTGTCGTATAGTCAATTGTTGCCGAATTTGGTCAAAAGGGGGCTGATAGTGCCGAAGGAGACCGACCCAATGATCCCGCCTTATCCCCCAGGTTTTGATGCCAACGCTCGCTGTGAGTACCATGTTGAGGCACAGGGGCATTCAAAAGATGACTGTAAGGTGCTTCGAAGCTAGATTCAAGCCTTGATAGATTCTAACAGGATATCTATCACGCCTCATGGTGTCGACCTTCCTTTATCCAGCCAAGTGGGTGAATCAGTTCAGATTATGGGAGAGTTCACTGATAGAAGATGTTTAGAAGAGTATCAGGATGACTTCGACGAGTAATTCTGAAGAGGGCTGGCTCAGCAGCAAATCGAGATCGAGAAGCCCGGTTCCCAGCAACTGGCAATCTGTGTTTTATCATGAAATTTCTTTGCATTTGTAGTTTCCTTTCTGTTAAAAGCGCAAATTGCATTCGTAAAACTTGTATTGTTTTCAATTGATATTGATAATGAAATGAGTATGCATGTTTTGATTCAATCCATTCGTGTTCACTCAATTGTTTTTACAGATGTCCAACGCTTGGTTAAGCGGAATCTAGGGAGGATGACGAAGTTTAAAGACGCACGAGCTTCCGATAGTATGCTTTTGAAAATAAAACCTGCTGATGATGTACATGCATTGTTTCAAATCCCTAAACACCGGTGATATAAGGAAGATAATCCCTTGTTAACCCCTTTGAGCCTGGTAGTAGGAGTTTCTTTCGGAAAACGAAAAACCCTCAATCTTAACCCGGAGCAGGGTAGGTGTTAGCTAATTTGACCGAGCGTCCAAATTGCAGAAGGGAGTGTCCGTTCGAGGATCAATCACACCTCTAGAGGTCGTGCCTAAGAAACCGTGGTGGTTAAGCATCAGGAGTGAAATAGTCACATTATTCCCCAATGAGTCAGACAACCAGTGTCACACGACTTGTTCGAAAAAAGAGAAACCAAAAAGAATCAAAAGCCCGCTGTAATACCCTAATTTTTACCCCTAAGATCCCCCTTTTCATTTACATCATTACATACGCAAACAAGATCATACTTTATGGTTCTCACACCCCTGTTGTTTCTTACTTGCTTTATGTCTGTTTCTATTTACTAACCTCTAACCAAAATACCAAAAATATTTTGCAATATTTTGCTTGTTTCTTCTTCTTTGTGTGCTTAGGTTTTTGCAAGGAGATTGATGTCAAGGATATTCATTTAAGCCTAAATCAGATGGAAGTTTGACCTCATCTTGGTCAAACTATCAAGGGATTACTTCATTTGCAAGTAAATGTATCAGTGGTCTATTTTCTCAAGAGATGATTGTTCAAGGTCAAGTGGTCTTATGGAGAATCATCAGTTTATCGAGCAGTGTTTTATGAGAAGTTTATCCCAATTTTAATCGAAAATTCAGAGTTTTGTCTGTACAAGTCAAGTTTGGTGGATGTTCAATCAAGATGTTTGTTTTGGAATGCAAGTACAAAGTGTTCATTCAAGTGTGCTATTTCCCAGTGATTCTAAAGCATTATTGAGGAGATTCGGGGAATTATGGCAAAAGAACCAAAGGTTGATGGCGAGCTCATTTATGCATATGCAGAGATTGATAGGTTTAGTGACATTGAAGAGTTCATTCTGATGCCAAATGTTGCTAATTTGCAAAGTGTTGGGGACCGGTTGTATGATGAAGTATTATACGAGACTGCAAAAATCTTTTATGCCTTTATATCTAACTGGGCCAAGATGGCTATTACACCGGTCAAGTTACAACAATTCCAAGGTGATGTTTACAGCAAGGAAAGCTAATAGCTCAAAAACATGGAAATTGAAGGGTTACAGCTTGCTATAGGTTCTGTTTTAGAGATGACCATCAAAACTCTCGCATATAATACTTTGAGTGGCTTAGTGGAATTCGATGGATGCTATCTTGAGAGTGAGCCTTGTGTTGCCTGCTTTTTTACCCCTAAAGGATCCACTTATGCTAATTAGGCACGGTGTGTGAATCAAATCTTACAGGACCTGAGTAATATGCAGCTTGGCTTAGGATTCCCTTGGTTCTGCATGATGATGATGTCACGCCAACATATTCAAACTCAGCCACCTTTGATTGACTCCTGGGAGACATGGAATTTATTTTCGTCTGCTATGCAAGCACCACAGTCAACTGTCTTTTGCACTTGATTTTCTGAGTATGTTGACTTCAGCAAATTCATTAGGACGTTGATTTGGGGAGTTTGTTAGAGCAGCTATTCTAAATATTGTTTCTTTTTTTAACTAATGGTCGTGAGCAGCCGTGCAAGCCAACGTCATTAACCAAGCTTGCCTTCCAAGAATGTGTTGCAGTTGTCATGTATACAAGTGGTAGTACAGGCCTGCGAAAGAGTGTCATGATTATGCACGGGAACATTGTAGCCACTACAGCAGCTGTTACGACAGTGATTCCAAATCTGGGTAGTAAGGACGTGTACTTGGCGTACTTGCCTCTTGCTCATTGTTTTTAAAATGGTAGCAGTCTGTTATGCTGGTTACAGGTGTTGCAATTGGTTACGGCACTCCTATGACTTTGACCGACACATCCAATAAAATCAAGAAAGAAACCAATGAAAGAGGCTTTCATCAAAAACTAAATGTACTTGTCACAGAAAGCTTACAGTTGGGGTCCATATTTTCCAAAGCGGATGGTGCGTTTTCTGAACTTAGCTCAAGTCAACAACCTTCGTCTGAGGTGAGCGGGAGAGCAAAATCAGCAAATATTGTTGTTGTTGTGGATGAGGAAATTTTGTGTATGGATATTATAGATGGCAGAACCATGGTCTGTATGACAGAAGAATGAAAGCAATTGGTTGTAAATGAAGCTGCCTTCGCCGGTACTCGTTACAATGTGCCATTAATCAACTCCCTTGTACTGCATGTTGGAACGCAGGCAATCGAGCAGCTCAAGTCTCGAGCTCCCCATGCATACGGGCTGGCTGTATTTTCTGTTGGCATTGCTTTGGATATTTCCCGGACTTTAATCGTTGACTTGGATACGGAAGGGCAATACCTTTTCCTAAATGTTGTTGCTAACCAACTGCATCATCCCAATACTCGCACACACTACTTTTCCTTCGTTTGCTGAATCAAACCAGGATATTATCCAAGAACAAATTACAAGAGTTTTGCTAGAATGCCTTATTGTAAATTAACCTCTTCTCATTGCTATCTTCTGCATATGCGTTCAGATTTATTAATGGCTTTGCACGGATGTGACTCAAAGATTACAAGCTAATGGTTTTTCCAACATTGCCTGAAGCCCATGCACGCACTGCTGAGTTGAAATCCTTACTACTACCGCAACTACTGATGGAATGAGGAATGTCGTAAACTATTCGGCGATCACCGTTGAGGCTCTCATTGAGACCTAAAGATTCTAAGCAAAATTTTCCAGTGGACAAAGTTAATGTGGGAGTCCAGGCTTTCATCGATGATAAGGCTGGAGATGAAGATTCTGTTATGACATGTAATAACTGTAAGAGTAAAATGCAGCTTGATGGCAAGGTTGATCATGATAAGTTAGCGGAGGAGCTAACAATAGCTTTAGATTGGATAATGAATCACTGCTTTTTACTTCAGGATGTATCTAGTATGAGAGATTCCATCAAGAAACAAGTTGAATAAGATGAGACACGAAGCGAAAGCGAAACAGAATTTGGGATGATAGGTCATTTTGCAGAGGAAGATAAATTGTATCATTCTGCAGAACAGTTTCCATGTTTTCGAGAGAGTATTGCTACTATCACTAATTCTCCAGTTTGCCTCTTAGCAATTCATTGGAGCAAGTAAATAGGCTTGATTATATTGATCAGCATGCTCACGCCAGACTAATCCAATTCCTACTTCAGTTGCAAGTGTCAACGTGTTTTCTCAAATATTGCCTCCTGCTGTTGAATCTGATTTGCATATTGTAGAGACTTAGACTCCGTTGCAAAGACGTATCCATGGCGGCGCTACGGTATTTTGAAGAAATTGATCCCAGGATAAATTTCCTTCTCATGCACATAATTATGGGTCTCAAATAGCAGCAATTTTGTTTGACTCATAGCAAATGAGACAACAGCTCTCACTCTCTCAACATTCATGCCAAACTTTCCATGCTCAAAAACGCTACTTGGACACTCTCAAACTTTTGCCGGGGGAAGCCACAACCTAGTTTTGATCAGATTAAGCCTGCGCTTCCTGCACTTTCCAGTCTCATCCATTCTAATGATGAAGAAGTCTTGACTGATGCCTGTTGGTCACTTTCATATCTTTCTGATGGCACAAATGATAAAATTCAAGGTGTAATTGAAACTGGTGTTTGTAGCCGGCTTGTTGAGCTTCTTCAACACCCAGCTCCTTCTGTGCTTATTCCTACTCTCCGTACAGTTGGAAATATTGTCACTGGAGATGACATGTAGACACAGGTCATCATCGAGCATCAGGTTCTTCCCCGTCTTATGAATCTCCTGGCTAATACTTATAAAAAAAAGCATCAAGAAAAAAACATGTTGGACATTAGCCAATATCACAGCTGGGAATACACAACAGATACAGGCTGTAATTGATGCCAATATAATTCCTCCTTTGGTCACCTTGCTTCAAAATGTTGAGTTTGATATCAAGAAGGAAGCAGCATTGGCCGTTGTCTCTTAAACAACAATCTTCGTTGCAACCAAACCTATCTCAAACAGTCATGCCAACTACCAGAACAATATCATCCGCAGCAACATGAGCAGGAACAACATTTTCCCAAAGATGTAGCTTTGCAACATCAACCTCAACAAGTTCAGGGTTTACAACCAGAACAGAGCAGCTTGCTTATTCGTTCACCTGGCTCTAATGTGGAATGATGTCTTCGGATGGATGAAACAACTGTAATTATGCTCAGTTCTTCAGGACTACAATCCGTAAGCCATTTTGTCAACACTGCGTAGTTGAAGCTGGTCATCTCTTATGCGAATCGAATCTTCATGTGCCAAGCCACAAACTATGAAGCTCAAGCCAAGCCTTCAAGTCACAATGACAGGCTAACGTCCCATGTCAAGTCGTAGCAGAACTACTGATGAATGCATTCCAACTTTCTCCATCCATTTCCAAGACTTCAATTGATGACCAATGGAAGAACGACTTTGCATCAGAACCGCTTCAAGCTTGTGATTCCCTTTAGCAGTAATCTTTAGTAAATTATTCAGCAGTGTGATAATGAAGGTGGGCATAATAATGTTGGACCTGGATGTGGAGCTTTAACTGCAAAACATGGAGGATTATCTGCCAGTAGTTTTTCACCTTTCTTTTCTGATTCATCCGTTAAAATGCATCAGATAGACATCTTCATGGACTACTAAATATAAGCTTCTACTAGAGAATGCTTTTCAATTGATGTACACACTTGTTCGACCAAAAGCTCATGAGCAGGACGTTCTGATAACATTTCCAAGCTACAAATAGTCCACGTCATCTCATAATACAAGCTGCAAATGAAGTGGATAAAACGAAACTCAGCCACATCACCAAAACATTCCAAAATAGCAAAACGACATGAAAGTTTCAGCACATGGGTCACGCACAACTTGCATCACAAAACGCACAGAAAATTACACAAACGGAAACCATTTTTCACTCACTCTCATCTATAAATACAATCCACCTCTCACTCATTTTCTCAAGCTTTTCAAGCCAAAAAATCTCTGCTAATTTTCTTCTTCAATTCCTCACCACAAAATCTTTTGCTCACATTTTCTTCTCCTACTTCCTTCCACCAAATTAACTTCAATTAACCTCAAACAGAGACCAATTTCGAACCAGAATTCATTCATTCAGAAGAAGAGAAGCAAGAGGAAGTTTGGATTGATTTCTTACCTGTGACTTTGAAGGTAGTTCAATGGATCTTGTTTTCTCGATTCGAGTTCATTATTGCATATTTCCTTAAATTATTTATACTGTTGTGAAGAGCTCTTGATTCCGATCATAACCGTGTTGGTTTCGCGCCCCGCCGCTTTGATTTGAGCAAGCTTTGAACTCGTGGCTATGGTGTGAATAGTGTCGCGTGAAAGTTTGAAGAAGAAGTTGTTTCTGTTTGTTTTTTTCTTTCTCTTTTTCCTTTTCAATGTTTTTTTCTTTATTTCATTTTTTTCTCTATTTTTTTTAAGCGTGGACTTTTCCACTTTCTTTCTTTTTATTTTTATTTTAATCAATTTTGTATTTTAATTTCATTTTTGAAAGAAAAGCTCTTAAAAAATTATTTGAAAATATTTTGAATTTGGATTAATTGTTGGTTATTTTGGATCTTGGATTTTGATAAAATCTCATCAATATCAATGGACTTTGGGTGTCGATTTTATCCACCAAGAGAGGTGATTGATATTGATGATGATTTAATCGATTTAAGATTCAAATTGAGATTTCTTTTCATTTTAATTCTCTTTCTTCTTCTTTTCTTATTTTGATCGATGAAATCTATGGATCATGGATTATTGATTATCAATGTTGTTTAATCTTCATTATTTCAAATCTATGGACGAATAATCATTGAGATAATTCTCCGTACTTTGGAATAGTGATAGATTACCTTTGATTAATTGATTAAAAATCTTGATTATGATGAGATCACTACCTCTTTTCTTTTTGTGTGGCATATTTTAGGAGAGTGATTTACATATCACTTCTCTAACATGTGTTAACACTAACATTTTATTGACCGGCCTCAGATAGTCGTGGTTTCTACATAAACCCGATTACAATTGCTTAACATAGCGCTAAAGTGTCCCTTAATCGGAAAATGATCATTCGTGGCTCAAACTTATGCTTGAAAGTCCAAGTATGATTAGTTGCTTGTCTTAAGTCCACTACCTATGAAAGTCATTGTTAGGAGGCTTTGATTCTATCAATCCTCTAATGAATTTTCGTTAACCTTGGTCTAAGTGCAAGAATTAACCATCATTGATCATATGTTCTAACCACTAATTACTAATTCACTAACATTATCCTTGTTTAATTTTGTTTATATTCTCTTCTTACTCCTTATTTCTTACTTTTATGCTTCCATATTATCATTTCATATCATATCTTTGTTTATGTTTATGTCATTTCTCTTTTGTCCACTTGGACCATACCTTGTTCAAAACACTAATAAAGGATAAAAAATCTCTAAAAAACTTGGTGCTATAAACTTTGTGGTTATGCTCTTGGACTACTCTTAGACCTTGGACTTCATGGACCTTTGGACTTAGAATTAGGACTCTTATTCCTATGCTTGGAGTATTGTGGATCTTAGCCTTTATTTGGCTCGCTCATTAGCTTATGCTTTAAATCGGATAGAATTCTTTTTGCTTACTATGGAGTGTGCTACAAGTCGGTTAGATCTTTCTTACCACTAGCTTTTATTTTGGTTTCTAGGATAGTCACTTCATCTCCTCCCCTTCTTAAATTTTCAAAACTTTCTCCCTCTTTCAAAACCTTCTTGGTTTCAAACTTCAAAACCGCTTTCGCAATAAAACCTTGACTTTCGTCAAGTGATTTTCAAACTTTGTTCTTCTTAATAAAAGTCAATCAATGTTAATCATGCTTTGACCAATTTCAAAAGACATAAAAAATACAAAAACTCATCAACTCTTTTTGTGCCTTTATGCACTTTTTCACCTTAAAAACTTTTCATAAAGTTTAGACATGATTCATTTCTATAGTTGAGATGTAATTCTCCTATTCCACATATTATTAAGACTTTGACATTTTCCACATTGATGTTGAGTGATAGTCTTGTTGATAATCCAAGCAAATCCTCCATCTTTATGTGACGGAAATGTTGTCTTAATACTTGTGGGTGACTAGTCGCAGTTTTCTCCTTAAAATGACGACTTGTCTTTACATCTAAAATCAATCAAAACCAACAAATTTTTGTCATTTGTACCACGAACTACGGGGTTTTGATCCTATATTGCACTTTGTGGGTACGTAGGCATGAGGCGATAAGTCTCTCCAAACACAAAAATCTAAAAAATAATTCTCTTCTCATCTCCCCAATCTCTTTTCAAACAAACCATTTTCAAACCAAAAAACATAAATATTTCAAAGGGCTCCTATAGAGTACTATAGACGTTTTGGGTGATAATACCTTCCCATTGCGTAACCAACCCCCTTACCCCGATCTCTGTTTCTTGTTCTTGCTTTAGAACTCTTTGGTTTTGTTCGCTCTTTTTCCTTTCCTTTATTTGGATGAAATAAAAGTGCGGTGGCGACTCTTGTTCTTTTGAGTTAAGCTAATCAATAGCTTACACTCACGATTTTTTACCGCTACAGAAAAGTGGCGACTCTGCTGGGGACATTTAGGTACCTAGTGGGTTTCGCCTACTTTGATTTATTTATTGTTTTTTTGTTTGACTTGTTTGTTATTGATTGTTCTGTTTTGGTGCCTGGTAATCTGTGTGGTGAGATAAGTCCTATACCCGGACTTGAGTGCACTTATGATAGGAGGGTGGTATAGTCTTGTTGGCTTACATGGAGTAGTCCTTACTAAGTTGACTTGAGATCCCCCGCTTGGTGGAGGCCCCTTTGGAATTACTGATGTCTTACGAGTAGTCGTAATTGATATTACTTTTTCTGACTGGGAGCCTGAGAAGCTGAGGACCTTAGAACCCTTTAACCCATCTTGGCCTTATTAGGACGTGGTGCGGTGGCTGTTCAGGTGTAGACTTGAATTAGTTGTTACGCGATACCACACTCAGATGAGTTTCTCTTGAGAATATTGTTGGCCGACGAGTAGTTGTTTAAGCCAATAATATCCAAAATATGGAATTATGATTCTGGGAACTTTTTAGAACCTTGTTCTACAAGTGATGATATAACCATAGTACATACCATTGTGGGTTGGTTGGTTCTTACCTTTGGCTCCATGCTCGTGCCAAACCTTTGAACCTGTGTGCTTTGTATGTCTTGTTTGTGGGTGTTGCATCTTGCACTCATGCATTCATGAGCATTGTGTTTCAGTTGGTTTTTAAGGATCTCAGAGATTTTCTTTTGCAAACATCGCAGATATTGTTAATTATGGACATTGGAAGGAGAAACACTCAGAAGTACAGTTTTCGGGCTCCTGATCTTACAGAGTTGAGAAAGCTAGTGTCCTTGGTAGATGATCGTTCAGGCTTCTTATCTCGTTATGGGAGACTTTTATTTGTTCTTTCTACCAACATTGAAGACGGAATTCTAAATACCCTTATGCAGTTCTATGATCCTATTTACCGATGCTTTACTTTTCCCGATTATCAGCTCATGCCGACCTTGGAAAAATATGCTTATTTGTTGGGTGTACCAGTTTCTGATAAGGTTTCGTATACTGGTTTGGAGGAAGCTCTTAAGTCTCAAGATATTGCTGTAGCTACCCATTTGACGAAATCGGATATTGATGCAAATCTAAAGACTAAGGGAGGCCTCAAGGGTTTGACTTCTAAGTTCTTGATTGAGAAGGCCACTTTATTTGCTGACATTGGTCGCACATGGGCGTTTGAGGCTATATTTGCTTTACTCATCTATGGACTAGTCTTGTTTCCTAATATTGACAACTTTGTGGATGCTAATGCTATTAGAATTTTCTTGATTGGGAACCCTGTTCCAACTTTGCTTGGTGACACTTATTTCTCCATCCATAGTAGGACTTCTAAGGGAAACGGTACCATTGTTTGCTGTCTACCTCTGCTGTATAATTGGTTCGTTTCACATTTACCCCAGACATCTGTTTTTAAGAAAAACAAGGATTGTTTAAGGTGGTCTCAAAGGATTATGTCTCTTACGCATGTTGATATCACTTGGTCTTCTTCGGTTTATGATAATTTCCAGATTATTGATAGTTGTGGAGAATTCGCCAATGTTCCTCTTCTTGGAATACAAGGCGGAATTAACTACAACCCGAGTTTAGCTCGCCGTCAGCTGGGTTATATGTTGAAGGATAGGCCTAAAAATATTTTATTAGAGGGTTTATTCTTTCAAGGAGGGGATGATTCTCTTGGTTTGAGAAGAAAAATGGCTCATGCTTGGACTAAGATTCACAGGTTGGATAGAGGGGAGCTTGGAAGACAAGTTTGCATTGCCTTGGAACCTTACACGCTTTGGGTGAAGAAGAGGGCTATGGAGCTTAAGATGCCTTATCCTATTGAGAAACCCCTGACTACAGTGATCTCTATGCCGCTCCCTGTTTCTTCTGATGATGTGAAGACTCTTCAAGATGATTTGGCTAAAATGAAGGAAGAGAAAGAGATGTGGGAAAGTAAGTTTCAAGCTTCTGACAAAGAGAAAATAGAATTACAAAAACAGATAAAGGAGAAAGATGACTTGATAGAGTTACTTGAGCGGCGCGCTGTGAAGAGGCATGCAGAGGATTTATTTTCCTCTACTACTCCATCATCACATCCTCCTACTTCTGGTGCTTGGAAGGGTATTATGGATCAACTTGTGCTAGAGAAGATCACCATGAAGCACAACTATGAGAAAGAGATTAAGAGACTCCGAAGGAAGTATCAGCTCGGATCGTCATCAGATGTTCCTTAGGACCTAGCTTTTTCTTATTTTGATATATTGTATCTTGTACTTCCAAGTGTAACTCTTTCCAACATTCAATGAAACGAGATGTTTATCAGTATTTCAAAAAGTGTTATTTCTTTATGATGTTTGTAATTGCTTTATATCTTAAAGATCCTTGAAAACAGATTGAAACATTTGCATCTTGCATTTGCATTCGCATCATTGTGCATTTTGTTGTTCCTTTTCCAGGTGTCTGATGTGTTTCTTTTGGTCTTCATTCAGTCAAGCTGTCGCATCACTACAACACTCGGGCTAACTCCAAGAAAAAGATGGATCATTTACAGCAAGAGAATCGTGAGCTCCGTGAAGAGGTGACAACTCTTAAGGATAGTTTGGAAAGACTGACTGCCGCAATGGAAGCTCTGGTGGCTGCTCAGAATCAGCCACCAATACCTCCTCCTTCTCCTGTCCAAAGAACTGTGATTTCTGAGATCGGATCAACGCCCATTTCTATGGCCCCGCTTAATGCTTTTCAATATCATATGCCTGCTGGTTTTCCTTGGGGCATGCCTTTCAATTATGTGCCAGAGGGATATCAACCTCCTGTTTCTGAAGGTCCAAGAGTGTCTGCTGTCATGGCTGTACCACCTCCTGTGGTTAATGTTGTTCCTAATGCTGAAATTCCGGTTGTTCCTACCGTCATACCTGTGCCACCGCCTGTAACTCACCCTATGCCTTATACTGAAGAACAAATTTTCCACACTGCTCCGAGCGAGAGTTTGGATGTTATGGATCGAATAGATGACTTTCAAGATCAGTTTGCTGAAATGCAGAGAAAAATCAGGGATTTAAGGGGGAAAGGAGTTATTTGGAAAGAATGCTCATGAGCTTTGTCTTGTTCCAAATGTGAAGATTCCCGCCAAGTTCAAAGTTCTGGATTTTGAGAAATACAAAGGGAACACTTGTCCGCAAAGTCATTTGATCATGTATGCTAGAAAGATGTCTACCTATACTGACAACCATCAGTTGTTGATCCACTATTTTCAAGATAGTCTTACTGGTGCTGCGCTGAAGTGGTAGATGGGACTCGATAGTACGCAAATCAAGACATTCAATGATCTCTGTGAAGCTTTTGTTCGTCAGTATAAGTATAATCTTGATATGGCGCCGGACCGTGATCAGCTCCGCGCAATGTCTCAAAAAGAGAAAGAAACTTTTAAAGAATATGCGCAGAGATGGCGTGAGATTGCAGCTTAGATAAGCCCTTCGCTTGAAGAGAAATAAATGACCAAGATTTTTCTGAAGACTCTGGGTCCATTTTACTATGAAAGGATGGTTGCAAGCGCTCCTAGTGATTTCACGGAAATGGTTAATATGGGGATGAGATTAGAGGAAGCTGTCCGTGAGGGACGTCTGATAAAAGAAGGAAATTCTGGAAGTACGAAAAAGCCTGGTGTTGGGTTCCCTAAGAAAAAAAAGGGAGAAACTAATGCTATATCTCAGGAAAGGTCTAGAAGACGCAGAGTTGTGAACAACAATGGTAGTTGTCGTCAGCAACAAGTAGCATCTGTTACGCCTGTTATCAGTGACACCCCTACCGCTCAGGCTGCTTCAAGTTATCAACCATGTTTCCAAGAAAAGACGACTCAACAAGGTCGTACACAGAGGAAAACACAATTTGATCCCATTCCAATGACGTATACTGAGCTATTTCCGACTTTAATAAAGAAGAATTTGGTTCAACCTCGTGATCCGCCGGCTGTTCCAACTGAAATTCCATGGTGGTATAAGCCAGATGCTCATTGCGCATTTCATCAAGGTGCCCCTGGACATGATATCGAAAATTTCTATCCTCTGAAGCATGAAGTTGCAAAGCTCGTAAAAAGTGGTATTCTGTCTTTTGAAGATACCAACCCTAATGTGCAATCAAATCCGTTTCCTAATCATGGTAATGCAACTGTCAATATGGTATATGGTTGTCCTGGCACATACCGTATTTTCAATATTCGCTGGATTCAGAGGTCGCTTGTTGAAATGCATGCTACTTTGAATGAGTTCCATGATATTGAGCATGATTATGCCGCCTATTGTATTTGTTCTGTGAACCCTTGTGGGTGTGTGATTGTAAAAAGGGACTTACAAAAAATGATTGACGAGAATTTGATTCAGGTTACTGCAAACAGAAATGAAGTTGAGAACGAGGTGAATGTCATAGTCCCACGTTTCAATATTCCTGAGCGAGTTGTAATTTCTTACAATAGTCAGAAATCTGCTGTGACGCCTTTGGTTATCCGTTTGCCTGGCCCGACACCGTATGTATCCGATAAAGCCGTTCCCTACAAATACAACACTACTATGTTGGAGGATGGAAAAAAAGTTCCCATTCCTTCTCTTCCCTCAGTTGTGACTATTGCTGATGTTGGATGTGTAACCAGAAGTGGTCGAGTATTTGCTAATATGCCTTCAAAGACAAGTGAAGATACTGTGGGTAAGCAAATTCAGTTGAAGACTTCTGTGGAGTCTGGTCAATCAAGTGATGTAAGTCAGAAGTCAGATAATGACGAGGTATTGAAATGATCAAGAAGAGTGAATATAATATGGTGGATCAACTGTTACATACACCGTCAAAAATATTTGTTTTATCTCTGTTAATGAGCTCTGAGGCTCATCGTGAATCGTTGTAGAAAATATTGGAACAAACTTATGTAGATCATGATGTGGCTGTTAACCAGTTTGATAGCATTGTTGCCAATATCACCGCGTGTAATAATCTGAGTTTTTATGATGAAGAGTTGACCGAGCATGGAAGAAATCATAATTTGGCTCTTCATATTTCCATGAATTGCCAGGAAGACGCTCTATCCAATGTGCTGGTTGATACTAGGTCATCGTTGAATGTGATGCCAAAATCTACTTTGTCCAAATTATCTTATCAAGGTACTCCTATGAGGTTCAGTGGGGTCATTGTGAAAGCCTTTGATGGATCAAGGAAAACCGTGATTGGAGAGGTTGATCTCCCTATCAAGATTGGTCCATGTTTTTTCCAGATCACTTTTCAAGTCATGGATATTCGTCCTGCTTACAGTTGTCTTCTAGGACGCCCATGGATCCATGAAGCTGGAGCTGTTACTTCGACACTGCACCAAAAGTTAAAATTCATGCAGAATGGTAAACTTGTTGTTGTTGGTGGAGAGCAGGCTATGTTGGTAAGCAGTTTGTCGTCTTTTTCTTATATCGATGCGGAAGAGGATATTGGAACTCCGTTTCAGGCTCTTTCTATGGTTGATAAAGCTGTTAAGAAGGATGGAGTGTCCATGTCTTCTCTAAAAGATGCACAACATGTAGTGGATAATGGCCAAGCTAATGGATGGGGCCGAATCATTGAAGTTGCTGAGAAAAAAGATAGAGCTGGTTTGGGTTTTACATCTGGTTCAACCCAAAATGAGCTGAAGAGTATTCATGAAGTTTTTCGAAGTGCTGGGTTCATCCATTGCAAAGATCATTCTACAGCTGCAATTCTTGAAGATGACCAAGAGGAAGAAATGCCTAACTTTGTGACACGTGGATTGATATGCCAGAATTGGATCGATGTTGACGTTCCTACTGTTGTTCATGTTTCAAAGTAATTTATTTTTGTTTCTTTCAAAAATCCTTTCACTCTGCCCAAGTTGAAAGTGAATTTGTGAGGGCTTTGTTTCAACTTTTATCATCATCAATAAAATGTTTTCCTGTTTATCCATATGTTGTTTTCCTTTTTTGCTTTATTTCTGAAAAATGGTAACATAAAAAACCGAAAAAAAAAGTATAATAATGTCATAATCACTCTTATCTGCATAATATTTTCATTTTTTTGTTCATATTCTAAAATCAAACATAAATCATTGTGCAGATTGATTGTTAAACCCATTGGAAACAATGACCATATGCCCTCTCCCAACTTTGAGTTCCCTGTGTTTGAAGCGGAAGAGGAGGATATTGAAGAAATTCCTGATGAGATTTCTCGATTGCTTGAGCACGAGGAAAAGGCCATTCAGCCTCATGAAGAGCCGGTGGAATTGGTTAATCTGGGTTCCGATGATGATAAGAAAGAAGTCAAGATTGGGGCACTGCTTCAGTCAGATGTTAAGAAAAGGATGATAGAGCTTCTTAGAGAATATGTTGACGTGTTTGCTTGGTCCTATCAAGACATGCTTGGTCTTGATACTGGTATTGTGGAGCACCATTTGCCATTAAAGCCTGAATATTCACCCGTGAAGCAGAAATTGAGAAGAACTCATCCTGACTTGGCCGTGAAGATTAAAGAAGAGGTTCAAAAGCAGATTGATGCTGGTTTTCTTGTGACCGTCGAATATCCTCAATGGGTGGCCAATATTGTTCCTGTTCCAAAGAAAGACGGAAAAGTCCGAATGTGCGTTGACTATAGAGATTTGAATAAAGCAAGTCCAAAAGATGATTTTCCACTACCACACATTGATTTGTTGGTAGATAATACTGCTAAGTTCAATATCTTTTCATTTATGGATGGATTTTCCGGTTATAATCAATATAAGATGGCACCTGAGGATATGGAAAAACAACATTCATTACACCCTGGGGAACATTCTGTTACAGAGTGATGCCCTTCGGTTTAAAAAATGCTGGTGCAATGTACCAGAGAGCTATGACCACTCTGTTCCATGATATGATGCATAAAGAAATTGAGGTATATGTGGATGATATGATTTGTAAGTCGAAGACTGAGGAAGATCATATTAAAAATTTATTGAAGTTGTTTCAACGTTTGAGAAAGTTTAAGCTCCGTCTGAATCCTAATAAATGCACTTTTGGTGTTCGTTCTGGAAAATTGTTAGGCTTTATTGTCAGTCAGAAAGGCATTGAAGTTGATCCTGGTAAAGTTAAAGCTATCTAGGAGATGCCTACACCCAAAACAGAAAAACAAGTAAGAGGTTTCTTGGGACGTTTGAACTATATCTCCCGATTTATATCCAATATGACTTCCACATGTGCACCGATTTTCAAACTTTTCCGTAAAGATCAGGGTTGTGTCTGGACAGAAGACTGTCAAAAAGCTTTTGAAAGAATTAAAGAGTATCTGCTTGAACCTCCTATTTTGTCTCCTCCCGTAGAAGGAAGACCTTTGATCATGTATTTGACCGTGCTAGAAGAGTCTATGGGTTGTGTTCTGGGTCAACAAGATGAATCCGGAAGAAAAGAATTTGCCATTTATTATTTGAGCAAGAAGTTCATTGATTGTGAGTCTCGGTACACGATGCTTGAAAAGACGTGTTGTGCTCTAGCTTGGGCTGCCAAGCGCCTCCGCCAGTATATGCTAAATTGTACAACTTGGTTGATATCTGTTGCACCCCAAAATTTGACCAACATTAATTTATCCATCTAGTGTTTGAAAGTTGATACCTTCACCAGACAGTTCAAGAGATCCTCAGAAGAATTGGTTGGAACCAAGGTTGTGTGCTTCATAGCTTGAGAGTTGTGGGTGCTCCTCAGATGATTCTGAGACTTTGAGAATGAACTTTATGTTTTGAGAAAGCCTATGAGATGTCTTGATAGCCATCATGAAGCCCAGAGAGGTCATTAGGCAAGAATTCAGAAAGTTCAACCATGATTGGTAGAATTAGGGTCTTGACTGGGTCAACCCTAGGATAACTGAAAATTTGGAGAAGGTTGAGACTTAATCCAAGGGCCATGAGATCATGGAATGATGCATAGAGATGTTATAAAGATGATTCCTAGACCAACTCATCATGATTGAAGAGTTTGAGAAGTTTTGAGTTAGGGTTTCTGAGGATTGTCAGTGCAAAAACCCTAATTTGATCCCTATCTTCCAGGCAGTTTTAGCTCTAGATGTGATTGATATCTCATTTTCCCCACAACATGAATGTTGTAGAGCTTGTTCTTAGATTTAATTTGAGTGGTGGAAGTCCTTGATAGGAGTTACAGAGCTCAAGTTATGGTTTGGACAAATTACAGGTCAGCTGAGGTGTGTGAATCTGGGTCCTTGAAAGTCACCCAACTTGCAGACAACTTTTGCCCTAGTAGGATGATTCCTATGATTTCTTGGTCAACATGAATGTTGGAGGGCATCTTCTTAGATTTAATTTGAGTGGTAGAAGTCCTTGATAGGATTTGTGGAACTCAACTTATGGTTTGAACAAGACAGGGGTATTTTGGTCATTTGTCAGTTATAGGTCATTTTAGCCAATGCCTAAAACTCCTATTTCCAAGCCTCAAATGGAAAAACTCAAAACATGAAAGTTGTTCAAAATGTGATTTTAGGTCTAGAAAGAAGGTCACAAATTGTTGGAAAAGCTCATAGCATGAAGTTGCATGATTGGTCAAATTTGAACTAAAAATGGCATATAAGTTTGAAAAGTTGAATTTGAAAATTGGTTTGGAAGATATAGGAATCCAAAATAGGTCATCCAATATATCATTTTGATTGGAAACATTATTTTGAGAACTTTGGTTCAAATAGATTTTCCATTTGAGGCCTAAAAAAGGGACTTTCTTTGTAAACCTATTACTTGCATTATAAGGCAATGTTGAAAAACCTTACACAAGCCAAATCAAGCCTTCCTACCTATCCAAACACATTGGAAATGGTTCATATGGTTGAAAGCAACTAGTTTAAGCTGACTGAAACAAGGAAACCGTGACTGGTGCATTACACTTCAAAGGAAAAATCAGAAAGTTGGATATGCTGTTTTGGGCTCTTAGAGTGGATCAAAAGCCCATAGATTTGTTCTATAAAGATAGTAGAGTGATCTCAGATGCAAAGGGTTGGTGATTTCATGCTGTGAGAGTGAAGCCATAACTGATTTTTGGAGGAAGAACTCAAAATCGGTTTCTGAATTGGAGAGAGTTTCAAGCCAAATTTCTGATTGGAGAGTGATCCTTGCTCATCACTGAAGGTGTTTGAATCAATTCAGAGTGGATTTTGCGCCTTGAAGACCTTCTGTTGATCACTTCTTCACAGGTATGTAACCTTTAAATTATGCTTTGATCTAGGTTGAATTAGGTAGAATCTTGCATGTGGTTAGGTTCTAGCATGAACAAGGATCGTTTCTGGATAGTTTCATGGTATTTGGTGATGATCGAGAGTGATGTGCAATTTCTGTTGAGAGTTAGTTATGAGGATTCTTGATGTTTCAATCGTGTTTGGATAGTGGAAACTGATCAGTGATAGATGAGGATTAGATCCATGCCTTTAATTTTGAGAACCATGATGATCAAGATTTGTGTAGTTTCTGAAAATCCCATGGTGTTTTGATTTAGAGGATGATTTAGGGTATTCTGAGGTTGGATTGAGGATCTCCATGAAAAACCGAGTTGAATTGATATAGTTTGGGGTTTGATTGGTGACTTGAGTTTGGGTGTCCGCCGGAGAAGACGGTGGTTTCCACCGTGAACCACCGCCTGTAACATTGAGGGCTGCCTGAGGTATTTGAGGAAGATGGATGAGAGCCATCAGATCATGGCTTGACCTTTGACCGAGAGTGAGATTGGAGGGCCACGATTGAATTGGAAACTCAGTTCAAAGCAAAACGCAGCCGTTTGGTTAAGTGAGGCGCGTCTGGGCTTAAAGTTTTCTCTCCTATCCACACCCCCCCTGATTCAGCCCATTTGAAAATTAACTGGCGCGTGTAGCTATTCACACCCCTCCTTCATTTTCTTTATTTTTATTTTTTTATATTGTTTTACTTTTTTTCATGAACTTTAAAAATTCATTAAAAATTGATAAATGATGATTTTTGGGTCATTCTTTTTTCTATGAGTAGATAATTTTGTGAAGAAAAATATAAAAATAAAAATGAAATTTTATTTTTAATGTGGAATTTTTAGTGATATTTTCTTTTAAATGGGGTATTTTATTTCTTTTAGTTTGTACCTTATCTTGCAAGAATTGTTTTAGGACCTTCCCTTAGGTTTTTTAATTCATTCTTTTTTGTGTGATTAGATATTGAACCCTAGTTTCATGTAGGATTTATCCCTTGATTTTAGAAATTAAATTTGATGTAGTTTGATAGTTAGACATTTAGGTGCTCTAATTAGGGTTTTAGGTTGTGTACTTGAACTTCAACAAATTTGTTTTGGGGTTTATAGGCCAAATTAGTGTATGGGGAACACATGGGTTAAGGGTAAGTATGTATAGAATCCCCTAGAATTTTACTAGAATATTGCATGGTGTTTTAGTATTTTTCATTGATT
Organism: Lathyrus sativus; assembly: GCA_963859935.3. Classification (NCBI taxonomy): domain Eukaryota; kingdom Viridiplantae; phylum Streptophyta; class Magnoliopsida; order Fabales; family Fabaceae; genus Lathyrus; species Lathyrus sativus. Next base: position 69,427,749 of record OZ012735.1, read on the forward strand.
TTTGAATGTATGGATAGTATGTGTGTTGCTTAAAGGCATAAGTTGTATTGTTGTGTTTTCTTTCCTTCTCTTTTGAGTGTGTGAGCTTTGAAGATTGAGTTGAAGACCTTGTGGATCATCATGGAAGCTTTGAAGACCTTGCAGAGGAGTTTAGCATAGCTTTTGTTGTTTTGTTTATAGGTTTATAGGTGCATAGGCAGAGCCCCAGATAGAATACTTTGTTCAATAAACAAGGAGTGTTTTGTTCACCTCCTTCCTTCTCTATGACATAGAGTCCCTTAAGGGTATTCACCTCTCTCCTTTGGAGGGATTAGTGACCTTGCCCCATAAGGTAGAACTTTGAGAGAGCCTTTCCCTTGATGTTAAGTTCTCAATGGCATCCTTTGGAAGTCAGTGAGTACTGTAACATCCCCCACTCATCTTGTTAACTGAACCTTGTTTGCTGGAGCATTTGAGCCATTGAAGATGGAAGCTGAGGCCTTGATGAGGATGATTCCTTGAAGATTATTGAAGTCTGAAGACTTTGTGAAGATCAAGTTGATGCCTGAAGATCCCTGAAGATAGTGAAGCCTGAAGGTAGAGCTGATCAAAGGAGCTGAAGCTCAAGGGAGAAGATGAGTTGATACTCATGTTGTAGGGTTGATACCTGGAAAGCAAGTGATCTCTGAAGTCTGAAGACTGGGTTGTTGCTGGAGGAGCTGAGGCTTTCTTCTGTTTTCTTTGATGTATTGTGTGTTTTGTCTGATTTGTCTGTTGCATTAGACTAAGCCCATTTGGAATAAGTTCAGTCTAAGAGCATGAGTGCATCTGATTGTATTGTTACTGCCTGGCTTTGCTTGCGGGTATTCGGTAGAGCCCAGCTCCCTTGCCCATGTGTTTATTTTGCTTGATAGCATTTCATTTCTCCTGTCTGTATGATTACAGTTTACTGTTCTTGCTTGATGGCATGCTGTTTATTTTGATTACTGTTATTTCATGACTGGCTTGAGGTCGAGACGAGCTTGTGGAGGCTGAAGCCCCACACACATTTCCTCCCTCACTTGCATTGCATGCATTTTACTGTTAAAGCTGATGCTTTTGTCTGTTGTGGTGTATCATTGATATGATCCCTTAGGACTCTCATTTCCTCTGATGAGGATTTGATGATAGACTTTTAGGTTGAAACCTATGCATGACAACATCTAGGAGTTCCCTGTTTAAAGCTCAACCATAGGATGAATCCATGGCATGATAACAGTAGGACTTGATAGTCTCCCTCCTAGTTGGGCCTGTTCTCTTCTCATCTCAAAGCAGTTTAAGATACAGTAATCATGAATGATTTCTTTCGTACGTTACGAGCCTTAAGCTATCTGAGAAAGGATTGTGGGAGAGTTTCTTTTCCACAGTCTGGATGTTTAGTATGGTACCCTTTGGGTGACATGCGACGCATTCACTCTCAGGTCATAGTCTCTAGTGCGGTTGAGATCGCAAACACAATAAAAAACACTTCTTTTAGGAGATAACCCGTAGTTTCCCGAACTACGTTTGCTCTGATCTTTCATACCAGATGAAAGTACGTAGGCATAGGATGCGATATCCTAGCGAGCAACCTTCCCTATAATTCCCCGTAGTTAGCCGAACTACGTTGACTCTGATTTCTCATTCTCTGATGGGAATACGTAGGCATAAAGCGCGACGCTTTGCCGAGTCATTTTTCTTTTCTTTTTCAGCCAGCCTTGATAGGTAGATAGATTATAACCAACCCGTCCAAGTAAACAAACAAGCGAGGATCCCGTCGAGTACGACGGACGTGAGGGGTGCTAATACCTTCCCCTTGCGTAACCGACTCCCGAACCCAGACAATGGTTGCGATGACCTTGTCTTACCCTTATTCGTCAGGTTTTTCCGATCGTTTCCTTTCCCGCTCTGAGGGATAAATAACGAAAGGTGGCGACTCTTCTGTCATGCCGGCACCTTATTTTCGCGCAAGCGACAGCTGGCGACTCTGCTGGGGACTCCAACGGTTCCCTGTGCGAGTCAATCCTATCGTTTGTGTGTTTGCCTGTTGGGTTGCGTTTATTTATCGCATTTTTTACTTCTCGCACTTTATTTCCCGCATTTTATATTCAGTGAAATATGATTATTTGTGCTGTTGTGGGATGGGAGTTCTGATTGAGTGAGAAGCCAGACCCAGGCTTGAGTGCACCATAGACTTAGAGTGGAAATTAGTGGGCGCGTGCTTGCTTTGCAGGCACTAGTGTCTCATGAAATCCACGCTCAGACGAGGTTCATCCGGTTGGCTTCACTTTCAACCCTTTGGGTTGAGACGGTTGCTGGTTTGGTGGATTGTCGACTCTGGGGACCGATCATTTGTGATTCAGCTAAGTGAGGCCTCTTCAGGACTTGATGATGCCACTCCTTCTGGGAATCGTATCATCAGTTTTGAAAGTCTGTGACGCTGATGAACGCATAGGATGCCGTACCTTGAGTCAGTCTAGGTTCATACCTGTGAGTGGGACTGGGTTTATTGCAGGAAACTTAGACCTTCAGACTACCTGGTTTTCTTGACAGTGAATCAGTTATGTTGGGTTCTCAGTTGCAGACATGTTCTTGACAGAGCCAGTTTTTGATCAGAGGATCTTGTCGTCGGGTGTTTGTCTGTTCTTGATAGAGCAGGCTTTGATCAGTGTGTTATCATCAGTGGTTTGTTCTGGATGGAGCAGATTTTGAGTGAGGTCTGAAGACCTCATCGGCAGATGTTATTTGTTCTTGATAGGGCAGATTTTGAGTGAGGTCTGAAGATCTCATCAGCAGCTGTGTGTTTGTTCTTGATAGGGCAGATTTTGATTTGGGGTCTGAAGACTTCAACAGGTGTTCCTTGATCTTGCACCCGGGGTCCTTATTATCATGCACTTACTCTTGTCAGAACAGAATTCTGATCTCGATCTTATCAGATGGTTATTCTCAGCAGATCAGATCAGTGGGTTTACACCGGGGTTTCCTTCTCATCAGTGACCGTTGACACTGAATCCCCACAGCGGCCGCCTGGATATATTATTGCATACCTGCATCTTGCATTAGTTTACGCATTCATCTGCATTCCATTAACGTGTGTCTGTGTTGCAGGTACCGTTTCCCCGATCCAGGATTTCCCGTCTCCTACTGTTGTTATGGCTTCTCTCAGGAAGACTGTTGCATACAAGTTCCCGACCCCCGATGTGTCGAAGCTGACTGGTTTGATAGCCCTGGCAGGGAATTCTGTGAAGGATAGGTTCAGGAGGTCTTATGGCAAGTTGCTTAGTCTGGTCTACAAACCTTCTGCGTCTGAGTTGAATGGGTTACATGCTCTTCTGCAGTTTTATGATCCTCCCTTGAGGTGTTTCACTTTTCATGACTTCGTTCTCGCGCCGACATTGGAAGAGTATGCTGATATGTTGGGTGTGCCTATCAAGAGGCAGATGCCTTTTGTCCACATGGATGCTGAGCCTGACCTGGTTAGCTTGGCTTCCTCACTCCATTTGAGCGCTTCTGAGTTAGTGGTGACGAGTTGGAACAAAGTCCCAGGGTTCTCTCTGCAGTTTCTGATAGCTAAGGCTCAGCAGTGTGCTAAGGACAAATGTTGGGACGCCTTCAGCGCCATCCTTGCTTTATGCATATATGGCATCGTCCTATTTCCCAGTATGCCTGATTTCGTAGACTTTGATGCATTCCATATCTTTGCCTCAGGGAATCCAGTCCCTACTCTGATCGGAGACGTTTACCATTCAGTGCATTACAAGAATGAGAACCGGAGAGGGAAGAATGTTTCATGCTGCGTACCGTTGTTGTACAAATGGTTTGATAGTCATTTGCCCAAGAGGGGTTCTTCTGTCTTGTCTGCAGCCACAGTTGAGTGGCTTGAGCGTCTGATGAGCTTGTCGGTAGAAGACATTGTTTGGTTCGTTGACAGAAGCAGGTTAGGCACTGAGATAATCTTCAGTTGTAGTGGGTTTCCTAACGTACCTCTGATAGGTAGGAAGGGTTGCGTCAACTATAACCCATCATTGCTAGTTCGTCAGTTTGCATATGCTTTGAGGACTCCACCGAAGGAAGAAGAGGTACGGGAATCTCTGTACCTCACGGGTATTCTAGAGGGGGAGTTGTTGTCCAAGCTTCAGTATGCATGGAACAATATCAGCACGAGAGGAAAGTCTTTGTTGGGGAAGAGCGACAACCAAGCTTATCCTCCTTATTCAGATTGGATCAGAGCCAGAGCCAGCGCCATAGGGATGCCATTCCCTCATGTCAGACCAGAGAGTCCTCCACCAGTCGAAGAGCCTACCACTGTGTCCATTCATCAGCACAACCAGGTATTAGCTGAGCGTGATGAACTGAAGAGGGCAAATGCAGAATTAGAGAAGGGGTTAGCTCGCCTTCAAAGTGAGAGGAACGAAGCCGTGCATGCTCTCAAAAAGCAAACAGAGTCGGTGAGCCAGCTGAGTGCAGACTTGGCAAAGCAGATTGCTGATCGGGAACGCTTAGGTCGAGACTTCAGAGCTGCTAATGATGTGCTGGCTACGAAGAAGACGCATCTGGAGGAAGCATACCGGAGAATATCCAAGTTCGACCAACATTGGAAGACTTCCATGGCCACCAGGAAGGAGCGAGAAGACAAGCTGATACTGCAGATTTCTAAGCTAGAGACCGAAGTGAAGGACAGTGAACGGAGGTTTGACGAAGAGACCGCCCGCAGGTACTCCGCTGAAGCCCGTCTCAACAAAGCTATTGCCAGCCTGAAGGAGCATAAGCTGATGTTTGAGTCTAAGAAGCGGAAGCTGGAAGATTGCTTTGGCGAAGGCGCTTGGGGAAGTTCAGTTCAGGGGCTTCAGCATACTATCAGGCAGAGGGAACTACTCGTCGAGGGGTTGCTCACTTCGCCAGATCATTCAGAGACAAAGGAGTTATTAGCAGAGTATCGCGCCCGTGGTTGTACTTGACTAGTTATATCCCTGTTGTTTTGATCTTTGATGTATGCCGACCATCACCAGACTTGTTGGCTGAGGTCACGCTGTTGATTTGTACTCGCTGATACTGTGTACAGCCTTGACAGGCCTTTCCATATATATATGAGATTGATGTTTCCATGATTGGGCTCGGATTTCTTCTTCCTCTTGTTATTATCAGCACCGTCACTAAGGCACTAGGATCGGGGAAAAATCTCCCACGCACACAGACACACGCATGCATCTGCATGAAGCATATATACATGGCGTATATCTTATTGCTTTTCCTAACCTTTATTATTAACAGGTTTTTCAGGTTCTGCGCTGCTTCCGATCTCCAGGATTGATCAAAGACTCATCCACCGCTACTCAACTCGCGCCAATCAGACAAGAATCATGGACCAGGTACAGTCAGATGTTCAAGAGCTCCGTGAGCGAATGGATCGTTTTATGGAGCTGATGCAGGTAGTCGCGAATGGCCAAGATCAGCTTCGTACTCTGGTTCAACCTCTGATCTCCAGGGTTGACAGTAATGGCATACTTCATGGAGGGGCCGTGCCTACTCCTCCTCAAGGGGATACTCCACAGAACGTTGTTCCTGCTGCCGGGGGCAACGGCAGTGCTAACGGCAATCTGATGACTAATCTTGGACTCAACGCGGCTGGCGCCGTCAATGGTAGTTTGGGAGCCAATGTTAACATGGGGCCGGTCAACGGCAATGCTGGTGCAGGAAATTTGGTGGTGCCTCAACCGTGGCTGGAGGACCATCAGGATGATATATTCTCTCAGAGAGGTATAGAGGCAGAGTTGAATGCCGAGGCTCGACTCAGGTTCAAGGCGCTGGAAGACAAGATGAGAAGCATAGAAAATCAGAACACATTGGGCGTTGACATGTCCAACCTCGGGTTGATTGCTGACTTTAAAGTACCCCACAAGTTCAAGGTGCCTACCTTTGAGAAGTATAAGGGCACCACTTGCCCCCGGGTCCACCTCCGATCTTATTATAGAAAGATGTCCGCTTATTCTGACGATGAGAAGTTGCTGATGCACTTCTTTCAGGATAGTCTTTCTGGTCCATCACTCGAATGGTATATGGGCTTGGAGCCCGCTGCTGTGCGCACCTGGAAAGATCTTGCAGAAGCATTTGTCCTCCACTATCAATATAATAGCGACTTGGCTCCCAACCGAGTTCAGCTTCAGAATCTCTCACAGCGGAACAATGAAAGCTTCAAAGAATACGCCCAGCGGTGGCGTGAATTGGCCGCCCGGGTTCAACCACCGATGGTTGAGCGTGAGTTGGTACAAATGTTCGTGGCTACCCTTCCTGGAATCTATTATGAAAAGCTGGTCAGTGGCATGTCGGGAACGTTCTCGGCTCTTATCACTTTGGGTGAGCATGTTGAGAATGGTATAAAGATCGGAAAAATTCAGGGCGAATCATCCTCAGCTGGAGGAGGTAGCAAGAAACCCTATACTGGCAAGCGTCGAGAGGGAGATGCCAGTGCTGTCACTAATGCTAGGAGAAAGGGCAAGGGCCCTCAGTCTCAGATTGCTAGCATAAACATTCCAGCTGCTCCGCCGCAGCCGCAGCAGCAGCAGCCTCAGCAGCAGAATAATCAGGGGTATAAAAGATATCAGAATCGGGCTCCTATGGCAAGCCGTCAGTTTGATACTCCACCTATGTCATATGCGCAGCTTCTGCAAACTTTGCTACAGCTTCAGCTAGTCCAAAAGAGGACGTTGGCTCCCTTAACAGGGGCGCCACCCCCGGGATATGATGCCAGTGCTACTTGTGAATTCCATACTGGGGCACCTGGCCATACGATTGAGAATTGTAAAGCTTTTAAGCACAAAGTCCAGGACTTGGTGGACGCCAAGGTTATCAACTTTTCTGACAGCGTGCCCAACGTCACTAAAAATCCGATGCCTCATCATAAGGGGGGCGGAGTGAATGCTGTTATCACTGAGGAGAATGCGGACTTGCTGACTGATGTCAAAGATTTGAAGACGCCGTTGAGTTTTGTCAAGGCTAAGTTGCTGAAGAAGGGCTTCTTTCCTGGATGTGGAGAATTATGTATGGCTTGTGCTACGCTTCCTGATGGGTGTGAGCAGCTGATCGAAGGTATCCAAAGTCTGATGTCCGAGGGCATTTTACAATTCAGCCGGAGCGTTGAGAGCACATCAGGGGAAGTCGTGCTGAAGCAGGCAGACGAAGTTGCTACCATTACCATTCCTCGCCACCCTATTACTATTTCTGCGCCTCGTCCGCCTACTATTACCATCACCAGGGCCGGACCAATCCCATTCGAGAGTACTAATGCCGTTCCATGGCACTATGGCGCCGAAGTTTATTGTAATGGTCAGAAGATAGAGCTTGAGCCGTTCGGGTCCACTATGCAGAATCTTACTGAGGTCAGTGGTATCACTCGAAGTGGTAGAGTGTTCGCACCAGCAGAGGTTGCAGCAGAGAAAGTGGTCCGGGCTGACGCTGTGGATAAGGGCAAAGGTAAAGCTGTTGAGGAGGTCCCTGCAGGGGCAGAGAAGGACTTGCTGGTTAAAGATGCTGAAGAGTTCATGCGACTGATCAAGAAAAGCGACTACAAAATTGTAGATCATCTTCATCAGACTCCATCAAAGATCTCGATTCTTAACTTGTTGCTGTGCTCTGAGGCGCACCGCAATGCATTGCTGAAGGTGTTGAATGCTGCATACGTGCCGCAGGAGATATCAGTGAATCAACTCGAGGAAGTAGTAGCCCATGTCAATGCTGGTAATGGGCTGGGATTTACAGATCTAGAGCTGACTCCTAAGGGAAGAGATCACAACAGCGCCTTGCACGTCTCAATAGAGTGCAGAGGCACGATTATGTCACATGTCCTGGTGGATACGGGTTCCTCGCTTAATGTGCTTCCGAAGAAGGCACTGATGAAGTTGGATACCCGTGGACTGCTGTGCACGCCCAGTGATCTGGTCGTGAAAGCCTTTGACGGAACCAAGCGCCACGTCTTCGGAGAATTGACCCTGCCAATTCAAGTTGGTCCAGAGACGTTCAATGCAGTTTTCTATATCATGGATATCATGCCCGCCTATAGTTGCCTCTTAGGTCGGCCATGGATCCATTCTGCTGGTGCCGTGACGTCCACACTGCATCAGAAGCTTAAATATGCTGTTGGGGGCAGCATAGTGACAGTCTGTGGAGAGGAGGACATCATGGTAAGTCACCTGTCGTCCTTCAAATACGTTGAAATGGATGGTGAGATCCATGAGACTCTTTGCCAGGCTTTTGAAACCGTCAGAGTGAAGGAGGTGGCTCCCGTTGTCGCAGAGAAGCAAGAGATGAACCTCTCCTCGTTTAAGGAAGCTAGAGCTGCTGTCGAAGCTGGTTCTACCCCAGGCTGGGGGCATGTTCTGGATATACCAATCAAACAGGATAAGTTTGGATTGGGATATTCTCCGCAAGCTGAAGCTTCATCTTCTTCTGGTAGCTCGTCTCGTGGGAAAGGGCCGATCCTATTCACCAAGGGGGGAGTAATCTTCGAGAGTATCAATGCTGCGTCGGAGGACAGCGGAGACAGTGATTGCGATCTCGACGCCTGGATTCAACCGAGCAAGCCGGGCGAGCACCTCCACAATTGGACCATCAAGGAGATTATCAAGCTGACAAGTGAAGAGTAATGATTTGCTTTTTACAATCTTTGTACAACCCTATGTCCTGCCCGGGGCATAGTGGTTCTGCTGTCATGGCCTTGTTGGATTATGTGTATGCATTTTGTTAATAAATAAAAGGCGTTTTCTTCGTAATCAAATATTGTGTTCTCTGTTATTCCTATTTTATGTTTATTTCGAAAAAAAACAGCAAAATGGCAACGAGGTTCGTGCTGACCTGCATATTCCTGCTTTAAACTTAACCCTTGTTATTGCAGGATCCACGTAACAGACGACATCGACTCTGGACCCTCTACGGCTCACTACGACTTTGATTGCCCGATCTATCAAGCCGAGGATGAGATTGATGAAGACGAAGACCTCCCGGAAGAATTAGCCCGCTTGTTGAGACAAGAGGAGAAGGTTATTCTGCCTCACGAGGAGGATATTGAGATTGTAAATCTGGGTTCTGAGGAGCTCATCAGAAATGTCAGAGTTGGGGCTGCGCTGCAGAATGATGTCAAGCATAGACTGGTCGAGATGCTTCGAGAGTATAGTGACGTCTTTGCTTGGTCATATGAGGATATGCCCGGACTCGACACTGATATCGTGGTTCATCGCTTGCCGTTGCGAGAAGATTGCCCTCCAGTCAAGCAGAAGCTCAGGAGGACGAGACCAGACATGGCTGTAAAAATCAAAGAAGAGGTCCAGAAGCAGTTGGACGCAGGGTTTCTAGCCGTTACTACTTACCCTCCGTGGGTCGCCAACATAGTGCCTGTACCGAAGAAGGACGGTAAGGTACGCATGTGCGTCGATTATCGGGATTTGAACAGGGCGAGCCCTAAGGATGATTTCCCGTTGCCTCATATCGATGTGTTGGTCGACAATACAGCCCAGTTTTCCGTGTTTTCGTTCATGGAGGGCTTCTCCGGTTACAATCAGATTAAGATGGCACCGGAGGACATGGAGAAAACGACGTTCATTACCCCCTGGGGTACATTTTGCTATAAAGTAATGCCCTTCGGTCTGAAGAACGCAGGGGCCACTTACCAGCGAGCAATGGTAACTTTGTTTCATGACATGATTCATCATGAGATCGAGGTCTATGTTGATGACATGATTGCAAAGTCCCAAACGGAGGAAGAGCATCTGGTCAATTTGTTGAAGCTGTTTGAAAGGCTTAGGAAGTTCAGGCTGAGGCTGAATCCTAACAAGTGCACTTTTGGAGTGCGGTCCGGAAAGTTATTGGGGTTTATCGTTAGTGAAAGAGGTATTGAAGTTGATCCTGCGAAAATAAAAGCTATCCAAGAAATGCCAGCGCCGAAAACAGAAAAAGAAGTTCGTGGTTTCTTAGGCCGAATAAACTACATTGCGAGGTTTATCTCTCAGCTCACGGCCACTTGTGAACCGATGTTCAAGCTTTTAAAGAAAGATCAGGCGATTACTTGGAATGAGGATTGCCAGAAGGCATTCGACAAAATAAAGCAGTATCTTCAAGAACCTCCAATCTTGATACCCCCAGTGGCTGGACGACCATTAATCATGTACCTGACGGTTCTGGAGAATAGTATGGGGTGTGTTCTCGGTCAGCACGACGAGACGGGCAGAAAGGAGCATGCCATTTACTATTTGAGTAAAAAGTTCACTGAGTGTGAATCTCGATACTCGATGCTGGAGAAGACGTGTTGTGCATTAGCTTGGGCTGCCAAACGTCTACGACAGTATATGCTCAATCACACCACTATGCTGATTTCGAAGATGGATCCGATCAAGTACGTCTTCGAGAAGCAGGCTCTTTCGGGCAGGATTGCCAGGTGGCAAATGGTGTTAACAGAATATGATATTCAGTACGTCTCTCAGAAAGCCATTAAGGGAAGCGTATTGTCTGATTACCTTGCCGAACAGCCGATCGAAGACTACCAGTCGATGAAGTTCGAATTCCCTGACGAGGACATTATGTTTCTCAAGGCGAAGGATTGTGATGAGCCATTGCCCGACGAGGGACCAGATAGGAGGTCTCAGTGGAAGCTGATATTCGATGGAGCAGTTAACTCCTATGGAAGTGGTATCGGGGCTATCATTACGACTCCTCATGGATCCCACATCCCTTTTACTACGAGACTGACGTTTCCAGTTACCAATAACGAAGCAGAGTATGAAGCATGTATTATGGGTCTAGAAGAGGCAATTGATTTGAGAATCAAGAATCTAGACATATATGGTGACTCAGCGCTCGTAATCAATCAGATTAAAGGGGAGTGGGAAACTCGTCAAGCGAATCTAGTGCCGTACATGAATTATGCCAGGAGGCTGCTTCCTTTCTTCGACCGGGTGGAACTTCATCATGTACCCAGGGCTGAAAATCAGATGGCTGATGCTTTAGCCACGTTGGCTTCAATGTATAAAGTCAATTATTGGAATGAGGCTCCAAGAATTGTACTTTTGCGTCTTGATAGACCGGCATTTGTCTTTGCGATCGAGGGTGCCACCGACGGCAAGCCATGGTTCCACGACATCCAGACCTTCCTCATGACTAAGGAGTATCCTGCGGGTGCGTCTACCCAGGATAAGAAGACTCTGAGGAGGCTATCCGGAAACTTTTATCTCAATCCTGACGGAGTGCTGTATAAGAGAAACCATGATCTCGTGCTACTCAGATGTGTGGATGAAAAAGAGGCGAGTATGCTCATGGAGGAAGTCCATGAGGGCACATTTGGTACGCACGCCGGCGGGCATGCCATGACGAGAAAGATCCTGAGAGCAGGGTATTACTGGCTGACTATGGAGTCGGATTGCTTCAGATTCGCGAAGAAATGTCACAAATGCCAGATTTATGCTGATAAAGTTCATGTGCCGCCGTGCCCATTGAATGTCATGTCCTCCCCTTGGCCGTTCTCCATGTGGGGCATTGACATGATAGGCAAGATCGAGCCCACCGCATCCAACGGTCATCGTTTCATTCTGGTAGCTATCGACTACTTCACCAAATGGGTGGAGGCAGCCTCGTACGCTAATGTGACCAAGCAGGTGGTAGCTAAATTCATAAAGAGGGACATCATCTGTCGCTATGGAGTTCCCGAGCGGATCATTACTGATAATGGTTCGAATTTGAACAACAAGATGATGAAGGAGCTGTGCCAGAGCTTCAAGATTGAACACCACAATTCATCTCCTTACCGGCCGAAGATGAATGGCGCTGTTGAGGCGGCCAATAAGAACATCAAGAAGATTGTTCAGAAGATGGTTGTGACGTACAAAGATTGGCACGAGATGCTGCCGTTTGCCTTGCACGGTTATCGTACGACGGTGCGTACGTCGACCGGGGCAACTCCTTTCTCCTTGGTGTATGGTATGGAAGCTGTCCTACCGTTAGAAGTGGAGATTCCCTCTTTGCGGGTTTTGGTTGATGTAAAACTTGATGAGGCAGAATGGATTACGAACCGCTTGAACCAGCTCAGCCTGATGGACGAGAAGAGGTTAGCATCAATTGCATTTGGTCGTCTGTACCAAAGCCGAATGAAGAAAGCTTACGATAAGAAGGTGCGTCCTAGAAGCTTTCAGACGGGTGATCTCGTCCTGAAGAAGATTCTTCCGCCACACTCCGACCACCGGGGCAAGTGGACTCCGAATTACGAAGGGCCGTATGTCGTCAGCAAGGTCTTCTCAGGAGGAGCTTTGTTGTTATCCACGATGGATGGTGAAGATTTTGCATCCCCGGTGAACGCGGACGCAGTTAAAAAATTCTTTGCTTGAAAGAGACCCGCTGGACAAAAAAGAAAGAGTCCAGGCAAAAAAGGGGCATCCCGGCGAACCAAAAACAGAATAAAAGGTTCGGGCAAAAATTAGGGATATATATTGAAAAAATGTACACCCGCGAAGTCGAAAACCTACACTGGGCGGCTTCGGCAAAAAGGGGTATCCCGGTGAACTGAAAACCCGAAAGGGCGGTTCACGCAAAAGTTAGGGATTTGAATAAGCAAATGACTGCGTTCCGCGTATGGACTTTCATTGTTTGGTGGTTCGGAAGACCTGAGGGCCGTTTATCTGAATCAATCTCTTCCAAAGCTGAAGCGTCGGAGAGGTATCAAAGTCGAGTGGGTCTTAGAGGGATCAACTCATGGTGTTCGTCTACGCCTCGATTGCCAACATTTGTATATACTGATGTATATTTATGTTTCTTTTTTCGTGCGACTTCCTCATTCCAGGAGTTTGCCTCTGTTGTAAAACATTTTTGCCCGTTCAGGGGTTCATCATCAATAAAATGCACATTATTCAGCAATTCTACTTGTCTGTTTAAGCATTTATCTGTTTTGTTTGCGAATGAAAACGCCGATGTTTTTGATAAAATGCGCATACATAAGCTTACGGGCCTAGGCCCATTGATTGTTGAAACAGTTGATTAACTGAATATTGTCGTGAGATAATAATCTGGATAGGTCCCTTTGAGGGGGGAGTCTTGTCTTGTTTGTTTGTGTTGTTGCAGGTGTAGCACCTTCCGGAAGATGTGCAGAGCACACCCCTGGAGCAGGATTCTCCCCCAGCCCCGGGTCACAAGTGCAGACTTCGTAGAAGTGTTCTGGTGCCGAAGCTCGTGTTTCCCCAGTAAAAGTCTCCAGCGAAATTGAAATTCCGCACCAGAGTCGTACTCTCCAGTGAAGTAGAATGATTTCTCTCCCCGGCTGAGTCCGCAGAAAAGCAGAATCCTTGGAAGCAGTTGGGACCGTGAGTGGTTTTCCTAGCAGATGTTGAACAGCTGATGCTGTATCTCCCCAGAGTCGTACTCCCTCCAGCGAAGCAGAATGTTTTCTCCTTCCTCAGCCGAGTTCGCAGATGTCCAAGAGAGCCGAGTCCTTGGAAGTTGATCAGATCATGATTGGTCTTTCCCCAGCGGAGTGTGGAGCAGCTGAAGTTGTTTCCCCACAGAGTGATCATTCCCAGAAGAGTTAGCCGAGACGGCCATGCAGTTCACTCCCGCGATTGACATCGCTCTCCCTCAGCAGGTCCAGGTTCTCGTAGAGCTTCGTCCCCTGCAGTAATCAGCTGAAGTTGTTTTCCCTGCAGCAGTCAATGGAAGATCAGTTCCCCAGACAGAGTCCGATTGGTATTGGCATGTTCACGTTCTCCTCAGCAGGATGATTCCTCTACCTGAGTAGTTCTTTTCTCCTTGACAGAAGGATTTCACCCCCCTCGGCATTTATTTTGTTGGCGGGATCGCATCATTGTGCATGACTGCATATCATTTAACACTGCATAGCATTTAACGTTGCATGACATAGTTGCATGACTGCACAACATTTAGCATAAACGCATAGCATTCCCACCGTGTGGGGCATGGTGCCGAAGCATACGCATCATAAGCATGATCTAGGTCATTATCATCCTTGCCTTACAGGTGTTCAGCCGAAGGACCAGTTGCTCAGGATGATTCCTGATATTCTCCCCAACAAGGTCGCTCTCTTGAGATGATTCCCAAGACCCCGGTGTAATCCCCACAGTCGCTCGCTCAAGATGATTTTTGAGATCCCCAGCGAAGTCTTCAGTTCGAGATGATTCTTGAATTCCTCAGCAGAGCCGTTTGCTTAAGATGATTCTTAAGACCTCAGTGCAGCTTCCCGAGTTGTTTGCTTAGGATGATTCTCGAGCTCCCCAGTAGCGTCCCTAGCAAGAGTTGCCCAGGAAGATTCCTGGAATACCTAGCAGAGTAAAATCTCCAGATTGGTTATCAGTACAAGATGATTCTTGAAGGTGCCCGACGGAGTTTGTTTGGTCAAGATGATTCTTGAAGTCCTTAGCAGCGTGATATGTTTGCTCCAACAGTGATGTCTAATCTGAAGATTGACTGCGTAAACGCCTGAGGGCAGTATCAGAAGGTTCCTGTGAGTTCAGATGTCCTTGTTGATGAATCAACGGGTGGCTGAAGACAAGGTTCCAAATTTTGTATTCAAGATGATCCGCATTGGTCTGAAGACCAAGTCAGCTGTCCTGAGGTGATGATTGATCGCGATCAAGTGAATAGTTTCTCTTCTGACTGAAGTCGAAGATGTTTCTCCAGCTGAAGCGGAGTTTTGCCTGAAGGCAAAGTGTTTGAATCCCCGTAGAGTCATGAATGGCTCTGGATACCATTTCTCTGACTGAGGTCACAGATTTCCTAAGCTGAAGCGAAGGTGCCTGAGGGCAAGGTTATCCCCAAAGGTCATGAATGACCTAGGATTCATTTTTTCGGACTGAAGGCCGAAGTATATCCCTGACTGAAGTCACAGATGCTCTATAGCAGAGGCGGAGTTGCCTGAAGGCAGATCCATGTATCCTTGAAGGCCAAGGACCATTTCTTTAGACTGAAGTCGAAGATACCTCCTGCAGAGTTGCCGACGGGCAAAGTTTACATCCTTGAAGGTCAAGGATGTTTATCTTCAGAAGTACTTGAAGATCTTTTCTAGCTGAAGCTGGAATCGCCGACGGGCAAAGTTTACATCCTTGAAGGTCAAGGATGTCTATCTTCAGAAGAACTTGAAGATTCTCCAGCGGATCTGGAGTGGCCAGGGGCCAGGGTTTCATCTATCTTCAGAAGAACTTGAAGGTTCTCCAGCGGATCTGGAGTGGCCAGGGGCCAGGGTTTCATCTATCTTCGGAAATACTTGAAGATTCTCCAGCGGATCTGGAGTGGCCAGGGGCCAGGGTTTCAAATATCTTTAATGTTGAAGTTCTACGGCGGGCAGTGTGCAGTAGTGTTCCGATGTTCGTTATGGTTCTGAGGGTGAACCCCAAATCAGAGTAAGCTCGGTTAAGTCTCTCATTCCCAGCGGAGTAGCTTCAAATACGCAAGTGTACCTTTCGTTCCATTTACCAGGGGTGAACCCCAGGTCAGAATTGTTCAGCGTTGTCATTTGTCCAGCGGCGAGGTTGGATGTTTGTTCGACGGCGAGGTTGAACGTTTAGATTTGACGGCGAGGTCAGATCATCATTTGTCCAGCGGCGAGGTTGGATGTTTGTTCGACGGCGAGGTTGAACGTTTAGATTTGACGGCGAGGTCAGATCATCATTTGTCCAGCGGCGAGGTTGAACGTTTGGATTTGACGGCGAGGTCAGATCGTCATTTGTCCAGCGGCGAGGTTGGATGTTTGTTCGACGGCGAGGTTGAACGTTTGGATTTGACGGCGAGGTCAGATTGTCATTTGTCCAGCGGCGAGGTTGGATGTTTGTTCGACGGCGAGGTTGAATGTTTGGATTTGACGGCGAGGTCAGATCGTCATTTGTCCAGCGGCGAGGTTGGATGTTTGTTCGACGGCGAGGTTGAACGTTTGGATTTGACGGCGAGGTCAGATCATCATTTGTCCGGCGGCGAGGTTGGATGTTTGTTTGACGGCGAGGTTGAACGTTTGGATTCGACGGAGAGGTCAAATTATGTTTGTTTGACGGCGAGGTCAGACTCTTTAAATCCCCAGTAAAGATGATGTTTGTCCGACGGCGATGTCGAGTGACTCTAAGAGGATGTTTGTTTCCGACGGCGATGTCAGATTCAGTTTTCCAGCGGCGATGTTGGGCGTGTCAAGGTGATCCAGTCTTCCGACGGCGATGTTAGGTGACGCAGATCCTTTAGTTCTCCAGCGGCGATGTTGGATATGTTGGTGATTCAAGTTTAGGTTTCCGGCGGCGATGTTGGGCGCTTGTTTCCCCGAGTTATGGTTGTTCTTGACGGTGATGTCAGATGATTTGGTGTTCCAGCGGCGATGTTGGGCGTTCCTCAGAATATTGTTTGACGATAATGTCAGGTGGTTTAGTCTTCCAGCGGCGATGTTGGGTGATGTGGTTGTCTGAAGGCAATATCAGAAGAAGTTAACGAGGATAACTGGCGGCGATGTCAGATCAATATCTCTCCAGCTAGCGGCCGTGCAGCTAGCATTGCAATATTCGAAGATTTGTTCCCCGCAGAGTACCGTGTGCTCGCGCAGTTGGCAAATTTTCGGGTTTACCGGTATTCAATCGTCTCGCACCTTGATTGGTTGAGAGCCGTTCGCTTCTCACCCAGTCAGGTTCAAGCCGTTTGAATAGGGGCAGCTGTTGCACCCCAAAATTTGACCAACATTAATTTATCCATCTAGTGTTTGAAAGTTGATACCTTCACCAGACAGTTCAAGAGATCCTCAGAAGAATTGGTTGGAACCAAGGTTGTGTGCTTCATAGCTTGAGAGTTGTGGGTGCTCCTCAGATGATTCTGAGACTTTGAGAATGAACTTTATGTTTTGAGAAAGCCTATGAGATGTCTTGATAGCCATCATGAAGCCCAGAGAGGTCATTAGGCAAGAATTCAGAAAGTTCAACCATGATTGGTAGAATTAGGGTCTTGACTGGGTCAACCCTAGGATAACTGAAAATTTGGAGAAGGTTGAGACTTAATCCAAGGGCCATGAGATCATGGAATGATGCATAGAGATGTTATAAAGATGATTCCTAGACCAACTCATCATGATTGAAGAGTTTGAGAAGTTTTGAGTTAGGGTTTCTGAGGATTGTCAGTGCAAAAACCCTAATTTGATCCCTATCTTCCAGGCAGTTTTAGCTCTAGATGTGATTGATATCTCATTTTCCCCACAACATGAATGTTGTAGAGCTTGTTCTTAGCTTTAATTTTAGTGGTGGAAGTCCTTGATAGGAGTTACAGAGCTCAAGTTATGGTTTGGACAAATTACAGGTCAGCTGAGGTGTGTGAATCTGGGTCCTTGAAAGTCACCCAACTTGCAGACAACTTTTGCCCTAGTAGGATGATTCCTATGATTTCTTGGTCAACATGAATGTTGGAGGGCATCTTCTTAGATTTAATTTGAGTGGTAGAAGTCCTTGATAGGATTTGTGGAACTCAACTTATGGTTTGAACAAGACAGGGGTATTTTGGTCATTTGTCAGTTATAGGTCATTTTAGCCAATGCCTAAAACTCCTATTTCCAAGCCTCAAATGGAAAAACTCAAAACATGAAAGTTGTTCAAAATGTGATTTTAGGTCTAGAAAGAAGGTCACAAATTGTTGGAAAAGCTCATAGCATGAAGTTGCATGATTGGTCAAATTTGAACTAAAAATGGCATATAAGTTTGAAAAGTTGAATTTGAAAATTGGTTTGGAAGATATAGGAATCCAAAATAGGTCATCCAATATATCATTTTGATTGGAAACATTATTTTGAGAACTTTGGTTCAAATAGATTTTCCATTTGAGGCCTAAAAAAGGGACTTTCTTTGTAAACCTATTACTTGCATTATAAGGCAATGTTGAAAAACCTTACACAAGCCAAATCAAGCCTTCCTACCTATCCAAACACATTGGAAATGGTTCATATGGTTGAAAGCAACTAGTTTAAGCTGACTGAAACAAGGAAACCGTGACTGGTGCATTACACTTCAAAGGAAAAATCAGAAAGTTGGATATGCTGTTTTGGGCTCTTAGAGTGGATCAAAAGCCCATAGATTTGTTCTATAAAGATAGTAGAGTGATCTCAGATGCAAAGGGTTGGTGATTTCATGCTGTGAGAGTGAAGCCATAACTGATTTTTGGAGGAAGAACTCAAAATCGGTTTCTGAATTGGAGAGAGTTTCAAGCCAAATTTCTGATTGGAGAGTGATCCTTGCTCATCACTGAAGGTGTTTGAATCAATTCAGAGTGGATTTTGCGCCTTGAAGACCTTCTGTTGATCACTTCTTCACAGGTATGTAACCTTTAAATTATGCTTTGATCTAGGTTGAATTAGGTAGAATCTTGCATGTGGTTAGGTTCTAGCATGAACAAGGATCGTTTCTGGATAGTTTCATGGTATTTGGTGATGATCGAGAGTGATGTGCAATTTCTGTTGAGAGTTAGTTATGAGGATTCTTGATGTTTCAATCGTGTTTGGATAGTGGAAACTGATCAGTGATAGATGAGGATTAGATCCATGCCTTTAATTTTGAGAACCATGATGATCAAGATTTGTGTAGTTTCTGAAAATCCCATGGTGTTTTGATTTAGAGGATGATTTAGGGTATTCTGAGGTTGGATTGAGGATCTCCATGAAAAACCGAGTTGAATTGATATAGTTTGGGGTTTGATTGGTGACTTGAGTTTGGGTGTCCGCCGGAGAAGACGGTGGTTTCCACCGTGAACCACCGCCTGTAACATTGAGGGCTGCCTGAGGTATTTGAGGAAGATGGATGAGAGCCATCAGATCATGGCTTGACCTTTGACCGAGAGTGAGATTGGAGGGCCACGATTGAATTGGAAACTCAGTTCAAAGCAAAACGCAGCCGTTTGGTTAAGTGAGGCGCGTCTGGGCTTAAAGTTTTCTCTCCTATCCACACCCCCCCTGATTCAGCCCATTTGAAAATTAACTGGCGCGTGTAGCTATTCACACCCCTCCCTCATTTTCTTTATTTTTATTTTTTTATATTGTTTTACTTTTTTTCATGAACTTTAAAAATTCATTAAAAATTGATAAATGATGATTTTTGGGTCATTCTTTTTTCTATGAGTAGATAATTTTGTGAAGAAAAATATAAAAATAAAAATGAAATTTTATTTTTAATGTGGAATTTTTAGTGATATTTTCTTTTAAATGGGGTATTTTATTTCTTTTAGTTTGTACCTTATCTTGCAAGAATTGTTTTAGGACCTTCCCTTAGGTTTTTTAATTCATTCTTTTTTGTGTGATTAGATATTGAACCCTAGTTTCATGTAGGATTTATCCCTTGATTTTAGAAATTAAATTTGATGTAGTTTGATAGTTAGACATTTAGGTGCTCTAATTAGGGTTTTAGGTTGTGTACTTGAACTTCAACAAATTTGTTTTGGGGTTTATAGGCCAAATTAGTGTATGGGGAACACATGGGTTAAGGGTAAGTATGTATAGAATCCCCTAGAATTTTACTAGAATATTGCATGGTGTTTTAGTATTTTTCATTGATTTTTGAATGTATGGATAGTATGTGTGTTGCTTAAAGGCATAAGTTGTATTGTTGTGTTTTCTTTCCTTCTCTTTTGAGTGTGTGAGCTTTGAAGATTGAGTTGAAGACCTTGTGGATCATCATGGAAGCTTTGAAGACCTTGCAGAGGAGTTTAGCATAGCTTTTGTTGTTTTGTTTATAGGTTTATAGGTGCATAGGCAGAGCCCCAGATAGAATACTTTGTTCAATAAACAAGGAGTGTTTTGTTCACCTCCTTCCTTCTCTATGACATAGAGTCCCTTAAGGGTATTCACCTCTCTCCTTTGGAGGGATTAGTGACCTTGCCCCATAAGGTAGAACTTTGAGAGAGCCTTTCCCTTGATGTTAAGTTCTCAATGGCATCCTTTGGAAGTCAGTGAGTACTGTAACATCCCCCACTCATCTTGTTAACTGAACCTTGTTTGCTGGAGCATTTGAGCCATTGAAGATGGAAGCTGAGGCCTTGATGAGGATGATTCCTTGAAGATTATTGAAGTCTGAAGACTTTGTGAAGATCAAGTTGATGCCTGAAGATCCCTGAAGATAGTGAAGCCTGAAGGTAGAGCTGATCAAAGGAGCTGAAGCTCAAGGGAGAAGATGAGTTGATACTCATGTTGTAGGGTTGATACCTGGAAAGCAAGTGATCTCTGAAGTCTGAAGACTGGGTTGTTGCTGGAGGAGCTGAGGCTTTCTTCTGTTTTCTTTGATGTATTGTGTGTTTTGTCTGATTTGTCTGTTGCATTAGACTAAGCCCATTTGGAATAAGTTCAGTCTAAGAGCATGAGTGCATCTGATTGTATTGTTACTGCCTGGCTTTGCTTGCGGGTATTCGGTAGAGCCCAGCTCCCTTGCCCATGTGTTTATTTTGCTTGATAGCATTTCATTTCTCCTGTCTGTATGATTACAGTTTACTGTTCTTGCTTGATGGCATGCTGTTTATTTTGATTACTGTTATTTCATGACTGGCTTGAGGTCGAGACGAGCTTGTGGAGGCTGAAGCCCCACACACATTTCCTCCCTCACTTGCATTGCATGCATTTTACTGTTAAAGCTGATGCTTTTGTCTGTTGTGGTGTATCATTGATATGATCCCTTAGGACTCTCATTTCCTCTGATGAGGATTTGATGATAGACTTTTAGGTTGAAACCTATGCATGACAACATCTAGGAGTTCCCTGTTTAAAGCTCAACCATAGGATGAATCCATGGCATGATAACAGTAGGACTTGATAGTCTCCCTCCTAGTTGGGCCTGTTCTCTTCTCATCTCAAAGCAGTTTAAGATACAGTAATCATGAATGATTTCTTTCGTACGTTACGAGCCTTAAGCTATCTGAGAAAGGATTGTGGGAGAGTTTCTTTTCCACAGTCTGGATGTTTAGTATGGTACCCTTTGGGTGACATGCGACGCATTCACTCTCAGGTCATAGTCTCTAGTGCGGTTGAGATCGCAAACACAATAAAAAACACTTCTTTTAGGAGATAACCCGTAGTTTCCCGAACTACGTTTGCTCTGATCTTTCATACCAGATGAAAGTACGTAGGCATAGGATGCGATATCCTAGCGAGCAACCTTCCCTATAATTCCCCGTAGTTAGCCGAACTACGTTGACTCTGATTTCTCATTCTCTGATGGGAATACGTAGGCATAAAGCGCGACGCTTTGCCGAGTCATTTTTCTTTTCTTTTTCAGCCAGCCTTGATAGGTAGATAGATTATAACCAACCCGTCCAAGTAAACAAACAAGCGAGGATCCCGTCGAGTACGACGGACGTGAGGGGTGCTAATACCTTCCCCTTGCGTAACCGACTCCCGAACCCAGACAATGGTTGCGATGACCTTGTCTTACCCTTATTCGTCAGGTTTTTCCGATCGTTTCCTTTCCCGCTCTGAGGGATAAATAACGAAAGGTGGCGACTCTTCTGTCATGCCGGCACCTTATTTTCGCGCAAGCGACAATATCTAAAATGGATCCAATCAAGTATATCTTTGAAAAGCCTGCTTTAACTGGGAGGATTGCTCGTTGGAAAATGTTGTTATCAGAATATGATATCGAGTACCGAACTCAAAAGGCGATAAAAGGAAGTGTTTTGGCTGATCATTTGGCACACCAGCCAATTGATGATTATCAACCTATTCAGTTTGACTTTCCTGATGAGGATGTGATGTATCTAAAGGTTAAAGATTGTGAGGAACCATTACATGAAGAAGGACCTGAGCCTGGATCCCGTTGGGGTTTGATTTTTGATGGAGTTGTTAATGAATATGGCAGAGGTATTGGTGCAATTATTGTTACTCCTCATGGTTCTCATATTCCTTTCACTGTAAGGTTAGTTTTCACTTGCACAAATAATGCGGCTGAGTATGAAGCATGTATTATGGGCTTGGAAGAAGCTATTGATTTAAGAATCAAGATTCTTGATGTGTATGGAGATTCAGCTTTACTGATTAATCAGATTAAAGGGAAGTGGGAGACACGTCAACCTGATTTGATTCCTTATCGTGATTATGCAAGAAGATTGTCAACTTTCTTCAATAAAGTTGAGTTTCATTATATACCAAGAGCAGAGAATCGAATGGCAGATGCTTTAGCGACTTTATCCTCCATGATTGTGGTAAATCGTTGGAATGATGTGCCAAAGATTAGTGTGATGCATCTTGATAGACCAGCTCATGTGTTTGTAGTTGAAGAGATTGTTGATGATAAACCATGGTATTATGATATTAAATGCTTTCTTCAGAATCAAGAGTACCCACTTGGGGCATCCAAGAAGGATAAGAAAACTTTAAGATTGGCTGGTAGTTTCTTCTTGAATGATGATGTGATGTATAAGAGAAATTATGACATGATCTTTCTCAGATGCGTGGATAGACACGAAGCAGATATGTTGATGAAAGAAATCCATGAAGGATCCTTTGGCACCCATGCCAATGGACACGCGATGGCTAAGAAGATGTTAAGGGCAGGTTACTATTGCCTGACAATGGAATCTGATTGTTGTAAATATGTGAAAAAGTGCCATAAATGCCAGATTTATGCTGACAAGATTCATGTGCCTCCAACTCCTCTCAATGTTATCTCTTCTCCATGGCCTTTTTCAATGTGGGGCATTGATATGATTGGAATGATTGAGCCTAAAGCGTCGAACGAACGCCATTTCATATTGGTGGCTATTGACTATTTTACCAAATGGGTTGAAGCAGCATCATATGCAAATGTGACTAAGCAAGTAGTGGTCCGGTTTATCAAGAATCAAATCATTTGTCAGTATGGTGTTCCGAGCAAGATCATCACTGATAATGGGTCAAATTTAAATAATAAGATGATGAAGGAATTATGCGATGAGTTTAAGATTGAGCATCATAATTCTTCTCCTTATAGATCCAAGATGAATGGGGCTGTTGAAGCTGCTAATAAGAACATTAAGAAGATTATTCAAAAGATGGTTGTTACATACAAGGATTGGCACAATATGCTTCCTTTTGCTCTGCATGGGTATCGTACATCGGTTCACACTTCAACAGGGGCAACCGCTTTTTCTCTTGTTTATGGCATGGAAGCAGTGCTCCCGATAGAGGTTGAAATCCCTTCTATGAGAGTTTTGATGGAAACTGAATTGTCTGAGGCTGAATGGTGTCAAAGTAGATACGATCAGTTGAATCTGATTGAAGAGAAAAGAATGACGGCCTTGTGTCATGGCCAATTATATCAAAAAAGAATGAAGAAAGCATTTGATAAGAAGGTTCGACCCCGTGTGTTCAGAGAAGGTGACCTCGTGCTCAAAAAGATCTCGACTTTTACTACTGATTCTAGGGGCAAGTGGACTCCTAATTATGAAGGCCCATATGTTGTTAAGAGAGCCTTCTCTGGCGGTGCATTAATTCTTACAACTATGGATGGAGAAGAGTTCACTCGTCCTGAGAATACCGATGCAGTCAAGAAATACTTCGCCTAAAAAAATAAAAGAACAACTCGCTAAGTTGAAAACCTGAAAGGGCGGCTTAGGCAAAAATGAGCGTCTCGGTGGATTGAAAACCTGAAAGGGCAGTCCAGGCAAAAATTAGAGACAAAACAGAAATAATCATCCCGGTAGATTGAAAACCCGAGAGGGCAATCTAGGCAAAAGTTAGGGATCATGGCAAGTAACTGCATCTGGCCAGTCTTGATCGTTTGAAGCAACATTTCCTATCAAAGGTTTCACTTCAATTATTCCTCACTGAAGTCTCAAGCACAGTTGGAATTCAAAGTTGTTAGGGAGAATAATGGTCATTGTATTTCAATGTAGAACTTTCCATTGTACTTACTATTTTTCAAACTTTGTAATGATCCATGGAGTTACGCCATTTGCGGACTACCATTCTATCAATAGAATTTGGGCCTTTGTCCCTTTGTTTGCAATTCTTATTTTGTTTCTGTTTATAGAATTTCATTTTATTTTTGATGATGATTTTTGAAACAAATGTGAATAATTGATTTAAATTTTGAAAATTATAAAAACATTTTTCTTTGATTTGTGAAAATAAAAGAAAGGATGTCAACAGTAATCCCAAGAATGGTAGAATCTTGAAGCGAAAAGCTTAAGTGTTTTCCTTAGCAGGGTTCTTTCTTGCTTCTCTGGTAGAATTTATTGGCAGCTCCCCAGTAGAGTTGTGTTGATGTTTCTCCATTTGAGCTATATTGAGGTCTCTTCAGTAGAGTTTGCTGATATTCCCTTAGCAAAGTTTTGTTTCTTTGGATAAACTAGACGAGTGTTGAACGGTTTTCCACAACAAGGTCTTGATTCAAATGATGAATATGTTTTCTTCATTCAACCAGGTTATGATCGGACAATTGAGAAATTTGAAGACCACTTCTCCTTGATGTTTTTTCCCAGGCGGAGATTTGTCTTTGATGATTCCTAGAAGAGGTTATGCATATTTACTTTGGATTATTCCACAAGTAGAGAACAATGTTGCTTACTTCTAAGAAGTGTTGACATAGCAGTCACCTGTCGGGTTTTCTCTCACCTTGTGATTGGGTGTTGATTTAAAATCCCCCACAGTTTGGCTTTTTGCTATGATGTTAACTTCTTATTCCCCTGATAGGGTTGGAAGATTTGTGTTGTTATGTTTTCTCCAACAGTTTTTTTTTCTCAAAGCGGAGTTCATATTGTTGTTCCCTCTTGTTGAATTATTGATGGTTGAAGATTGATCTTTGGGGTCTTCTCCCCAAGCAATATCTCCATTTCCTCAGCGAGATTTAAGCCTTGTAGTAGGATTTATTTTCCTTTGGTGGCTCTTGTGTATCTCTTGCAGGTTTTCTGTTGCTGATCCCCAGCATGATCTCCAATGATATCTCTAACTTGCGGAGATTAGCCGAGTATTTCAGTGGTGTTGTGATGTTTTGTTCACCCTCTGTTTGCCCTTTTTGTCCGTTATGTCAGCATATTCATATTCATATGCATTGCATGCGCATTCATTTTGGTTGAGCATAGCATGTTTTCGTTGCATTGTGCATCCTGTTTTTTTTGTTGGTATTTCCCTTTTCCCGATGTTGTTATCCTGCGGAGTGCGTGTGTCCTCTCTTCATTAGAGTGTCGACCCCTAAGCAGAAAATACCTATCATTTTTAATTCCCCACTGAGTTTATGCCTCGTGGAAGATGTTTTGTTTAGCTTTCCTCCCCAGCTTTTATCTGGATGGAATTGTTCCCCAGTTGAGTTATTTCCTCATTGGGTCGAGTCTTGTTTGACCGTTTCTTTCCAGTTTGTTCCTGGATTGAACTTTGGTCTCTTGCAGCAGTTACTTTGGTTTTCCCTGGGCTGTGAAACCTGGATGTCGAGAAGGTAGTTTTGAGGATTTATTTTCCTCAGCAGAAATCTGTTATTGATCCCCATCAGAAGATGAGGATTTGATTTCCCTAGTAGTGTTTTGATAACACTCTCTTGGTAATTACTTATGCAACTTCATATGGAAGCCTATTTATTTGAGCAGCTTGTGTAATCTCCAGAAATTTACCTTCGCAATAAATAAGATTTCTCTAGTTTGTCCTCAACAGACAAGTTTATTGTGAAATGATGGATCCTTATCCGACCAGCTTTTCTATCAGATGGAATTTTTGTGGAATAATTCCCGATGAGAAGTCTATTGCATGGTCTAACCTACTAGTATCTCTTTTAAAGATCCCCGACAGTTATTAATATCTTTTTTCCAACAAATGGTTGTCTCTTTATTTGAGAAGTTTGTTGTGTGATTGGAGCTGCTCAGTAACAAGTAGCTGATGATATATCTCTTTCTCCTACCCAGTGACAGGTAGTCGAGTATGTTTGTCCTACCCAGTGTCAGGTAGTTGACCTTTATTTTCTTCTCCTACCCAGTGACAGGTAGTCGAGTCTGTCCTACCCAGTAACAGGTAGTTGACATGTTGTTTACCCTATCCAGTAACCGATAGTTGGTAACCCCTTTCATTCAAGTTTATTATTCTCGCTAAACTACTCAGTAACCAGTAGTTGGCGTTGCTTCTTTTCCTACCCAGTAACAGGTAGTTGATTATATCTCAACGAGTGGATTACTTTTTACCCAGTAACTGGTAGTAAGTAATACATCTCTTTGTTTTTTACCCAGTAACTGGTAGATAACAATTCTCTTGTGTTTTTTGTACTTATTTTCTACTCAGTAACCAGTAGAAATTATTTTACCTATTCTCTTCGGTTCAGATATCTTCGCCCAGTAACTGGCAGTTGGTATCTCTTTCCCTGTTGAGTCATTTCCTTTCCTTTATCGGAATAGGATCTTGTTTTTTTTGTTTTCCCCTGTGGAGTCTCTTTTCTTCTTCTGCTCCAATGTTTGTTTTTCTCCTGTGGCATTTTCTCCCCATGGTGGTCTTGTGTTTGCATACCATATCATTAGCATAATCATATCATTTGGTGGCCTCTTAGGGCCAAAAATTGGGTTTATTGTTATATTTAAGTCTCTTCTATCTGATCGAGACAAAGATGTCAATCTTCATATCTTCGGATAGAAGAATCTTAAATAGGGGCAGCTGTAATACCCTAATTTTTACCCCTAAGATCCCCCTTTTCATTTACATCATTACATACGCAAACAAGATCATACTTTATGGTTCTCACACCCCTGTTGTTTCTTACTTGCTTTATGTTTGTTTCTATTTACTAACCTCTAACCAAAATACCAAAAATATTTTGCAATATTTTGCTTGTTTCTTCTTCTTTGTGTGTTTATGTTTTTGCAAGGAGATTGATGTCAAGAATATTCATTTAAGCCTAAATCAGATGGAAGTTTGACCTCATCTTGGTCAAACTATCAAGGGATTACTTCATTTGCAAGTAAATGTATTAGTGGTCTATTTTCTCAAGAGATGATTGTTCAAGGTCAAGTGGTCTTATGGAGAATCATCAGTTTGTCGAGCAGTGTTTTATGAGAAGTTTATCCCAATTTTAATCGAAAATTCAGAGTTTTGTCTGTACAAGTCAAGTTTGGTGGATGTTCAATCAAGATGTTTGTTTTGGAATGCAAGTACAAAGTGTTCATTCAAGTGTGCTATTTCCCAGTGATTCTAAAGCATGATTGAGAAGATTCGGGGAATTATGGCAAAAGAACCAAAGGTTGATGGCAAGCTCATTTATGCATATGCAGAGATTGATAGGTTTAGTGACATTGAAAAGTTCATTCTGATGCCAAATGTTGCTAATTTGCAAAGTGTTGGGGACCGGTTGTATGATGAAGTATTATACGAGACTGCAAAAATCATTTATGCCTTTATATCTAACTGGGCCAAGATGGCTATTACACCGGTCAAGTTACAACAATTCCAAGGTGATGTTTACACAGCAAGGAAAGCTAATAGCTCAAAAACATGGAAATTGAAGGGTTACAGCTTGCTATAGGTTCTGTTTTAGAGATGACCATCAAAACTCTCGCATATAATACTTTGAGTGGCTTAGTGGAATTCGATGGATGCTATCTTGAGAGTGAGCCTTGTGTTGCCTGCTTTTTTACCCCTAAAGGATCCACTTGTACTAATTATGTACGGTGTGTGAATCAAATCTTACAGGACCTGAGTAATATGCAGCTTGGCTTAGGATTCCCTTGGTTCTGCATGATGATGATGTCACGCCAACAGATTCAAACTCATCCACCTTTCATTGACTCCTGGGAGACATGGAATTTATTTTCGTCTGCTGTGCAAGCACCACAGTCAATTGTCTTTTGCACTTGATTTTCTGAGTATGTTGACTTCAGCAAATTCATTAGGACGTTGATTTGGGGAGTTTGTTAGAGCAGTTATTCTAAATATTGTTTCTTTTTTTAACTAATGGTCGTGAGCAGCCGTGCAAGCCAACGCCATCAACCAAGCTTGCCTTCCAAGAATGTGTTGCAGTTGTCATGTATACAAGTGGTAGTACAGGCCTGCGAAAGAGTGTCATGATTATGCACGGGAACATTGTAGCCACTACAGCAGCTGTTATGACAGTGATTCCAAATTTGGGTAGTAAGGACGTGTACTTTGCATACTTGCCTCTTGCTCATTGATTTTAAAATGGTAGCAGTCTGTTATGCTGGTTGCAGGTGTTGCAATTGGTTACGACACTCCTATGACTTTGACCGACACATCCAATAAAATCAAGAAAGAAACCAATAAGAGGCTTTCATCAAAAACTAAATGTACTTGTCACAGAAAGCTTACAGTTGGGGTCCGTATTTGCCAAAGCGGATGGTGCGTTTTCTGAACTTAGCTCAAGTCAACAACCTTCGTTTGAGGTGAGCGGGAGAGCAAAATCAGGAAATATTGTTGTTGTTGTGGATGAGGAAATTTTGTGTATGGATATTATAGATGGCAGAACCATGGTCTGTATGACAGAAGAATGAAAGCAATTGGTTGTAAATGAAGCTGCCTTCGCCGGTACTCATTACAATGTGCCATTAATCAACTCCCTTGTACTGCATGTTGGAATGCAGGCAATCGAGCAGCTCAAGTCTCGAGCTCCCCATGCATACGGGCTGGCAGTATTTTCTGTTGGCATTGCTTTGGATATTTCCCGGACTTTAATCGTTGACTTGGATACGGAAGGGCAATACCTTTTCCTAAATGCTGTTGCTAACCAACTGCATCATCCCAATACTCGCACACACTACTTTTCCTTCGTTTGCTGAATCAAACCAGGATATTATCCAAGAACAAATTACAAGAGTTTTGCTAGAATGCCTTATTGTAAATTGACCTCTTCTCATTGCTAGCTTCTACATATGCGTTCAGATTTATTAATGGCTTTGCACGGATGTGACTCAAAGATTACAAGTTAATGGTTTTTCCAACATTGCCTGAAGCCCATGCACACACTGCTGAGTTGAAATCCTTACTACTACCGCAACTGCTGATGGAATGAGGAATGCCGTAAACTATTCGACGATCACCGTTGAGGCTCTCATTGAGACCTAAAGATTCTAAGCAAAATTTTCCAGTGGACAAAGTTAATGTGGGAGTACAGGCTTTCATCGATGATAAGGCTGAAGATGAAGATTCTGTTATGACATGTAATAACTGTAAGAGTAAAATGCAGCTTGATGGCAAGGTTGATCATGATAAGTTTGCGGAGGAGCTAACAATAGCTTTGGATTGGATAATGAATCACTGCTTTTTACTTCAGGATGTATCTAGTATGAGAGATTCCATCAAGAAACAAGTTGAATGGGATGAGACACGAAGCGAAAGCGAAACAAAATTTGGGATGATATGTCATTTTGCAGAGGAAGATAAATTGCATCATTCCGCAGAACAGTTTCCATGTTTTCGAGAGAGTATTGCTACTATCACTAATTCTCCAGTTTTCCTCTTAGCAATTCATTGGAGCAAGTAAATAGGCTTGATTATATTGATCAGCATGCTCACGCCAGACTAAGCCAATTCCTACTTCAGTTGCAAGTGTCAACGTGTTTTCTCAAATATTGCCTCCTGCTGTTGAATCTGATTTGCATATTGCAGAGACTTAGACTCTGTTGCAAAGACGCATCCATGGCGGTGCTACGGTATTTTGAAGAAATTGATCCCAGGCTAACTTTCCTTCTCATGCACATAATTATGGGTCTCAAATAACAGCAATTTTGTTTGACTCATAGCAAATGAGACAACAGCTCTCACTCTCTCAACATTCATGCCAAACTTTCCATGCTCAGAAACGCTACTTGGACACTCTCAAACTTTTGCCGGGGGAAACCACAACCTAGTTTTGATCAGATTAAGCCTGCGCTTCCTGCACTTGCAAGTCTCATCCATTCTAATTATGAAGAAGTCTTGACTGATGCCTGTTGGACACTTTCATATCTTTCTGATGGCACAAATGATAAAATTCAAGGTGTAATTGAAACTGGTGTTTGTAGCCGGCTTGTTGAGCTTCTTCAACACCCAGCTCCTTTTGTGCTTATTCCCACTCTCCGTACAGTTGGAAATATTGTCACTGGAGATGACATGCAGACACAGGTCATCATCGAGCATCAGGTTCTTTCCCGTCTTATGAATCTCCTGGCTAATACTTATAAAAAAAAAGCATCAAGAAAAAAACATGTTGGACATTATCCAATATCACAGATGGGAATACACAACAGATACAGGATGTAATTGATGCCAATATAATTCCTCCTTTGGTCACCTTGCTTCAAAATGCTGAGTTTGATATCAAGAAGGAAGCAGCATTGGTCGTTGTCTCTTAAACAACAATCTTCGTTGCAACCAAACCTATCTCAAACAGTCATGCCAACTACCAGAACAATATCATCCGCAACAACATGAGCAGGAACAACATTTTCCCAAAGATGTAGCTTTGCAACATCAACCTCAACAAGTTCAGGGTTTACAACCAGAACAGAGCAGCTTGCTTATTCGTTCACCTGGCTCTAATGTGGAATGATGTCTTCGGATGGATGAAACAACTGTAAGTATGCTCAGTTCTTCAGGACTAGAATCCGTAAGCCATTTTGTCAACACTGCGCAGTTGAAGTTGGTCATCTCTTATGTGAATCGAATCTTCATGTGCCAAGCCACAAACTATGAAGCTCAAGCCAAGCCTTCAAGTCACGATGTCAAGCTAACGTCCCATGTCAAGTCGTAGCAGAACTACTGATGAATGCATTCCAACTTTCCCCATCCATTTCCAAGACTTCAATTGATGACCAATGGAAGAACGACTTTGCATCAGAACCGCTTCAAGCTTGTGATTCCCTTTAGCAGTAATCTTTAGTAAATTATTCAGCAGTATGATAATGAAGGTGGGCATAATAATGTTGGACCTGGATGTGGAGCTTTAACTGCAAAACATGGAGGATTATCTGCTAGTAGTTTTTCACCTTTCTTTTCTGGTTCATCCGTTAAAATGCATCAGATAGACATCTTCATGGACTACTAAATATAAGCTTCTACTAGAGAATGCTTTTCAATTGATGTACACACTTGTTCGACCAAAAGCTCATGAGCAGGATGCTCGGATAACATTTCCAAGCTACAAATAATCCACGTTATCTCATAATACAAGCTGCAAATGAAGTGGATAAAACGACACTCAGCCACATCACCAAAACATTCCAAAATAGCAAAACGACATGAAAGTTTCAGCACATGGGTCACGCACAACTTGTATCACAAAACGCACAGAAAATTACACAAACGGCAACCATTTTTCACTCACTCTCATCTATAAATACAATCCACCTCTCACTCATTTTCTCAAGCTTTTCAAGCCAAAAAATCTCTGCTAATTTTCTTCTTCAATTCCTCACCACGAAATCTTTTGCTCACATTTTCTTCTCCTACTTCCTTCCACCAAATTAACTTCAATTAACCTCAATCAGAGACCAATTTCGAACCTGAATTCATTCAGAAGAAGAAGAGAAGCAAGAGGAAGTTTGGATTGATTTCTTACCTGTGACTTTGAAGGTAGTTCAATGGATCTTGTTTTCTCGATTCGAGTTCTTTATTGCATATTTCCTTAAATTATTTATACTGTTGTGAAGAGCTCTTGATTCCGATCATAACCGTGTTGGTTTCGCGTCCCACCGCTTTGATTTGAGCAAGCTTTGAACTCGTGGCTATGGTGTGAATAGTGTCGCGTGAAAGTTTGAAGAAGAAGTTGTTTCTGTTTGTTTTTTTCTTTCTCTTTTTCCTTTTCAATTTTTTTTTCTTTATTTCATTTTTTTCTCTATTTTTTTAAGCATGGACTTTTCCACTTTCTTTCTTTTTATTTTTATTTTAATCAATTTAGTATTTTAATTTCATTTTTGAAAGAAAAGCTCTTAAAAAGTTATTTGAAAATATTTTGAATTTGGATTAATTGTTGGTTATTTTGGATCTTGGATTTTGATAAAATCTCATCAATATCAATGGACTTTGGGTTTCGATTTTATCCACCAAGAGAGGTGATTGATATTGATGATGATTTAATCGATTTAAGATTCAAATTGAGATTTCTTTTCATTTTAATTCTCTTTCTTCTTCTTTTCTTATTTTGATCGATGAAATTTATGGATCATGGATTATTGATTATCAATGTTGTTTAATCTTCATTATTTCAAATCTATGGACGAATAATCATTGAGATAATTCTCCGTACTTTGGGATAGTGATAGATTACCTTTGATTAATTGATTAAAAATCTTGATTATGATGAGATCACTACATCTTTTCTTTTTGTGTGGCATGTTTTAGGAGAGTGATTTACATATCACTTCTCTAACATGTGTTAACACTAACATTTTATTGACCGGCCTCAGATAGTCGTGGTTTCTACATAAACCCGATTACGATTGCTTAACATAGCGCTAAAGTGTCCCTTAATCGGAAAATGATCATTCGTGGCTCAAACTTATGTTTGAAAGTCCAAGTATGATTAGTTGCTTGTCTTAAGTCCACTACCTATGAAAGTCATTGTTAGGAGGCTTTGATTCTATCAATCCTCTAATGAATTTTCGTTAACCTTGGTCTAAGTGCAAGAATTAACCATCATTGATCATATGTTCTAACCACTAATTACTAATTCACTAACATTATCCTTGTTTAATTTTGTTTATATTCTCTTCTTACTCCTTATTTCTTACTTTTATGCTTCCATATTATCATTTCATATCATATCTTTGTTTATGTTTATGTCATTTCTCTTTTGTCCACTTGGATCATACCTTGTTCAAAACACTAATAAAGGATAAAAAATCTCTAAAAAACTTGGTGCTATTAACTTTGTGGTTATGCTCTTGGACTACTCTTAGACCTTGGACTTCATGGACCTTTGGACTTAGAATTAGGACTCTTATTCCTATGCTTGGAGTATTGTGGATCTTAGCCTTTATTTGGCTCGCTTATTAGCTTATGCTTTAAATCGGATGGAATTCTTTTTGCTTGCTATGGAGTGTGCTACAAGTCAGTTAGATATTTCTTACCTCTAGCTTTTATTTTAGTTTCTAGGATAGTCACTTCATCTCCTCCCCTTCTTAAATTTTCAAAACTTTCTCCCTCTTTCAAATCCTTCTTGGTTTCAAACTTCAAAACCGCTTCCGCAATAAAACCTTGACTTTCGTCAAGTGATTTTCAAAATTTGTTCTTCTTAATAAAAGTCAATCAATGTTAATCATGCTTTGACCAATTTCAAAAGACATATAAAATACAAAAACTCATCAACTCTTTTTGTGCCTTTATGCACTTTTTCACCTTAAAAACTTTTCATAAAGTTTAGACATGATTCATTTATATAGTTGAGATGTAATTATCCTATTCCACATATTATTAAGACTTTGACATTTTCCACATTGATGTTGAGTGATAGTCTTGTTGATAATCCAAGCAAATCCTCCATCTTTATGTGACGCAAATGTTGTCTTAATACTTGTGGGTGACTAGTCGCAGTTTTCTCCTTAAAATGACGACTTGTCTTTACATCTAAAATCAATCAAAACCAACAAATTTTTGTCATTTGTACCACGAACTACGAGGTTTTGATCCTATATTGCACTTTGTGGGTACGTAGGCATGAGGCGATAAGTCTCTCCAAACACAAAAATCTAAAAAATAATTCTCTTCTCATCTCCCCAATCTCTTTTCAAACAAACCATTTTCAAACCAAAAAACGTAAATATTTCAAAGGGCTCCTATAGAGTACTATAGACGTTTTGGGTGCTAATACCTTCCCATTGCGTAACCAACCCCCTTACCCCGATCTCTGTTTCTTGTTCTTGCTTTAGAACTCTTTGGTTTTGTTCGCTCTTTTTCCTTTCCTTTATTTGGATGAAATAAAAGTGCGGTGGCGACTCTTGTTCTTTTGAGTTAAGCTAATCAATAGCTTACACTCACGATTTTTTACCGCTACACCCGCTAAGTCAAAACTTGAAAGCAAATGACTTAGGCAAAAAATAGGGCATCCCGCTGGACTTAATAATCAAAAGAAGCTCAAAGGAGCCAGTCCAGGCAAAAATTAGGGAAAGCGAAAAAAAAATAAAAATATGAAAAGGATTACAAAAGAAAATCTACAAACGAGAATCAGGTCGTGTGACCCCAAGTGTCAAAGACGAAGAGCGAGTGGCTGTCACTCCAAAAATTCATGTTTTCTCGAACTATCGCACCTATCTTTCAACCTCTGAGAAGTGAGCGCTAAGGTCGAATTAGCTAAACGTAGGATTGGAGAACATCAAGGTGAACGGGTGGGTGAAAATAAATTTTGAGCCTTTATCCTTTCTTTTAAACCATGAACCTGACCACGTTACAACCTTCAAAAGTCCTAATTGAAGCAGGTTTGTTTCAAAGGCATACATCGGTAAAGATCGCGTCGAAGCTGACTCTTAAAAGGGTTCTTCTTACCATGTTGGTACTGATGTTGATATTCTGATTAATGATTTGTTCATTATATGCCATAAATTGTTTTTCCTTTTCCAATGAACAGATTGGATGTCAAAATTGTCATGTGCATTGCATTAATATATCTTTTATACATAACAACTTATTTTACTTGCGAGTAAGCGCTTGATAGTAGGAAAGTTTCCTACAGTGGAAAGTCCGATCATGATAGAATGCAGAACGGCCGAATGCTCTGTAAGCCGGGGCAAGCTATATCAAGTGACCCCAGTGAGGTCAGCCATCCAAAGTCAGTTATTATGGGGCAATCAGGTCGAGATTCGATATATCTCTCGTAGTCAGAGGCACTACTCCGAATCAGCCAATCAGGGGCAAAGTCATTGCATACTGGGGCAGGCCACCCTAAGAGCGCAGAAGTTATTCCATATCCGAGGGGCAATTGATCCGAAGCATCTCTCTGAGGTTCAGAGTGCTGAGGCAGTTCATATCAGACCATCAGGGTACAGATTTTCAAATTTCCTTTTGAGGACTAGCCCCCCAGAGATCCCACAGGCTGGGGCAATATCAGAAGCGAAGGAATTGTTCTTCTCCGTGTCATCAGAGTTACTCAGAGCTACTTGAGCAGATTCAGCCGATCTTCAAGTTTGAGACGAATGTCGGGAAGTCGTGTTACCGTCCCTTGACTCTTCAACCAGAAACCGTGAATTCAGACAGGAGGTTGTCCAGCGTCAGTTATATATGACCCCTCACGGATAGCCTAAAACCCAATCCTTATTGGCAATATTCAGGAAGCCCAATCCATATTGGCAATCACTGTGAGGCCCAATTCGTGTTGGCGTATCATTTCAAAATCCGACCTTCATTGGTACGCAGGAAGACTCCGTCTGTTTTCCCCAGCAAAATTCCAATCTTCATTGGCACGTGTGAGCTATCCCCAGGGAAGTCCGATCATGCTTAGCACATTTGGTTACCCCCAACGGAGTCGGGTTGCCTTTCCAACATTTATTTTGCTGGAATAATTCTGTGATATCCGGTTATCCCCAACGGAGTTGGCTTCATCTTTTCAGCATTTATTTTGCTGGAATGGTTCTTCTGTGTACAACTTTTCTCCAGCAGCCTGAGCCTACATTTGCATCTTGCATATATTATCATATTTGCATCATATTTGCATTTCATCATTAAATTCATAGCATTCCATCTTATATGGAGCATGTACACCATAGAAAAATTCAAACATACGCATATGTATACGAAGCATAAGCCAGTTTCTATCAGCCTTACGTGGCAACATAAAGTACTCTGTAATCAGTTCAGGGGTATTTATTCAGCAGCTTTGATCAGACAGCTCTTTGGTATTTGATTCTCAGATCATACGACAGTTATGTTTTGTCTATCGATCATCTAATGAAGACAGACTGTTCTTCCCGTCAGTTCATATTGATGATGTGTCTCCCCAGCAGGAATTTTCTCCGTCTATCTTTAGACGTCATGAGTTTGGGTATGGATTTCTCCGTTTATCTTTAGACATCCTGAGTTCGATTATGGTTTTCTCCGTCTATCTTTAGAGGTCATGAGTTCGATTATGGTTTTCTCCGTCTATCATTAGACGTCGTGAGTTTCAGCATGGTTTTCTCCGTCTATCATTAGACTTCGCAAGTTTGGGTATGGTTTTCTTTCCGTCTATCTTTAGACGATGTGAACTTTCAGGTGATTTTTCAGCGGGTTTCTTACTGTCAGTTCATATTGATGATGTGTCTCCCCAACGAGTTTTCTCCGTCTATCATTGGACGTCATGAGTTTTGGGTATAGTGTTCTCTCCGTCTATCTTGAGATGTTGAGAGGTTTCAAGGCGATCTTTTAGATATTGGCTTGCTTTCTGTTTATCGGATGAGATGACATTTCAAGAGAGGTTTTTCTGACTGTTGATCCTTATTGACGTCGAGGCTCTTTGAATAATGTTTGGCTTTCCTAGTTGTTGATCCTTATCGACGACATGGCTATTTGAAGGTGGTTTTCTTTCTGTCAATCCTTATTGATGATGTGGCCCCTTTGAGGATATTTTTTCTTTCCATCAATTCCTGTAGACGAAAGGATTCTGAAATTTGATGGGTGGTGTTGAAATTCATATGGTTTTCTTTTCGCTAGTTCTCACTGACGATGTGGCTCTTCGGATAAGGTTTTCCTCTCGTCTATCATTAGACGATGCGAGATTTGAATAGAATTTTCCTCTCGTCTATCATTAGACGATACGAGATCAAGATTGGTTTTCTTCCTGTCTATCATTAGACAGTATGAGCCTTTGGGATAGTGTCTTTCCGTCTATCAGTAGACGATGTGAGTACAAATATTGTTCTCCTTCGGGATGGTGTCTTTCCGTCTTTCTTTAGACGATGTGAGTATTTCTCTTCCTGTCTATCTTTAGACGACGTGAGAGGATCAAGTGCATGTTGATCCAACCTTCGGGTTTGTTACCTGTGGCGTCACGCAGATAACTAGTGCTAAAGTCAGTTTCTTTATCAGATGATTGATCAGGTTGTTGCCGTGACAACTGGATTCGGTGTTCTGGATATTTTCCCCAAGCAGTGTGTGCAGTTTATTTCTGCAGGTTGGCAAATTCTGGGTTTCTTTTGTATTCAACTGTCTTCTACCTTTGAATGTTTGAGAGCCGTTCGCTTCTCAACCCTTCAGGTCCAAGCCGTTTGAATAGGGGCAGCTGTTGCACCCCAAAATTTGACCAACCAATTATTGTATTTGGCTTATGTTTCGACTCATCTTGCATTTTGCACTTACATACCGCATCCATTGCATTTTTGCAGTCAGATTGATTCTATCGGGATTACAGCCTCTCCTGGCGCTTCAGGCATTTCCAGCCAGTTCGAATAAGCTGTTTTGAGAATTTGTGCCCGTCTCAGTGTTTTCAGCTCTCGCTGTTGTTTTTGAGGACATTTTGGTGTCCGGTTTTTACCGCTTATTTCGCTATAGTTGCGCATTTGTTTTTTAATCGATTTAATTGGCTTCCCTGCATTTTTAAGAATTTTCCCTTTTATTTTCTAGATTTTAATAGCTTTTAATAGATTTAATTGTTTTTTCTAGATATTAAATAGGATTTTTTTAAATATATTTTCTTATAGATTTAATAGTTTTTCTAGATTTTTAAATAGATAATTCTTTCTAAATAGTTTTTAAATAGATATTTGTTTAAATAGTTTTAATATGTTTAATAGATCTTTTTCTATTTGTTAATAGGGTAGGGTTTAATAGGGTTAATGGGAGTTTATTTTCTTTTTAGAATTAATAGATAATAAATATTAATTGAGGTGCTTAATTTAATAAGATTTTCTTAGGATTTATTAGTGTTAATCTTTTTTAGATGTTAATTAGGGTTAATTAGAGTTAGTTTCATTAATTAGGGTCAGCTTTTATTAATTAGTAGTATTCATTTCCGTTTTAATTAATTGAAGCCATTAATCAGTTTTAGTTCAGTTAATTGAGTCATTAAGTTTGTGGGCCAGATGTCCAGTCTTTGGAGGCCCAGTTCGTGACACTTGTCACGTATAAAGCCTGCCACGCTTCACTCTCTCTCTTCGCCAACTCACCCTTCCACTCATTCCCTTCACTCACCACATCACCAGCACTTGCCACCTTTCACCACACGCGTCTTACTCTCACACCCTCGCATGGCCACGTGTCTAACGCCAGTTTCACCTTCCTCCTTCCACCGCCGGCCATGCATCATCCGCAACGGTCGCCGAAGATCTTGCCGGAATCTGCATATGCTCATCGGAAACTTTATCGAATCCTTCATGTTCATACATTTTCCAATTTTTTTTCATGATCTTCATCATGTTCTACTCCTTTTTCCAGCGATCTTCATCCAATAATCATCAACATCAGTTCTAAAATCTTCCCTCCATCTTCAAGAACGCCACCGTTTCCGAATTCTCAGATCTTCAAGGGCGTTCGTTCATCAGTTCTTCATCACCAGTTCGTCAGCAAACTTTTCCAGATCTTCAAACGCCTTCATCATCATGTTCTTCCTACTGTTTTCCCAGAAACTTCATTCAAGAACTCGTCACCTCTAAATGTTCAAGGACCTTTGTGGATCTTCATCGCCATTCCAGAATCGTCGTCCAACTCAAGATCTCTGCATTGTGTTCATCTGCTTTCCAGAAGCTTCAAGATCTTCATTTGTTTCTCCATGTTTATCACAAATCTTGCACGTCAACGACACCACACTGATATCACCTTCACAACAACAACGAGTCCAACTCCAAAGATCTAACCTCCGTTGATTTACTGAGTTCGCGAATTCCAGACGAAGATGAGGAGAATGAAACGGAGATAGGTGTAAAGATGGAAGGAAGACGAAAAGGAAAGGTTAGGAGAGATGGAAGGTTGAGACGGTGGGGATTGGGAAGCTGATCTGAGAAGGAAGTGGTTGATGGCAGCGGAGGAAAGGAGCTAAGGTTAGGGTTCCAGTTTTTCTGAAGTGTGAAGTGGGAGAAGGGAATGGATTGAGACGTTGGGCCTCAGGCCCAACGAGCTTTTGGATCTACACCTTCCTTTCTGCATACACCCCCATTTCCCTTTAGTTTCCTTGTTTTTTTATTTGCTGAATTTTGTATTGTGGGCTTAGGGTCCAGTGGGTTTTTTTTACTGCATTACACCCAGTTTGCTGTTTGTACCCCCCCTCCCCTTTGCAATTTATTTTTTTCCCTTTGTATTAGATGATATGCTTGTAATAGTTTAGTATTATTTTCCTATTTTCTTTTAGGAGATTAATTTTTTAGGGATTATAGTATCATGCATATTTTTTTTTAAGTATAGATTTAATATAAATTTTTTCTATTTTCTTTATAGAATATTATAGTATTTTAGATAGAAATTTTCTATACTATTTTTCTTATGCATTTTCTTTTATTTTCTTTAGAATATTTTTCTAGTAGAATTTAATTGTTAATTTTAGGAGTAAACTTTTATTTTCATTTGTTAGTGGATTTTTTTCCTCCTATTTTCTCTCCTATTTTCTTTTCTATCCGATTTTATTCTCGATTTCATTGTTTGGCTGGCCGTGTGGCACGATTCAATTGGAGAATGATTGCCGATATCATTTCTCTATCTTGTCTTTGACACGGACATCAATATGCTACCTCTGAGAGTTCGATTTCTCATATAAGTCGAACCATGACGGTCTAAGCATTACATTGGTCCTGATTCGAGCGTCATCATCAAGGATCCAGAGAAGAGAAGATTGGAATGGAGCTTGCGCGCATGTCAGGAGCCAACGGAGCCGCTTCGTTCATCATCATCTTATTCAAGTCTTCAGGCAACCGTCGAGCGTTGTGACCTGTATCGTTAGATACGCAGGAAATGACAGTTGAGGAGTTTCTTCTCAATTGTCTAGGATGTCTAGTATGGTACCCTTTGGGTGACATACTACGCATTCGCTCCTACGTATTAGGTTTGCGCATGTGTGTCCCGAGTTTCTTCCCGTTTAGGCGTAAGCCTGCTTCCTCGTTGTTCTCGCCCTTGGCGATCGAAACCCTTTTTCTCTCGCGTGCAGGCGATTGAGACCCCTTATCTTGCTCCTGTGCAATTGCGACTCGTTTTCCCGTCGAACTACGCTTGTCGCTACTCGAAAAATGCATCGCGCAACGACGGGGAGGCGAAAAGGATAGACAGAAGAGTCGCCACCGAACTTTATTTATCCCATGAGGGGAAAGGAAAATATCGAGAAAACCTTAAGAAAGAAATGGATAAGATGGTCTCGCAACCAAGAACGGGTTCGGAAGCCGGTTATGCGAGGGGAAGGTATTAGCACCCCTCGCATCCATCGTACTCGATGGGAACCATTTGTTTGTCGACGTGTGAATTTATTTGCTTAA
The DNA here is from genome assembly GCA_963859935.3 of Lathyrus sativus. Taxonomy (NCBI): domain Eukaryota; kingdom Viridiplantae; phylum Streptophyta; class Magnoliopsida; order Fabales; family Fabaceae; genus Lathyrus; species Lathyrus sativus. The sequence continues at coordinate 69,468,009 of OZ012735.1, forward strand.
AAGATTATGCTATAAAAATGTGTTCTAAGAGGAGAGAGAATGGTTTACAAACAAGGGAAAGAGAGGTAACGGAGGAAGAAAGGAGAAAAAACAGACTCGGTAGGACTTCGCAGTCCTAGGCCTACGTATTCTTAACGGATGTGAGAAAATCAGAGTCGACGTAGTTCGGGGAACTACAGATATGGGGGGAATGTGCTCGGCAAGGATTGTGGCCCTTGTGCCTACGTATCTTTACTTGAAGAAGTAAAGAATCAGAGTAGCCGTAGTTCGGCCTACGGTTTGCGGGGAAGCGGGGTGTACTGGTAGACGATGCTATCGTGCGCATTCTAGCAATTTAGGTGTTTTGCTGCTCGCTCGTTGGAGACTTAGGCGTTACCTGTTTGCGGTAGAACGGACGTAGAATGCCTTTCTGGGAAAGGGTGAAAAAGAGAAAAGGGTGCTCGCTAGGATATTGCAATCCTATGCCTACGTATTCTCAATATGCATGAGAAATCAGAGCAACGTAGTTCGTGCCTACGGTGCGGATAACCGGTGTGTTTGTGGATGATGTTATCGTGCGCGTTCTAGCAGTTTAGGTGTTTTGTTGCTCGCTCGTTTGGAGACTTATGCGTTACCTGTTTGCGGTAGAACGGACGTAACATATCCTTTGGGAAACTGGTTTTCACCATGCGAGGCAAGGTGACATGTTTGATTAGGTGAGACTGTTTTTGGGGAGAGATAGGTCCTCGGATAGTAACCCTTACGGGTAGTACCCAATTCTTTATCTCAAATTTTTTGTTATAAAAAGGTGTGGCGAACGTAGCGTCTTCGTATTGAAAGACGAGTATCGAGACCACCCCCACTACAGTGAGCATCCCAACACTCGGAGAGGAAGAAGACTACACTTAATCCTCTCTCTTTAATTCAATGCAAAGAGAACTTCGTTCTCTTATTAAAGATGTTTTTGGTTTTGAATGGTAGGTGCTTTGCGACAGAGAACCCTACGGTAAACGTCAGCACTCGGGATAGGAGAAGGCCTATGCCTAACCTCTCCACGACCATTCAAGTTTTTGTTATGAAAAGAAGTTTGAAAATGCACTCGGTGCGAGACCGAGGTTTTTAGGTGACAAGGGTTGCGGGAGGAAGTTGTGAAAGGAGATGGTGGATAAAGTCGCGTCTTCGTATTGAAAGACGAGTATCGAGACCACCCTCACTACAGTGGGCATCCCAACACTCGGAGAAGAAGAGGTCTACACCCAATCCTCTCTCTTTAATTCAATATAAAGAGAAATCAATTTATTATTGAAAGTGTACTCGGTACGGGACCGAGGTTTTAGGAGGAAAAGTTGGAAGCGTCTTCGTATTGAAAGACGAGTGTCGAAACCACCCTCACTACAGTGGGCATCCCAACACTCGGAGAGGAAGAAGTCTACACTTAACCCTCTCTTTTTAATCCAATACAAAGGGAAGTTGATTCCTTATTGATGAGATGTTGATAACCTGCCAAAGATATGAAAAACAGAGACAGAATATACAAGACACAGATAAACAACAGTCCACCAATTATGATTTTATTGTTTTGATATTTATTAAGTGTTTTGAGTAATGTACAAGTGTTTGAATATACAAGATAATAATATACAGGATATAATATGTACAAGAATGTAAATGTCTGAAATTAAAACAGTTAATATTTGACAGAAAATTAAAGCAATTGTATATTGACAGAAAATTAAAGCAATTGTATATTTGACAGAAAATAAAGGTTAGTGGTTAGTTAGTCGTCAATTGGTCAGTGGATTGAATCGGGACTCGAAAGAATGGGATCTCGTTTTAACCACGAAGGAAATGTCGATTAATCGAAGGTAGCCTATCGCGATCCCAAAGTAAGGAAGATGACCCCAATGGTCATCCTCCATAGATTTGAAATCGGGAAGGTTATCGACTTTGAAAATCTGACGCTTACGGATACAAGACTTCATCGATCCACAAGTCAAAAATAAAATCGAATCAGAATAAGAAATGAGGAGAGAAAAAAGTGGTCTCAGATCCTTCATTTCTCATCAATAATTTGACAGAGAATCGAAGGAAATGTCGTCATCGACCCAAAAGAGGAGATATGAAAATAAATCCTCAAAAATATAAAAAATATAAAAATCTAAATTTAGAAAAGATATATTAAAATTATAAAACTTAAATTAAAAAGAAACTATTTAAAAAAATTAAAAATTAAGAATTAATAATAAAATGGCAAGAGATCGAATGGAAATAGACATCAAAGAAAACATAGTATTCATCTTTCCTCTAATTTCAAATTGTAACAATCTCATTTCATGAAATCATGATGGAAGAAAAACATGCTATGAAAATCATCACTAGTAAATATCATAGAAAAAACAATCAGACCATGCAAAACAATCAGCACAACCATAAGTAACTTGAGATATTTATAAGACAACATTAAAACACAAACACACAAATGCTACAACTTCCATTAACATGAATGAGACACCATATTAACTTCTTAACTTTTCTAGATTTCATAATAGCATGCTTTCATCCACTAAAATAAAATATAACATGTTCTAAAATGAGAAAAAATTAAATAAAAAGAAATATGAAAGTTATAGTATCCGAAAAAAAGAATTGACTGTGAAGTTATTGCAAACTTTATTTGAAAAAAAAATGGGTCATGCTATTGTTCATTAACTTAACCAATTTAAAAAAATACTAAACAAACTCATATATCCAACACGAACAGTAGCAACACAAAAAGAATTCACCGTACCGCTAAAAACAATATTCAACGTGAAACAACAGAAATCATGTGAGTTTAAATTGAAACTAAAATAGATACACCCAACTCAGAAACTACGCTTTCGCAAAACGTATGTACATGACAGTGCTGCAAAAACTTAACTCAGCTTGGTAAACACAATACATCATATTTAATCAACCAAGACATGAAATAACCAACCAATTTTATCTGTAGCCTGAATTCAATAAAACTCAAGGAAAAACAGTATTATAAACATCAAAGTATCAACCCAAGTTTTAATGTCATCTCAACAGTTCAATAGAACTTTCTAAAAAAGAATAAAGCATGTCAAACACTCTAATGCTACAAAAATTACCATATATTTGAAATACTACAAGGTCCAAGTCGCAACATAACCAAAAAAACTCACGCAACGAAACAACAAGTATAACTTAACAAATTTTGTCAAAATGATTCTCAGATTACCGACGTCGTGTAGTTATCGTAGTTGTTATAGACGAAGCAGTGTTGTCGGAATAAATCGAGAAAGAAGTTCAGCTGCTAAGAAAATACGTTTGAAAGATCCTATAACCCTCTTTCACGGTAACAGAATAAGACCTCTGTTCGCATCAGAGAAATAGAAGCAACCCGCAAGTATCGAGGCCATTACATTCAAACCAAGTTGTTGAGCCAAAGATGGAACCTAACGTCATGCTATGGCGAAATTACTTCAGTAGCGTTGGTGTTGCGGCAATTTGGAGCCTTTTGTTTGTCAATGCTGTTGAGTATTACAGAGTGGTTGTTTTAGTAGCTCAATAGAGGAATGGGTGTTAGGTGACGACGGCTGCGGTTTTCACAAGGTTGGGGATGGTGAACAGGAGTAGGAAGGTTAGGGTTTTTGTGGCTGTTTAGGGTTTGCGTATTGTGGAAGATGAAGCTGGAATAGTAAGCGGCGCTAGGGTTAGTCCTCCTGGAAGAAGATCTACAATGTCCAGCCTTTATAGTCTGAAGAAATCACGTGTCCCAGCCATGTCCTTTTTTATTTTATTTTTTTAATTAATTTCTGTTTAATTAATATATAAACCTAATTCTAATCCTAATTAAACAATCTAATCCTATTCTAATATCTAATTAAAATCCTAATTAAATATATCTAAATGTATTCTAATTATAAAATCAAAATTCTAATTAACAAATAAAATATGTACAAAATAATAGTATTTTGAAAAGAAAAAAAGAGAAATTAAAAATAGATTTAATATTTACAAAAAAACAACCTCTTTAGGCCACGTGTCACGCCCTCATTGAGCAAAATAATAGAGATTTGAAAAATGCCCAATCGTGGGTGGACACGTGTCTAAATGACATGAAATTAAGTAAAAAGTGCAAAATAAAATGCGAAAATATTTACAAAAGTCGACGGGTAAATTTAGGGTCTGACAACGCTTGCTCTGATCTCTCGTACCAGACGAGAGTACATAGGCATAGGGTGCGATATCCTAGCGAGCTCCCTTTCTCCCTTTCCCCCTTTTTCTGTAGTTGGCTAAACTACAGATGCTCTGATTTCTCGTATCAGACGAGAATATGTAGGCATAGGATGCGATATCCTAGCGAGCACACTAACAACTAACTTCTCTATTCTCTCGCTGCCGTGCGATCGAGACTTTCCCGCTGACGATTGATATCCCTTTCTCTTGCCCGTGCGCAATCGAGACCAGACCGTAGTTCTAGTTCCCGTAGGTTCTCATACCTTTCAAACCCGACATACTACGTCCGTTCTACCGCAAACAGGTAACGCCTAAGTCTCCATCGAGCGAGCAACAAACACCTAACTGCTAGAATGCGTATGCTAGTATCGTCAATCCTTTCTCTCACTCCTGTGTGATCGAGAACACCCTGTCTAGCCGTAGTTATCCTGAACTACATAAGCTCTGATCTTTCACGCCGTGTGGAAGTACGTAGGCACGAGATGTGATATCTCGGCGAGCCATTTCCCCGTAGTTTCCCGAACTACGATGACTCTGACTTTCCCATTGCATGAGGGAATACGTAGGCATAGAGTGTGATACTCTATCGAGTCAGTTTCTTTCCATTTAGCCTTAGAAGCCGTAGATAGATTGTTTTTTCACCCGTAGACAAACCAGCAAGCGTGGATCCCATCGAGTACGATGGACGTGAGGGGTGCTAATACCTTCCCCTTGCGTAACCGACTCCCGAACCCAGACAATGATTGTGATGACCTTGTCTTATACCCTTGCGTCAGGTTTTTCCCGATCGTTTCCTTTCCTGCTCTGAGGGATAAATAACGAAAGGTGGCAACTCTTCTGTCATAGCCGGCGCCGATTTTCGCAGTAGCGACACATAACAGATACCACATTGATGAGAACATCGAAGGATGCAGCAGACTCACTATCGAAGTTGTCGGTCATGTTATCATCATCTTTAATGAGACCAACTGGTTCATCGCCATGACTGTCAAACAACCTCCTTTTTGTGGACAACTTTTCTGTGACGGTCCTTCCTTTTTCATGATTTGCACTAGATTCTTCTTCCTTGAAATCCAGATTTTCTCTAGCCTGTGCTTCTTTAACAGCTTTACGTCTCCTCTGTTCTCTTCGCCATTAAGACCTAGTCATGGGGTTCTTTCCTTTGTAATTTTATGATACATATGAAGATTTGTTGGTAGTGTGGTTCTCTTTGTGATACTTAAATGAGGAACCTCTCTCTATGTCAAACTTTCGCCATTTCTTTTGACCGTGTCCTTCAGTAGGTTTCACCCATTTCCCTATGGGCACATTTCCACTTGGTTTGAAAGTGCTGGGTTTCGCTGGTGTATTGACCTTTATCTGATTCTTCTTGAAGTCTCGATCTTCTTTCTGCCCCCAGGTTTTGTTGGTCTTTTTTCCTTCTTCCAACTGTCGAGGAACTCTTTCATCAAAGACAACACTGCACCTAGGGCATAGTATCACATATGTTTAGTTTCTTTGACACCGGTGTAGGAAATCGATGATACCTTCATCCTGACCAGGATATGCCACTGCATTGGGCTCCTCTAATCTTTCTGTTTTCACAGTTTCTCTGACCCCCTGGTCATCAATTTCGACCATATTGATATTGACGTCATCTATCAGCTTCATTCTGGCCAATTCATTCTCTAATTTTCTAACATCTTTAGCATTTTCATCAACATTAGGAGTTTCGACCTCCCACTTCTCGACGTTAGAAACATTGTCAACTTCTTCAAACTCTTCAACAACACTAGTTTTTTCGACCTCATGCCTTTCGACGCCAGGAGAATTTTAAAAAAACTTTTCAGCTGCCAGGCAAATCCAATTTTCCATGACTTCGCCATTTCTCTCAATGATTTCTCCTACCATCAGCAAGCGTTCTCTTGCCTGAGTTGATTGTGTGTTGAAACTCTCCACTTCTTCTCCGTTGACATCATCAAGGCCAACTTTAAACCCTTCATGGATCTCAACAGTCTGTCTATTCTCAGTAGCACTTTGACCAAATGGGTTTTGAGGTATGTTCCGTTTCGTCTCATTGTTGTCGAAATGGACGAAATCTTCAGCAGTTGCCTTAGTCACCAGCATTAACCCATGATCAACATTTTCTTTGGTATTACCATTATCTTCGGATGTATCAACCGTCTTAATCATCACAGAAGAATTTCCCATAGCATTTCCCAAGCTAGCAAGATCCTTTTCGATGGCTTCGACCATCTGAACTTCAGGCTCCGTATAGTAGGCTTCCATGTTTTGCAAAGGGTCAGAATCAATCTTCATTTGTGTCTTGCCTTTATCTCCAAACTTCAGCCTTCCATCTTGGATGACATTTTGGACCAAATCCCTGAAAAGAAAACAATCAGAAGTCTTATGACCCAAGAAAGTATGGTATTTACAAAATCCTCTTTTCTTTCTTTGTTCTAAAGGTGGTATTTTAGCACCAGCGGGTATTATTATTTGCCTGTCTTTAACTAACAAATCAAAGATTTCATCACATTTAGGTACGTCAAAAGTATATGTTCGCTTAGGGAACTTATCTTTTGACTCAATGGGATTTTTTCCATTTGATGGAGTTAAAAATTTGCAAGCGTAAGGTGGGCCTTGTTTTAGCTCAACAAGGTCTACCTCACTTTCGTCAAGATAAAGCGTTTCGTCATACTTATCCTCAACATTCTCATTACATTCGACAAAGGCTATTCTCTTGTTCTTACTGAACTTAGCCTTTTCTTCTTTTAACCTCTCTAAGCGACGAACTCGATCAGCCAGCTGTGCCATATCTCTGAGATATTGGGTGTCTAATTTTTTCCTAATAGAATAATCTAGGCCCCCTGCGGCTATTTCGACTAATTCATGTTCTGGAACTTGGGTAAAGCACCTAGCTTTGAGAAGTCGAAACCTGTTTAAGTAATCATCAATTGGCTATGTATTCTTTCGTTTGATACTAGCCAATTCTTTCAAACTTATCTTAGTTTGTCCCATGTAGAACTGTTCATGAAACAATCGTTCTAACTGGGTCCAATTGTAAACTGAATTTGGTGGTAACGTGGTAAACCATGTAAAAACATTTTTTGTAAGAGAACTTGGGAAATATTTGATTCTAAGACTCTCATCTCCTGCTATTTCTCCTGCCTCAATCATGTACCTAGCCACATGTTCGACAGTTGACTCAGTGGTGTCACCTGTGAATTTACTGAATTTTGGGACTTTCATCCTTGGAGGTAACTCCGCCTGTAAGATGTAATCTACAATGGGCGAAGTATAGTTTGGCTTGGTAAAGCCAAAATTTGCGCCATTTCTTGTCATTATTATTTCGACCATGGCTGCCATATTATTCTCTTCAGCCATATCATGTCGTCGAATCTGTCCAAGTACTTGGTCAGCATTTTGGTTCCTATTTACTATAACCACTCCTGGTTCCTCCATATGAGGAGGTTCCTGATATCTCTTGGGGTTCATTCTGAGAGGTTTATCAATCATATCTACCCGTTGAACATTAGGCTGTGGATATTGAGGAACATTTTCGACAACTGCTGCTCTTCGCTCACCTCCTGGCACTTCCAAAAAATCAGCCATGCACGCCAATTGTGTCACCACTTGTTGATTTTTTTGCGTGGTGTCTCGAATCAACGGTTGAAAAAGTTCTCCCATCGTTTGGGACAAAGTATGCACCATCTGCATGTTACTCTCGTCCATTTGTTGTCTTAGGAAGTTAATCGACGTAGTTGTAAGACTGGGCATCTGTGGGGAATATCCCATACCCAAACTTTGACTGTTTCGACCGCCTGAGCCTTGTGCAGGCGAAGACGCCACTTGATCTGAGAATATGGCTGGTGCACTTTGCACATTTTGTATAGGTGTTGTGTACATACCATACGAGTGACTCCTCAACAAAGGCTGTGAAAACCTGGGGGGGGGGGGGAACTAAGCCTAGGTGTTGGAGGATTAGGACTTTGAGGCCCTATATATTCTAACGGGTTATGTGTATGTTCGCATACATGTTGATCCTGGATTGGAAACGGATTGCATTTGTTCAGATCCAACCAACGTGGGTATTTGTCCTCTTGTCGAAGACATGGATTGAGGTATACTCTGAGACCCCATACTCGACTGGACATTTGAAATACTTCCTTTCATATCCATTTGATGACTAGCTCTTGAGGCCGTCTTGTCAGGATTTCTCCTATTTGGTACTTCGTTTTTTGTGGTGGCTAACTTTCCACTTCTTAGGATCATGCAACGAAGTTTTCAACCACAATATTCAGCACAGGTCCCACCAGGTGTGCCAATTTGTTTACTGTGAATTTTGGTAAACAACCGCTGGTCTATCAACTTCTAAGAAATTGACTAACATGTAGGATCGACCATACTAAATCCCAGGACACGTGCCAAAAAGTGTTTTCGAGTGTATGAAATTAGAGATGGAAAGCGCATAAAAGACTTTGTAAAAGTAGTGCTAAGATTATTGCCAAACTCCGCATTCGACACGAACCTCTTGAAATGGTAAAAGACTTTAAAATAAAGATGCAAGCAAATAAATGGCTTGAAAAATAACTCTAATTAGAACTCCGCGTTCAACTAGGGGATCTTTGCAAAGCAAATGGGCAGAAAATTGAAAAGGGCAGTTTGAAAGGTAAAAGCTGAAAGATAAAAGATGTATTTGAATTGTAAAGACAAATCGCATTGATAATAAAAGGTTTGGTGTTATATCACGCGGATACTCGGAGTTGTATGAACTAGTACAGTAATGAATGAACACCCTTATTACATAAGTTTTACATCTATTTATAGTGCTAAAAGTAACTTCTATATGACGGTTACAACTCTCCATCATGCTTCTTTTGGCGCTTCTTTGTATAACCATTCCCATATTTTTGTTGAACTTGAATTTCAAATAGTTAGAATTTCCCTCCACGTTTTGAAGACTCTTCTTCTGCGCTCCCTCTGTTGTACTCTTTGTCGACCGTTTTTCCATACTTAGCATTTTTTGACTTTTTCTTTCTTTCTTCGACTCAGACTTTTGACGTTAGGTCGAAGTACTTCCACTTGCTTAATACTAGTACTCTTATCTTTGAATAATGCAAGCCTCGACTAGTGTCGAAAATTGGTGGTTAACACTAAGTCCATTAAGATCAAAACTACCTTGTTTCACGACCTTTTTCATGCACCTGATGAATTTTTACTCCCGGCGGTCGTTCCCCAGTAAATCTCATCGTTGCAGAAGCACCGTTAAACCATTGCCTCAAGGAAGTCCCCAGAGAGACTTTAAGCTGATGTAGTCCATAATGAGACTTTAAGTTGACCACATGTTGAATCGAGCCGGTGATCTCCAAGACGACAGAGATCTTACCAACATCTTCCCAGTGATAGTCCCCAGCGAGACTTTAAGCTGACAACACTTTAGATTCATCTGATAAATCTCCAGTGATGCCGTTTCTGCAGAGATCTTCTCGGTACCCTCCAAATGATCCATGTTCTTGAAGACCCATTCTCAGCGGAATCATCTGTTCCTCAGCGGAATTGCCTTACTTTCCTCAGGAAATACTCCCCAGGAAATTGTCGTATACTCCCCAAGGAGTCAAGTTACTTTCCTAGGAATATCTGGTGAATTCTCCTCAGTAAGTCTGATGAAATCTCCTCAAGGAAGCCGATATATCCTATCCCCAGGAAGTCGAGGTACTGTTCTCAAGAAATTGCTACACTATCTCCTTGAAGCTGCCTAGCTCCACATTTTCCCCATACAGCGGATATTTATTCTATCCCCGGAAGTCCCTGATCCTCAGATTTTAGTCGGCTGATTTTGATTCATGATATCAATCTCTCCAGTGAAGTCATGATATCGTACTCCTCAGTGAGGTTTTATCGTATACCCATGAGGAAGTCGTGGTACTGTATCCCCAAGTGGATCACTTTCTCCCCAGAGAAGTTGGAACTTCGAAACAAGGTTTGGCTCTACCATCAAATCTTCCTACCCCTCGATAGATGTACTGTTGCAGAGGTCGTCAGGGTATTCCTATCGAGGTGTTTATTTCATCTCATGTCTCTTCTCTCGTCTGTTTTGTCAGCATAAGCATAAGCATGAACATTACATACTCATTTTCATATCATCTACATACTCAAGTTAACATATGCATTAGCATTTGCATTGTTTGCTATCCTTGTCATGCTTTGTTTGGGTTTGTTCGTTCTCTCCAAGTAGATCGTCAGCCCTAGGCATAAAATACTCATTTGTTCTTAGTTTCCCCATAGAGTTCAACCCTCGTGGACGATGGTTATTTCTGTTATCTTTCCGCGCTAGGATAAGATAATTCCCATTTGAGTTCATTTCCTCAATGGAGTCTTTGTTTGGTAGTTCTTTCTAGCCCAATTCTAGATCGAATTTCAGTCCCGTCGGTCACCGAACATACCTGGGCGTGCATTTGTTTTGCACTATCTTTCAAGAAAAGCATTTACAATCCTTTGCAGATATGCGATAGTTCTCGCCTGAGAAACTTATCATTACATTGCACAGCAAACAAGCGACATTTGCCAGCCGAGGAGCCCATCATTATATCACCTTTACAATTTTTCATTACACTCTACAACTGATCTTCTCGTAAAAGAAGCTCATTGTTTCATTACAACTTTCATTACAACCTTCATTACAATTTACGTTACGACTTTCATTACAAACTTCATTACAATTTACATTACAACTTTCATTACAACCTTCATTACAATTTACATTACCGCCTTCATTACAACTTTCATTACAAACCTTCATTACAATTTATATTGCAACTTTCATTACAACCTTCATTACAACTTTCATTACAATTTACATTACCTGTTACCACCTCTACAAGCAGTCTTCACTCGAGAAGCTTACCCTTGTCACTCTTGCAAATAAGCGGTATTTCTCGTCTGAGCAGCTTATCCTATCTTCGTTATGACTTGCAGCAAATGTCCATCTCCATCGAGCAGCTTGGTTTCCATTTTCCTTTTCATCTTGAAGTGCGGGGAGGTTTGAATTGAATCATATTTAGGAGAGCACGATCTTGAATTATGAGGAAGTTCATTTTATCCTTTAGTAAAAGAAGGAGCTGAATCATATTCAGGAGAGCACGATCTTGAATTATGAAGAAGTTCATTTTATCCTTTAGTAAAAGAAGGAGCTGAATCATATTCAGGGAGAAACACACCTTGAAAGTGAAGAAGTTCATTTTATCCTTTAGTAAAAGAAGGAGCTGAATCATATTCAGGAGAACATGATCTTGACTTATGAAAAAGTTCATCTTTATCCTTTAGTAAAAGAAGGAGCTGAATCATATTCAGGAGAGCACGGTCTTGAATTATGAAGAAGTTCATTTTATCCTTTAGTAAAAGAAGAAACCGAATCATGTTCAAGGAACACAGACCTGAGACGTGAAGAAGTTTATTTTATCAATCAATTTATTATCCACAGATAAGCAGCAGTCTCTTTATTTGAGAGCTTATCCAGTTTGGCATATAAGTCCCTTCTAACGATAAGTGGCAATTCTCTCTTTCGAGAAGCTTATCAGGGCATTTCCTATTAAAGTCCATTTATTTTGGCATACAGCCGGTTTTACCCTGTATATTTTCTACGGATTTCCAAAAATTCTGTTTGATCCTGTCACGAGGGAAAGTTTACAGAAGCTCGGATGTTATTCTTTGTTCAATGCTCCAGCGTTCTGTTAATCGATCATACAGTCGTGCATATCCAGTTTTACTTTTTACCCTAGAGTATCAACCGGTCACGCTTGAACCTGTTGAATAATCACTCTCAGATATTCCCCCAGTGGAGGCCGTTTCATCGGTGCCATCTCCATTGAGGATCCCGTTCTTGCCATTCCCTTTCTAAAAGTGACGATTGGTCGCACTCGCACCAGTTGGCCATCGCTTTAGAATTCCCTAGTGTCGTGCTGTTTCTCAGTGCGTCGTATTCCCCAGGGTGGTTCGTCCGTCGCGTCTGACCCCTGTGTCATCGTGTTGTCTGCATCCTTGCATTCATCATTCCAGCATATGCATCATACTAGATTCATGGCATTGTCGACATTATATTTTGTCCCATTTTGTCCATAACATTGCATATCACGACATCTAAGGGAAATATTTTCGGTTTACTATATTTAAATCCCTTTCACCATGATTTCTCGAGTCTCCGTCACTCAAATCATCCGGCGAAGTTATTTAAATAGGGGCAACTGTAATACCCCAAATTTTGCCCTAAGATTTAGTCGAATCATCTCGCATTTCATCGTATTTTTACATTGCATTTAACCTGTCGCTAACAAGTTTGTGCAGTCACTTGATTTTTGCAGGGAAATATCATGCAATGTGTCAGTTAGTCCATGAAAGGTAAAAACGGTCATTTGTTTGCGACCGGCTGTCAACTTCCGAATTTTGAGTTGTGGTCAGGAAATTTGGGCCGTTGGATATGGTTGATAGGACCGAGGTATAGTTGGAAGAGTTTAATCGGACAATTGGGTTTATTCCGAGAAAGTTGCTCATTTGAATGGCCAAAAGATTTCATCGGAAGTTATGTCGGGAATGAGATTAATCGGTTAAATTGGAATAACTAGGAATTAAAAGAAAAAAGGGGTTTTCATTTCAATTTTCATTTCCTATTTTAAATTAATTTCATCAATCATGAGTCATTTTTTCATTCATCATATTTCATTTTTTTAAAATTAATTTCATTGCATTTTTAAATCAATCATTGTTTCATTGTTTAAAAAAAAAATCAATTTCATTTCTATTTCATTTTTAATTTTAGTCTTATTTCATTTTTAGATAATTTCATTTCATTTCTATTTTTCATTTTAAATTTATTTCATTTTTCTTTAATATTATTTTCATTCTATACATTTTTATGCTAAGTTTTAATTTTTATTATTATTTGCATATCAAAAAAATAAAAATAAAAAATAATGTTTTAAGAAAAAAATAAAGGATTTTTATTAGAAATAATAAGAATTCTTTACAAAAAATAATAAATAAATAAATAGAATTATTAATTTCAATTTTATTTTAATTTCATTTTAATTATTTAAATTTTGTAATTATAACTAATATTAATTTAAGTTGGGCTTTAAGATGGACATTAGGTTAGAGTTAATCTTGATTTGATACCTATATAAACATAAGTTGTATTTGAGAAAAGGGGGAAGGAGACAAAAGAAAAAACGGCGACCGTTCTCACGACTTATTAGAAGATGAGATTTTTTTTCGGAAGAACCCTAAAAGGCTCGAATTCATCATCGGCCAAGCGCTACCGGCGAGCAAAAAGTCCCAACGGCGGAGGCTCGGTTCATTCAACATCATCGCTGTTACCGTAACCTTTCTTTTCTCCTTTGATTTACGATATTTTACGATTTTTGTATTTTGTTTTATTCATTGATTGTAGATTAATGGGAAGAATAAATAGAAGAAGGAACCATTGACATGCAAGGACTGAAGGATAGAAAAAGCTTCGATAGCCATCCATGGAGAAAACGGCGTCGCCAACTAGAGAAGAAGGAGGTCAGTTAGGAACCCTAATGAAGCTGGCGGCATAAGCCTTTTTATTTACGTTTCATTTGTTTTTTTATTTTATTATTCAATTGTTTATTTTTTTATTTATATTAACTATGTGGTTTGTAATTAATAATGCAATTAAGTTTAGGTAAGCTATTTCAACAAAAAACATAATGTAATTAGTTTTTTAAAATTAAGATCTTTCTAATTTTTTTTTTCAAAATTAAACCATTTTTCATTTAAAACATATTTCTAAATAAAACAATTTTTCTTAATTAAAGCTTTTTTCCAATTAAAATCATTTTAAGTTAAAACTCATTTTCATCAATTAAACATTTCTTAAACTTTAAAAAAAAAACAATTAATATTTAAGTGAAAACATTTCTTTTTAGTAATTACTAACAATTATGTTTTTTTTAAGAATTAAATTAACTTTTCTTTTTAAAATTAAAAAATAATTGTTCTTTTATTAATAAAATTTTAAAAATTAAGATTAATTAATATTTCTTAAATAAAAATTCAAAAAAAAATAAAAATCTCCTAACCGTTCCTGTTAACTGTGCATCTAGCTTTCATCGTCTCTCGTTTGGCTTTGACTAGTAATCCTTTTAGTTTTCGTAGTATTTTTCATGGATGTAATTTACGCGAGGCTATCGTCGCTGTTATTTATGCTTGCAATTTTTGGGATTTGTAATTTACGCGAGTGATCGTCGTGATGCTTTTCTTTTTACCGCTTTCTTTATTTTTCTGTACTTTAATTCGGCCGTATGATAATATTTGTCGTTTGCATATTTTTACCGTTAATCACCTTCCAAAGGATTAGGTCTAGCCGTTTGACCGCCGAGTCAATAGTCCTCCCCTTTAACATTTCAAAACCCTAATTAGCCTAGGCATCCCGATGTGGACGAAAATACCCTTTACCCTAGTATTAGGTCCAAGAGTCGTCGTACTCTATTCTAGGGTTTTCCGTTGAGGAACATTTAGTCAACCATAATTTAACCCTAATTTCAATTAACTATTTCAACGTAGAAACAGGAGTTTCAGGACTCCACGTAAGCGTTTCCATAAGAAATGCTTACTCCCCATTGAAACCTTGACCACAGTCAAGAAGTTTCTAACCTCCCTTTCGAGGGAAACTACAATTACTCTGATTCTATTCCCGTCAGGATATGTAGGCACAAGATGCGAATTTTGCCGAGTAAACTTAGGACTAACCCTTAGGTCTCTTTTAGGTCGCTCTATCCCTTAGCTCAGTATATACATCAAACAGATAAAAATAAAAAGGCATACATTAAACAAAAGGTTCCTGTAGAGTACTACAGAAGTTTAGGGTGCTAGTACCGTCCCTAAGCTTAACCAACCCCTTACCTAGGTCTCTCCCTGCATTGTGTTTACGATGCAAAAATAGGTTTTCCCTCTTTTGACCTTTTCCTTCGGATAAATCAAATAGCAGTTGTGAATTGAATTGTGATTCAAACTAATTAATAGTTTGATATCCTATTTCCACCGCAACAATCTTGGTTAACATTTTACTCTTTCAACATTTGTTTCATCCTCCATAATTGAGTATAATTTATGCCTGCAATAATATACCCAACTTCAGTAGCAAATAAGGACACACAATTTTGCTTCTTGTTAGACCACAAAATAAGATTGTTCCATTGAAAGAAACATCCACCATATGTGCTATTTCTATATTCAACATTTTCCTCCCAACCAACATCACAATACCTAACTAGAATGGAGTTGGTGTCATGAGAATATAGAATACCATAATCACATGTACCACTGATATATTTAATAATTCTCTTTACTTGAGTGAGATGACTACTTTTAGCTTAGCTTGGTAACGAGCAAAGAACCCTAATGAGAAGGTGATATCAGGGAAACATGTTGTAAGGTAAAGAAGGCTGCTAATCATGTTTCTATAGAGACTTTAATCCACATCAATTCCTTGATCATCTTTTGTTTGCTTGATGTGAGTTGCATCAGGTGTATGCTTCTGTCTAGAACTTTCAAGCCCAAACTTCTTTACAATCTTCTTGGAATATTTACTTTGAGAAACAAATATTCCTTATTTCATTTGTTTTTCATGGAATCCAAGGAAGTAAGTGAGTTCCCCTACCAAACTCATTTCAAATTCATAGTGCATTTGTTGAACAAAATGTTCCACCAACTTATTTGGCATTCCTCCAAACACGATATCATCCACATAAATCGGATCGATCATTAGTTTACTTTCTCCTTTCTTTACAAACAATTTTTTTATCAAGACCACCTCCATTGTAACCATTTATGGTGAGGAATTCATCGAGCCTTTCATACCACACTTTTGGGGCTTATTTTAGGCCATATAGAGCTTTCTTCAGCTTGTAAATATGATTTAGAGCACTAGGATCAATGAAACCTTTGGGTTGTTCAATATATACTTTTTTCATTCAAAAATCCATTTAGGAAAGGACTTTGACATCCTTTTGGTACAATTTGAATTTAAGAAGACATGATATTCCTAGCGGAAGTCAGATGGATTCAAGACGAGCAAATGGAGAAAATGTCTCATCAAATTAATTTAACTTTTTGCAAATAAATTGGATGAGTATATGAACATCTACTACGTCCTCGAGTAATTTATTGGTTGGCATGCACCACATCGATCACTTATTCAAATTCAAAAAATTAAAATCAACACAACCCACCAAATATCTTTTATGCCCCTGTGTACATAATTCAAACTCTTTTCACAAAAAGAATAGTTAGGTCATTTTGATGCGCGATACAAACAATCGTTTCCTCCTCCATCGTGCAAGCATACAAGTCAATGTTTAGATGTAAGAATATAACTTAAACCCTATTCTATAAAATCAATCAACAAACACTTCTTTTTTCTACTGAACTATGATGCTCTAATTTTCTCATTTCACTTGAGAATACGTAGGCACTGAGATTTGAAACCATGGCGAGCACAATAATAAACAACTACCATGTTACCCCTTTTTCTTTCGTAATTATATTTTAACAAATAAAACACTGTAAAGATTCCTTAATTAAACACCTTAATCCTAAAACTATAAGAGGTTCTCGTTAAGTACAACGGATATGAGAGGTGCTAATATCTTTCCCTCGCTTAACCGACTCCCGAACCCATATTTGGTTGCAATGACCATCTTATCCACTTTCCTTGGGGTTTTATTGTTATTTTCCATTTCCTTAGGAATAAATAAAATTTGGAGGTGAATTTGTTAATCATCTGCGAGCATGCAATACGCTCATGAGGTCGTATTTTTGGTATGCGACACCTGGTGACTCTACTGAGGAGTTCCTCCCTAAAGAGAGTCAAGCATATCCTTTACTTTTAGGGTTGTCTATTTTGTTTGATACCCTATTTTTTTTTCTTTATTTTGTTTTTTGTTTTATTTTATTTATTTATTTTTATTTTATACATTATTTTGACATTGTGGGGTTAAATTTCTGTTTGAGAATAAGCCAATACCCGAGCTCGAGAAGAAACATAAGATTAAGTGAGGAGTTTGTATTATTTTGGCCACTTGGATCTACATCTCACATGGTTTTTAACGATAGCTTCATTTAGAGTAGATCAATTCATAGATTTAGTTGCGAGTTGGATAACCCATCTTTTGTGACAAACCTTTGAATTTGGTGCATGACTCTAGGGATCTCTTCTAGAACCTGGACGTTGAGACTTCGTCTATGCGAAGGCTCTGCCTAAGAGAGACCCCTTTTGAGACTTTATCATGGGAGGGCTAGGCCCTATCATGATTAAATTTCATCTATGGTCCATGACCTTGGGTTTGTTATTAAGCAGCCAACAAAACCCTAGAACATACTTTGTGAGGGTTTGGGTAGAAAAACCTAGAGCTTTCCATAAGAGCACTCTGTTAAGTTGTTCTATTAACATCTCGTCCTATATAAAACTTGATAGCATATTATTTGCATTAAAAATGGGCTACTTTAGCATTATAATCCTTATTTTTAGGGAATTTCAGAGTTTATTTAAGCACTTGTTAGAGATGAATTCAGACAAGAGGAAGACCTTCTAGATAAGGGCACAATTTTCGAGACGTGCAAAGTCTAAAGATTCTCAGTGATAGACTACCCGGTACTGTTCAAAGGAAATTCATCCTCTGATATGGGAAGATTTTTTACCTCTTAAAAGTCCTAGTGCAAGTAGAGGCTACACTTCCCTCGCTCAGTTCTATGACCCTCCTTTTAGGTGGCTTACCTTTCAAGACTTTCAGCTAGTACCTACTCACAAAAAGAATAAAGGCTCGTACCAAGGAATTAGAAAAATAATAAAACCTGGAGATTTGGCCATAGCTATGAATATACCAATTGCTAATATTTTGCCTCATTACAAAACGAATAGGGAAGTCCAGGAACTAAAAAGAAAATACTTGGAGATAATAACTAAAGGGTTCGTAGATGTTCAAAATTGGAAATCCTTTGAAGATGTGTTGGCCTTACTTATCTTTGGATTATTCCTTTTTCCCAAATTGGACAATTTCATTGACTCTATTGCTATTAGTGTGCCAACTGGAAGTGAGAAAAATACATAAGAAGGAGGTCAAATTGTGTATACCAAAATTCGTTCCACTTATGAACTCAGAACTTCAGAATCTAAACTATGTTCAGAGTCTGATTTAAGAAAGTATAATAGAAGTGGATTAAAAATGTTCAAAAGTAAATGCAATCAACACACAAATATTATCCTGGTTCCTTTCCTCAACTGAGAGTAGTCCAACTCCCTTGCCTCAACATGAGCTTTTCACTATAACCAAAACTGATTACAAATGCTTAAGCCACTGATCAATACTTCCATATCAATTGTCATATGTAACACCCCATTTAAATTATTTAGTCGTTTTTGTATTTTCTATGATGTGTATTTTTCGTGATGTCCTTAATTAAGGGTAGGAGGTTAAGGGCATGAGTGAGAGTTGACACTTAGTTGAGACAAGGTGGAACCATAATAAATAATGTGAATGATTTAATGATAATAGTAAGAATATTATGCTTATTAGTATTATTATTTTAATTACTACTAATAATAAGATTAATGGGGAAGTAGTTAGTATTATAGTTACTATTATTATTATTATTATTATTATTATTATTATTATTATTATTATTATTATTATTATTATTATTATTATTATTATTGATTAAATTAAATGAATTAAAATTTAATTAAGGGGTTAAGAGAGGGTTAGTGAAAAATTAGTCAGTTAACACGTGAAAGACAAAAAAGACAGAGAAATGAGAGCTATGGCAGAGGAACCAAGATTTCTCCATTGTTGTTGAGCAAGAGATCAAATCCAAGGTAGGGGGGATGAATTTCAATATGGGTGAATTAACATGAGAGGGTAGTGAGAGGTCCTTTCTCTCATAGAAATTAGGTTTGTTTTTGGTTCCTTTATCTGATTTTCGTAGCATGATGAATTCCCTGTAATTGCTGTTATTGTTGAATGATCATTTTATGATGTTTGTGTGTATAAATTTGGGACTGATATGAAATTTGTGTGAAAATTTCTTGATGCTGTCATAGAACTCTGATGAATAACAGATCTGGAAAATAAGGGTTTGAGGGTCAACTAAATTGAATTCTTGCATGATAAAAACCTTAGGACAATAATTGATAGATGAAGTATATTGAAGGTAGAGAGAAACGATTAATAAAAAACTGATTTTTGGGTTGAGTAGAGTGGTAAAAATCAAAGTATTGAGTGAGGGTTCGTGAAAGGGAAGAAATCTGAATTTTTGGCAGAGGATCTGGTGATACTCGTATGGGACAGGGCAATACGCGTATGGGACTGGCCATACGCGTATGGGACTGGGCAATACGTGTACCAGACTAGGCGATATGCGTATGGTGGGCTTGACAGCAAGGTAATACGCGTATCAGGTAGCGCAATACGCGTATGGTGGGCCTGACAGCAAGGCAATATGCGTAACAGGCAGGCCATGGATGACTTTTTCATTTTCGCGATTTCTGCCCAGATTTCGCTTGGAATGAAATTTTGTTTAATCGGTAGGATTAATATGAATAAAATGAACCTAAGGAAGATTAGTAATGAATTTAATTAGAGAGAATATGGAAAATTATATTTTTGCCCTTAGGGTGTGTTTTGATTGATGTGAGCCATGATTGTCGAAATTGGACAATCTTGTGCGATTGTGGTAATTCCAGGAGAGGATTATAGTGAGCGGATGCCTCGTGGGGATCATTGATGATCGTGAATCATGCTTGAATTATTATATTGCATAATTGTGTTTTCATGCATTTCATGTCATGTGTCTTGTGGAGATGGCTAGGTAGGAATCCATGATGGGTGCCTAGTTTCATCCGGACTTCATGTGGAAGTCGTTGTGGAGATAAATTGTAGTTCAAAGGAACGTATACGACTTATCAGGATTCCAAAGGGAATCGGGTTCTAGGGTGAACCATATGTATTTATGTTGGTACCACATGCATTGTGTCGAGTCAGTGAGTCGCATTGCATATTTGTATTTGATTATGGGCTATTAATGCCGAGTGATTAAGGTGGCACGTGTATGTGCGTTGTATGGGTATGATTATATGTGTGGTATGTACTACTCCTTATCATGTCTATTTCACCGCTTATTTATTGAATGTAGTTCTCACCCCTTTTCTGTTTGTTGCGTCTGTGCTCCTTGTGGAGTGCAGATAACCAGGTACCTGAGTAGTGCTTGGAGTGTGTTGCTATTTGATTGAGTCCTAGGAGTCGCTCTGATACGTAACATGGCATGACGAGATTATGTTATATTTGCTTGTTTTCTTTATTTATTGTTACGTATCTTTTATTTGTTGGAATATGGATGTATGACCACCGGTTGTGGGAATTATTTTGAACATTGAATTTATTCCGCTGTTTTAAATTGAAAACTAAATATCATTGGTTTATTGATGGAGAATGAAGTGACTTAGTGTGACATCATACTTGCTAAGGAAACTTTGATGTACTTCTATGTATTATTTCCGTATATAAATACGCGTACGGGGTAGAGTGGGTGTTACAATTGGTATCAGAGCAGGTCGGCCCGTCCGGCCAGTGTTGTAGTAGAGTCTGACTATAGGATGTTTATAGTCATGTGTTTTTCTAACCTGTGTTTTGTGGATGTTGAGCAGTATGGCTCGTAGAGATGATGCTGCGATGGCTGCTGCGTTACAAGCTGTTGCGCAGGCTGTGGAGAATATTGGTCAGAACATCAATCAGAATGCTGGAGACGAAGGGTTCTGTAATTTGGGGAAGTTACAGAGTAACAAGCCCCCTAAGTTCGAAGGAGGACATGATCCAGATGTAGCACAGAAATGGCTGAAGGATATTGAGAAGATCTTCAGAGTCATGGGCTGCTCATAGGATCAGAAGGTATGGTTTGATACCCATATGCTGGAAGGTGAAGCTGAAGACTGGTGGGACAACACCCGTCAGAGGTTGGAAGCTGGTGAGGGTACCATTAGTTGGACAATATTCAGGGAAGAGTTTTTAGAACGGTACTTTCTAGAATACATTTGCAGAAAGAAAGAGATCAAATTCATTGAGTTAAAGCAGGGGAACATGACAATGGATGAGTATGCGGTTAAGTTCAAAGAACTGGTAAAGTATTATCCTCATTACAATATTGATACAGCTATGAGTTCGAAGTTCATCAAGTTTGAGAATGGGTTGCATTCTGAGATCAAGTTGGGTATTGGTTATCAGAAGATCAAATACTTTCCTGAGCTGGTGAGCAGGTGTAGGATCTACGATGAAGACAACAGAGCTAGAATCGTGTACTATAAGAATCTGAGTGACAAAAGAGGTAAACAGAAACATGAAAATAAACCTTACCGTGCTCCAGCTGATAAAGGAAATCAGAAGGATGTTGCTAGGAAGAAACCAAGTGGGGAGGAAATCCTTCCAATCCTCTCAAGTGTTTCAGATGTGGTGGCGCAGGTCACCATGCGAATGAATGTCAGAATGAGGTGAAGAAGTGTTTTAAGTGTGGGAAGCCAGGTCATGTGGTTGCAGATTGTAGAAACAACACACCAACCTATTACAACTGTGGTGAGCAGGGTCATATCAGTACCAACTGTCAGAAACCGAAGAAGTCTTATACGGGTGCTATTATTGATACGGGTGAAACTGTATGTATTGTGTGTTGGTACCACATGTATTGTGTCGAGTCAGTGAGTCGCATTGCCGAGTGATTGAGGTGCCACGTATATGTGCGTTGTATGGGTATGATTATATGTGTGGTGTGTACTACTCCTTAGCATGTGTATTTCACCGGTTATTTATTGAATGTAGTTCTCACCTCTTTTCTGTTTGTTGCGTCTGTGCTCCTTAGGGAGTGCAGATGACTAGGCACCTGAGTAGTGCTTGGAGTGTGTTGCTATTTGATCGAGTCCTAGGAGTCGCTCTGATATGTAACATGGGATGACGGGATTACGTTATATTTGCTTATTTTCTTGTTTTATTGTTACATATCTTCTATTTGTTGGATTATGGATGTATGACCACCGGTTGTGGGAATTATTTTGAACATTGAATTGATTCCGCTGTTTTAAATTGAAAACTAAATATCATTGGTTTATTGATGGATAATAAAGTGACTTAGTGTGACATCCTACTTGCTGAGGAAACTCTGATGTACTTCTATGTATTATTTCCGTATATGTTTTATAAATACGCGTACGGGGTAGAGTGGGGTGTTACATCATACCCCAAAATTTGACCCCTAGATTCCATCATCATTCTATAAGCATCAAGCATATTTGCTAACCCTAACTTTGTTTCAAGTTTGCTCTTGTGTGAGTTCCATCTGAATTAGGGTTTTGCACCTTTGGAATTAAGAGCATTATTGCTTGATCAATCAATGTTTTAGATTGATCATCATAAAACCAAGTTTCCATAAACTCAAGAGGCCTATATTCAACAAGAATTAAGTGCTAATTGAATTCATTTCAAGATCGTTGAAGCCTAACTTCAGCTAACCCTAAATTAAGGTTTCATCAAGAAAAAGTCAACAGTGCCCTGATTTTTATCCAAGCATAATCCCAAGCCTTAGAACATGATTCAACATGTTCATATATGTCCTTGGAGCCTAGTCATGATGTATGAAAAGTCCAAAGATGCAAGTTCATTGAAGATCACACAATTGAATTCATTTGATACAAGTTTCATCTAACAAAAGTCAACACTTTGAGTTTTAGGTTTCTTGGTCCAAATTGAAGCTCTCAATTTAATTTTAATCAAGACATGCTTTATCATTGAGTTTGATCATCGAAAATCAAGATTTTTAAGGATTCTTGCAAAAGGGGTAAACTTGGGTATTTGAAAATTTTCTAAGTATGGAAAAAACCTTAATTTGGAGGTCTATTTTGAGAAGCCATAACCTTCAAACCACACATCCATTTGTTTAGTTCCAAGTATCAAATTAAAGATCTCGCAAAATTCTACAACTTTGTCTCTCTAAGTCCATATCTAAAAAATGCCTAGATTTTAAATTATAAGGCTTCAAATTTTGAAAGAATTTTAGGACACTTAGAATTTTTCAAGGCAAGTTTGATCCTTCAATTTTCAGTCCAATTCAAGGCTAGTTTTCATCAAGATCCTTTGAAAATAAAGAAAAACCTAAAACATGAAAGTTGTAGAGCACACTTGAGGCTTTCTAAGAAGCACAAGAATGCTCAAATCTATTAAGTGAGTTAAGAGTTTCGAAGACTTGAAGTTGAGGTCCATAAACTTGAATTCCAAGGTTTCAACTTGGCATGACATAATGCAAGACAAGGTTTTTGCTGCAAATCTTGATGTTTTGGAGTGTGTACTTGCAAAATCCTTCTTAATTAGAGTGTCACGCGAAACTAAAAAGGATTACATAAAGTTTTAAGGCTTAAACCAAAAGATGATTCCACTTATGGCATAAAGTGTTCATTGCCATTTTGGTAAAGCATGGATCTTCCATAAATTCTGCATTGAGTCACTCCCTCAGTCCTCAAAAGTACAAGCTAGTATTCAGAGGTATGCTCCAAGCTCAAATGCTTTGTACTTGATCCCTTGAACCAAGCAAATATCATCATCACGAGCTTTCTGAAAGTACAAGTTGATGGTTTGCAAAAAGGTGGATTCTGAAAACTTCTCAAACTTTTCACTTCCTCTATAAATAGAATGTCACTCCTCATTGCAAAATATCATTAAAAAAATCCCATAAACCTCATAAAACACTCTTGCGTTCTCGTAGCTAAAAGTTCTTGCAAAAACACCCTAGCTTGGCAAAACCTCTGGCCAAACACATTCTACTTGTGCATTTCCCAAATAAACACCATAAACCATCTCTAAACCATCCATATACTTCATTCAATACATTGAAATGGCTTTGTAACACACCATACATACCGTGCCATCTTCAACCTCCATTGTTGTAAGAAGGATCATGACCTGTGCTCAAGTTTATTTCCAACTGATCCAACCATTCTAACAAGTTCTAAAGAACTTATGGAAGCTGAGGAGATTGTTATCTTGTATCCGTAATAGCTGAAAAGAAGCCTTGGACTTTCTCTAAGAGGTAAGAATTTCTGACCTTCGAAACTCTTATGTTCATGCACTAATTTGATGCTATTTGAATAGAAAAATGTAGTATGTTTGGTATTTTGTGATTCTGAATGATTGCTTGCTTTGCTTGGTTTGAATACTTCATGTTGTAACATGTTGAAGTTTTTGGTGTTTCATTTTGTGGAGGGTATTTTACTTTATACGTTTAGTGTTATGTCAAACCAGTGTTATAATATTGTTCATTGTGAAAAATACTTTGATTTTGTTTTCTTACATATTTTGATTTGGTGGAAAAATGAGAGAGATACATTAGATGGAAAGTCTGGCCATGGAGTGTTTTTTCTAGGGCACGAGAAAGAAAGAAAATGAGAGAGTGAGGAGGAGATGAATCTGAGTGGGAATCTAGTCAGCGTGGCATGACGCTGATTGGGTGATGATTTGGCCATGTGAAGCAAACCGGACCAGCGGCAGCGGAAACCCTAAAGTCTCGACGCCGACCGAGCATCACCGGCGGGCAAATCCACGGCCTCAGACACCATCACCGGCCAGAAAAACGTCAATAGGGGCATCCTCGTCGTCGATCAAGCTCGGAGGCGGCGACGGAAACTCTAAAGTTTCAACGCCGGCCAAGCTCTACCGGCGATAAAAAAGGGGTAAGGATTCATTGTGTTGGATTTTTTTTTCTCTGTTGTGTTTTCAGGTGAACGAAATGGGAGAAGATGTGGACATGCAAAACAAATTGGAGAAGCTTCAAGAAAGCACTCTAATGGCCGGCGCCGGCGCCTCAAGAAGGAGAAGAAGACAAAGGGATTTCACAAGAAACCCTAATGGAGCTAGGAAGGACCACATATACTGTCATACCCTAAATTTGTCCTACCCTTTTGTAAATATTTTCGCATTTTTTGTTTCATGCCGTTTAGACACATGTCAACCCGAAATTGGGCATTTTCCAAACTTTATCTTCTTGACCAATTAAAGCGCGACACATGGCCTAAAGGTTTTTGTGAATATTTTTTTTTCATTTTAATTTCCCAACCTTTTTTTAAAATATTTCTCATATTAATGAATATTTTGTATATATATTTGTTTTGTTTGATAATAATACTAAATAGCAATTAATATTGCTTTTTATTAATTATTTTGTATTTTGTAGATATTATTAATATTTAATTGTCTTGTTAACATTTACTTTTTAATTAGTCATGTTAATTAATATTGCAGCCATTAGATTACATTATTGTATTGGTTTATTATTGATTAATTGTTGAAAAAAGAAAAAGTAGAAGAGTTGGATTTGAATTGGCCCACGTTTTGGCCCATGGTGATTGCAAGAAGAAATGTTAGGGTACTCAGATTTATAAAGAGGGGAGAGTAGAAACCCTAGGAGGGAGGGGGGTACTGTTCACCATCTTCAATCAAACCCTAGCGGCGCCCCCTTTTGAAGAACCCTAATTTTCGAGGACTGTTCATCTTCCCCTCACGAAAAACACCGCCGACCCCAATCCTAGAAAACCCTAATGGTCGCTAACTCACCGTTTCCTTCCTCCCTTAAACCGTTCCTTTTCACGAAGCCCCTACCATGATTCTCTTCTTCTTCGTATGACCATCGCCACTTCCAAGTTTCAATCACAAATCCTTCACCGCCACCATCATAAAACCCTCAAATCCCTCGTCGAATCGCCGGCCACCACCTTTTACCCCCTCAAATCCCTCGTTCTCTTCTCACAAAACCTTAATCATCATCATTTTACAAAACCTCACCGAAAATCACCTCAGCCCCAAAACCCTCAATCCCGCCGCGATAACCTCATCAACAACAACGGCGCCTAGCTCTGTAACACGAATTCGGCGATGTCATCTTTATTGAGTCCAATCATAGCTCCAGCAGGAGCTCACATTTGTTTTTCAGCTTCAAATTCGTAAAGGCGACGATGCTTTCATATACAGATAGGATATGGTGGAAGCTGATACAGGGATAACGTCGTTTCGCGAGGAGCTCTGCCTTTGTCTGTGATTTGGCTATTATGCAGGTGTGAAGGCTATGCATTCAAGATAAGATTTGGATTGAAACGCGTTCTCGGTGCGTCTCCGAACTTCTACTCCAATGCCAAGATAACAACATATAGCAGAGATGCATATCGCAACAATAGGAGCTGTTTACCACCGCGGATTCTAGAAAGTGATCTTGTTCTGCTATGGAAACATGAGCTTGCAGCTACAATAATATTTCAAGGAGCAACTCGGTAGCCTCGGCATGAGGTTTCGGTTATGTCGTTTTTTGAGATTGTTATCTGCCTTGGTATTAGCTTGATAATAGGTCCTAAGTCATTCTGTTTTTATAAAATTATGTGGTTGTTTGGGATAGGTTTGTATGCAGGTTACAATATTACCAAGTTTCAAATTGTGCGATAATAAAATTGAACAGCATAGCAGCAGTTGATCCCAGCAGCATTTAAACTCTGCAATAGTAGCAGTCAAGTAATAGCAGTTGCAAATCCGATTCGAGTGCATCAAATGCAGCAGCTGTGACTTCAAAATCCTACCCGGTTTAACTTAACACAGCAACTTCAGATCACGACGCCACTACAACAGCAACGGTTTATGATGACCTAGATTGTATTCCTTTTTCACAAATAGATTGTGTTGTCTGTGATCGGTTTGCGTGCCGGTCTGGATCCTTTGGTTCTTCATCATAAGGCGGCAAGAGGAGAAATGTCGTGGTCATGCCGAGATAAGAGAGGTGACAATGCAAGCTGAGGGAGTTAGTTCGAATTGGTTATTTGACAAGGCACAACCGCAGCAATAACGACCTCCAGGATTCATTACAGTTGGCTCTGCAATAATAGACCGTGAGGCATTAAGGGTAAATCTTTCGAACAGAGCGCGCTTCTGATATGTTGAGTCTTGACATGTTCATTCGTTCTATAATTTAACTTTTCGACTTATAATGAATAAATATAGAATTTGAGTTGTGAATTTCGTATCAGTTTCACCGTTAGCTTGTATCTCGATAAATATTGATGGTAGTTGCTGCTACATGTTATTGGTGAAAACAAATTGTCATTATCATATTATGTTGAAATATTTTGGTTTTCACCCCTTTTGTTGTTATTCTGTTTCGCCTGCGAAGTATGTTTGGTTCTGCTGCGTACTTATTCGATTTTGCAGTTGATATATTCTGTCAGGATGGTGTAGTTTTTGGTTTCCATAAGAATATTTTGGTTTTCGCCCCCGCTGTTGCTATTCTATTCTATTTTTGCATTACTACCGCAATTTGGTCTCGAATATTTTACATCGTCATAAATGCTTCACATTGTCATTTTGATCAAATTAAATTTGTGCGCAGAATCGAAAGCGTATTCAGATTTCACATATTGGTTGTTGAATCACTGACTGTTTGTGCGATTTAATTTTGAGAATGATAAGTTTTGACAGTTTTTAGATAGGTGATTTGAGATTACTTGGATGAATGTATGTGCCAATTGGTTGCTATCACTAGTTTGAAGTTGGAAACCTCGCTGGCTATCGCATTGTTTTAAGGATTAGGAGAAAATACGACATTGTTTTATGAATGGAAATCATTGCAATAATTTGGTTTTATTATAAAAGTATTATTAATAGTTCTGCAGGGATTATTTTCATGGCTGTTAAGGATTGGAAATATGGATAATTACTTTTATGTTGCATTTCTATCCTATTCTTTCACTGTAGCGATTCAAGTTAGAGATAAGTGGGAGCTCGTGCTTGTATTGACGGTGTGGACGGTAATCATGTCGGATCTCATTTTCTTTTTTATAGCCCAATCCATTTTATATTAAGTTGATAAAGATTGATTCAAAAGGACTAAATTAATTTATTTTTTATGTACAAATTATTTTCTAACTTTATTTTCAAAATTGATATCATTTTTATAATCCTATTTCAATATCTTTTTCAACACTAAAATTATTTTCTTAAATAAATCGCGGAAAGTTAAATTCTTGAAGTCTAGCACTTCTTGAGTTTTTTTGAACGATCACTATTGGGGCGTACGCCTTGAGTAGTGACATTCGACCTTTCGTTTCAAAATACGCCCTCTAATTATCTAGACAAGGAAATGTCATTGGGGTCTAGCATTCCATATGATACTTTCATTGTTTATTCAAACAATATTTTATAAATTAAATCAAAATTATTCTTCTATTTATTAAGTAATTTATTAAGACAATTTCAAAATAGATTTTCTTTTAAGAGAAAAAACTTCGAAGCGATAATATTTCTTAAGCATGTTTAATCGAATCATTTTTAATTAAATTAATTAAACTCTTGAAGTCTAGCACTTCTTGAGTTTTCGAATGAATATTATTGAGGTGTACACCTTAAATAATGTTTTGTTCATTTTTTTCGCTCTTTAAACATACTTTTTTGTGGACAAAGAAATATCATAAGAATCTAGCATTCCGTATGATATTTCCGTTTTACATCCAAACATTTCTGAACGAAAATGTGTTGTCGAGATCTAGCATCACGATAATACTCCGATTAATTAGTTGTGAGGCCGGTGTCTCATTTACTAAATAATTGTCATTTTCAAATTCAATTTCGCATTTTCACCT
Source organism: Lathyrus sativus (assembly GCA_963859935.3). Taxonomy (NCBI): domain Eukaryota; kingdom Viridiplantae; phylum Streptophyta; class Magnoliopsida; order Fabales; family Fabaceae; genus Lathyrus; species Lathyrus sativus. The sequence goes on from OZ012735.1 coordinate 69,496,930, forward strand.
CTCGTACCGCAAACTCCTTTCATACTCTCGATTCAATCCAATTTATTTTCAAAACGTCTTCTTTCTCAATTAAAACCTTGAAAGAAGGAGGTTCTTGGAATCTAGCATTCTTTGAATCTTCGAGTGAATAATTCTCGAGGCACGCCCTTTGAGTGGTTATTCACTCAGCCTTTCAACTTTTTCAAACTCAATCATTTTTTAAGCATTCTCCTAAGTCGAACGCTCGTCCGCATTCGCAACCCACATTTCATTCACAATTCCTCGTGGTTTCGATATTAGGGGCACCCTCAGGGACTATTATCATTTCTCACAATCTAACCCTTGACACGTCGTCAAGTCGGTTTCATTTTCAATCAAATCCTCGACACGTCGTCGAACTACTTCAAACCAACTTCCTTTGGCCTCGCATGCCATTCTTCGACTCGATCCTTTCACAAACATTTTTTAAAACCTACGAAAGAGGAATATCCTTAGAATTTAGCATTCTTTGAATATTCGAATGAGTAACTCTCGAGGCGCGCCCTTGAGTTGTTATTAGTTCATTCTTTCAATTTCAAAACATCCAATTCTTTATCTTCAGCTTATTCAGTCAATTCCCGAAAGAACTGAGTTCTTGGAATCTCGCATTCTTTGAACTCTTGAGTGACAAGCTCTTAAGGCGCGCTCTTGGGTTGCTTGTCAGTTACTCTTTCGTCTCTTTCTCAAACTTCCAACCCGTTCAACCTCACCATTTCATGGTCGTCTCCACGAACTACGGACGCTCTGATTCTTTATTCATTCTTGAATATAAGATACGTAGGCACAAGATTGCGATGATCTTGGCGAGCACACTTTTATCCATCTTCCGTTTCCCCCCATCCTTTCCCGTAGTCGAACTACGACGCTCTGATTTCTCATTCTCGTCCGAATGAGCATACGTAGGCACAAGGGCCCCAATCCTTGGCGAGCACCCTATCCTCTAACCACCCATCTCTCCTTTGCGTCTTTAACCTTTTACCCTACCAATTCGCCTAAACAACGAGAAGAAAACAAGTAAACCTAAACAACACTCCCCACAATTACCTTAAGAGGTTCCCGTCGAGTACGACGGACGTGAGGGGTGCTAATACCTTCCCCTCACGTAACCGACTCCCGAACCCGGAACTTGGTTGCGACAGCCCGGTTCCTATCCCTTTCGTTTTTTTTAAGAGGTTTTCTCGATATTTTCCTCTCCCGTTTGTTCGGGAAAAATAAAGTTCGGTGGCGACTCTGTCGAACCGCATTTCCGCGCCTTTCACGCGAGGGTTGCGTTCTCCGAAATGTCTCCGTGATTTTTCGAGGTGCGACAGGTGGCGACTCTGCTGGGGACATTTGCTCCATGCAAAGAGAGGGTCGAGCCTATCTTTTGGTTTGTGAGGAGTGTTTTTTATTTAATTGTTTTTTTCTTCTCGTTTATGTATTTGTTCTCTTATCGCTTGTATATTTTGTGCTTGTTATCTTGGCCTGGCGGTTCTTGGGATGACGTCATGAGTAAAGCTCTACACCTGAGCTTTGGTAAAAGCAGAGAGAACACATAGTTTAGAATTGGTAGTCGAGTAATGTTAGTCTCCGAGGACTTGCTCCTTATGGGCCTAGCATGAAAGCTCCTCCAGAGGAGACCTATTCGTAGATCTTGTTGTAACACAGCTAGCCTGTTGCACGACTTGATTAATGAAGGGTCCGTGATTCTGGGAACCTTTTGTTAGCACCAGTTCCGATATTGGTGGTCGTGTAGTGTTAGTCTCCAAGGACTCGCTCCTTGTGCGCCTGGCGTGAGGACCCCGCTCAGGAGAGACCTTATCGTCATTATCGTCATAATACGGCCAGCCTGTTGCGTGACGTTAATACGACTAGTGTCCGTGATCCTGGGAACCAAACGTAGAAAGCTTCCCGTAAGTGGGTTTATTTGTAGAGTGTCTAGATCTTCCCGCATAGGTCGTACCTGTCAATTTTCTTTGAGCAGGAATTATGGTTACTTATCTACCACAGTTACCAGCTTTAGGAGCTGTTCGAACTATGATCTTGTGATCCTGGATCTTGTATCTTGCATTGCATCTTGCATATCATTCGCATTGCATTTCATATGTTGTGCATTTTGCATTTCCAGTCCTTCAGCAGAATCTTATGTCTTCGTTCCCTCCTCTCTAGTAAATCAAGTTGATTCCTCGACACCAGTACGCAATTAGAGCCAATACCAGACGAACAATGGAGCAGATTCAGCAAGAACAAGTTGCTATCAGGAAGGAGCTGGAATCCCTCAACAGAAAGATGGATCAGATCTTCGAAGCCCTCTCCATAACTGGAAAGGAATCAGAACAGCGAACCGTTCAACGACCGCGTCAGCAAAATCAACACAGAACATGGAAGCCAGATAGAGTGTTTGATAGTCTTCCAATGACATATGCAGATATCTTTGCTCAATTAATGGAGAAAAAGGCTATCGTTCCGAGAGATCTAGCTCCCCCAACTGTCCTTCCTGCTGATTATGACGCGAATGCTCATTGTAAGTTCCATAAGGGCACTCCAGGTCACAACATTGAGAACTGCAGGTTTCTCAAGCACAAAATTCAAGACCTAATTGATAAGGAAGATCTCACCTTTGATGGGAAGTATCTCATTTCCATCAACAACCCGATGCCGCCAGCCAACTAGTCCTAACATCAGATCAAGTCCAGTCAAGTCCATTTTCTGAAGAAGGCCGTCATGCCGCCATTTAATCTTTCGCATTTCTTATATTTTGTCTTTGTGTGTTTAAGTACTGTATGCTTTGAACAATTGCCATTCGTATATGGTTTCATTAATGTATCGTTTATGCATGTTTTGAATTAGTTATGTCGTATTCACTCATTTTTCATTTATCACTGACACGTTTATTCACTCCACTCTATTCACTGTTGTTTAGCATGATTCGAGGGAGGATGATGAAAACGAGATACCCATAATTGCGAACTCATATGCTTTCAGATAGAATCTCGTCAATGATGTACATGCATTGCTTCAATTCCCCAAACACCGGAGATATAAGGAGTTAATCCCTAGTAAACCACTTCGAGCTTAGAAGTAGCAGTTTCCTTCGGATATTCAAACCTTACACTTAACCTGGGGCAGGGTAGTGTTCAGCTAATTCAACCCCGCACTCGAATCAACAAAGAAAAATCCAGGAGACGGTTGTTCATCAATGACCCATGCTATGGCAGTCACAACAAAATGAAAAATCACCAAAAGTCGGCTAAGTTAAACACCTCAGAGGGGACTTAGGCAAAATCAAGGCAATCCCGATGGATCTGACAAGCAAAGTCAATCCATGCAAAAGTTAGGGATCAAAACAAAAGCAAAAGAGGACCCCGAAATCCTCAACAAAAAAAAAAAGATTCAGTGGCCACCCAAATCAAAGGGGCACTAACATCCATCAAGAACCAAAATAAGGTGACTGCCACGTCGAGCAAACCTTGAACCATCAAGTTTATACCGTCAAGACAAGTGTAGGATTAACTAAGCGTAGGACTGGAAATCATTAAGAAGAAGGGGTGGGTACAAATCATACTTTGAGCCTAGCATCCTTTGTTTCATAATCGTGAATCAGACCATGTTACAACCCTCGAAAGACCTAATTGAGACGAGGTTTATTCTGAAAGCATATTGTCGCAAGGTTGCGTAACCTGACTCCTCACATGATTTCTAATCACCAACATTGGTGTCATTTCTCTTGATATATTTTTCGCACCAATCAAACAACACAACGTTTGGGCTGATGATCCATCCGTCTCACTACCACGACACTTCAATAAAACGATACTTTTTCAAATCTTGCATCGAACTTTGCATTAACATCACCATTTATGAATGTACAACTTTATTTGCAAATCAGTGCTAGGTATTCAAAGACACTCCAGCAAGGGGCAATCGAGGAGAAACTTGACTTTCAGTGGCGTACACGAAGCAAGATTATTTCAAAGCCTACATGCTGGGGCAAATCATTCAACAGCTCGAGCAGGGGCATATCATTACCATGTTCAGACTGGGGCAAGACCAAGTTACCCTAATCATCAGGCAAAGCTGCAACCTCCTCTGAAGCAAATTCACAGTATACCACAAAGTACCCAGACTCGGGGCATGTAGAGTATCTTCGCCTGTGTCAATCGTTACGTCTTCAACGAACAGCGTGTCGAGGAAGTCAATCCCTCCCACCACCCTAAAACCAATCCGCATTGGCAACTACCAAAAATCCACCATGCTGACGTCTCCCTGCATTTCCAAATACCCGTCTACATCATGAGCATCATACGCATCGCATTCAACATCATAAGTATCCTGCATCATACTCCAATCATACCATACTTCCCCAACTCTTGCATCTCCACTCGTCAGCATTAGCATTTGCACTTCCACTCATATATCATCCAGCATTCATATATGCAAGTCAAGGTCCAGGATCAATCTTGGAGATTTCCAAGACCATCACCAGCCCGGTCAGGGGCATCCTCCGCAAGATTGTGGGTTTGTCCCACGATATCAGGAGCTTCAAAGTAATCATCAGCCCAGTCAGGGGCAATCTTCTGCAAGTGTGGATTTCTCCCATCAAAATTCGAAGTTATTCAAAGCAAGATTCAGCCCAATCAGGGGCATCTTTTAATGACCATGGGTACCTCCCATGACGTATTTCAACCTCGTGGTTGATCAGATATGTAAATCAATATTCAGCCTAGTCAGGGGCATACCGTTCAAGACCGTGGGCGTTCCCACTAAGTTGTTCAAACTTTTGTTGGGAAAATCCAAGAAGTTCAGTGCAAGATCCAACCCGAGCAGGGGCATCTTCAGCAAGACCATGAGCGTTCCTCATGAAGTTGTTCAACCTTTTGTTGAGCAAACCAAGACATCAAGGCAAACTCAGCCCAGTCAGGGGCATCCTCTTCAGAATTCACGGGCGTAACCGTGAAATCATTTCATCAAAACGATGATCTCCGAACAAGACGGTGGGCGTACCCCGTTGACTCATTTCAATTCAATCTTCCTCTTGGGTGTTCCCCAATGAGCTGTACCCAGCAAGCGTGACCGTTGTCAATTGCCTTACTATCATCCTTTTGGTGATAGTCGAACTTCGTCAGTTCAACCTAGCCTGCATCCTTTTGGTGTTGGTAAACTTCGAGTCTGTGTTGTCCTATCATCCTTTTGGTGATAGCGACCTGTGTGTGTGAGTTTCGCTCCGTCATCCTTTTGGTGGTGGGTCTGGCATTTCGTCGATGTCAGATTGCACGATATTTTGTTTGTGTTTCGCTCCGTCATCCTTTTGGTGGTGGGTCTGGCATTTCGTCGATGCCAGATTGTGCGATGGTGTTTGTCCTATCATCCTTTTGGTGGTAGCGGCTGGTGTGAGTTTCGCTCTGCCATCCTTTTGGTGGTGGGTCTGACATTTCGTCGATGTCAGATTGTGCGATGTGTGTGAGTTTCGCTCTGCCATCCTTTTGGTGGTGGGTCTGACATTTCGTCGATGTCAGATTGTGCTATGGTGTTTGTCCTATCATCCTTTTGGTGGTAGTGACTGGTTGTGTTTCGCTCTGCCATCCTTTTGGTGGTAGGTCTGGCATTTCGTCGATGTCAGATTGCGCGATATTTTGTTTGTGTTTCGCTCCGTCATCCTTTTGGTGGTGGGTCTGGCATTTCGTCGATGTCAGATTATGCGATTGTGTTTGCCCTATCATCCTTTTGGTGGTAGCGGCTGGTGTGAGTTTCGCTCTGCCATCCTTTTGGTGGTGGGTCTGACATTTCGTCGATGTCAGATTGTGCAATGTGTGTGAGTTTCGCTCTGCCATCCTTTTGGTGGTGGGTCTGGCATTTCGTCGATGTCAGATCGTGCGATGGTGTTTGTCCTATCATCCTTTTAGTGGTAGTGACTGGTGTGAGTTTCGCTCCGTCATCCTTTTGGTGGTGGGTCTGGCATTTCGTCGATGTAAGATTGTGCGATGGTGTTTATCCTATAATCCTTTTGATGGTAGTAGCCGTGTTCATTTCTTTCCATCATCCTTTTGATGATGACGACCTTTTGCCTATTATTTACAGTTTACTCAGAGGTTTACCTTATCCAGCATTTTTTTCAACTCTCAAGCATCTCTCTTTCTTTCGGACAAATTCAGGGTCTTTTTATATCTAATTGACTTCTACCTCAGGAAAACAAACGCCGTAGAAGTTTATTTCCCTAGGTTTAAGCCTATTAGATAGGGGCATCTGTCATACCCTAAATTTGTCCTACCCTAAATTTGTCCTACCCTTTTGTAAATATTTTCGCATTTTTTGTTTCATGCCGTTTAGACACGTGTCCACCCGAAATTGGGCGTTTTCCAAACTTTATCTTCTTGACCAATTAAAGCGCGACACGTGGCCTAAAGGTTTTTGTGAATTTTTTTTTCATTTTAATTTCCCAACCTTTTTTTAAAATATTTCTCATATTAATGAATATTTTGTATATATATTTGTTTTGTTTGATAATAATACTAAATAGCAATTAATATTGCTTTTTATTAATTATTTTGTATTTTGTAGATATTATTAATATTTAATTGTCTTGTTAACATTTACTTTTTAATTAGTCATGTTAATTAATATTGCAACCATTAGATTACATTATTGTATTGGTTTATTATTGATTAATTGATTAATTGTTGAAAAAAGAAAAAGTAGAAGAGTTGGATTTGAATTGGCCCACGTTTTGGCCCATGGTGATTGCAAGAAGAAATGTTAGGGTACTCAGATTTATAAAGAGGGGAGAGTAGAAACCCTAGGAGGGAAGGGGGTACTGTTCACCATCTTCAATCAAACCCTAGCGGCGCCCCCTTTTGAAGAACCCTAATTTTCGAGGACTGTTCATCTTCCCCTCACGAAAAACGCCGCCGACCCCAATCCTAGAAAACCCTAATGGTCGCTAACTCACCGTTTCCTTCCTCCCTTAAACCGTTCCTCTTCACGAAGCCCCTACCATGATTCTCTTCTTCTTCGTATGACCGTCGCCACTTCCAAGTTTCAATCACAAATCCTTCACCGCCACCATCATAAAACCCTCAAATCCCTCGTCGAATCGCCGGCCACCACCTTTTACCCCCTCAAATCCCTCGTTCTCTTCTCACAAAACCTTAATCATCATCATTTTACAAAACCTCACCGAAAATCACCTCAGCCCCAAAACCCTCAATCCCGCCGCGATAACCTCATCAACAACAACGGCGCCTAGCTCTGTAACACGAATTCGGCGATGTCATCTTTATTGAGTCCAATCATAGCTACAGCAGGAGCTCACATTTGTTTTTCAGCTTCAAATTCGTAAAGGCGACGATGCTTTCATATACAGATAGGATATGGTGGAAGCTGATACAGGGATAACGTCGTTTCGCGAGGAGCTCTTCCTTTGTCTGTGATTTGGCTATTATGCAGGTGTGAAGGCTATGCATTCAAGATAAGATTTGGATTGAAACGCGTTCTCGGTGCGTCTCTGAACTTCTACTCCAATGCCAAGATAACAACATATAGCAGAGATGCATATCGCAACAATAGGAGCTGTTTACCACCGCGGATTCTAGAAAGTGATCTTGTTCTGCTATGGAAACATGAGCTTGCAGCTACAATAATATTTCAAGGAGCAACTCGGTAGCCTCGGCATGAGGTTTCGGTTATGTCGTTTTTTGAGTTGTTATCTGCCTTGGTATTAGCTTGATAATAGGTCCTAAGTCATTCTGTTTTTATAAAATTATGTGGTTGTTTGGGATAGGTTTGTATGCAGGTTACAATATTACCAAGTTTCAAATTGTGCGATAATAAAATTGAATGGCATAGCAGCAGTTGATCCCAGCAGCATTTAAACTCTGCAATAGTAGCAGTCGAGTAATAGCAGTTGCGAATCCGATTCGAGTGCATCAAATGCAGCAGCTGTGACTTCAAAATCCTACCCGGTTTAACTTAACACAGCAACTTCAGATCACGACGCCACTACAACAGCAACGGTTTATGATGACCTAGATTGTATTCCTTTTTCACAAATAGATTGTGTTGTCTATGATCGGTTTGCGTGCCGGTCTGGATCCTTTGGTTCTTCATCATAAGGCGGCAAGAGGAGAAATGTCGTGGTCATGCCGAGATAAGAGAGGTGACAATGCAAGCTGAGGGAGTTAGTTCGAATTGGTTATTTGACAAGGCACAACCGCAGTAATAACGACCTCCAGGATTCATTACAGTTGGCTCTACAATAATAGACCGTGAGGCATTAAGGGTAAATCTTTCGAACAGAGTGCGCTTCTGATATGTTGAGTCTTGACATGTTCATTCGTTCTATAATTTAACTTTTCGACTTATAATGAATAAATATAGAATTTGAGTTGTGAATTTCGTATCAGTTTCACCGTTAGCTTGTATCTCGATAAATATTGATGGTAGTTGCTGCTACATGTTATTGGTGAAAACAAATTGTCATTATCATATTATGTTGAAATATTTTGGTTTTCACCCCTTTTGTTGTTATTCTGTTTCGCCTGCGAAGTATGTTTGGTTCTGCTGCGTACTTATTCGATTTTGCAGTTGATATATTCTGTCAGGATGGTGTAGTTTTTGGTTTCCATAAGAATATTTTGGTTTTCGCCCCCGCTGTTGCTATTCTATTCTATTTTTGCATTACTACCGCAATTTGGTCTCGAATATTTTACATCGTCATAAATGCTTTGCATTGTCATTTTGATCAAATTAAATTTGTGCGCAGAATCGAAAGCGTATTCAGGTTTCACATATTGGTTGCTGAATCACTGACTGTTTGTGCGATTTAATTTTGAGAATGATAAGTTTTGACAGTTTTTAGATAGGTGATTTGAGATTAATTGGATGAATGTATGTGCCAATTGGTTGCTATCACTAGTTTGAAGTTGGAAACCTCGCTAGCTATCGCATTGTTTTAAGGATTAGGAGAAAATACGACATTGTTTTATGAATGGAAATCATTGCAATAATTTGGTTTTATTATAAAAGTATTATTAATAGTTCTGCAGGGATTATTTTCATGGCTGTTAAGGATTGGAAATATGGATAATTACTTTTATGTTGCATTTCTATCCTATTCTTTCACTGTAGCGATTCAAGTTAGAGATAAGTGGGAGCTCGTGCTTGTATTGACGGTGTGGACGGTAATCATGTCGGATCTCATTTTCTTTTTTATAGCCCAATCCATTTTATATTAAGTTGATAAAGATTGATTCAAAAGGACTAAATTAATTTATTTTTTATGTACAAATTATTTTCTAACTTTATTTTCAAAATTGATATTATTTTTATAATCCTAGCATTCCGTATGATATTTCTGTTTTACATCCAAACATTTCTGAATGAAAATGTGTTGTCGAGATCTAGCATCACGATAATACTCCGATTAATTAGTTGTGAGGCCGATGTCTCATTTACTAAATAATTGTCATTTTCAAATTCAATTTCGCATTTTCACCTCTCGTACCGCAAACTCCTTTCATACTCTCGATTCAATCCAATTTATTTTCAAAACGTCTTCTTTCTCAATTAAAACCTTGAAAGAAGGAGGTTCTTGGAATCTAGCATTTTTGAATCTTCAAGTGAATAATTCTCGAGGCACGCCCTTTGAGTGGTTATTCACTCAGCCTTTCAACTTTTTCAAACTCAATCATTTTTTAAGCATTCTCCTAAGTCGAACGCTCGTCTGCATTCGCAACCCATATTTCATTCACAATTCCTCGTGGTTTCGATATTAGGGGCACCCTCAGGGACTATTATCGTTTCTCACAATCTAACCCTTGACACGTCGTCAAGTCGGTTTCATTTTCAATCAAATCCTCGACACATCGTCGAACTACTTCAAACCAACTTCCTTTGGCCTCGCATGCCATTCTTCGACTCGATCCTTTCACAAACATTTTTTAAAACCTACGAAAGAGGAATATCCTTAGAATCTAGCATTCTTTGAATATTCGAATGAGTAACTCTCGAGGCGCGCCCTTGAGTTGTTATTAGTTCATTCTTTCAATTTTAAAACATCCAATTCTTTATCTTCAGCTTATTCAGTCAATTCCCGAAAGAACTGAGTTCTTGGAATCTCGCATTCTTTGAACTCTTGAGTGACAAGCTCTTAAGGCGCGCTCTTGGGTTGCTTGTCAGTTACTCTTTCGTCTCTTTCTCAAACTTCCAACCCGTTCAACCTCACCATTTCGTGGTTGTCTCCACGAACTACGGACGCTCTGATTCTTTATTCATTCTTGAATATAAGATACGTAGGCACAAGATTGCTATGATCTTGGCGAGCACACTTTTATCCATCTTCCGTTTTCCCCCATCCTTTCCCGTAGTCGAACTACGACGCTCTGATTTCTCATTCTCGTCCGAATGAGCATACGTAGGCACAAGGGCCCCAATCCTTGGCGAGCACCCTATCCTCTAACCACCCATCTCTCCTTTGTGTCTTTAACCTTTTACCCTACCAATTCGCCTAAACAACGAGAAGAAAACAAGTAAACCTAAACAACACTCCCCACGATTACCTTAAGAGGTTCCCGTCGAGTACGACGGACGTGAGGGGTGCTAATACCTTCCCCTCACGTAACCGACTCCCGAACCCGGAACTTGGTTGCGACAGCCCGGTTCCTATCCCTTTCGTTTTTTTAAGAGGTTTTCTCGATATTTTCCTCTCCCGTTTGTTCGGGAAAAATAAAGTTCGGTGGCGACTCTGTCGAACCGCATTTCCGCGCCTTTCGCGCGAGGGTCGCGTTCTCCGAAATGTCTCCGTGATTTTTCGAGGTGCGACACATACCCAAGTCTCTGAGGTGGCTTGATGACTCTCCTCGACCTGTCTCTTGCTAACAGGTAGTCATTATCAATCTCCTCATCTTCGAAAACATCTTCTACGTCTTCATCGAATTCATATGGGATACGTAATTCAGCATCAACATGCTCCACCTCATCAAGAATCTCTCCCTGTTCCATATCTTCATTAGCATCATCAATTTCCTTGAAAGCCATTTTTTCTTCATTGAAAACTACATCTCGACTGGTGATACACCTCTTGTGACCTGGCTCTGGGCACCATAGCCTATAAGCTTTGACTCTTTCAAGGTATCCCATAGAGATGCATTTCAGAGCTCTAGGTTCGATCTTGTCTTGACTAATATGAGCATAGGCCATACAACCAAATACTCTCAGTCTGTCGAGACTAGGTGGATATTCCGACCAAACTTCTTCAGGTGTCTTCATTCCCAAGGCAGTCGAGGGACATCTATTTATCAGATAAGCTACTGTCGAAACAGCTTCCGCCCAAAACACCTTCTTCAATCCAGCACTAACCAACATGCATCTAACCCTTTCAAGGATTTTTCTATTGAATCTCTCAGCTAAGCCATTTTATTAAGGAGTACCTACTACAGTCTTATGCCTTGCAATCTCAGACTCAACACAGTAACTGTCGAACGCTTCGTTGCAGAATCAAGGCTATTATCGATTCTCAACCTCTTGACCTTTCTGCTAGTTTGAGTTTCGACCAAAATCTTCCAACTTTTGAAATTCTCAAAAGTTTCATCCTCCGTCTTTTCAATGAATACACATAGCTTTTTGGAATAGTCATCAATGATGGATAGAAAATACCTTGCACCTGAGTGTGAAGGATTCCTTGCAGGCCCCCAAAGATCAGCATGAATGTAATCCAGGGATCCATGTGTTCTTTGCTTGCCTTTGTTAAACTTCGCCCTACAGGATTTACCAAATACACAAGATTCACAAAACTTCAACTTTTCGACTTTGTCACCTCCTAGCAGGTTCTGCTTCCCTAATTCGACCAGGCCTCTTTCGCTGACATGGCCCAATCTCATGTGTCATAATTCTGTCTTCAACACAAGTTTTGTGGATGCAACATTTATCGAACCACTTACAATCTCATGTGCTATAATTCTGTTGACATTTACCTTTCTTTTTGTCGAACTTACCATCCTTTCGCAAAACTTTTCCCTTAACGGCCAAACCTTCGCCCACTATCGAAGGTTTATGCTCCTTTCGTTCGTTCAAATCCTTAGAATACAAGGCTGATTGAACTTGTTCAAAAGTCAAGGACTCCCTTCCATATATAAGAGTTTCTTTGAAGTGAACATATGTTATGGGCAAAGCACACAGCAGCAACAGTGCTTGATCTTCATCATCGATTTTCACATCAATATTTTCAAGATCAAGAATCATCTTGTTGAACATATCCAACTGCTCAGTCAATATTTTGTCTTCACTAATCTTGAATGAATACAAATCTTGCTTCAGGTAGAGTCGATTCACCAGAGATTTGGTCATATACAAACTTTCAAGTTTCACCTATAATCCCGATGTTGTAGTCTTCTTTGATACCTGTCGAAGAACCTTATCATTAAGGCTCAATAATATTGCGCTGTGGGCTTTCTCGATCACGCCCGTCTTTTCTTTTCTCGTTAACGCACCGTCCATGGCTGCCTCACCCTTCAACACTTCCAAATAACCCTGCTGAACTAGTAGGGCTTTCATCATCAAGCGCCACAGACTGAAGTCGTTCACCCGGTGAACTTTTCAATCTCATACTTTGTTGAATGCATCTTCTACATGCTCACCGCACCAATTTGTTGTGAATTGGATACCTTTAAACAAAGTATAAATAGTTTCTTAATGATCAAGAAATACACAAGGGTTAGGGTTAACAAAGAAGGTGTTGCAACCTAAAATTTGACCAACCGGTTCCCATATCTGGTTTATGGTTCGATGCATTTTGCATTCGCATTCGCATACCGCATATGTTGCATTTTCTCATTCATATTGATTTTATCGGGATCGCAGCCTCCCCTGGCGCTGCAGGCATTTCAGGCCAATACAAGGATTTATTTTGAGAATCGGTGCTCGTTCCCTGTGTTTTCAGGCTATCTCGGTGTCCGGTTTTTACCGCTTATTTCGCTGTGGTCGCGTATTCGTGTTCTAATCAATTTAATCGGCTTCCTCGTATTTTTTTAGTTTTTTTTCCTTTATTTCCTAGAATTTTAAATGAATTTAATTCTTTTTCTAGAATTTTAAATAGATGATTTCTAGAATATTTTTTTAGATATAATAGATTTTTTTTATATAGATATTAACAGGTATTTCTTTTTAAAATAGATATTAAATAGATTTTAATATAGTTTTTTAATAGATTTTTAATAGATATTAGTTAAATTTTAATTGTTTAGTTTTATAGATTTTATTTTTATATAGAGTTTATTAGTTTAGATTTTAATTGAAGTGTTTAGTTTGATGGTTTTTTCTTTTATTAGAGTTTATTAGAATCAGTTCATTAATTATCATTAATCAATAGTTTTTTCAGTTAAGGGTAGTTTTTAACCTTGGCCATTTAATTCCCGTTTTACTATTGCATCATTAGTCCGGTTAATCAAGTATTAGTTCATTAAAGTCCTTTAATCAGTTAATTAAGTCTAGTGGGCCAGGTGTTGTTTGGGGGCCCAAAATTCGTCTGCCACATGTCACTATATAATGCTCCCACGTTTCTCTCTCTCTCTCTCTCTCTCTCTCTCTCTCTCTCTCTCTCTCTCTCTCTCTCTCTCTCTCTCTCTCTCCGCCAGCATATTTTCCACTCCCACTACCACATCATGCATGCTTGACACATCACACACCCCCACTCTGCATGAGCTCCACGCGTACACCGCCCGACCCCACTCACTCTGCCACGTTTCGCTTCCGTCTTCCATGCACGGCGCCACGTATCCCACCATTTCCTTCCCCCGCCGGCCATGCAAACTCCGGCGACCCCGCGCCGGAGAAATCATACGGCCAACCTTGCCGGTAATCAACTCGCCGGAACTCTAACTATCGCCGGAAAATAATAACTTCCACCGGAAAACTTCAACCACCGTGAATCTGCACCCAACTCGTCTCCTTTGTCATGTTCACCATGAACATTCAACAATGTTCATCAGTTCTTCATCACCAGAAATCACCAAATTCCAGAAATCTCCACCGTGTTCATCATGACGTTCATCGCGTTCTTCATCAGAAACTCAATAGATAATCATGATCTTCATCCATATTCCAACTCGTTCTTGGTGTTCATCTCCATCATCTACTTTTTTCCAGAAAATTCAATAATCTCGAATCCGTGACCGTTTTTCCAGATCTCGATCGGAGTTCATCATCTTTTTCCAGATTTCATCAAGAAACTCGTAAAGACCATCAAGCGTTTGCCCAGAAACTTAATAACCTTTAACAACTCCAAATTCATCAGAACTTCATCGCACCATTCACCATGTTCAAGGATCTTCATCAATTTTGAGTAATCCTCCAGATCTCCGTTCAAGATTCACAACAAATATCAAGAGCATTCTCCCTAGAGCTCCACGAATCTCCAACGTTCATCAGACTTCCAACGATCTTCCTATGAGTTCTTCACCAGATCTTCATCAGATCATCATCATCTAACTTCCCGATCCATGAATTTGTCTCCGATCCAAACTCCATCCGTCAAAGCACTCCAGATTTGTAAGAATTTCATCACGAGGCTGGCAAGATCTCCATCACAGCTTCGTGTATGTTCATCAAACAAGAAACCTCAAGAACCTTCACCCGAATCTCTTCGTAGACTTTCGTTGCTTAAAAATCTTCATCGTTCGACGCCAAAAACGTCATATAGATTCTTCCTGATCTTCAACATGCAAAGAAGCCTCGTCGATCTTCACTACGAGCTTCATCCTCGTGAGCAACAATTCCCAACCTCCAAAGATTCAACCTCCATTGTTGAGTTCAGTAGAAGGCGTTGTTTAGATTGGGGCTGTGAAGGTTGAGGTGGGGAAGGAGAGTGATCAGTGACGACGGCGGGTGAGAGAGAAGGAGAGGAACTTAGGGTTCTGGCCAAACGAATGAGGGAGAAGAGAGGGTCTGGGCTTGAGTCGTTGGGCCTTTGGGCCCAAGGTTTTTTTTACTGACTTGCACCCTCCGTTTCCAATAGTTCTGTCTGGCTGTGTTCTTTTTTTTGGGGTTGAACCTTAAGCCCATTGGCGTTTTACTAGCGCACACCTCCGTTATTGCTTAGTGCACTCCCGTTTCTGTTTGTTTTTTAATTGCTGTAGTCTTTTTGTTGGGCTCAGCCCGATTCTGTTTTGCTTTGATGTATCCCCCATGTAACAATTACTCACCCCCTCCCTGCATTTTATTCTTTTAATATTTTGTATTTTACATTTAATTGCAATTTCTTAGGGATTTAGTTTAATACTTTGTTTTAAATTTCTAGAATAAGTATAGTGGTAAATATTAATTTCTTTTAGGGAATTCGGTAGAATTTAATATTTTTTTGAATAGAATTTAGATAGTATTTTCTCTAGGAATATTTTAGTGCATATTTTGTTAGGGGAGTTATTAGAGTTTATATTTTTCCTAGAATATTATAATGCTTAGCATAGGTTTTAAGAGTAATTTTTAGGAGATTCATAGATTTAATTCTTTTAGGATATATTTTCATTAGGAGATTATTTTTGCCGTATCTTAGGAGTAGACTATTATTTCCATTTTGTATTGGATTTCTCTCCTATTTTCGTTTCTATCTGATTTTATCCCGATTTTATTCTTGGCTGGCCGTGTGACACGATTCAATTGGAGAATGATTTTCGATATCATTTCTCCATCTTGTCTTTGACACGGATATCAATACGCTACCTCTGAGAGTTTGATTTCTCGTATAAATCGAACCATGACGGTCTAAGCGTTACATTGCTCTTGATTTGAGCGTCGTCATCATCGACCCAGAGAGGAGAAGATTGGAATGGAGCTTGCGCGCACGTCAGGAGCCCAGGAACTGCTTCGTTCATCATCATCGTCGTAGTCAAGTCTTCAGGCAACCGTCGAGTGTTGTGAGTCACATCGTTAGATACGAAGGAAATGATAGTTGAGGAGTTACTTCTTAATCGTCTAGGATGTCTAGTATGGTACCCTTAGGATGCCATGCGACGCACTCGCTCCTACGTCTTAGGTTCTTGCGTGTGTGTCCCGAGATCCTTCTCGTTTAGGCGTAAGCCTGCTTCCTCTTTGTTCTCGCCCCGTGCGATCGAAACCCCTTTTCTCTCGCGTTCAGGCGATCGAGACCTCTTCTCTTGCCCCGTGCAATCGAGACTCGTTTTCCCGTCGAACTACGTTGGCTCTGATCTTTCGTGCCAGACGAGAGTACATAGGCATAGGATGCCGTATCCTAGCGAGCTCCCTTTTCCCTTTTTCTCCGTTTTAGCTGTGGTAGGCTGAACTACAGCTGCTCTGATTTCTCATACCGAATGAGAATATGTAGGCATAGGATGCGATATCCTAGCGAGCACACTAACAACTAATCTTTCTGTTCTCTCGCTGTTGTGCGATCGAGACTTTCCCTCTGACGACTGATGTTATCCTTTTCTCTTGCCCTCGCGCATTTGAGACCAGACCGTAGTTTTAGTTCCCGTAGGTCCCCGTACCTCTAGAGCCAACTTGATCTCTCACCCTTGTGTGATCGAGAACACCTTGTCTAGTCGTAGTTAGCCTGAACTACGTAAGCTCTGATCTTTCACGCTGTGTGAAAGTACGTAGGCATAAAACGCGAAGTCTTGGCGAGTCAATTCCCTGTAGTTTCCCGAACTACGATGACTCTGACTTTCTCTCTTGAGAATACGTAGGCATAGAGTGCGATGCTCTATCGAGTCAGTTTCTTTCTGTTTAGATTTAGCAGCCGTAGATAGATTGTTTTGCATCCTTTAGACAAACCAAGCAAGCGTGGATCCCGTCGAGTACGACGGACGTGAGGGGTGCTAATACCTTCCCCTTGCGTAACCGACTCCCGAATCCAAGAATTTGGTTACGACGACCATTCCTTTCCCGTCTTTGCGTGAGGTTTACTCTGAGCGTTTCCTTTCCCTTCTTTGGGATAAATAACGTACGGTGGCGACTCTTCTGTCATAGCCGGCGCCGATTTTCGCAGTAGCGACAGCTGGCGACTCTGCTGGGGACAGGAATATCCCCTATGCGAGTCAATCCTAGCGCTTGTTTGCTCGTCTTTGGATGTTTACCTTTTGCGTGTTGTATTTTACTGTATTTACAATTTCTGCACTGTATTATTATCTGTTGCTGTTGTGCTGTTGGGTGGTTGTTCCTTTGAGAGAGAAGCCAAAATCCAGGCTTGAGCACACACATAGATTTAGAGAGAGAGTAGTGGTTAGCCTGCTTGCTTAGCTCGCACCAGCTAGCCGCGAAATCTCACTCGGACGAGATTCTCTTTGATGCTTCTTGCCTGGCCCTTAGGGCTTGACAAGTTGTCTGACCCGAGGATTGTCGACTCTGGGAACCAATCAATTGGGAATTTGAATAAGTGAGGCCTCTTCAAGGGATAATGATGCCACACTTTCTGGGTATCGTATCATTGCTCTTGAAAGTCTGTGACGTTGATACCCGCATAAGATGCCGTACCTTGTCAGATTAGGTTCATACCTGTGAGTGGGAGGGTTTTTTGCAGGAAACCTGACTTCCATCCAACCCGATATTTTGGTCTTCTCTTCAGAGCGAACGTACTCAGTCAGCAGCGCAACGGTATTCAGAGATTGTGTGGGGTTGTGATCCCGTATTTGCTGTATATTGCATTGCATAAGCGTGTTGCATCATATTGCATATCATCCTCCATCTAGCTAGAGTCTGATCCAGCCGTTGTTTTGATTCTGAAGGTGATTATCCGGTGTTTGGCCTGAGCAACTGTTGATTGATAGAAGACGACCAAGGGGTTGAAGCAGATTTGAGCCGAACCGAGTAGTGAAGTCAGTTGAAGGTTATTGATAGCTATGTCTGAGAGCAATTTCCAGTCTCCTAACACCTTGGCATGGTTTACTATGACGACCAACCCTCTGTATGGTTCTACTTCCGAGGCAGACTTTCCGCAAGTGAACAACGTTACTGCAGACCAGTTTGTGCAGCCTCCTGTTATGGACCGAGATCGACGTGAGCAGTTTGTTGTCCGAAATAAACGACCTCCTCTTATCAACAGTCAAGGTGTTGTTTTCCCTGTGCCGAGTATCCGAAGAGAGATCCCAGTAGCAAGGACTGTAGACCCAAGAGCTCTTGAGTGTGCTAGCAGGCTCCAAGTGTTGGAAGAACAAGTTAAAGCCTTGAAAGTCAAAGATGCTGTTAACCTGAACGCCGCAGACATGTGTTTGGTTCCTGGCCTAGTGTTGCCTTATAAGTTCAAAGCGCCGAGATTTGAAAAGTACAAAGGAGATAGCCATCCGAAGCAACATTTAATGATGTTCTGTCGAAGAATGACTTCGTTTGTGCAAAATGACAAGTTGATGATTCACTACTTCCAAGATAGTCTGACTGGGGCATCCTTGAGTTGGTATATGCAGTTAGAGAGTAATCAGATTCGATCATGGATGGATTTAGCCAGAGCTTTTCTGAAGCAGTATGATTATAACCTAGACGTGGCTCCTCATCGCGTGCAGTTGCAAGAATTGTCTCAAGAGAACAATGAACCTATCAGGAAGTATGCTCAGAGATGGAGAGAATTTACTGCTAGAGTACAACCACCGCTTTTAGACCGAGAGCTAACAAGCATGTTTGTAAACTCCCTGTAGAGTCCGTACTACGAAAGAATGCTTGGACTTGCGTTAAATTTTTCTGACTTGGTAGAATTTGGGGAACGCCTTGAGCATGCCATAAAAATCGGGAAAATTTAGATTATTTCAAACGGTCAGGCTAGTGAAACTGAATCTCTCTATGATTATCAGAATGAAGAAGGAGTTGTGATCAATGCAATCATGCCAGATGTTGAGTATTCTCGAGATGAACCGGTGAAGTCTGTTGGTTATTCATCTCCTGTGCCTTGTTATGCTGGACAGACCACTGTGCCTAGGGCACCATATCGGGAACTTTATGTCGCTTCCCTTGCAAATCAACGAACTCGTGGCCGAGGTTATCAGAATCAGCGCCCGAATCAGAATTGACCTCGTAACAACTTGGAACGAAGGAATGCTCCTTCCCACCCAGTGCCTATGCCGTATAGCCAGCTACTGCTATCTTTGATCCAGAGCTCTTTGGTGGAACCTAAAGCTCTTAAGCCAGTGCCAGAACCTTACCCTCCTGGGTACAATCCCCACGTTCAGTGTGGTTACCATGGCGGATCCCCAGGGCATTCAACTGAAGATTGCAATGCTTTTCAGGAGAAAGTACAACAGTTGATCGACCAAGATTGCATTTCCTTTCGAGAAGGATTTCTGTTCGTTCATACCAACTTCTCAGCTGTCTAAGATCGTAGATTCGGAGTTTGTTTTCAAGAAGCCAGTGGTTCGGACAGGCAGGCGTCCTTAGCATTGGCAGTCCTCAGACTTTTTATCATTTGCATTTGTAGTTTCTTTTCTGTTAGTTACTACTTGCTGTAAACATTGTTTGTTTCGAATGGTAATATTGATTAAGTGACTATACATTTTTCTGGATTAATCATGTCGCTGTCGCTCATTTACTGCATTGCACTGACACTTGCATTTTATTCACTCCACTTTATCACTGTGATTAGCAAAGATTGGAGGGAGGATGACAAAACTGAATACTCATAACCGATGATCGTATGCTTTCAGATAAAACCTTGCCGATGGCGTATAAGGCATTGTTTCGAATCCCCAAACACTGGAGATATAAGGAGTTAGTCCCTTGTTAACCACTTCGAGCCAGGAAGTAGAAGTTTTTTCGGACTTTTAAACCCTCACATCTTAACACGGGGCAGGGTAGTTGTCAGTTAGCTTGATCGAGCGTTCAAGTCTTATAGAGGAGTGTTGCCTTTCGAGGACCAATCACATCTTGTTTTTCCTCAGAGATCGTACCTCGTCAACTGCAATGGTTAAACCTCACCAATTAGGAGTGAGACGGTTACAATCCTGTTGGAGCAATCAGGACCACTAGTGTCGCACGACTTGTTCCAAGCAAAAGAAAAAAGGAGAAAGCCCGCTAAGTAAAAAGAAAAAGAAAAAACTGGAAAGCTAATACTTAGGCAAAAAAATCAGGGCATCCCGCTGGACTTCAAAAGAAAAAAATCGAAAAGAACTCAAAAGGAGTCAGTCCAGGCAAAAAAATTAGGGAATCAAAAGAATGAAAAAGAAAGGAAAAAGGAAAAATCCCCAGTGAAGTCGCCAACTGTTGCGGTGGAAATAGGATCACAAACTATTAATGAGTTTGAATCGCAATTCAATTCACAACCGCTCTTTGATTTATCCGAAGGAAAAGGTCAAAAGAGGGAAAACCTATTTTGCATCGTAAACACAATGCGGGGAAAGATCTAGGGTTCGGGGGTTGGTTAAATTTAGGGAAGGTATTAGCACCCTAAACTTCTGTAGTACTCTACAGGAACCTTTTGTTCAAATGTTTACTATTTGCTTTATTTATTTGCTTAAGGTATATGTACAAAGATTAAAAGTGAGAAAAGAGACCTAAGGGGTTAATTCTAAGTTTACTCGGCAAGACATCGCATCTTGTGCCTACGTATCCTTACGGGAGTGGAATCAGAGTAATCGTAGTTCCCCTCAAAAGGGAGGTTAGAGACTTCTTGACTGTGGTCAAGGTCTCAAGGGGAATAAACGCATCTTAAGGACACGCTTACGTGGAGTGTAGAAACTCCAAATCTCTACGTTGAAATGTTAAGTTGTAATTAGGGTTAAATTAGGTTAGGGATTCCGCGGCGGGAAACCCTAAAATGAGCGCGGCGGCTCTTTGACCTAATGCTAGGGGTAAAATTGTAATCTTGCCTACGGCGAGGCATTTGTGAAAATTTTAGGGTTTGTGAGGTTGTAAGGGTTTGAAGTTGAGGACTATTGGCGCGGCGGCCAAACGCTAGACCTAACCTTCGGATGTGAAATTAACTATAAAGATGTGATGAAATTAAATATACATACAACGGCAGAAAATAAAGTGCGGAAAGATAAACGCGAAAATTGTCTCGCAAAATTACATCCCATAAGCAGTTACAAATATGATAACTAAATATAAAACCGAAAATAAGTTTCAAATTGAACATAATAGCTGCAAGAAACAAAACAAACAAAAATGTCAGTATGTGGGGTTAGACGAAAACGAAATCAAAATTGAACGAGAAACAAACCGTATGAATTTTGGAGGACTTTTATGGTCTTTTTAACCAAGGATTTAAATTTGTGAAAAGAGAGAGTTTTGAGTTTTAAAAAAAAAAAATTATTAATAAAAAAGTGAAAGTTTGGTTAATTATTCTAAAAAAGGAGTTTTAGTGATAATATTTTGAAAAAAAGATTTAATCATTAAAAAAAACAATTGGTTTAATTTAAAAAATCTTAATGTTAGTTAAAAACACGTTTTACTTTAAAGTTATAAAAAAGTTTTATTATTTGAAAAAAGCATTTGATTATTTTATTTAAAAAGAGTTTTAATTAATTTGAAAAAATGTCTTTGGTTATAAAAAAGAAAGGGTCTTCTTGATTTTTTTTAAAAAAAGGATAAACAAAATAAAATAACAAATGGAAAAACAATAAATAATAAAAAAGAGGGTTGGGCCGGTCATCACTCTTCTTCTCTCTGCTCTCTGAGTTTGGGTGTGTTTCTCTCCTTCTTGTTTGCCTCTCACGGATGTTATCTTCTTCTTCTTTTGCATGGCCGCCGATTTGTCTTCTTCATCTCTTTTTCCTGAAAAAACATGAAAAGCAACACAAAAATTGTAATTATATTTTTTGATCCTTACGGAATGATGATGGCCGATGATGCTTTGTCCTGAGGCTAGAGGATTTTTGACGGAGTTTGCTTGGATTTTACGAAAAAAAGTTCTCCCTTTCTTGCTATGATTTTCGTCCCTTTTATACTTGATTTTTAAATCTTTTTTAATCTCAGATTTAATTTGAATAGATTTTTATGATGATTTCAGATTTGATTTGATGGTGATGCTGATTTTCTTATGATGATGATATGATATGATTGATTTGATCTGGAATTCATTAAGATTGGATTAGATTAAAAAAGTGTTGAGATTTAAATTTAAAAAGTTAGCAAAGAAGATTAGAGTTTCAAGTTAAATAAAAAATTAGAGTTTTAAAAAAAAATGAGTTAGAGTAAAAAAAAAAAAAAAAAAAAAAAATATTTGAATGTTGGTTTTAAAAAATGTTAGAATTATTTTAAAAACTGTTAGAATTAAAAAAAAAAAAAAAAAAAAAAAAAAAAAAGGGCGCTAGAATTTAATTTTAAAAAGAAATTAGAATTTTAATTTGAAAAATAAAGGTGTCAAAAAAAAGATTTAGATTTAATTTAAAAAAAAAGGTTAGAAAAAAAAAATTAATTTTAAAAAGAAGCTAGAGAAAAAAAAATTTAATTTTTAAAAAAGAAGTTAGAGAAAAAAGATTTAATTTTTTAAAAAGAGAAGTTAGAGAAAAAAAGATTTAATTTTTAAAAAGAGTTAGACAAAAAGATTTAATTTTAAAAAAGTAGTTAGAAAAAAGATTTAACTTTATAAAAGTTAGAAAAAAGATTTAACTTTAAAAGGTAGAAAAAAAGGATTTAACTTTTAAAATAGTTAGAAAAAAGATTTGATTTTTTTAAAAAAAATAGAAAAAAAGATTTAACTTTAAAAAAGTTAGAAAAGATTTAGCTTTAAAAAAGTTAGAAAAAAAGTTTTAATTTTAAAAAGTTAGAAAAAGATTTAACTTTAAAGAGTTAGAAAAAAAGTTTTAATTTTAAAAAGTTAGAAAAAGATTTAACTTTAAAGAGTTAGAAAAAAAGTTTTAATTTTAAAAAGTTAGAAAAAGATTTAACTTTAAAGAGGAGTTAGAAAAAAGATTTAAAAAAAAGTTAGAAAAAAGATTTAATTTTAAAAAGAAGTTAGAGAAAAAAAAAATTTTAATTTTTAAAAAAGATATTAGAATTTGATAAAAAAATGTGTTAGAAATTAATTTTAAAAAGGTTAAAAAAAAATTTACTCTTAAAGAAAAGAAAAAGAAAAGTTAAATTTTAATCTAAATCCTAAAAGTTAGTAAGAAGAGCTTTAAATAAATAAACTAAATAGAAAAAAAAAGTTAATAAAAAATATTAGTGAAGTTATAAAAAAAATTTAATTAAATTATTATTAGTTAAAAAAACAAGATTTAAAAAAAGGTTAATTTATTAAGTTAATCAGAATTTAAAATAAAAATAAAAAAGAAAGGGTAAAATTTGGGGTATTACAGTTGCCCCTATTTAAATGGCTACACCGGACGATTTGAGTGACAGAGACTCGTGGAATCGCGGTGGAGAGATTTAAATATAGATAACCGAAAATTTTGCCCTTATATGCGACGATATGCAATGCTATGGACAAAACTGGAACGACTTAATGCAGATGATGCCATGACTATGATATGATGCGTATGCTGGAATAATGAATGCGAAAATGCTGACGAAACATGACGACACCGAGACAGACGCCACGAGAAGAAACACACTGGGGAAAATGACGCGCTGAGACACAGTACATCACTGGGGAATTCTAAAAATGATAGTCAACTGGTGCGAATGACCAATTGTCACTTTTAGAAAAGGAACGAGATCCTCGAATGGAGATGGTACCTATGAGACGGCCTCCACTGGGGAATCTAAAAATAAAACTGGATCACGTACGATTGTAAGATCGATTACAGAATGCTGGAGCATTGAGCAAGGAATAACATCCAAGCTTCTGTAAACTACCCCTCGTGACAGGATCAAACGGACTTTTCGGAACTCCGTAGCAAATATACAGGGTAAAGACCGACTGTATGCCAAAATAAATGGACTTTGATGGGAATTGCCCTGATAAGCTTCTCGAGGGAGAACTGTCACTTATCGTTGGAAGGGACTTATGTGCAAAAAATGGATAAGCACTCAAATAAAGAGGCTGCTGCTTATCTGATAAATAAATCTTCTCGCATTTAAGGTCGGCGCCTGGAATACGATTCTGATTCTTCTCTTACTGAAGGATAAATAAACTTCTTCATGCTTCAAGATCGTGCTCTCCTGAACATGAAAAGGACTAACTGAACTTCCTCAAACGTCAGAATCGTGCTCTCCTGAATATGATTTGGCTCTTTCTTGTAAATGAAATTCTTCATACTTCAGAATCGTGCTCTCCTGAATATGAAACTGGAGGACTGAATTTCTTCATATTTCAGAATCGTGCTCTCCTGAATATGAAACTGGATGACTGAATTTTCTCATATTTCAGAATCGTGCTCTCCTGAATATGAAACTGGATGACTGAATATACTCATATTTCAGAATCGTGCTCTCCTGAATATGAAACTGGATGACTGAATTTCTTCATATTTCAGAATCGTGCTCTCCTGAATATGAAACTGGATGACTGAATTTACTCATATTTCAGAATCGTGCTCTCCTGAATATGATTTGGTTGTAAATGAATTTTTCCATACTTCAGAATCGTGCTCTCCTGAATATGAAACTGGATAATCGAACTTCCTCATAACTCAGAATCGTGCTCTCCTGAATATGATTCGGCTCCTGAAATTTCTTCATTCTTCAGAATCGTGCTCTCCTGAAAAACGGCCAACTGAACTTCCTCATAACTCAGAATCGTGCTCTCCTGAATATGATTCCGTTCCTTCTTTTACTAAAGGATAAATGAACTTCTTCATAACTCAGAATCGTGCTCTTCTGAATATGATTTCGCTCAAACCTTCTCGTAACTCAAGATCGTGCTCTCCTGAATACGAATTGGTTCGTACCTCAAGACGGCAGATAAATGGAAGCCCAACTGCTCCATGGAGATGGCCATTTGCTGCGAGTCGTAACGAGGATATGATCGACTTCTTAGGTGAGAAATGTCGTATGTTGATGCTGTAAAATGTAAAGTGTAAAAGGTTGTAACATGTAGGATTGTAAAGTGTTGTACTGATATATTTTCCAGGCGCGAACTGGCGTGTATCTGTAAAGGATTGTAGTTGATTTTCTTGAAAGATAGTGCAAAATAAATGCACGTCCGGGTACGGTGATAAACTTCTCAAGCGAGATAGTCGCGTATCTGTCATGGTATGGTGAAAATCTTAGATGGTGCAAAATAAATGCACGTCCGGTTGGGCTTGACGACCGACAAGACTGAGATTCAATCTAGGATCGAGCTAGAAAGAAGACTGGTAATCAAGACTCCATCGAGGGAATGAACTCGAAGGGTAGATATCTTATCCTGGCGAGGAAAGATAGCTGAAGTAACCGTCATCCACGAGGATCGAGCTCCGTGGGGAAACTGGAAACACATATGTATTTTATGCTTAGGGCTGACAATCTATTTGGAGAGAATGGACGAACCCAGTTACTCGGCGGTAACAACCAATGATGGAGAGACACAATGAACCTGTGAATGCTAACGCATATGTTGATGGATATGTTAATATGAATGTATGTTGATGTCTATGTATGTAACTATGCAAGATGTTATGAAATGAGTATGTAATGAGTATGTAATGAATATGAAATGAAATAGGCATGTGATGCTTATGCCCTTGCGTATACTGACGAAACAGACTAGAGACGGGACGAGAGATGAAATAAACATCTCGACGGAAATACCCTGCGTTCTCTGCAACCAATACGTCAATCATGGGTAAGAAAGATCAATGGTAGAACCAAGTCTGGTTTTAAAGTTTGGAATTCTCTGGGAAGAAGGTAATCTGCTTGGGTGTACAGTATCACGTCTTCACATGGGGAGAAGAAAACCTGAGGGACACTTTTGAGTTACCTAAGAAAAGATTGTCAGCTTATAGTCTCTCTGGGGACTGTCACTGGGAGCATGTCAGTGAAATCTCTGATGCCTTAGGGACCACTGGCTCCATCCAAAGTATTGTCAGCTTAGAGTCTCGCTGGGGACTAAATCAGAGCAATGGTTTAGGAACCTGTTGCAACACTGAGGTTTATTGGGGAATGAAGGCCGCCGTGAGTAAAATCCATCGGGTGCATGAAGAAAAGTTGTGAAACCACATGAAGGACCTTATAGTAGTCGCCATTTGTTTCTTCAAAAAACACGGTGCCCCAGGATATTTGTGTTGTAAAGTATGGTCATCTCAAGAGGATTTTATAGAGAACACGGAGTATGGTTGCCCCACTGTTTTCAAACTCTTTGAGAGATTTGTCAGGTCTCGACGTAACTGGCACAAATTAATCGTGTTACGACGAAATCTTTGGGAAATAGCTCTTAAGAACGTCAGACTCGCGTTGGTAAGCGAATTGGGAAACTGCCTGCCCCTGTTTAGCAGGATCTTCAAGTTCCATGGGTTATGTTCATATGTAAATCTCTAAGATATCAAGCAAAGTTGTCATGCCTGAAATGCCTATCCTGAGCTTGTCAATGTACACATATATTTGTCTTGAATTTTTGTTTTGAAAAAAAGATATCGCAACAACTTGTGACCGAAATCACTAGTCAGGATATAAGTTTTAATTATAATGCCATCATGAATTTTTTTCTGAGCATAGCTCGTAGGAGTCAGGAAACGTGATCTTGTCAAGTATGCTTTCAACCGAAGTCCTACTTCAATTAGGTCTTTTAAAGGTTGTATTGTGGCTCAGTTCACGGTTTAAGAAACAAAAGGATAAAGGCTCAAAGTTATATTTGTACCCACCCATTCTTCGTGATGTTCTCCAATCCTAATTCAGTTAACCGGATACGAACGCTCATATCTCAAGCGGATTTGCTATGGTCGAGAACTTATCAAGGCTTTGGACATGGCAGTCGCTCACCTATTACACGATCTTGTTCTTTACTAGGGACTATTTATTGTACCCTCTTGTTTTGCTTTTATTCCCTAACTTTTGCCTGGACAACGTCTTTTGATCTGACTTTGGAGTCCAGCGGGATGCCCCAGTTTTGCCTAAGTCTCCTTCATAGGTTTTGACTTAGCGGGCTCTTATTTTTTTTGAATATTCTTTTATGCACAAGTCGTGTAAATCTTTTGAAAGGCTCGTGACTGCCCCACTCCTTAGGTAACCGAGGGATAGCCATTGCATTGGACTTCTTAAGATGCTAAGGATAAATTCTCGAAGGTTGGCTCTTCCTTTTTAAGAGTCTAAGCGCTCGATCGGTTTAACTGAAACCTACCCTGCCCCCGGTTAGGATGAAGGTTCTTAAAAAGAAAGAAAAAACTCCTACTTCAAGGCTCAAAGAGGTTAACGAGGGATTAACATCCTTATATCTCCAGTGTTTGGGATTTGAAACAATGCCTTACATCATCAGCGGGTTTCAATCGAAAGCATACGACAAGAAATCTGACGTTTTGGGTTCGTCATCCTCCCCCCAATTCTCCATCAGAACAAGAGATCGGGTAAAGTTGGCATTATAATTTATGAAAACGTTTTTGAATGAGTGAAGCGAATGGATTTATTCAAGACAAACATATGTGTTGCATCAAAGATAAACAAGTTCGTGCATGCTAAATATGCTTAATCAAAGAGAAATGCATATAAATAAACAAATGAACTGTCGGAAAAATCCTTCTAAATGTTTATGAAATCTTGCATTCAAGAGTAACAGTTTCCTTTGGCGGAGCCTCAATGGAAAGGACGTCTGGTTCATGATCACTGCGAGTCGTCATGGCTTACCCCAGTTATGCTGGTCACATCTTCAACAGTTTTCAGTCGTTGCTTCAAAATAAATTTCCCAGATCCTTTGTTGATCCCGGTCATATCACCTTGAGGGTTACTGAAATGAAGCGGGCTAGGCCTTTGAATAATGACTGGATTCGGCTGATAGGCGTAGCATGCTTTGCAGAATTTGCACTTGACGAGTGAGGAACCCCGAAAGGAGTCTCGATCTTCAGCTGAGCATAGCCAAAAGACAACTTCTTCGTTTCTAGCAAATTTCTGACAACTTTCTTAAGAGCATAGCAATTCTCTAGATCATGGTCGGGCGCACCCTCATGAAATAAACAATGAGCGGTAGCGTTGTAAATTGCAGGTAATGGATTAGGTGGAGGATTAGGAGGCGGACCCAAAGCCCGAGTAGTGATGAGACCTTGCTTGACCAAAGAGGGACACAACTCGGTAAAAGTCATCGGGATCGGCGGACAAGGTTTATACGTTCTTCTGTTTGGCATATTCTGGCGAGGAGCCGGACTCTTTGGCTGTTGAGGAGCAGGAGTATTGGGTGCCTGTAGGTAGTTGACAGGAGGCGGATAAACAGGAGGTTGTTGCATAGGTTGATACATGGGAACCTGTTGACTGAAAGAAGGTGTAATAGCTGCCACATAGGGTTGTTTGAGCATATTGGACTGGGTACCCTTGAGGTTGAGCATAACCTTGCAGATGCCGATAAAAGCGTTCCCTTGGTTTACCAGAGGATATAGCATTAGTCTCACTCTCCTTCTTTTTCTGGGAGCTATAAGGAGGTTTCTTCGGCTGATCCTTAGAAGCGCCATGATTATTTGTCATTTTACCACTCTTCATACCCAATTCAATCTTGACACCCACAGCAACGATGTCGGAGAAATTTGAAGTCACATTACCCACCATTCTCTCGTAAAATTCTGGACGGACTGTGTCGACAAACCAATCAGCTAACTCTTTCTCGGTCAAAGGAGGTTCTACCTGCGAAGCAGTCTCTCTCCACCTTTGAGCATACTCTTTGAATGATTCAGAATTATTTTGTGACATACTCAGCAATTGTCTTCTGTCAGGAGCCAGATCCATATTGTACTTGTAGTGTTTGATGAAAGCGTCAGATAAATCTTGAAAGCTCTTAACGCGGGATTGGTCCAAAGTTAAGTACCACTTGGAAGAAGCGCCCTTCAAACTGTCTTGGAAGCAATGAATCATTAGTTTATCATTCTCAACATGGGCAGCCATTTTGCGATAATACATGATCAAATGACTCTTAGGACAGGTGGCACCTTCATAACGATCAAAGTTCGGAGTTTTGAACTTCGGGGGAATAACCAAACCTGAGACCAAACAAACATCCCTTGCAGCGGTCCCAAAAATTTGATCACCCTCTACCTTTTTCAATCTCTGGACGATAGTGTTTACTTCCTCACGAAGCTTATCATGTTTCTCATAACCCTCAACATTCTCATCAAGATTATCAAAAGCTGTCTCATTGAAGTACGGTTGCGCACGAGTGTGTACAACAGGTGGTGCAAAGATAGGAGCCCCCCTAGAAACTTCAGAAAACAAGGGCACGGCTTGCTGAACAGGTTGATTAATCGGAACAGTGGCTTGAGGAGGCACAAAACCGGGAGCAAGACCATAAGGTGGGTCCCCTGCTACGGTCACACTTGGTGGAGGGTCCACAGTAACGCCGGTAATCTCAGAAACAACAGTGGGCTGGGTATCCATCTTAGCATTCATGACATGTAACAATTCCATCATTCGCCCCATACCCCCTCGAAGGTCTTCAAGTTCATTGCTAAGGCGATCAATCTCTTTTGCCTGATCCTCCATTCTTTTCCGAGTTTGAGCTCTGGTGTTGTATTGGTGCCGAGAACTCAGGGTGACGAAACTAGAAGGTGAGAGAACCGAGTGTGAGAAATCGGGAGACACATGTAATGCAAAAGTATGATGCTAAAATGTGAATGAAGATTTCATGGGATTCAATCATTGACGAATGTCGTGGGGTACCAAGGAAATCTTTTTCTTGTTTTTTCATTTTATATTTTTTTTATTTATGGTATCCCGCGATATCCATAAATGATGTTTGACCTCCATGAAATACAATTCGATGAGATGCTTTATGGATGCAATGCATGAAAACACACAAAGTCCTAGGTTAAAGGCTTGCATGAGGTTCAAAGGCAAATACCCTCCCCTGAAGTTAGATGGTTCATCCTGTCCTACAAAAGTAACCGGGTTCTAAGGGATCTCAATATCATTGATCCTTCACAAGGGTGGTTGTTCAGAAGGCAACTTACTTGCCAACCAAAACCCTCCAAGTTTAAGATCTCAATGAGCGTAGTATCGAGTGTCAACCAACTTTAGTCTGCACCAAAGCCGGTTACCTCACTACTTTCTAAAGGCCAAGATGAGTTAACTAGGGTTCTAAAAGTCAGTTAGTGCGCTGACAACATATGGCAGCCTCAATATTATCCTCAACTTGACTTAAGGAATATAAGCACCAACCAAGAAGTCGCACTAACCATGGCCACCAGATCAACCGTATCGATATACGTCGTACAGTTTCCTTGGTCTATTGCCATTTACCTAAGGTACACTAGATCCGGGTGTAGGACCTATCTCACAGCACAAGGAACAGTCCCACAATCAAAGCACAAATATATACATGCAAATGAATAATGTCACAGATAGTAATAAATATGAACAAGTTAGGGATAACCCTCAAAAGTTAAAGGAGTCCCCAGTGAAGTCGCCATTTTCTGTTGCGGTGGAAATAGGATCACAAACTATTAATGAGTTTGAATCGCAATTCAATTCACAACCGCTCTTTGATTTATCCGAAGGAAAAGGTCAAAAGAGGGAAAACCTATTTTGCATCGTAAACACAATGCGGGGAAAGATCTAGGGTTCGGGGGTTGGTTAAATTTAGGGAAGGTATTAGCACCCTAAACTTCTGTAGTACTCTACAGGAACCTTTTGTTCAAATGTTTACTATTTGCTTTATTTATTTGCTTAAGGTATATGTACAAAGATTAAAAGTGAGAAAAGAGACCTAAGGGGTTAATTCTAAGTTTACTCGGCAAGACATCGCATCTTGTGCCTACGTATCCTTACGGGAGTGGAATCAGAGTAATCGTAGTTCCCCTCAAAAGGGAGGTTAGAGACTTCTTGACTGTGGTCAAGGTCTCAAGGGGAATAAACGCATCTTAAGGACACGCTTACGTGGAGTGTAGAAACTCCAAATCTCTACGTTGAAATGTTAAGTTGTAATTAGGGTTAAATTAGGTTAGGGATTCCGCGGCGGGAAACCCTAAAATGAGCGCGGCGGCTCTTTGACCTAATGCTAGGGGTAAAATTGTAATCTTGCCTACGGCGAGGCATTTGTGAA
Organism: Lathyrus sativus; assembly: GCA_963859935.3. NCBI lineage: Eukaryota > Viridiplantae > Streptophyta > Magnoliopsida > Fabales > Fabaceae > Lathyrus > Lathyrus sativus. Next base: position 69,527,945 of record OZ012735.1, read on the forward strand.
AATTTTAGGGTTTGTGAGGTTGTAAGGGTTTGAAGTTGAGGACTATTGGCGCGGCGGCCAAACGCTAGACCTAACCTTCGGATGTGAAATTAACTATAAAGATGTGATGAAATTAAATATACATACAACGGCAGAAAATAAAGTGCGGAAAGATAAACGCGAAAATTGTCTCGCAAAATTACATCCCATAAGCAGTTACAAATATGATAACTAAATATAAAACCGAAAATAAGTTTCAAATTGAACATAATAGCTGCAAGAAACAAAACAAACAAAAATGTCAGTATGTGGGGTTAGACGAAAACGAAATCAAAATTGAACGAGAAACAAACCGTATGAATTTTGGAGGACTTTTATGGTCTTTTTAACCAAGGATTTAAATTTGTGAAAAGAGAGAGTTTTGAGTTTTAAAAAAAAAAATTATTAATAAAAAAGTGAAAGTTTGGTTAATTATTCTAAAAAAGGAGTTTTAGTGATAATATTTTGAAAAAAAGATTTAATCATTAAAAAAAACAATTGGTTTAATTTAAAAAATCTTAATGTTAGTTAAAAACACGTTTTACTTTAAAGTTATAAAAAAGTTTTATTATTTGAAAAAAGCATTTGATTATTTTATTTAAAAAGAGTTTTAATTAATTTGAAAAAATGTCTTTGGTTATAAAAAAGAAAGGGTCTTCTTGATTTTTTTTAAAAAAAGGATAAACAAAATAAAATAACAAATGGAAAAACAATAAATAATAAAAAAGAGGGTTGGGCCGGTCATCACTCTTCTTCTCTCTGCTCTCTGAGTTTGGGTGTGTTTCTCTCCTTCTTGTTTGCCTCTCACGGATGTTATCTTCTTCTTCTTTTGCATGGCCGCCGATTTGTCTTCTTCATCTCTTTTTCCTGAAAAAACATGAAAAGCAACACAAAAATTGTAATTATATTTTTTGATCCTTACGGAATGATGATGGCCGATGATGCTTTGTCCTGAGGCTAGAGGATTTTTGACGGAGTTTGCTTGGATTTTACGAAAAAAAGTTCTCCCTTTCTTGCTATGATTTTCGTCCCTTTTATACTTGATTTTTAAATCTTTTTTAATCTCAGATTTAATTTGAATAGATTTTTATGATGATTTCAGATTTGATTTGATGGTGATGCTGATTTTCTTATGATGATGATATGATATGATTGATTTGATCTGGAATTCATTAAGATTGGATTAGATTAAAAAAGTGTTGAGATTTAAATTTAAAAAGTTAGCAAAGAAGATTAGAGTTTCAAGTTAAATAAAAAATTAGAGTTTTAAAAAAAAATGAGTTAGAGTAAAAAAAAAAAAAAAAAAAAAATATTTGAATGTTGGTTTTAAAAAATGTTAGAATTATTTTAAAAACTGTTAGAATTAAAAAAAAAAAAAAAAAAAAAAAAAAAAAAGGGCGCTAGAATTTAATTTTAAAAAGAAATTAGAATTTTAATTTGAAAAATAAAGGTGTCAAAAAAAAGATTTAGATTTAATTTAAAAAAAAAGGTTAGAAAAAAAAAATTAATTTTAAAAAGAAGCTAGAGAAAAAAAAATTTAATTTTTAAAAAAGAAGTTAGAGAAAAAAGATTTAATTTTTTAAAAAGAGAAGTTAGAGAAAAAAAGATTTAATTTTTAAAAAGAGTTAGACAAAAAGATTTAATTTTAAAAAAGTAGTTAGAAAAAAGATTTAACTTTATAAAAGTTAGAAAAAAGATTTAACTTTAAAAGGTAGAAAAAAAGGATTTAACTTTTAAAATAGTTAGAAAAAAGATTTGATTTTTTTAAAAAAAATAGAAAAAAAGATTTAACTTTAAAAAAGTTAGAAAAGATTTAGCTTTAAAAAAGTTAGAAAAAAAGTTTTAATTTTAAAAAGTTAGAAAAAGATTTAACTTTAAAGAGTTAGAAAAAAAGTTTTAATTTTAAAAAGTTAGAAAAAGATTTAACTTTAAAGAGTTAGAAAAAAAGTTTTAATTTTAAAAAGTTAGAAAAAGATTTAACTTTAAAGAGGAGTTAGAAAAAAGATTTAAAAAAAAGTTAGAAAAAAGATTTAATTTTAAAAAGAAGTTAGAGAAAAAAAAAATTTTAATTTTTAAAAAAGATATTAGAATTTGATAAAAAAATGTGTTAGAAATTAATTTTAAAAAGGTTAAAAAAAAATTTACTCTTAAAGAAAAGAAAAAGAAAAGTTAAATTTTAATCTAAATCCTAAAAGTTAGTAAGAAGAGCTTTAAATAAATAAACTAAATAGAAAAAAAAAGTTAATAAAAAATATTAGTGAAGTTATAAAAAAAATTTAATTAAATTATTATTAGTTAAAAAAACAAGATTTAAAAAAAGGTTAATTTATTAAGTTAATCAGAATTTAAAATAAAAATAAAAAAGAAAGGGTAAAATTTGGGGTATTACACCAACGTCGTGTATATAGACACCAAAAACGAAAAAAGGAGTAACTGTCACTCCGAAAAACCTTGTGAGTTTCCTAACTATGGTTCTTACCATTCAACATACCTCTCAAAGAGGCGAACACTGGAGCCAAGTTAACTGAACCTTAGGATCGGAGATCATCACGTAGAAGGGGGGGGGTATAAATCAAAATTTGAGCCAAATATCCTTTGTTTCACGAACCGTGAACCCGACCACGATACAACCCTTAAAAGACCTAATTGAGGCAGGGTTTATTCTGAAAGTGCATTACGATAAGGTTGAGTAACCTGACTCCTTCATGATTTGCTAATCATATCCTTGTTGCATTTTTCACTAATCACATAAGCACTACGTTTGAACTCTCTGGTTCATTCGTCACTCACAATCATGACACGTAAATGAGTGACAGCACAATTTTTTTTCAAAATCTGCATGAGCACTGCATTAAAATTACCATTTGGGATTGAACAATTTTACTTGCAGGTCATTAGTTGACAGGAAGGAAATTCCAACAGGGAATAATCGAACATGATTGAATAATTCAGCAGTCTGGATCAGAATATTGTATGTTGTGAAACCCTGTGAATCAGGGGCATTGACCTCTAGTGAGTTCAGAATCAGTTAGTCTGAGGACAAGTCCCAAAGTATCAGTTGATCAGGGGCAATTTGTCTGAGAAGCAGTTAATCAGAGTGAATCTTCTCGGGAGCCAATCAGGGGCAATTATTCAGAATGTTGTGATTTGAAAACAGATCCTTCCAGTAGGTGATCAGATCAGGTTAAGTCGCTCGAACGCTCATTCAGGGGCAAGTCACTTCAGAGATAGTGAAACCAACGGTGTTGATAGTTGCTCGATTGAGGTTGAATCCTTTTGTCGTACAGATACCGGGGCAAGTAATCTCGAGGTCGTCTCATAGCAAGCTGTTCAGAGTGATATTCCCAAGAGTTAGATTGGGGCAAGTTGAGTTGCACTGGGGCAAGTTATTCAAGGAAGTCTGTTTATCCCCGGCCAGAGTTGAGTATCGGGGAATAGTATCGTTACTCTTACAAAAAAAACCTTAACTTTCGAAAAAAAGACTTTACCGTCAGTGGATCGTTATCCTACAATAAAACTTGTTACTTGTCAGGACCTTGTAATCAAGAAGTTTCCAAAGTCCAGGTCTCGCTTGGCCAATCGGTAACCAGTTCTCGTCTGGTCCACCTTTCTGTAAATACCAGTTCTCGCCTGGTACCTGTCTTCGTTTAACCATTGCTCGTCTGGTCCATGTTTCCGTAAATACCAGTTCTCGCCTGGTACATGGTGTCTTTCAACCAGTTATCGTATGGTCAATCTTTTCCGTAAACATCAGTTCTCGTCTGGTGTATGTTATTGTTGTATCAGTTCTCGTCTGGTGCATGTCAGCTTCCAACCAGTTCTCGTCTGGTCACCGTTTCTTTAACCTATTGTTGTACCAGTTCCCGTCTAGTGCATGGTAGCTTTCAACCAGTTCTCGTCTGGTCATTTGTTCCTTAATCTATTATCCAGTCAGCCCCGTCTGACGTTCAAACCGTAAATCCATTCTCGTCCGATAACCTAATCTATTTTGCTATCAGTTCTCGTCTGGTAGTCTACCCTTGAATGCTAGTTCTCGTCTAGTATTCTCCCTATCTTCCATGTTGTAAATAACCAATTCTCATCCCTAAACCAGAAAAATCCTAAAAAATATCCGACACGGTAATTCCCAGTGACTCGCATGTTGTCACATTCCCCGATACGAAGCTCGATTGATACTAGTTTCCGGATTAATGTTCTGCATTCCTTATGGATTTTTGTTAAATCAGGAGTACTTTTCCTCAGCAGATCGGAAGTCACGTATTGTCCCTGGAAGAGTTGAGATTGTATTTTATCCCGCATCAGAGAAGGATCAGGAGTATTCTCAGCAGATTAAGATTGATATCCGTGACAGAAGGGGCATTCCCAGCAGTGCGCTGCGCACAATCGACCCCAATTTGGTTAATCCCCATAGAGTACAATCAGGTTGCCAGTGGTTTAGAAAGAATATCTCCGTGCAGGGCTGTCCTTCCCTTTTCCAGCATTTATTTTGCTGAGATGATTCTGTGATAATCGGTTACCTTCAGTGGAGTTGACGTTGCCTTCGGCATTTATTTTGCCAAGTGGTTTCAAACCTAGTGTTCTCTGGCAGCTCGAGCCTGCATTTACATATACCGTCACATTTGCATCTATACAAAACGCATAGCATCTCAGTTTCGTAGGGGGCATATCATCTATTAAAACATGTGCATGTCGTGTGGAACATTGCATCATTTTCAAATATACGCATGTCGAAACATAGACCAGGTTGGTTACCTCTTGGCTTTCGAGTATGTTCCCCTGCAGAGTTGTTTGGTTAAGCTTCTCTTCACCCACAGCGGAGGGATTTCTTCATATTTGGTTGTTACGTCGGCACTAAAAAAAAGAAAGATTGGCATATTAAAACTTCTGAAGCTGCCGCCTGTGTCGAAATAGGTGCCTGGCAGTCGATTCAGAATTTCCCCAGGAGAATTTTCCCCAGGTTCGCTGTGAACTTTGAGGTGACAAGATTTGATCCCATAACAGATGGGAGTAAATGTTTGCTTTCTGAAGCATTATTCCGAAGATTCAGTACCTGTGGCGTCACACGGGTGATTGACGTTGAAAAAAAGAATTTTATCAGATAATGGACCAGTTGTTGCCGTGACAACCAGACTTCACTTCATTGGAAGCTATTCCTCAAGCAGTTCTGCAGTTTATGTCTGCGGTTGGCAAATTTCAGGGTTCTTTGGTATCCAACCGTCTTCTACCTTTGAATGTTTGAAAGTTGGTCGCTCTTCAACCATTCAGGTCCAAGCCGTTTGAATAGGGGCAGCTGTTGCACCCTAAAATTTGACCAACCGGTTCCCATATCTGGTTTATGGTTCGATGCATTTTGCATTCGCATTCGCATACCGCATATGTTGCATTTTCTCATTCATATTGATTTTATCGGGATCGCAGCCTCCCCTGGCGCTGCAGGCATTTCAGGCCAATACAAGGATTTATTTTGAGAATCGGTGCTCGTTCCCTGTGTTTTCTGGCTATCTCGGTGTCCGGTTTTTACCGCTTATCTCGCTGTGGTCGCGTATTCATGTTCTAATCAATTTAATCGGCTTCCTCATATTTTTTAGTTTTTTTTCCCTTTATTTCCTAGAATTTTAAATGAATTTAATTCTTTTTCTAGAATTTTAAATAGATGATTTCTAGAATATTTTTTAGATATAATAGATTTTTTATATAGATATTAACAGGTATTTCTTTTTAAAATAGATATTAAATAGATTTTAATATAGTTTTTTAATAGATTTTTAATAGATATTAGTTAAATTTTAATTGTTTAGTTTTATAGATTTTATTTTTATATAGAGTTTATTAGTTTAGATTTTAATTGAAGTGTTTAGTTTGATGGTTTTTTCTTTTATTAGAGTTTATCAGAATCAGTTCATTAATTAGCATTAATCAATAGTTTTTTTCAGTTAAGGGTAGCTTTTAACCTTGGCCATTTAATTCCCGTTTTACTATTGCATCATTAGTCCGGTTAATCAAGTATTAGTTCATTAAAGTCCTTTAATCAGTTAATTAAGTCTAGTGGGCCAGGTGTAGTTTGGGGGCCCAAAATTCGTCTGCCACATGTCACTATATAATGCTCCCACGTTCTCTCTCTCTCTCTCTCTCTCTCTCTCTCTCTCTCTCTCTCTCTCTCTCTCTCTCTCTCTCTCTCTCTCTCTCTCTCTCTCTCCGCCATCACATTTTCCACTCCCACTACCACATCATGCATGCTTGACACATCATACACCCCCACTCTGCATGAGCTCCACGCGTACACCGCCCGACCCCACTCACTCTGCCACGTTTCGCTTCCGTCTTCCATGCACAGCGCCACGTGTCCCACCATTTCCTTCCCCCGCCGGCCATGCAAACTCCGGCGACCCCGCGCCGGAGAAATCATACGGCCAACCTTGTCGGTAATCAACTCGCCGGAACTCTAACTATCACCGGAAAACAATAACTTCCACCGAAAAACTTCAACCACCGTGAATCTGCACCCAACTCGTCTCCTTCGTCATGTTCACCATGAACATTCAACAATGTTCATCAGTTCTTCGTCACCAGAAATCACCAAATTCCAGAAATCTCCACCGTGTTCATCATGACGTTCATCGCGTTCTTCATCAGAAACTCAATAGATCATCATGATCTTCATCCATATTCCAACTCGTTCTTGGTGTTCATCTCCATCATCTACTTTTTCCAGAAAATTCAATAATCTCGAATCCGTGACCATTTTTCCAGATCTCGATCGGAGTTCATCATCTTTTTTCCAGATTTCATCAAGAAACTCGTAAAGACCATCAAGCGTTTGCCCAGAAACTTAATAACCTTCAACAACTCCAAGATTCATCAGAACTTCATCGCACCATTCACCATGTTCAAGGATCTTCATCAATTTTGAGTAATCCTCCAGATCTCCGTTCAAGATTCGCAACAAATATCAAGAGCGTTCTCCCTAGAGCTCCACGAATCTCCAACGTTCATCAGACTTCCAGCGATCTTCCTATGAGTTCTTCACCAGATCTTCATCAGATCATCATCATCTAACTTCCCGATCCATGAATTTGTCTCCGATCCAAACTCCGTCCGTCAAAGAACTCCAGATTTGTAAGACTTTCATCACGAGGCTGGCAAGATCTCCATCAGAGCTTCGTGTATGTTCATCAAACAAGAAACCTTAAGAACCTTCACCCGAATCTCTTCATAGACTTTCGTTGTTTAAAAATCTTCATCGTTCGACACCAAGAACGTCATCTAGATTCTTCCTGATCTTCAACATGCAAAGAAGCCTCGTCGATCTTCACTACGAGCTTCATCCTCGTGAGCAACAATTCCCAACCTCCAAAGATTCAACCTCCATTGTTGAGTTAAGTAGAAGGCGTTGTTTAGATTGGGGCTGTGAAGGTTGAGGTGGGGAAGGAGAGTGATCAGTGACGACGGCGGGTGAGAGAGAAGCTGAGGAACTTAGGGTTCTGGCCAAACGAATGAGGGAGAAGAGAGGGTCTGGGCTTGAGTCGTTGGGCCTTTGGGCCCAAGGTTTTTTTTTACTGACTTGCACCCTCCGTTTCCAATAGTTCTGTCTGGCTGTGTTCTTTTTTTTGGGGTTGAACCTTAAGCCCATTGGCGTTTTACTAGCGCACACCTCCGTTATTGCTTAGTGCACTCCCGTTTCTGTTTGTTTTTTAATTGCTGTAGTCTTTTTGTTGGGCTCAGCCCGATTCTGTTTTGCTTTGATGTATCCCCCATGTAACAATTACTCACCCCCTCCCTGCATTTTATTCTTTTAATATTTTGTATTTTACATTTAATAGCAATTTCTTAGGGATTTAGTTTAATACTTTGTTTTAAATTTCTAGAATAAGTATAGTGGTAAATATTAATTTCTTTTAGGGAATTCGGTAGAATTTAATATTTTTTTGAATAGAATTTAGATAGTATTTTCTCTAGGAATATTTTAGTGCATATTTTGTTAGGGGAGTTATTAGAGTTTATATTTTTCCTAGAATATTATAATGCTTAGCATAGGTTTTAAGAGTAATTTTTAGGAGATTCATAGATTTAATTCTTTTAGGATATATTTTCATTAGGAGATTATTTTTGCCGTATCTTAGGAGTAGACTATTATTTCCATTTTGTATTGGATTTCTCTCCTATTTTCGTTTCTATCTGATTTTATCCCGATTTTATTCTTGGCTGGCCGTGTGACACGATTCAATTGGAGAATGATTTTTGATATCATTTCTCCATCTTGTCTTTGATACGGATATCAATACGCTACCTCTGAGAGTTCGACTTCTCCTATAAATCGAACCATGACGGTCTAAGCATTACATTGTTCTTGATTTGAGCGTCGTCATCATCGACCCAGAGAAGAGAAGATTGGAATGGAGCTTGCGCGCACGTCAGGAGCCCAGGAACTGCTTCGTTCATCATCATCGTCGTAGTCAAGTCTTCAGGCAACCGTCGAGTGTTGTGAGTCACATCGTTAGATACGAAGGAAATGACAGTTGAGGAGTTACTTCTTAATCGTCTAGGATGTCTAGTATGGTACCCTTAGGATGCCATGTGACGCATTCGCTCCTACGTCTTAGGTTCTTGCGTGTGTGTCCCGAGTTCCTTCTCGTTTAGGCGTAAGCCTGCTTCCTCTTTGTTCTCGCCCCGTGCGATCGAAACCCCTTTTCTCTCGCGTTCAGGCGATCGAGACCTCTTCTCTTGCCCCGTGCAATCGAGACTCGTTTTCCCGTCGAACTACGTTGGCTCTGATCTTTCGTGCCGAACGAGAGTACGTAGGCATAGGATGCCGTATCCTAGCGAGCTCCCTTTTCCCTTTTTCTCCGTTTTAGCTGTGGTAGGCTGAACTACAGCTGCTCTGATTTCTCATACCAAATGAGAATATGTAGGCATAGGATGCGATATCCTAGCGAGCACACTAACAACTAATCTTTTTGTTCTCTCGCTGCTGTGCGATCGAGACTTTCCCTCTAACGACTGATGTTATCCTTTTCTCTTGCCCTCGCGCATTTGAGACCAGACCGTAGTTTTAGTTCCCGTAGGTCCCCGTACCTCTAGAGCCAACTTGATCTCTCACCCCTGTGTGATCGAGAACACCTTGTCTAGTCGTAGTTAGCCTGAACTACATAAGCTCTGATCTTTCACGCTGTGTGAAAGTACGTAGGCACAAGACGTGAAGTCTTTGCGAGCCAATTCCCTGTAGTTTTCCGAACTACGATGACTCTGAATTTCTCTCTTGAGAATACGTAGGCATAGAGTGCGACGCTCTATCGAGTCAGTTTCTTTCCGTTTAGATTTAGCAGCTGTAGATAGATTGTTTTGCATCCTTTAGACAAAACAAGCAAGCGTGGATCCCGTCGAGTACGACGGACGTGAGGGGTGCTAATACCTTCCCCTTGCGTAACCGACTCCCGAATCCAGGAATTTAGTTGCGACGACCATTCCTTTCTCGTCTTTGCGTGAGGTTTACTCTGAGCATTTCCTTTCCCTTCTTTGGGATAAATAACGCACGGTGGCGACTCTTCTGTCATAGCCGGCGCCGATTTTCGCAGTAGCGACAGAAGGTAAGGTAAAACAACAAGGAACAATAAGGATTGGTTATTAAACTTCTATTATTTCCTTACTCTTAGAATAAGGTTACAAGTATACAAGAATAACAAAATAACCACTCTCTTGAAATTAGGATTTTATCTTCCTATTTTTCCTTATGCCAAGATTGAGAAACTAACATCTTATTTATAAGAAAAATAGCACACTAACCTAATGGGCTTTTTAACAACTACCCATTACAAGATAACTTAGGGTACAAGCTAACTTAAACAATTGAACTTACAAGCAAGGTCCAATTCAACATGCTAACAACCCTAGCAATATTGACTAATGGATGTTAGAACAAACTTCGACTACAACACACATTACTTCGACAGCAGCATGCGAACATACTTCGACCTCATGCTTAATTTATGTCGAACCAGAAGCTACCCTTCAACCATACTAGAGTTCGATCCAACATCTCACACATGTCAACACTTGCGTATAACATTTAACTTGATTTCAGCCACACGTAGACAGAGAAGGTACATTTGTATTGATTTATTTGAGATTATATTCCCTCCATCCTATAATGAGTGATCCAGTTGATCATTGCATATATATTAAAAAAAAGATACATGAAACAGAGAATGATATTTTTATTAAAGTACCCTTATCATGTAACATGAGTGATGAAGATAATATTAATTAGAGGGTAAAATTGAAAAAAATGTATTGAAAATTGATCTGACCTTATCAGAAGGACATCACGGGCTGGCCACGCTCTGCTGGACTGCTATCTGTTCACCTGTGTTGAAATGAGGAGGGGGTGTACCTGCAAGACACTTCGATGCCAAAGTAAGAGATTGGACAGAGTGATTGCATATACAGAAAAAGGGTAAGAAGTGAATACCCGACCCTCTTGTGAAAGAGGGTATTTATAGAGAGACCCCAGTGCTGGGCCAACGATCATTTGAGTTGGGCTGGATGGCCAGACCTAACCCAAGTGACTGCTAGGGCTTACGTGGCATAGTGAAGACCAGAATATGGTCTTCGCCCTAGTTCAACTGCTTCGTGAACTCCAGAAAGTGGACCTGTTCTTTCGGAGGTGGGCAGTTGGAAGTGACGTGTCCCCGCGAAGGGAAGCATGTGGAGAACGTGTAAAAGACACGTTTATCCTGCTCGACAGAGGGAAGAGGTTCTACCTGCGGAGGGCCTCGTATGCCCGATGGGGACGATGCTAGGAGCCATATGCCCCGATGGGAGTACGTGCCCGATGAGGATTACATGCTCGATGGACTACCCAAACCGACTTGGGCCTGTGAGGCGATACTGGATTGGGCCTGCTTGTTCTATACCGATGCCCCGTCCAGAACAAAAGCCCCCTAAGTCGTAGCTCCAAGGGAGGGAGCGAGGACTTGAGGACGTATCGCCGAGGATAGATTAGCGTGAGAGAGGACGGGCCGTCCTGGGTCTCATGGGGAGATGCACAAGGAGCGTCTCGATGCCGGTTGTGCGGGGACATGCGATACGTGTCGTCGGGGGAGAGACAAAGCAACGTGACTGTCATCCTTCGCCACGTGTCACGCGTTGGATGGCTCGAAGGGCGACTACCCTAGGGTACTCGAGTACCTAGTGACACTTCGAGTCTCGTGCTAGGGTATAAATAGGCGAGTCCCCGTTCATTCATGTTTTTCGCTTCGCTTGCTTCTGCTCACGAGGACCGCTGTTCTTTTCCATTTGACTCCGCCGCCGTAACCGCCGCCACGCTTTCCGTCGCGAATTCCGCCGTCATCAGTAATCAAGTAAGTCTTCTCTCTCCCTTCTTTAGTTTTTCTTGCTCTTGTACTGGGGGTAGTTGAGTGCCCCGAGGAGGGGTGTGGATCTCCGTCGTAGCAGGCAGAGCCTTTTAGGGTTCTAGATGGGTTCCCCGGGGACAGGCTCTTATTCCGATGAATGCCCCGGGGAAAGGCGTTAATTTCCGATGAATGCCCCGGGGACGGATGCTCAATCCTGATGAATGCCCCGGGGACGGGCGTTTATTCTGATGAATGCCCCGGGGACAACCTGGTAGGTTTGTTCGAGTTTCCCGGGGTGAGCTGATAGTTTCGGACAGAGGGTTATCTTTCGGGGACGATGCTCGGGCCGTCCCCGTCGCCCTTTCACTTGATTTATGGTGGAAGGGTGAATTTTATCTTGGCTATCGAATTCACCATTGCCTTCTTCTTTTCATGTGTTCAAGCCGCCGTTTGTACCAGGGACAATGGTAGAGGACGACGAGCCAGACGTGCTCCATTTCGACGATAGAGCCCGTCCCTTCGAGGAGTGGAGGATAGGGAAGAGGGTGAGCCTCAGAACTGGATGGTATACCGCCCTAAGGAACATCACCAGATCTGCTCGAAGTTTGGGAGAATGAGATTCCCGATGTATGAGTTTTATTTCAAGGAGGCTAGGCTCAGGTTGCCGTTCTCGGATTTTCACCTAGCCCTCTTCGATTGGCTACGGCTGGCGCCCTCACAGCTACATCCGAACGCCCTTGCCTTCATTCGGGTTTTCGAGGTCGTGTGTAACTTCCTCGAGCTCGGGGCCACGCTGCCGCTGTTTTTTCGCCTCTTTAACCTGTAGCCACAGACGGTGAATGGTAGGCATGGCTGGGTTTCGTTCAAGCAGCCGGACAAACTCTTCAAGACTTACATGGATTCTGTTCGGGACTTCAAAGGCAGTTTCTTCATCGTTAGCCCGATCACCCATGTCGCTGTCAACTCCTTGTACTCTAAAGGGGAGCGCGTGGTGGATGGTCGGCGGGAGGACGTTATGCTGCCGAGGGTGCACATGGAGTGGTCCGTGGAGAATTTTTTTAGGGGACCGACCGGTATATAATGCGCCCAGGGACACTCAATGAGGAGGACATGGCCGCATATTTGAAGATAGTCAAATTTTTTTGCAGCCTTCCCCCGTCGAACCTTGTGACGCCTGACGACCGTTATCTTCGGGACAGCAAGGGGAACATCCGAACGAGGAAGAGGCTGATCAATATGAAGGCCTTGCTCGAGTGTTCCTCGGAGCAGGAGGCGCTAGACCTTTTAGGTGGTGGTCGCTTTTCTTCTTTTCCTGTCTTGTTATTTTCTTCTGTTGCTAACTTTTTCTTTCATGTCGCAGGGAGTATATCTACTGTCGAGGAGCGGGTGAAGAAGTTGCGCGCGTCCAGGACCGTTCCTACGGCGAAGACTCGGCTAGGGCAGGTGACCGGGCAAGCTTCCTACGAGCAAGGTGGCAAGGGCTCTCCTTCATCACCTCAGGCCATCCAGTCGCCAACGTCCCAGGGGGCGCAGAAGAGGCCACGAGTTCTGTCGTCGGGGGGTGTGGTCGACCTGACGCAGGGGTCTTTCGAGGAGGGTTTCGTAATACCGCCCTGCCATCAGCACCCCGACTATTTCCATGGGGCGAGGTCTCCTATCATCCCCCGGAGGAAGCGAGGAGGGTCCATAACACGGACCGTGCGGCTCGTCGGCAAGTTCTGACGGAGGATTTGGCTGCGCTGATGAGGACGTTCACTACAGCGATGGTCCTTAGAGAGGAAGGGTGCTCGGTGGCCGAATTGTCCAAGCTGCAAGGGGATCTCACCTTTACCCAGACCCGTCTGAACAAGGTAGTCAAGGAGCTGGAAGCGAGCAAAGGGGAGGTCGCAGATCAGCGAAAAAAAGGGGATGCTGCTGAGGAAAAGCTGGGCGCTGCCGAGGAGGAGGTGCGGGCGCTGACGGAGCGTGTTCGAAACTTGGAGAGTGTTATTCATCCAGCCGAGGACGAGACTGAAGAGGATAAGCAGATGGTCACTCGTGCAGATCTGCTCGCTAGGATTCGGGTGCTAGAGAACGACTGTTTGGACGCTGTCGTGGTCGGTTTTAACTATGTCGTCGCGCAGCTCAAAGTGGTTAACCCTGATGTCTTCTTGGTCGAGGAGGGCACCGGGCCTTTCCACAAAGTTGTTGATGTCCGGGTGGTGGACCCAAACTCCGAGGATGCTGGCGCTACTGTTACTCCCGAGGAGCGCGCGGTGGAAGAAGAGGAGGAAACATGATTTGTTCCGGGCCTGCGTGCTCGTAGATTCTGGCATGTGCGCCATGTATTTTGTACATTTTACTGACATTGTTGTCTAAGTGTTTTTGCTAGGCTTGCATGCCTTTTGCTTATATTGTACTCGAATTATCGGGCTGGTGCCCTTTTTAATATATTGATTTTGTTTAAATGTGCGCTTTGTTTTTGTTTCTGCATGATGTTATGCTCGATTTATTTCTGCGCGTATTGTACGCTCAAAATATATGTTTGAATGCACGTTGGCCTGTTCGGGGTGGTAGCTCGACAACGATTGGTTCCGGTAGTGGGGAGAACTGACCGGCTGGCCGGGTCGACTTCCGGTCTGTTCGGGGGTAGTTTTATCCCCTGCGGTGTGGACGTCCCATCGCGAGCTGGGTGTCACCAATTTTGGTACAGCGGTGGGGAGTCTTGGTCGAGGTATTCTCCACCGAGCATAGCTTTCTGTCCATGCACACAAGGGCAGGGCTTGCTGATTTGTTTGTCTCTGGGAGACGCGGGGGAGGTGCGAAGGTACCATGTCGCCCTCCTTTTCGTGGTGGCTGGGCATCGCGATCAGTGTCTAACTGTAGTATCTTTTCAGCTTCTGAGCATTCCATGGTCGAGCTAGTTTTTCCCCGTGTAGGTTTTCAAGGTAGTAGGCCCTGTGTTCTGTCTTGTCGTAGACACGGTACGGACCTTCCCAATTTGCGGCTAGTTTTCCCTCGTGGGAGTCCTTCTGGTTCCTGCGCAGGACCAGGTCGCCGACCTAGAATTCCCGCTTTAAGACTCTGTTGTCGTAGAGAAGTGCTACCTGTTGCTTTAGCCTGGCTTCACGGAGAGCTGCCCCTGACCGAATTTCCTTGACCAGGTCAAGCTCTTCCCGTAGGGCCTCGTCGTTGGGTTCAAATTCGAGGGGTGCCTCAGTCCGTCTGGACGACTCTCTGTTCTCGATCGGGATCACTGCCTCTGTTTCGTACATGAGGCAGAATGGTGTTTCTCCCGTGTTTGAGTGGGGCGTGGTCTGGTATGCTCATAGCACGCTGTGGAGTTCCTCGACCCACGCTCTTTTGGCATCGCCGAGTCTTAATTTCAGTCCTCCGAGGATCACTCTGTTGGCGGATTCGGCTTGGCCGTTTGTCTGAGGGTGTTCCACTGAGGTGAAGTGGTGCTTGGTCCCGAGTTTGGTGACGAAGTCCCGAAAGTTTTTATCGGTGAACTGCGTACCGTTGTCGGTGACGATGGCGAGGGGGACCCCGAACCTTGCGAGGATGTTTCTTTTGTAGAACCGTAGTATGTTGTGACCTGTGATTTTGGCGAGGGCTTCGGCCTCGATCCATTTGGTGAAGTAATCGACGCCCACAATCAGGTATTTGTTCTGATATGAGCTCAGTGTAAATGGTCTGAGTATGTCTATTCCCCACCAGGCGAACGGCCAAGGGGAGGACAGGGACTTGAGCTCGTTTGGTGGGGCGAGGTGCATGTCCCCGTGTCTTTGACACTTGTTGCACCTTTTGATGTGCTCTTTGGCGTCCCCCTGCATCGACGGCCAGTAGTATCCTTCCCGCAAGGCTTTCCTCGCCAAAGATCGCCCCCCCCCCCCCCCCCCCCGAGGTGCTGCGTGTTGATGCCCTTGTGGATTTCCTCTAGAATGGCGGTGGCTTGGGCGTTGTCGACGCACTTGAGGAGGGGGACTGTGAATCCCCTTCGATATAGTTTGTTCTCGAGGAGGATGTACGAGCATGATCGTCTTTTAATCGCGTTGGCCTCCTTTTCGTCGGCGGGGAGGCTTCCTATACTCAGGTATGCGTGTATGGGTGTCATCCAGCAGGTGGCATCTCCAATGGTACCGATGTCGAGCAGTGCGTTGGCTTTGTCCGTGCTCGGATTTGCGAGGATCTCTTGGATGACAAATTTGT
The DNA here is from genome assembly GCA_963859935.3 of Lathyrus sativus. Taxonomy (NCBI): domain Eukaryota; kingdom Viridiplantae; phylum Streptophyta; class Magnoliopsida; order Fabales; family Fabaceae; genus Lathyrus; species Lathyrus sativus. Next base: position 69,543,505 of record OZ012735.1, read on the forward strand.
TCCCTCCTTTCCTTTTGGTGCTAGCTAGTTTGGAGAGGATATCTGCTCGCATGTTCTGTTCGCGTGGCACGTGTTGGACCTCCACGGAGTCGAAGCCCTACATTTTCTCTGTTATGAGGGCCAGATATTCCGCCAGGTTGTCGTTTTTCGCCTGGTACTCCCCTCGTACTTGCGAAGCGACTAGCTGGGAATCCGTGAAGATTTTTATTTCCTTGGCCCCAAGGTCCGCTGCAAGTCGGAGGTCGGCCAAGAATGCCTCGTATTTGGCCTGGTTGTTGGTCGTGGGGAAAGCCAAGGTCAAGGATACATCTACTACCGTGCCTTCCTCGTCCTCGAGGAGGATGCCCGCGCCGCTGCCTGAGGAATTGGAGGAAGCGTCGACGAAAATGGTCCACCTTCGGTTTCTTGGGGCAGATTCGGGCGACGGGGTCATCTCGGCGACGAAGTCGGCCAAAACCTATGCTTTGAGGGCTTTCCTCCCTTCGTAGGTGATGTCGAACTCGGATAGTTCCAACAAACACTTCAGAATTCGTCCAACCATGTCTGGTCGACCGAGGAGTTGTTTGACCGGTTGTTCGGTTCGGACTACGATGGTGTGTGCCAGAAAATAATGACGGAGGCGTCGAGCAGAGGTGATGAGGGCCAAGGCGACTTTTTCGATCAGCTGGTATCTCACTTCGGGGCCGTGGAGGGTCTTGCTCATGAAATAGATCGGTTTTTGTCCTTCGGTGGTTTCCCAGATCAGCACAGCGCTGACGACCTTGTTTGAGACGTCTAGGTACAGATATAGGGTCTCCCCGACTTGTGGCCTTGTTAGTACGGGTGGCTCCGACAGGACGCGTTTGAGATGGTGGAGGGCTTGCTCGCATTCCTCTGTTCATTTGAACGCGAATTCTTTCCTAAGTAACTTGAAGAAGGGAAGGGCGTGCTGCGCCGATTTAGCGATGAAGCGAGAGAGCAACGCGAGCACACCGTTGAGGGACTGTATGTACTTCTTTGAGTTAGGCGTATCGTTCTCCGTGAAAGTGCGACACTTGTCGGGGCTGGCTTTGATCCCTCGCTCGGTTAGATAAAACCCAAGGAATTTCCCTGCTCGAACCCCGAAGGTGCACTTTTCTGGGTTGAAGCGCATTTTGCAGCTCCTTGCCGTTTCGAAGAACTTCTTGAGGTGAGCAGTGTGGTTGACCTCGGTATAGGACTTGACTATCATGTCATCCATGTACACTTTGAGCATGTCGCCGATCACTTTTTGGAAGACTTTGTTCATCATCCGCTGGAACGTGGCGCCGACGTTTTTCAGGCCGAAAGGCATTATGTTGTAGTAATAGTTGCCCAACTCAGTCATGAAAGCCGTGATTTGTTTGTCGCGGTCAGCCATAGGGATTTGATTGTATCCCGAGTACACATCTATGAAGGATAATAGTTTAAAGCCCACCGAGTTGTTGACGATCTTGTCGATGTTAGGAAGGGGGTAGGCGTCCTTAGGACATGCTCGGTTGAGATCAGTGTAGTCAACACACATGCGCCATTTTCCATTATTCTTTTTAACGAGTACAACATTGGACAACCAAGTTGAATACCGGGCTTCCGAAATAAAATTTGCCTCTAGGAGGTCTTTTACAGCTTTTCGGCAGCCACCAATTTTTCGGGGGACTGTCTACGCCTACGTTGTGCTACGGCCTTGGCAGGGGGGGGGGGTTGATGGAAAGTTGGTGGCATGCGACCTCGGGGTCGAGTCCGGGCATCTCGACGGCGCTCCTGGAGAAGAGGCAGGCATTTTCCCAGAGACAGGCTTTCAGCTGTTTCCGCACAAGTTTGGGCAGGCCCGCTCCTATCTTCACGGTCTTCGAGGTGTCGTCAGTTAGGGTTACTATCTCTAAGTTTCCATCCGGGATGGGGCGCGTTGGGTAGGTGGGCTGCCCGTTGGTTGTTGGAAGTGTGTCGTTGACGCTGTCCTCGAGTTCCGACTCTTTGGTGAAGCGGCTGTCGAGGTCCACTGATCCGACCTGGCTCTTTGGCTTGGCTTCTGGCACGTTGAGAGGCCCTGCTTTCTTGGCTGGCGCGCCGCCAGTACTTGATCCCTTTAGAGCGGCCTTGAAGCACCGGCGTGCGGCATCAATGTATCCGTTAAGAGTGATGACGGCTCCTCGTTTAGTATAATATTTCATCTTTAGATGAGCCGTGGAGGGCACCCCGGTGAGCTCAACTATTGTCGTTCTGCCTAGGATGCAGTTGTAAAGGGACGGGCATTCAACGACCAGGAAACAAACGTTGATTTCTATGGCTGTCTCCTTGTCTCCGAAAGTGACTTTCAGCTCCACGTACCCCCATGGCCTTGTCGTTGCACCGTTGAAGCCCTGGAGGTCAGAACTCAGGTATGGAGATAGATTGATCTCATCGAGCTGGAGAGTGGAGAAGAGGTGGGTGTACATGATGTCTACTGAGCTTCCTCCATCGACTAGGACACGACGAATGTAAAAATTTGCCATCCGTGCCCGTATCAGGAGAGGGATGTCTGTGTTGGGGGCACCACTGGGGAGTTCCTCGAGGTAGAAAGTGATCGGGTTGGATCGTCCTCGGAATTTCTCCAGACTTCTCATTTTACTGGAACCGTTGGTGATGAGTTCTTCAAACTTTCATTTCACCGACCCTACGGATACTTTGGTCGGGGGCCCTCCCGAGATGAACATCGCCTTTGGGAAATTTTCCCATCGGCTGTTTGGGCGCACTGGCTCTTCGGGAAGATCGAATTCGGAAGGGAGGCCAAATTCCCTGAGGGTGAACCAATCCTCTGGTCGTTTAATGTTGAGGGCGACCTGAAGGCCACTGCTGTCGTCGGGAGTAGGGAGGTCGTCGACCCTTTTTGCTTCGGGAGCCTCCTTTTGCCGCAGGGGCTCTTGTAACACCCATTTTAATTATTTAGTCATTTTATTATAATTTTAATTATTATGTGTTGGTGTGCCCTTTGGTGGGGGTGTGTTGGATGATGATTGGTGGGTGTCCCTGATATGGGAGGATTATCGGTGGTGTTTTGGTGTGGATATAATAATATAATAAATAATAATAATATTGATGGTGATATTATTATTATTATTATTATTATTATTATTATTATAATTGTTATTATTATTATTATTATTATTATTATTATAATTGTTATTATTATTAATATTATTATGACTTTTGGTGAGTTAATAATATTATTATTATTATTAGTATTAGTATTATTATGATTAGTATTATTAATATTTAGTAATATATTATTATTATTATTATTATTATTATTATTATTATTATTATTAGTTGGGATTAGAATATATAAAATAAAATAGAGGAATAAGAGGGGGAGTTAGAACGTGAGAAGAGAAAAGGATGATAGAAGTTAGAAGAACGTGAAAGAGAGCGAAGAACGAAGGAGAAGAGGGAAAGTCAGAATTGGCCAACCTTGGAGGATTTCCACCGATCAGAATAATTACCAAGGTAAGGGGGGAGAAACTTGATTAGGATGGTATTTACATGTATAGGGTAGTGGAGATTCCTTAACCCCGTAGGAATGTATCGATGTATGAAGTTTTATGTTGACATGCCTATAATTGTTGATTGATGTTGAGAATTGGTATTTGATAAACCAATGAGGAATTGATATATGCCGATGTTGATGAATTGTTGTTTTTGGTGAGTTTGGGGTATTAGTTGGGTTTACAGTTTTAGGGAAGTTCTACGTAATCTTTTTGATGTATCGATAGAATGTTTAAGTGTTGATTCTGGAATAGGGATTAGGGAGTGATTGGTTGGAATTACGTGCACTATTGATACTGAGGATAAGATGAGGATTAAAGTTGAAATGTTAGGCTTGAATTTGGCTCTGGTAGCACTTCAGAGCAGTAGAAAATTTGGTGGATCGCAGCATTCGCTGGGCTTCGCCTGGAGAGTGTTGGCGAAGCTTCGCCTGGTGAATGAAGGCGAGTATTCGCCTGGAAAACTGTGGCGAGTGGTAGCGAATAATTCTGAATTAAATCCCAGACCAAAAGAGTAGGAACTTCGCTTGGCGAATGCCAGCGAAGGTTCGCTACGGGGATTCGCCTGGCGAATGTCCCAGCAAACGTAGCAGAAAAATGTGACTTTTTGTGACGTTTGGCCTTGAGCCTTGATCTGGTGTGATCCCTTTGGCCATGATGAAGTGATAGAGTGGTGATTGTAGGATTTAATTGGAGTACTTGGTGATAGTAAGTGATCCCTTAATATTTTATTTTAAGTGGATGATTAGTTGGTGTATTCCCGAGTGGTGGGATGTGTTTATACTTGGTGTTAGAATGTGAGATTGCTCACTGTGTGATTTGAATTATATGATGTTGGTGTGTAATATATCTATACCATATGCATTGACGTATGATGATATGATCAGGAGGATCATGTGCACTTAGTGTGCCTGAATATAATAGTTATGCATTGGTGTCGTGCATATCATGGTGTTCGGTGGGATGAATCATATCTCAGGAGGAGCGTAAGTGATTCATCCGTACTCCTTGTGGAGAATGGTGGAAGATAGATCATATCTCAGTAGGAGCGTAAGTGATCTGTCGGGGATAGATCATATCTCAGTAGGAGCGTAAGTGATATGTCCAAGGTTCGATTGAATGAACCAATGAGTCGGTACCGCATGCATGGTGTTGAGTTGCATATTTGCATTATAATATGTTATATTGTAATTTGAACAGTAGGTTCGTGATTGGTGTTGTGGGGTGAATATTGGGGTGTTAGTGTGTTTTACTACATTGTTTACATGTATTACATTACCAATATATTTTTGATCATGTTTTCTCACCCCTTTGTTGTTGTTGTGGTCTGTGCTTCTTCGGAAGTACAGATAATCCAGGTACTTAGCTAGCCTGGATTATGGTGTGCCAGTCGAGTCTAGGATGCTCTGATATGTAGCACGGTGTTGCACCCCAAAATTTGCCCTCACAATACAAGACTTTGTGTTCCAAGAAGGTTCACAAGGTTCACAAAATTCATAATTGGTCAGAAGAGTTGACAATTCCCTCAGACAATGCACCTCCTAAGCAGTGCATCCAAAACTAGGGTTTTGACTTTAATCAGGCTAAATGGACTTCCAAGACTTCAAGTGAGCTTCATAACATCTTATATGTGTATAAGAACCCCCATGTCAAGTTTCAAGACTTTTCTCAAAAGTTTGCTCAGTCAGATGATCAGATAAGTCAAAAGCAGTCAATGCAGTTAAAAGGTCAAACTGAGGTCAACTGTGGTCAAACCAAAGTCAAACTTCATGATTTTTTTTGCCAACATCAAAGAGAGGTTGGGTGAGAAATATTATCATAATAACTGTAATACCCCAAATTTTGCCCTAAGATTTGTCGTCGCATTTCATTGCATTTAATCAATTACTAACAAATTTGTGTAGTCGTTTGACTTTTTGCAGGTAAATATCATATGGCATGCATTTTTTTTCTAAAAAGTAAAAATGGCACAATTGGCAGGAGGACATGTGTAAGGAGTTATGAGTGTGAGAGGTTGAGAGTTCGAATTTCACCTTTGGCACTTTTTGTTGTTTTTATTATTTTTACTCTAAATTTTTCTATCTTTCATTAAAAAAAATAACAAAAATAGTTTTTTATTATTATTTAATTATTATTTTCGTATTTTAATTAAATCATTTTTTAAAATATTATTTTTTTCACTTTTTTCTAAATTATTCATAAAAATATCCAAAAAATCATAAAATAAAAAAATATTGAAAAAAATTTTGTTCTTTTTATAATATTTTTTATTTTAGGAATCAATAGGATTATTAGTTTTTATTTTAAGTTTATTATTTTAAATTATTTAAATTTTATTTTTTCTTAACTAATTATTTAGTTTGGGCTTTAAAATGGGCTTTAGGGACATTATTGACAATTTGGTGTTAACCCTAATTTGTTCCCTATATATATGTGTTGCCTTGTTGGAAAAGGGGGGAGAATGAAAAAAACCTAAGAGGAGTGAGTGCCGTTTGCCGTTATTTAGTTTTCTTCTTCATCCATTACTATTGTTTCTTTTTCTTCATCGTTTACCGTTATTTCTTTTCCTTCATCTATTACTGTTGTTTCTTTTTCTTCATCTTTTACCGTTATTTCTTTTTCTTTATCTATTACTGTTACGTTTATATATATATATATATAATTTTTAAATTGTTAGAGTTTATATATATAAGATTTTTGATCGAATTATGTCGATACGATGTTTGCACATTTGTGTGCATGACGCGTGACATTTGTGTTAGTTCGATCTGGTTGCGATGATCGCATTTTTGTGTGAGCAATAATACTATTTTTTGCTTAATTTCTTTTTCTTTGCGATAAATTTTGTTTCGTCCGATTTAGATCCGGTTGCGATGAGCGCATTTCTGCGTTAGCAACATTGTTGGGTTATTTGGCACATTTAAAATTCATTATTGCTTTATTATTATTATTATTATTATTATTATTATTATTATTATTATTATTATTATTATTATCATTATTTATTATTATTATCATTATTATCATTATTATTACCATTATTATTATTATTGTTATCATTAATTTATTAAAATTTGTTATAATATAAAAATCTGTTTTTTAAAATAAATGACATTAACATCTTTTTTCCAAATTAATATGAAAACCTAATTTTAATTTTCTATATGATTCTATGTATATATTTATTATAATTCTTGTAAATTTTTGTAAATAAAATTAAACCTTATAAACACTTAATGTAAAATTTTGGTGAATGAGATTATTGATTAGTTAAAATTTGTTTTCATCATAATGTGTAAATATTTTTCTTAATAATTGTTAATATATAATTAGAGATAATTAAATTTTTGTAAATGATTAAGAAATTTATAATTATGTTATATTTAGAACTTTATATTATAGTAATTATTTAATCATTTATGTTTCTAAATAAAAATCAAATCTTATGATATTTAGAACTTTATATTATAGTAATTATTTAATCATTTATGTTTCTAAATAAAAATCAAATCTTATGATATTTAGAACTTTATATTGTAGTAATTATTTAATCATTTATGTTTCTAAATAAAAATCAAATCTTATGTTTAATCACGTTATTAATTAATTATTATTGCTAATCATATTTTGTTGCTTATTATTATTTTGAAATTTCTATCTTATTATTTTTTCTAACTTTGTCTATTTTTCTCATTATTATTGTTTCAACTAATTATTTTCACTAACTTTATATTTATACTAACCTTATTTAATTTTTCTTATTATTTACTAACCCTAATATTTTATTTGCTTATTTGTTATTTTTATTTATTATTATAATTTTGTAATTGCCTCTTGGATGTGAATTGTAATTACTTAATTATTATTATCATTATGGTTAGTAATTAGGGAGTGTAACAACATGTATGTAATATTAAAATAAATTTAGATCACTTTTAAATAAAGATAATTAAAATAAACACGTCACACACGTAAGTCGATTTTAATCGCCGTCTCACTTCCTAAGGATATCCCTCAAGTTGCCTACGAATAATGGTTAAGTGGGGTGTATAAAGCAAGTCCCTCAAATAGAAAAATCATCAAAGTCCCTTATGGTTGCCTTTACGAATCGAGTCCCTTTCGAAAAATGATGATAGTCCCTCCAGTTTGCTTATTACACCCCTCAATGGCCTTCAAAAATCCAATTGTCCCTCACATGTCCCTTAACATCCAAAGTAAGGACTACCTACTCCATTATAGTAGGGATAGTCTTACTAAAGGAAAGAATAAAGAATAAGAAAGACCTTTAAACATTAGGGTAGGTTACTCCTAGGTGCTTGCTCACTTCAAAACTGTTTCACACTTAAACAAATTTTCAACAAGTTTTCAAACAAGTTCTTAACACATCCTTACATGGATTATTTATTAACTATTCTGAAAATTTTCTATTCACACACTACACTTTCAAAACAATTCAAAAGTGAGCTTAAGTACCTAAGAGCCCATGGATAACCATGGATGAAAAGGGTGCTAACACCTTCCCTTTTCATAACCTACCCCCCGGACCCAAAATATTCTCTAAGGTCTTTCCTGTTCTTTTATAACCTTTCCTTATGGATAAAATAAAAGTCGGTGGCGACTCTTGCTATCCGCAACATTGTTTAAAGTCAGTTCTCCCACCGTGTTACAGAACTGGAGACTCTGCTGGGGATCTATTTAAGAGGGGTACCCTTAGGAATTAAGATCACTTTAAATTGTTTGCCTTGTTTGCTTTATTATTATATTGTTGGGGTGCTCTTATGTGTGAAAGGTCCTAACCCGGATCTAGTGTACCTTAGGTAAATGGCAATAGACCAAGGAAACTGTACGACGTATATCGATACGGTTGATCTGGTGGCCATAGTTAGTGCGACTTCTTGGTTGGTGCTTATATTCCTTAAGTCAAGTTGAGGATAATATTGAGGCTGCCATATGTTGTCAATGCACTAACTGACTTTTAGAACCCTAGTTAACTCATCTTGGCCTTTAGAAAGTAGTGAGGTAACCGGCTTTGGTGCAGACTGAAGTTGGTTGACACTCGATACTACGCTCATTGAGATCTTAAACTTGGAGGGTTTTGGTTGGCAAGTAAGTTGCCTTCTGAACAACCACCCTTGTGAAGGATCAATGATATTGAGATCCCTTAGAACCTGGTTACTTTTGTAGGACAGGATGAACCATCTAACTTCAGGGGAGGGTACTTGCCTTTGAACCCCATGCAAGCCTTTAAACCTAGGGCTATGGTGTGACTTGTTTGTGTGTGCCACATGTTTGTGATTGAGCATGACATCATGACATCATCATGCATCATAAGCATATCATTTTCCCTAACCATTTCAAGGACCAAAGGATTTATCTTTGTTCTTTGTTGCAGGTCATGGCTTCTGCTCGTAGAAACACCATCAGGATCAACTTTGTAGGGATACCTGCTAAGCTCAAGGAGTTGGTTTCCCTAGTGCCTGATCATTCCCAGTTCAACAAGAGACATGGTCACTTATTGGATCTAGTTACTTCAGGGTTCAGTGAAGACATGATGAGTGTGCTGTTTCAGTTCTTTGACCCTAAGCACCATTGCTTTACATTTCCTGATTATCAGCTGGTTCCAACCATGGAGGAGTTCTCTAAACTTCTGGGTATACCTGTTCTTGATCAGAAGCCATTCACAGGCTTAGAGAAGGAGCTTATACCAGAAGTTATTGCTGCAGCTCTACATCTGAAGAAGTCTGACATTGTTCTAGAGACGAGAAGTGGAGTTAAAGGTATTCTTGCCAAGGTATTAGTGGATAAAGCTCAAATGTTCTTGAAGGCTATGAGCTACGATGCTTTTGAGGAGATCTTAGCCTTATTGATTTATGGCTTAGTGTTGTTCCCCAATCCTGATCAGTTCATAGACGTTCATGCCATCAACATATTCCTGAGTCACAATCCAGTACCTACCTTACTTGGAGACATCCTACATTCTCTTCACACCCGTACTCCAAGGGCAAGAGGAACTTTGATGTGCTGCATACCTTTACTTTCTAGGTGGTTTATTTCTCACCTTCCTCGCTCAGTAATGAAGAATGAGCAAGGGTTCAGATGGTCCAAGAGGATCATGTCACTTTCTCACTCAGACATCCATTGGTGCTCCAGATCTACGGAGAATGTCACCATCATTGACCGTTGTGGGGAGTTTCCTAATGTGCCACTTCTAGGCATAAGAGGAGGCATCACCTACAACCCATCTCTAGCTTTACGACAGTTTAGTTACGCCCGGAGCGATGGTCCACATGACATGTTGATTCAGGGCATTGTGTTTGACTACGACAACGATCTTCAGGGTTACCGTCAGAGATTCATACGAGCTTGGGGAAAGGTAAACAGGATTGACAGCAAGACACTGGAGCCTAAGTACACTATTCCTATGGAGGCTTATCTCAGATGGGTACGATCTCGTGCTCAGACACTCATGATGCCATATCCTGCCGTCCTACCAGTTACCATGGAACCTGTTGCTGAAGGAGACACAGCTTATACCATCCTTCACCCAGACATGCCTACTGATATGGAAGACTTGCAGAGATCATGGATCCAACTGAAAGAGCAAAGGGATACTTTCGAGGCTCATTACAAAGCAAGCCAAGCAAGGATCCTAGAGCTAACAAAGCTACTTCATGAGGAACGAAACCTCAACTCATACCTCAACACAAAGAGGAAACGTCCATGGGAGACTTAAAACCCCATCTTTTGTACTTATTTCGTTTTCATTTTTTGTAAGCCTAAAAGGCAAAACAAGTTATTACTAATAAAAAGTTACTTTCTTGTTTGTTTAAGCAAATTTAAATCCTGCGGTCCTTGAAAACATTGCATACGCATTCCCATATCATTGCATCACAGGTTTATAATTGTGCACAGGTTTCTCATCTCCTCGCTGTTTATTTCAGCAATGGTTCTTGAACAATCAGTTAAGGATCTCCAGGCACAGAATGCACAGTTCCAAGAGCTGATCCTGAACCTATCCAAGGGTCCTGTTATTGAGCCTGTATCTACTGATGTGCCAGCTGCTGATGACCTCTCTAAGCAGATGGAAGAAGTATTGAAAATCATTCGCAAGAGTGATTATGATATTGTTGATCAGCTGGGGCATACTCCCTCAAAGATTTCTATGCTCTCCCTGTTATTATGTTCTGAGGCTCATGCCAAGTCATTGATCAAGTTTCTAAAGATGGCTCATGTACCCAGTGCAATTTCTGTGGACCAGTTTGAGAATTGTGTTGCTCACCTGACCTATGACAACGGGTTAGGATTTTCTGATGCTGACTTGACACCTGCCAAGAGGGATCATAACAGGGCCTTGCATATTTCAATTGAATGCAGGGGCACTACCCTGTCTCATGTGCTGATAGACAATGGTTCCTCTCTGAATGTGTTGCCTAAGGAAGTCCTGAACAAGCTGAGTCCTGAAGATACGGTATTGAAGCCCAGTAATATTGTGGTAAAGGCTTTTGATGGTTCTAGAAGAGTAGTGCATGGGGAAATTGATCTTCCAATCAAGGTTGGCTCTCAGGTTTTTACTGCTACATTCTATGTGATGGATATTCATCCTTCATACTCATGTCTGCTTGGTCGTCCCTGGATCCATGGGGCAGGTGATGTGACCTCCACATTACATCAAAAGTTGAGATATCCGGTGAATGGAAAATTTGTTACTGTCTTTGGAGAGGAAGAATACTTTGTCAGCCATGTAAACACTTTCAAGTATCTGGAAGTAGAAGGTGAATACATTGAAACTCCATGTCAGTCATTTGAAATGGTTCCCTGGGCTGTTAAGGATTGTGTGACTCCTCCTGCTGTGAAGAAGGGTCCTGTGGTCATCAGAAACCCTCCAACAATGGCAATGGCCTCCCTCAATGATGCAAAAGCTATGGTGGAAGAAGGTGGTTGTACTATTTGGGGTCAGCTTCCTGATATTCCATACAAGTCTGACAAGTTTGGTTTGGGTTTCACTGCAGAGTCCCAGAAGGCTGGCCGTCGTGCCCGTGCTGTTCGTATCACCAATCAAGGGGTTATCAATGCCGTGGGAGATCAAGATGAAGACTACAACTTGGAGGCATGGATTCTTCCTACTGTGGGTGCTGGACTCAATAATTGGACAGCTGAAGATGTTATCCCTATCTCCTTTAGTCAGGAGTAAATACTATTACTGTGTTATGTTTTTAAATTTATAATTTCTGGAACAATTAAAACTTTCAAGCCATGTGCCTTACCCGGGGCACAATGGTGTGCTTGTTACGGGTTGTCATCTCATTTGCATACTTCATTCGATAAAATCAGTGGACGTTTCGTTTTCGTAAATATTGTGTTCCTTGTCTTTCTTTTTCTTTTATTTTTGCTTTATCAGCTATGTGTTCTTACACACACCCACGTCACTAAAATGCCGATCCTCATCCACTCTGGATCCAATTGATAACAGTTCTACTATTGCCAATTACAATTTCGAGAATCCGATCTATCAAACTGAAGACGGAAACGAGGACGATTGTGAAATATCTGTAGGGCTTGCTAGGTTGTTACAACAAGAAGAGAAAGCTATACAGCCACATGAAGAGCCAGTCGAAGTTGTGAATCTGGGAACTGAAGAAAACAGAAAAGAGGTCCAGATAGGGGCTGATTTAGACAACACTGCTCAGCATAAGAATGCAGGGGCAACATATCAGCGTGCTATGGTGGCTTTGTTTCATGATATGATTCATCATGAGATAGAGGTATATGTGGATGATATGATAGCCAGGTCTCAGAATGAAGAACAACATCTTGATCATCTGCACAAGTTGTTTGAGAGGTTGAAGAAATACAGGTTGAGATTAAATCCAAACAAGTGTACTTTTGGAGTTAGATCTGGAAAGCTCCTGGGTTTCATTGTCAGTGGAAAAGGTATTGAAGTGGATCCTGCAAAAGTGAAAGCTATACGAGAGATGCCAGCTCCCCGTACTGAGAAGGAGGTTAGAGGTTTCTTGGGACTACATTGCAAGATTTATTTCCCAATTAACTACCATCTGTGAGCCAATCTTCAAGTTATTGAAGAAAGATCAGGTGATGGAATGGAATGATGAGTGCCAGACTGCCTTTGATGAAATCAAGAGATATTTGCTAGAACCTCCAATTTTAATGCCACCAGTTGATGGAAGACCCTTGATTATGTATTTAACAGTATTAGACAACTCAAGGGGGTGTGTATTGGGGCAACATGACGAGTCTGGTCGAAAAGAGCAGGCAATATACTACCTTAGCAAAAAGTTTACCGACTGTGAAACAAAATACTCACTGCTCGAGAAAACTTGCTGCGCTTTGGCACGGGCTGCTCGCCGACTAAGACAGTATATGTTGACCCATACTACCTTGTTGATTTCAAAGATGAATGGGGCAGTTGAAGCTGCTAATAAGAACATTAAGAAGATTGTACAGAAGATAACTGTTACTTACAAGGATTGGCACGAGATGTTACCATTTGCTCTGCATGGTTATCGTACTACAATACGTACTTCAACTGGGGCAACCCCATTCTCCTTGGTCTATGGTATGGAAGCAGTTCTGCCTATTGAAGTTCAGATCCCCTCCTTGAGAATTATGAAGGATGCAGGCTTGGATGAAGATGAGTGGATTCAGACTCGACTTGACCAGATAAATTTGATTGATGAGAAAAGGTTAGCAGCAGTTTGTCATGGCCAGATGTACCAGAAACGGATGATCAAAGCTTTTAACAAGAAGGTTAAGCCAAAGGTATATCAGGCTGGTGACTTGGTAATCAAGCGTATCATATTACCACAGGGTGATCCTAGGGGCAAGTGGACTCCAACATATGAGGGACCATTTGTAGTCAAGACAGTGTTCTCAGGAGGTGCCATGATATTGACTACAATGGATGGTGAAGACTTCCCACAACCTGTAAACGCAGACATAGTTAAAAAATACTACGCATAAAAAGAGACCCGCTAGGTTGACAGGCCTAGGCAAAAATAAGGGCATCCCGGCAAACCAAAAGGGTTTGGGCAAAAATTAGGGATATATATATAAAAAGATGTACACCCGGCAAGTCGAAAACCTGAAAAGGCGGCTTGGGCAAAAAAGGGTATCCCGGTGGATTGAAAACCTGAAAGGGCAATCCAGGCAAAAGTTAGGGATTAAAGCGTATGACTATGGCTCGTTTGGATCACTCATGAAACTGCAACCAGTTGTACTACTTACTCAAGCTCAAACAGATAAAGCTCAATCCAATCGTTTCCGTCTCAACAGCAAGAAGATGAGATACTTGAGGGGCAATAGTAGAATTGAAACTCAATAGGATTATTTCCCACATAGCTGATTCTTTTTGTAAAACTTCATGACAAAATTCTCTTACTAGGGTTTATGTCTCCTTGTACAAACTTACCCGTGTATGGGTCACTTTTGATATAAATAAATTCCATCTTTTGAATCCAGATTTACTTTTACCCTGTTTACATAAGCGAAACGTCCATTGGTTGTGTTTGAATGTATGTATGCCTTTGAATATGATTGATGTTTACCAGAAATGCATGTATGCTTTTAATATGATTGATGTTTACCAGAAATGCATGAAAATGCAGTAATAGTATTTACTAAGGACGAACGAGGGAAGGATTTCAACGAAGCTTCGCCGGTTCATCTTTACAAGGCAGTTACAAACCATCAGTAGGACTAATCCATTTTCACAAAGTCTAATCTCCCATGGAATTTATATCCATCTCTTTTATCCTCATACGGATATATGGGAAATTACTTTCCAATAAGGGCACGATGAACGAAGACGGGATGTTATACTTATCCTACTATCAAACGAAAATGAAGGTTATCTATACCCTACTGTCCCCAACAACGGGAGGTTATCTATACCTTGTTATCCCCAACAATGGGAGGTTATCTATACCTTGTTATCCCCAGCAGACGGAGGGTTATGTATTCTTCAACAACGAATCGGGATTTATTTTCCTTGGCCAGCAGTTGTTATACAAGGATATCCAGACACTTCCAGCAGTGTCATAGCATACATACATCATTTACATCATACCATAACATATATGCCTATAGTACATTACCTAAGTGCATCATGTCATACATGCATACATAAAGCATAAACTAATGTTGTTATACAGAATGCTACCTTGTTTTCAGGTTAATTATCCAACAAACAATCTTATGATCTTTGGGACTGCTTTATTGTAACCTCAGGGTTACTTTATCCTCCTGATGAGCTTCTTATTACTTTGGGACTGCTTTATTGTAACCTCAGGGTTATTTTATCCTCCTGATAGCCTCTCATGACTTCAAGACTGCTTTAGAGCTACTGATTGCTCTATCCTCCTGAAATCATCCTATTACTTCAAGACTGCTTTAGAGCTATTCATTGCTCTATCCTCCTGAAGCCATCTAATTATTTCAAGACTGCTTTAGAGCTATCCATTGCTCTATCCTCCTGAAATCATTACTTCAAGACTGCTTTAGAGCTATTGATTGCTCTATCCTCCTGAAGACATATCACATTATTATTTCAAGACTGCTTTAGAGCTACTGATTGCTCTATCCTCCTGAAATCATCCTACTACTTCAAGACTGCTTTAGAGCTATTCATTGCTCTATCCTCCTGAAGCCATCTAATTATTTCAAGACTGCTTTAGAGCTATCCATTGCTCTATCCTCCTGAAATCATTACTTCAAGACTGCTTTAGAGCTATTGATTGCTCTATCCTCCTGAAGACATATCACATTATTATTTCAAGACTGCTTTAGAGCTACTGATTGCTCTATCCTCCTGAAATCATCCTACTACTTCAAGACTGCTTTAGAGCTATTCATTGCTCTATCCTCCTGAAGCCATCTAATTATTTCAAGACTGCTTTAGAGTTATCCATTGCTCTATCCTCCTGAAATTACATTATTATTTCAAGACTGCTTTAGAGCTATCCATTGCTCTATCCTCCTGAAATCATTACTTCAAGACTGCTTTAGAGCTATTGATTGCTCTATCCTCCTGAAGACATATCACATTATTATTTCAAGACTGCTTTAGAGCTATTCATTGCTCTATCCTCCTGAAGCCATTATTATTTCAAGACTGCTTTAGAGCTATCCATTGCTCTATCCTCCTGAAATCATTACTTCAAGACTGCTTTAGAGCTATTGATTGCTCTATCCTCCTGAAGACATATCACATTATTATTTCAAGACTGCTTTAGAGCTACTGATTGCTCTATCCTCCTGAAATCATCCTACTACTTCAAGACTGCTTTAGAGCTATTCATTGCTCTATCCTCCTGAAGCCATCTAATTATTTCAAGACTGCTTTAGAGTTATCCATTGCTCTATCCTCCTGAAATTACATTATTATTTCAAGACTGCTTTAGAGCTATCCATTGCTCTATCCTCCTGAAATCATTACTTCAAGACTGCTTTAGAGCTATTGATTGCTCTATCCTCCTGAAGACATATCACATTATTATTTCAAGACTGCTTTAGAGCTATTCATTGCTCTATCCTCCTGAAGCCATTATTATTTCAAGACTGCTTTAGAGCTATCCATTGCTCTATCCTCCTGAAATCATTACTTCAAGACTGCTTTAGAGCTATTCATTGCTCTATCCTCATGAGGTCATATTACTACTTCAAGACTTCTTTAGAGCTATTCATTGCTCTATCCTCCTGAAGCCATCTAAATATTTCAAGACTGCTTTAGAGCTATTCATTGCTCTATCCTCCTGAAATCATTACTTCAAGACTGCTTTAGAGTATTCATTGCTCTATCCTCCTGAAATTACATTATTATTTCAAGACTGCTTTAGAGCTATTCATTGCTCTATCCTCCTGAAATCATTACTTCAAGACTGCTTTAGAGCTATTGATTGCTCTATCCTCCTGAAGACATATCACGTTATTATTTCAAGACTGCTTTAGAGCTATTCATTGCTCTATCCTCCTGAAATCATTACTTCAAGACTGCTTTAGAGCTATTGATTGCTCTATCCTCCTGAAGACATATCACGTTATTATTTCAAGACTGCTTTAGAGCTATTCATTGCTCTATCCTCCTGAAATCATTACTTCAAGACTGCTTTAGAGTATTCATTGCTCTATCCTCCTGAAATTACATTATTATTTCAAGACTGCTTTAGAGCTATTCATTGCTCTATCCTCCTGAAATCATTACTTCAAGACTGCTTTAGAGCTATTGATTGCTCTATCCTCCTGAAGACATATCACGTTATTATTTCAAGACTGCTTTAGAGCTATTCATTGCTCTATCCTCCTGAAATCATTACTTCAAGACTACTTTAGAGCTGTTGATTGCTCTATCCTCCTGAAGCCATTCTATTACTTCAAGACTGCTTTAGAGCTATTGATTGCTCTATCCTCCTGAAGCCATTATTACTTCAAGACTGCTTTAGAGCTATTGATTGCTCTATCCTCCTGAGGTCCGATTTATCACTTCAAGACTGCTTTAGGGTTATCATTATTGATCGCTCTATCCTCATGAAGACATGCGGTTACATCAGTATTACTCCAGACTCCTGACAGCTCTCATTATACTACTGAAGAACTTTCCCCTAGTGGCATCTTTAAGCCCACTCAATCATGTTCAACCAACCATCAATATCACTCCATGCACTGGTGAGTGCAAATTTTTGGGCTTTTGTGTTCAATCCCCTTCAACCTTCCAGGTTACGACTGGCAAATATACCAATCTAACCCCTCAGGTTTCAGAAAATTGAACAGGGGCAGCTGTTGCACCCCAAAATTTGCCCTCACAATACAAGACTTTGTGTTCCAAGAAGGTTCACAAGGTTCACAAAATTCATAATTGGTCAGAAGAGTTGACAATTCCCTCAGACAATGCACCTCCTAAGCAGTGCATCCAAAACTAGGGTTTTAACTTTAATCAGGCTAAATGGACTTCCAAGACTTCAAGTGAGCTTCATAACATCTTATATGTGTATAAGAACCCCCATGTCAAGTTTCAAGACTTTTCTCAAAAGTTTGCTCAGTCAGATGATCAGATAAGTCAAAAGCAGTCAATGCAGTTAAAAGGTCAAACTGAGGTCAACTGTGGTCAAACCAAAGTCAAACTTCATGATTTTTTTTGCCAACATCAAAGAGAGGTTGGGTGAGAAATATTATCATAATAACTGTAATACCCCAAATTTTGCCCTAAGATTTGTCGTCGCATTTCATTGCATTTAATCAATTACTAACAAATTTGTGTAGTCGTTTGACTTTTTGCAGGTAAATATCATATGGCATGCATTTTTTTTCTAAAAAGTAAAAATGGCACAATTGGCAGGAGGACATGTGTAAGGAGTTATGAGTGTGAGAGGTTGAGAGTTCGAATTTCACCTTTGGCACTTTTTGTTGTTTTTATTATTTTTACTCTAAATTTTTCTATCTTTCATTAAAAAAAATAACAAAAATAGTTTTTTATTATTATTTAATTATTATTTTCGTATTTTAATTAAATCATTTTTTAAAATATTATTTTTTTCACTTTTTTCTAAATTATTCATAAAAATATCCAAAAAATCATAAAATAAAAAAATATTGAAAAAAATTTTGTTCTTTTTATAATATTTTTTATTTTAGGAATCAATAGGATTATTAGTTTTTATTTTAAGTTTATTATTTTAAATTATTTAAATTTTATTTTTTCTTAACTAATTATTTAGTTTGGGCTTTAAAATGGGCTTTAGGGACATTATTGACAATTTGGTGTTAACCCTAATTTGTTCCCTATATATATGTGTTGCCTTGTTGGAAAAGGGGGGAGAATGAAAAAAACCTAAGAGGAGTGAGTGCCGTTTGCCGTTATTTAGTTTTCTTCTTCATCCATTACTATTGTTTCTTTTTCTTCATCGTTTACCGTTATTTCTTTTCCTTCATCTATTACTGTTGTTTCTTTTTCTTCATCTTTTACCGTTATTTCTTTTTCTTTATCTATTACTGTTACGTTTATATATATATATAATTTTTAAATTGTTAGAGTTTATATATATAAGATTTTTGATCGAATTATGTCGATACGATGTTTGCACATTTGTGTGCATGACGCGTGACATTTGTGTTAGTTCGATCTGGTTGCGATGATCGCATTTTTGTGTGAGCAATAATACTATTTTTTGCTTAATTTCTTTTTCTTTGCGATAAATTTTGTTTCGTCCGATTTAGATCCGGTTGCGATGAGCGCATTTCTGCGTTAGCAACATTGTTGGGTTATTTGGCACATTTAAAATTCATTATTGCTTTATTATTATTATTATTATTATTATTATTATTATTATTATTATTATTATTATTATTATTATTATTATTATTATTATTATTATCATTATTTATTATTATTATCATTATTATCATTATTATTACCATTATTATTATTATTGTTATCATTAATTTATTAAAATTTGTTATAATATAAAAATCTGTTTTTTAAAATAAATGACATTAACATCTTTTTTCCAAATTAATATGAAAACCTAATTTTAATTTTCTATATGATTCTATGTATATATTTATTATAATTCTTGTAAATTTTTGTAAATAAAATTAAACCTTATAAACACTTAATGTAAAATTTTGGTGAATGAGATTATTGATTAGTTAAAATTTGTTTTCATCATAATGTGTAAATATTTTTCTTAATAATTGTTAATATATAATTAGAGATAATTAAATTTTTGTAAATGATTAAGAAATTTATAATTATGTTATATTTAGAACTTTATATTATAGTAATTATTTAATCATTTATGTTTCTAAATAAAAATCAAATCTTATGATATTTAGAACTTTATATTATATTAATTATTTAATCATTTATGTTTCTAAATAAAAATCAAATCTTATGATATTTAGAACTTTATATTGTAGTAATTATTTAATCATTTATGTTTTTAAATAAAAATCAAATCTTATGTTTAATCACGTTATTAATTAATTATTATTGCTAATCATATTTTGTTGCTTATTATTATTTTGAAATTTCTATCTTATTATTTTTTCTAACTTTGTCTATTTTTCTCATTATTATTGTTTCAACTAATTATTTTCACTAACTTTATATTTATACTAACCTTATTTAATTTTTCTTATTATTTACTAACCCTAATATTTTATTTGCTTATTTGTTATTTTTATTTATTATTATAATTTTGTAATTGCCTCTTGGATGTGAATTGTAATTACTTAATTATTATTATCATTATGGTTAGTAATTAGGGAGTGTAACAACATGTATGTAATATTAAAATAAATTTAGATCACTTTTAAATAAAGATAATTAAAATAAACACGTCACACACGTAAGTCGATTTTAATCGCCGTCTCACTTCCTAAGGATATCCCTCAAGTTGCCTACGAATAATGGTTAAGTGGGGTGTATAAAGCAAGTCCCTCAAATAGAAAAATCATCAAAGTCCCTTATGGTTGCCTTTACGAATCGAGTCCCTTTCGAAAAATGATGATAGTCCCTCCAGTTTGCTTATTACACCCCTCAATGGCCTTCAAAAATCCAATTGTCCCTCACATGTCCCTTAACATCCAAAGTAAGGACTACCTACTCCATTATAGTAGGGATAGTCTTACTAAAGGAAAGAATAAAGAATAAGAAAGACCTTTAAACATTAGGGTAGGTTACTCCTAGGTGCTTGCTCACTTCAAAACTGTTTCACACTTAAACAAATTTTCAACAAGTTTTCAAACAAGTTCTTAACACATCCTTACATGGATTATTTATTAACTATTCTGAAAATTTTCTATTCACACACTACACTTTCAAAACAATTCAAAAGTGAGCTTAAGTACCTAAGAGCCCATGGATAACCATGGATGAAAAGGGTGCTAACACCTTCCCTTTTCATAACCTACCCCCCGGACCCAAAATATTCTCTAAGGTCTTTCCTGTTCTTTTATAACCTTTCCTTATGGATAAAATAAAAGTCGGTGGCGACTCTTGCTATCCGCAACATTGTTTAAAGTCAGTTCTCCCACCGTGTTACACACGGGACTTGGGTGTTTTTATTTGTTTTATACTGAACTTGTATTTTGTTCCTGTGAACGTATCAAAAACCTTTGTTGGATTTTACTATTTAATATTCCGCTGTATTTGGAGAAGAACCTTTTTATAAGGAAATGTTGGTTTTGCTATGTGATATCCCACTTGGGAAGAAAAACTCTGATGTTTATTTATAATGTTTATTATTTTAATTGTTTTTGGGAAGTGGGGTGTTACAATTGGTATCAGAGCAGGTTGGTCCGTCCGGCCAGTGTTGTTGAGTCGAGTTGAGTCTGTCCTTTAGGATAGAGTTGAATATCTTTTAACCTGGTGTTGTTATTTTTGAGCAATATGGCAGGAAGGAACGATGCTCCGTTGGTTGCTGCTATGCAAGCAATGGCACAGGCGGTTGCTAATTAGAACCAAACTGCAGATGCCCAATTCAGGAGTTTGGCGCAGTTTCGGAGCAACAAGCCGTCGACGTTTGAAGGAGAAATTCTGGACCCTGAAGCTGCACAGAAGTGGCTGAAGGTAATCGAGAAAATCTTCAGGACTATGGATTGTAGTGATGAGCAAAAGGTGAGGTTTGGCACTCACATGCTGGAGGGCGAAGCTGAAGCTTGGTGGGACAACAGTCGCCAAAGATTGGAAGCTGCTGGAACTGCCATTACTTGGGAGGTGGTTCAGAAAGGTTTTCTGGAAAAGTATTTTCCGGAAGATATTCGAAGTGCTAAGGAGATTGAATTCTTAGAGCTGAAGCAGGGTAGTATGACGGTAGCAGAGTATGCTGCTAAGTTTGAAGAGCTGGTGCAGTATTGTCCTCATTATAATATTGATGGGGCAATGACTTCTAAGTGTTTAAAATTTGAGAATGGACTGCGTCCAGAGATTAAGTTGGGGATTGCTTGTCAGAAGATCAGGAGTTATCCCGAGCTGGTAAGCAGGAGCAGAATTTATGATAATGACAATCGGGCAAGGATTGCACACTACAAAGCTGTTAATGACCGTAAGAGTAAGCAGAGGTTCAGTGGTATTCCTTATAGTGTTGTTGCTGATAAGGGAAAGCGTAAAGTTGTTATTGATAAGAAGCCCAGAGAGGGAAAGACATCTGCTGATGGGAAATGTTTCCGATGCTGTGGCATGGGACACCATGCTAATGATTGTCCTAATGAAGTAAAGAAGTGTTTTAAGTGTGGGAAGCCAGGTCATGTGATAGCTTATTACAGAGCTACTATGCTGACCTGTTATAACTGTGGTGAAAAGGGTCACATCAGTACCCATTGTGAGAAGCCGAAGAAGCCTCAGACATCTCCGGCTGGTGGGAAGGTGTTTGCTTTGGCAGGAACTCAAGCTGTCAGTGATGAGCGAGTTATCAAAGGTATTTGTATTATCAATAATATTCCTTTGACTTCTATTATTGATACGGGTGCAACCCACTCGTTTATTTCTGTTGACTGTGTGAAGAGGATAGTATTGGTGTCGTCTACTCTTGAGAGACGTATGACTATTGAGACACCCTCTATTGGCTCAGTGACTACTTCTTTGGTATGCCTGAAGTGTCCGCTGACTATTTTCGGTAGAGAATTTTGAGTGGATCTGATTTGTCTACCACTTGGTAATTTGGATGTTATACTGGGTATGAACTGGTTAGAGTTCAACCGAGTCTACATCGATTATTTTCGGAAGGAATTGTTGTTCCCGACTCCAGAAATGGAAGCTTTAGCAGATTCTTTGTCTAGTAAAGAATTGAGGACCTTGTTGGAAGATGAAGCTAAAGTGTTTGCTTTATTTGCATCATTATCGGTGGATAACAAAGCGTCAATGGAGGAATTGGCAGTGGTGAATGAATTTCCGGAAGTATTTCCTGATGACATTACGGAATTGCCTCCGACGAGGGAAGTTGAATTTAGTATTGATCTTGTTCCTGGTACGAGGCCTATTTCTATGGCGCCGTACAGGATGTCTGCAGTGGAATTGGCTGAGTTGAAGTCTCAGATTGGAGAATTGTTGGATAGAAAGTTTATTAGACCGAGTGTGTCGCCGTGGGGAGCTCCAGTGTTATTGGTGAAGAAGAAGGATGGTAGTATGCGTTTGTGCATTGACTACCATCAGTTGAATAAAGTGACTATTAAGAATAAGTATCCTCTACCAAGGATTGATGATTTGATGGATCAGTTGGTGGGAGCTCGTGTGTTCAGTAAGATCGATTTGAGATCGGGTTACCATCAGATAAGGGTAAAAGAAGGTGATATTCAGAAGACTGCTTTTAGGACTCGATATGGACATTACGAATAGGCTGTAATGCCGTTTGGAGTGACTAATGTGCCGGGAGTATTTATGGAGTATATGAACAGAATTTTCCATTCTTATTTGGATCAGTTCATTGTGGTATTTATTGACGATATATTAATTTATTCTAAATCTGATGAAGAACATGCAGGACATCTGAGGATTGCCTTGCAGGTGCTGAAGGAAAATAAATTGTTTGCTAAATTGTCGAAGTGTGACTTCTGGTTGAAGAAAGTGAGTTTCTTGGGGCATGTAATATCTGGTGATGGCATAGCGGTGGACCCGTCAAAAGTAAGTGCAGTGTTACAGTGGGAACCACCAAAGACAGCAACGAAGATTAGAAGCTTTTTGGGTTTGGCAGGTTATTACCGCAGATTTATTGAAGGGTTCTCTAATTTGGCGTTGCCATTGACTCAGTTAACGAGGAAGAACCAAGTTTTTGTATGGGATGCTGCTTGTGAAGAAAGCTTTGAAGAGCTGAAGAAGAAATTGACTACGACACCGGTGTTAGTGTTGCCGACTCCGAGTGAACCATTCGTGGTATACTGTGATGCATCTAAGATGGGATTAGGCGGAGTTCTTATGCAGAATGGTAAGGTAGTAGCATATGCTTCGCGGCAACTGAGAGTGCATGAGCGAAATTATCCTACTCATGATCTCGAATTAGCTGTGGTTGTTTTTGTGTTGAAAATTTGGAGGCATTATTTATATGGTTCGAGATTTGAAGTGTTTAGTGATCATAAGAGTCTGAGATATCTGTTTGATCAGAAAGAGCTGAATATGAGGCAGAGAAGATGGTTAGAATTTTTGAAGGATTATGACTTCAGTTTGAGTTATCATCCAGGAAAGGCCAATGTAGTGGTGAATGCTTTGAGCAGGAAAACGATTCATATGGCATCTCTGATGGTGAAAGAAATTGAGTTAATTGAACAGTTCATAGATTTGAGCATGGTTTGTGAGACTACTGCAGATAGTGTGATGTTGGGTATGTTGCAGGTAAATAATGACTTCTTGGATATGATTAGAAAGAATCAGAAGTTGGATGTGAAATTAGTAGATTTGACGCCTGGAGTAGGAAATGACTCCGATAGTGACTTTAAATTGGATAATACAGGTGTATTGAGATTTAGAGGCAGGATTTGTGTACCAGATGATGAGGGATTTAAAAAGCTGATTTTGAGTGAAGGACATCGTAGTAATCTGAGTATCCATCCGGGAGCTACGAAAATGTACCATGATTTGAAGAAATTATTTTGGTGGTCTGGTATGAAAAAAGACATTGCTCAATTTGTTTATGCCTGTTTGACGTGTCAAAAGTCGAAGGTGGAACACCAAAGACCTTCGGGATTTATGCAACCATTAGAGATTCCGGTTTGGAAATGGGATTGTATTACTATGGACTTTGTTACAGGTTTGCCGAACACGGAGAGAGGATTTGATGCTATATGAGTGATTGTGGATCGATTGACGAAGTCTGCACACTTTGTGCCGATTAATATTAGTTTCCCGTTGATGAAGCTGGCGGAGATTTATATTCGGGTAATTGTAAAGTTACATGGTGTTCCGTCCAGTATTGTATCGGATAGAGACCCGAGGTTTACTTCGTAATTTTGGAAAAGCTTGCAGGAAGCTTTGGGAACTAAGTTGAAGTTGAGTTCAGCTTATCATCCGCAAACTGATGGTCAGTCAGAGAGGACTATTCAGTCGCTTGAGGATTTGCTGAGAGCTTGTGTGTTGGAAAAGGGTGGTGCGTGGGATACTCATTTACCATTGATTGAGTTCACGTACAATAACAGTTACCATTCGAGTATTGGAATGGCACCGTTTGAAGCTTTGTATGGGGGGAGGTGTAGGACTCCTCTGTGTTGGTATGAGACTGGTGAGAATGTGGTGCTTGGACCAGAAATTGTACAGCAGACTACTGAGACAATTCAGATGGTTCGTGAGAAAATGAAAGTGTCTCAGAGTAGGCAGAAGAGTTATCATGATAATCGGAGGAAAGAGTTGGAATTTTGTGTAGGTGATCACGTATTCCTAAGAGTTAATTCGATGACTGGTGTGGGTCGTGCGTTGAAGTCCAAGAAGCTGGATTCTAAGTTTATTGGACCTTATGAGATTTTGCAGAGAATTGACGATGTGGCTTATAGGGTGGCGTTGTCGCCTGAGTTGTCGAACTTACATGATGTGTTTCATGTGTCGCAATTGCGAAAGTATGTTTCTGATCCATCTCATGTGATTCAAAGAGATGATGTTCAGGTTCGAGAGAATCTTACTGTTGAAATGATGCCGTTTAGGATCGAGGACCGTAAGATGAAACAGCTCCGAGGGAAGGAGATACCTTTGGTGAAGGTAGCTTGGGGAGGTGCTGCAGGAGGCAGTGTGACCTGGGAGTTGGAAAGTAGGATGCAAGAAGCGTATCCGGAACTATTTCCATCAGGTAATTTTCGAGGACGAAAATAATTAAAGTGGGGAAGAGTTGTAACACCCATTTTATTTATTTAGTCATTTTATTATAATTTTAATTATTATGTGTTGGTGTGCCCTTTGGTGGGGGTGTGTTGGATGATGATTGGTGGGTGTCCTTGATATGGGAGGATTATCGATGGTGTTTTGGTGTGGATATAATAATATAATAAATAATAGTAATATTGGTGGTGATATTATTATTATTATTATTATTATTATTATTATTATTATTATTATTATTATAATTGTTATTATTATTAATATTATTATGACTTTTGGTGAGTTAATATTATTATTATTATTATTAGTATTATTATGATTAGTATTGTTAATATTTAGTAATATTATATTATTATTATTATTATTATTATTATTATTATTAGTTGGGATTAGAATATATAAAATAAAATAGAGGAATAAGAGGGGGAGTTAGAACGTGAGAAGAGAAAAGGACGATAGAAGTTAGAAGAATGGGAAAGAGAGCGAAGAACGAAGGAGAAGAGAGAAAGTCAGAATTGGCCAACCTTGGAGGATTTCCACCGATCAGAACAATTACCAAGGTAAGGGGGGAGAAACTTGATTGGGATGGTATTTACATGTATAGGGTAGTGGAGATTCCTTAACCCCGTAGGAATGTATCGGTGTATGAAGTTTTATGTTGACATGCCTATAATTGTTGATTGATGTTGAGAATTGGTATTTGATAAACCAATAAGGAATTGATATATGCCGATGTTGATGAATTGTTGTTTTTGGTGAGTTTGGAGTATTGGTTGGGTTTACGGTTTTAGGGAAGTTCTGTGTAATCTTTTTGATGTATCGATAGAATGTTTAAGTGTTGATTCTGGAATAGGGATTAGGGAGTGATTGGTTGGAATTACGTGCACTATTGATACTGAGGATAAGATGAGGATTAAATTTGGAATGTTAGGCTTGAATTTGGCTCTGGTAGCACTTCAGAGCAGTAGAAAATTTGGTGGATCGCAGCATTCGCTGGGCTTCGCCTGGAGAGTGTTGGCGAAGCTTCGCCTGGAAAACTGTGGCGAGTGGTAGCGAATAATTCTGAATTAAATCTCAGACCAAAAGAGTAGGAACTTCGCCTGGCGAATGCCAGTGAAGGTTCGCGACGGGGATTCGCCTGGCGAATGTCCCAGCGAACGTAGCAGAAAGATGTGACTTTTTGTGACGTTTGGCCTTGAGCCTTGATCTTGTGTGATCCCTTTGGCCATGATGAAGTGATAGAGTGGTGATTGTAGGATTTAATTGGAGTACTTGGTGATAGTAAGTGATCCCTTAATATTTTATTTTAAGTGGATGATTAGTTGGTGTATTCCCGAGTGGTGGGATGTGTTTATACTTGGTGTTAGAATGTGAGATTGCTCACTGTGTGATTTGAATTATATGATGTTGGTGTGTAATATATCTATACCATATGCATTGACGTATGATGATATGATCAGGAGGATCATGTGCACTTAGTGTGCCTGAATATAATAGTTATGCATTGGTGTCGTGCATATCATGGTGTTCGGTGGGATGAATCATATCTCAGGAGGAGCGTAAGTGATTCATCCGTACTCCTTGTGGAGAATGGTGGAAGATAGATCATATCTCAGTAGGAGCGTAAGTGATCTGTCGGGGATAGATCATATCTCAGTAGGAGCGTAAGTGATATGTCCAAGGTTCGATTGAATGAACCAATAAGTCGGTACCGCATGCATGGTGTTGAGTTGCATATTTGCATTATAATATGTTATATTTTAATTTGAACAGTAGGTTCGTGATTGGTGTTGTGGGGGTGAATATTGGGGTGTTAGTGTGTTTTACTACATTGTTTACATGTATTACATTACCAATATATTTTTGATCATGTTTTCTCACCCCTTTGTTGTTGTTGTGGTCTGTGCTTCTTCGGAAGTACAGATAATCCATGTACTTAGCTAGCCTAGATTATGGTGTGCCAGTCGAGTCTAGGATGCTCTGATACGTAGCACGGGACTTGGGTGTTTTTATTTGTTTTATGCTGAACTTGTATTTTGTTCCTGTGAACGTATCAAAAACCTTTGTTGGATTTTACTATTTAATATTCCGTTGTATTTGGAGAAAAACCTTTTTATAAGGAAATGTTGGTTTTGCTATGTGATATCCCACTTGGGAAGAAAAACTCTGATGTTTATTTATAATTTTTATTATTTTAATTGTTTTTGGGAAGTGGGGTGTTACAGCTCTCCCCCCGAGTGTACCTTTTTAGGTGCCCGTCTTTGATTAATTTCTCGATTGCGTCTTTCAAATGGACGCACTCCTCGGTAACGTGGCCATGACACATATGGAAATGAGAGTACTTCGATTTGTCCACATTAGGTTTTGGGGCTGTTTGCTTGGGAAAGCGGACGCCACCCTGGACGAATTCTGTTTTGGCGCATTCAGCCAGTATCCGCTCGCGGGAATGGACTAGGGTTGTGTACTCCGTAAAGCGACCAGTTGGCCCGCGTTGGTCGTCGGGTTTGCGGTGACGATCCTCCCGTCGTCGGTCTCCGCCACGTCGGTGAATGGAAGCTCCGTCCTCACGTGACCCGCGGGATGTCTCTTGATCTCGAGTTTCACGGGCGGAGTTGGCTGTCTGGGTCTCTTCGAACCGAATGTAGTGTGCGGCTCTATCGAGGAAATCTTGCAGTGAGGCTGGGCGGTGTATGGTCACAGCCTCGTAAAATTTGGATTCTTGGCGTAGGCCCTGCTCCATGAGGTAACGCTTCATTTCGTCTGACGTGGTTACCTGGACGGCTTCCTGAGTGAATCTCTCAATGTACTTCCGGAGAGGTTCGTCGGGAGCCTGAATTATAGCGCCCAACGCAGCCTCGGTCTTTGGGTGGCGTCGGGATGCTGTGAAGTGTTTCGAGAAGAGGTCCTTCAGAACCCTCCACGACGTAATTGATTCCGGTTCCAGACTTTTGTACCATGTCATGACGCCTTTCCTCAATGTCGAGCATGGCTTCGATATCCTCCAGGTGGTCGTCAGGGTCGGAGGTACCGTCGTAAGTCGAAAGTGCTGAGGGCTTTTCCATTCCGTGAGGGATGGGGGCCGCCATGATCTCCCGAGATAGAGGTGCCCGATAATCATCCTCGTCACTGAGAATTAGGGATCGCGGAGGTGTCTGTACTGGTGGTGGAGGAGCTTGATTCTGTGCTCCCTGGTGTCTGGCCGGCGGGTCGACTCTATGCGACCTGGCCGACGATTCTCCCCTGCTTCGTTCCCGCGCTGCTGCGGGTTCGGGCCTTTCTAGCCTAGGTCGGCGATTCCTAGGACGAGGGGACGGG
The DNA here is from genome assembly GCA_963859935.3 of Lathyrus sativus. NCBI lineage: Eukaryota > Viridiplantae > Streptophyta > Magnoliopsida > Fabales > Fabaceae > Lathyrus > Lathyrus sativus. Next base: position 69,572,143 of record OZ012735.1, read on the forward strand.
CTCCTCGAGTTTCCGTTTTGGTCTTCCCGCGGAGGGGACCGTAATGGCGCTTCTCGCTCCAGTATGCCGATGCGTGTGCTCTGTTGAAAGAGCAGCTGGTTTGTTTGGTTGATGGCTGCAAAAAGGGCAGCCACTGTCGGATCCGCTCCAGCCGGGACAGGGATGGGCTGGAACGCTGGTGGACTCCTCGGCCTTTGAACGGTATGGTAGGCAGATTCGTCAAGCGAGGGGGAGGCGGTGCGGCCATCCCTCTCATCGGTTTTGGGACGCTGAAATGTCTCCGTCTGCTTGCTACCGTTCGTGGTGGGAACGGGGACTAGGTCGAGGACGGTATCGTCTCGGCGTGGGCTAGACATGATCGTAGTGTTTTTTGACGAAACTTTGGTTCTCTGCTCGGAGTAACGGGGAAGTTTCAGTTCCCCACAATCGGCGCCACTGATTTGACCTGATCAGAAGGGGATCACGGGCTGGCCATGCTCTACTGGACTGCTATCTGTTCACCTGTGTTGAAATGAGGAGGGGGGTGTACCTGCAAGACACTATGATGCCAAAGTATGAGATTGGACAAAGTGACTGCATATACATAAAAAGGGTAAGAAGTGAATACCTGACCCTCTTGTGAAAGAGGGTATTTATAGAGAGACCCCAGCGCTGGGCCAACGGTCATTTGAGTTGGGCTGGATGGCCAGGCCCAACCCAAGTGACTTCTAGGGCTTACGTGGCATAGTGAAGACCAGAATGTGGTCTTCGCCCTATTTCAACTGCTTCGTGAACTCCGGAAAATGGATTTGTTCCTTCGGAGGTGGGCAGTTGGAAGTGACGTGTCCCCGCGGAGGGGAGCACGTGGAGAATGTGCGAAGGACACGTTTATCCTGCTCGACAGAGGGAGGAGGTTCTGCCCGCGGAGGGCCTTGTATGTCCGACGGGGACGATGGGAGCCATATGCCCCGATGGGAGTACGTGCCCGACGAGGCTTACATGCTCGATGCACTACCCAAACCGATTTGGGCTTGTGAGGCGATACTGGATTGGGCCTGCTCGTTCTATACCGAGACCCAGTCTAGAACAAAAATTAAAATGGATCATTTATTTTAGGACACTCTTTTATTTTAAATATATCACTCATTACGACACAGATGGAGTACTATACCATAAATTTTGTAATAATGTTTGAAAGAGTTTATAAAAATAACCTATAATATTATTCAATTTTTAATTTATTTGATAATTTTTTAAAGAAAACTTATTAAAACCATTCATAACCCATATAAAAATAATATAAATTTATTTTATCTTTTTGTTAAAAAATAGTATAATTACATCAGGGATCTTTTAAATTATTTTTAAGTTATTTTGATAACAACTTGATTCTTTAAATTAACAAATGTGTTGAATTATAATCTTATTTTATATTTTTAAGATGTTATTTTATGTAGTTTGGTGCTACTTTATTATGTATTCTGTATGATTGATTTAGAGGAAAAAAAATTTAAAAAAAGAATAAGACTGCATACAATTGTTATCTTAAAGAAGCAAATTATTAAAAAAAAAAAAAAAACTTATAATCAACACCCTGTATAATTATGCCTAAAAAAATGGTTATATAAAATTTTCCATAAATATTTATTTTGATAAATACTTATTTTATTGGATCTTAAATATAAGTAATAAAAAAATTTCAATAGTTTTAAATATAAAAAAAAATTTTATACAATTATTACTGTCTTCATTTTAAAACGACGATCGTTTAAAGTTTTTAAACACAAATTAAAAAATACAATTATATTATTATAAAATATTATATTTTTATTAAATTAATTTTAATAATATGTTAAATATAATGTACATAATAATAATTATATAACACAATTGAAAATATATTAATTATTACTATATTAAAAAGTGAGAATGACATTTATTTTAAAACAAAAAGTTTATGTTAAAATGAGTTATTTTAAAACAGAGTGCATCAATACCACCATTTTAAATATATTCTATATTTGTAATTATTTTTAAAATAAAAAATAAGCGTAAAATTAGAAAAAGAGTGAGAATTAAATTATTTCGGTATTTTTCTTAAAGGGTATTATTTTAAAAATATTTTTATATGAGACGGTTTGACACCTATAAGCTCCAAATAAACTTTTCATGATCACAGGCCTAAGCAGCACCTAAAAAAGCAATGAAGCAGACGATCAATTGATTGCAATAACTTTCAAACATGGCTACAGAGTAGTATTACTTATGCAGCTTATCAACAGAATCATTTTCTTGAAGTGATTTCCATGATGACCTCATATATCTCAATAAAATTATACCTTTGATTTTTATATGGATTTTGATAAGATTAACTTTAACATTCTTATCACAACGTTGTGCAATCATATGTTTATTTTCTGGATAAGATAATCGCAAGTTTTGAATTGTGTGAAGCCAATCACTCAAAAGTTTATTTATTCAGGAAGCGACAAGGCAAAATTATGAAAAATTGACTGAGAAACTTTGTTTATAATAATTGCTTTTAAAAATTAAAAAAACATCACAAAAGTGCATACGAGAATATTCCACTATAAGAAACCGTTCTGAACAAAATAAAATAATAAACAGAATAGTTTTATCGAAAATTGTTAGTTATAATTTTAATTGTAATATATCTGGTCTCACATGAGAACTTTCTTGAAGAAATTTTTTCAATTATTGTTATGTGAAGTGATTTCTCTTTAATTAAACTGTTAGCCTAGCCTCTTGTGGAAGATAAGTTTATATAGTAATAGAAGGTGTTTTACAAGGTGGACCACTTTGTTGGTGGTACAAAACCTGAAAAAGAAGGTAAAAGAAACTCCACTCCTTCCTTGATTAGCCAAGCTATGTATAATGTGAACTTGACTTATCATTTTCACTTAAAATTTGTTCAATATTAGTGAATAAATTTCAATCATTCCAAATTTATGAATAAGTTAGTTGAATAATCCAGTTGATAAAATTTTCCTTAACACATTTGTGAGCCAATATCTAAAATAAAAGTTGGATGGAGTTATCAATTCACTTTTCAACTTTTTTTTTTTTATATTATCGCAAAACAATTTCATAAAATTTTTATATTTATATTGTATCTTCAAATATTCTAACACTTGCTTCATCTCCAATAGTCTGATGTAAGTCTTCTATCACTCACAGAACCTACATAATCAACATCAGTGTAAAATAAAACATCTCCTTAAAATGTCTTTGAGATATTATAGAATAAGTTCTACGTGTTCTAAATGTCTTTCACTTAGATTATGCATAAATTGACTGGGCATATGCAAAATCTAACCTAGTATCTTCCAAATAACATCAATTTCCCACTAATATCTAATATTGACCATTGTCAACTTTTCTGTTTTCCTCCTTAAGACGTATCCTATGAATTTACTCAATGAGAAAACTTGTTAGTTTATTTCTAAGTCTCTTTGTTTCTTGCAAAAGATCGATCAGGTATTTTTTTGAGGGATAAAGATGTCTTATTTTGAGTAGATTACTTCAATTCCCAAGAAGTATTTAAGTTTTCTAAGGTCTTTCATCTCAGACTTCGCTGATAACTTTTCTTTGAATAATTTTCGTCCAATAAAATCATCACTTGTAACAATAATATCATCAACACAAACAAAAAGTATAATTAATTTTTCTCCTTATGAATGTTTGAAGAACAAAGCGTGATCTCCTTGACTTTGCTTATAGTCCAAGCACATCATAACCTTTATGAATCTTTCAAACCAGACTAGAGGAGATTGATTTAATACATATAAAACCTTCTTCAACTCACTTGTTGTTTGTTCCAACCATAAGACCAATCTGGATATAATCTTCATATACACCTCCACATCTAAGTCTCCATGTAAAAAAGTATTCTTTTTTACATCAAATTGATGTAGTTTCCAATCGAAGTGAGTAGAAAAATATAATAATATTCAAAGAATATTCATCTTTGTCACTGAAGCAAGTGTCTCCTCAAAATCAATTCCGTATGTATTAGTATATCCCTTTGCCATTGGTCTGACTTTGTAATGATCAAGAGTGCCATATGGCTTGTGTTTCATATAATAGATCCATATCCAATCAATTGACATTTTACCTCTTTGTCTCTCAACAATCTTCCAAGTCTCATTTTGTAAGTGCTTTCATTTTCCATTCATAACTTGAACCTAATTTTTATTTTTCAACGCATCTAGAACAAATATGAAATTCTCACATATTCAATAGTTGCAATAAAACTCGGGCTCACTAGAGAGAGTTGCTTAGAACAAACAAAATTGAAAATAGGATATCTATATATAGAGGGACATGATTTTTCACCCCTTCTTAAAAAAATAGGTAAATCATTTGCTCTAGTATTAAAAGTATCGAAAATACGAGAATCACCAATAAAAAAAAATCTTTTTCAGTACTGCCATCCAATTTTCACGATTGAATATGTTTATGAAGTGTGACAAGTTTACTTATTCTCCAATATATCTGAGTTGGTGCTAAAGGTAGTGATTTCTCAAAACAAAAGACATTAAAGGACCATGAACAATTATAAACTCATATTAAAGTTTAAACAATGGAGAATCACAAACACTTATAGACTCTGGTTCAAGAGTTGAAACAAGCATATGTATTTTAGGTTGGCTAGGACCAAATGTATGAAACTAGGACTCTGACTCTAGGTCATTTATATTATGCCGTTGAGACTGAGGACAGGTGAAATACAACACATTTTCATGAAAGGTAACATTTATAGACAAAAAAAATTTCGAGTAGGAAGATGATAACATTTATACCTCATTTGTTAGGTGCATAATCCAAAAATATACATATGACAACATGAATATCCAACTTGTTGTGATATTTTTTATTAACATGAACAAACACAACACATCAAAAAACACGATATTCAAGATTTTGTAATATGAAAACAGTGGAAAAAAGTGAGGGCATAAATTGAATGAGACTAACATTACCTAAGATTCAATATGAAACCCGATTAATTAGATATACAACAATAAGATGTGTCTCTCCTCAATAAGAGTTGAGAACATGCATTTGAAATAAGAGATACCAAACAACTTCAAATAAACGACAATTTTTTTCTTTCTACAACACTATTTTGAAATATGAATTCATGGATACTATCATGTTTAATAGTGTAGTTGTAAAAATACATTATTGACATTTTTTTTTGTTATTGTTAGATTGAATTGTTTTTATACCTTTTACAAATTGTGTTTGTATCCTACTATAAAATTAGATAAATGGGTCAATTGGCACTTCGAATTTAGTATTCGTTAAAAAGTTTCAAGTAACTCAAATACAATCATCAACAATCGAGACAAATCATATTGCAGCAAAAATATTAGAGGTCTGGAAGACCCCTATCAAAATGAATAATATTAAATAGTTCAACACTTATTAAAACTAGAAAGATAATAGACATATTCGTGTTTTGCTAATTGACAAGCATCACATTTAAAAGACTTAATAGAATATTGTAAAAACAAGTACGGGAACATAGACTTAATTATATAAATGGAGGATGCCCAAGATACTTATGGTGAAGCAAAATTTGTGAGGCATAAAAAGAAAACTCGGACTTGAGACAAGAGGACAATACCCTTGTACCATCTGACTCATTAGAGAAGTTTTATAAATTTTCCTTTTTATATAAATTACAACCATCTCCCATGTGGTAAGGCCCTGAAAAACACAATGAGAAGTAAAAATATTACTTTATGATTCTAATCACTAGTAAATATTGGACGAAAACTAAATTATTGAAAAGTTTATGAGCATGAAGTACAAAATGTAGCTTGAATGAAGACTTCAAATTAACATTTCTAGCTAGTGTCAACACCACAAGCAAATGTCATATGATTAGTAATGCGGAATCAAATGTCATATGAATAGTAGTACCCTAATCAAGAACTTAAGCATCCTTAGGAATATTACTAGAAATAATAAAAGACATAGAATGCAAACTCTTACCAGTAATTATTGAAGGTGTACCATAATTTATAACTTCTTCCATTGAAAAAACAAAAATAAAGAACGCGTTAAATAAATATCTGATTAAAAAACACTTGTAACATAAAAAATACCTTAGAGATGAAGTATGTTAAAATTTGGTTTTGCCACACAGATGAAATGAAGAGGACCAGATGAGCGAATTGGTTGTTTAATCGCTGAAAATGGAGGTACATGCTATGGCGTGTGGAGCACACACGTTTGGGATGACACGTCAAGTAGTTCTCTTGCGACATAATGAAGGAGGCACATGAGGGCGTGTGAGGTGGGTTACAATGATGACGTGTGTGGTCGTTTGTGAAAAAGGATCTCTTAGAGGGTCAAATGAGAATAAACAATGATAAACATTAAACAACGACTAAAAATGGAACAAATAACACTATGATTCGAGAAATTTTATTGAAAAAGTAACAATAATTTGCAGTAAAATGCTAAAATTTGTGCATTAAACATTATAATTACAAATCTAAAAATAATCTTACTTAAATAGAAAAAGATAAATCTAATAAACTTTATTTGAAAAACTTCATACTAATATTACAAATTGTTGTTTACAATCTAATATTGAGATCAATCAATTTTAACTATGAAAAATTCTTCAAATGAAAAGCTAATAAATGTTTGCATATATATAAAATATTTATAATATTGACTCGTAATGATCATTTTCATTTAATTTGCGAAAATGTTGAAAGTACCAAAACTTATCTGAATTCACTTACTAAAATTTTACAAGATGAAAAGTTATCTATCAAATCATGATCCAGAACTGTTCATAATGGAAATACATTTCTGACTTCATTTCATATTGATTAATGGAAGTTAGTTTCTTACAATGCCATAGCTTCTATATATAGCTTCTCATGCATGCTTGATTACTACACATACACATGATGAATGCTCCACATATTCGTGACTTCCATGAGTTGCATGCGTGATATACTATGTCATGCTTATAAGAGTTTCATGTTATACTATGTCATGGTAAATTGCACTATATTATCCCCCACAAGCTCAATAAGGGTTGAATTTCACGACTTTGAGCTTGGTGCACAGCTCTTGAAACACTCATGTACCAAATGGTTTGGTGAGTGTATCAGCTATCTGAAGAGAGTTAGGAACATGTTGTATCTTCATGTGTTGGGAAATAACTCTTTCATGTACAAAATATGTTGTGAGTCAGATACCTTAAACAAAGTATAAAACGGTTTCTTAATGATCAAGAAACACACAAGGATTAGGGTTAACAAAGAAGATAAGGTAAAACAACAAGGAACAATAAGGTTTGGTTATAAACAGTTATTCTTTCATTTCTCTTAGAACAAGATTACAAGTATACAAGAATAAAAAATAACCTCTCTCTCTTAATACTAGAATTTTATCTTCCTATTTTTCCTTATGCCAAGATTAAGAAACTAGCATCCTATTTATAAGAAAAATAACACACTAACTTGATGGAATTTTTAACAATTACCCATTACAAGCTAACTTAGGGTACAAGCTAACTTAAACAATTGGGGTTAAAAGTAAACCCAATTCAACATGCTAACAACCTTAGCAATATTAACTAATGCATGTTAGAACAAACTTCAACTACAACATGCGTTACTCATGAACAGACTTCGACCATACTAGCGTTCGATCCAACATCTCACAAATCTCCACCTTGGATCTAACTCTATAACATCAAGAAACTAGCTTTCTTCATGCAGCTTTATTAACTGCATATAATGGAAAAATTTATAACTGGGCAACGTCTTGGTGATCATACCAGCAGCATTGTGATCTGTCGAAACCTCCACCATTTGGACTTCTCCACGCTCGATTACCCCTCTGACGAAATGCAGCCTCACATCAATGTGTTTAGTTTGCTCATGATAGTTTGAATTCTTCGACAGGTGTATTTCACTTTGACTATCACATTTAATAGTGATAACTCGACCTTGAAGTTTTAGCTCCTTTGCAAAATCTTTAAGCCACAATGCTTCCTTCACAGCTTTAGTTAGGGAAATATACTCCGCTTCAGTGGTTGATAAGGCAACGACCTTCTAAAGTGTTGTCTTCCAACTGATTGTTGTCCCAAACATAGTGAGCACATATCTAGAGATAGATTTTCTAGAATCTATACAACCTGCATAATCAGAGTCGACATATCCTTCGATTGCTGCTTTACTATCTTCACCCAAGGATCCACCATAAATTAGGACTCTATTTAGAGACCTATTTATGTACCTTAAAATCAATTTTAATGCTTGCCAGTGAGCCTTTCTAGATTTGCCATGTACCTGCTTACAAGACTTACTGCATATGCTATGTCGGGTCTAGTGCAAACCATAACATACATCAAAGAACCTACTATGTTAGCATATGGAATGATATTCATATAAGTTCTTTCAACATCAATGTTGGGACACTAATCTATACTCAGCTTGAATTGAGGGTTTGTCGAAGTCACAACAAGCTTTGAATTTGACATACCAAACTTTTCGAGAACCTTTCGTAGGTATGCCTCTTGAGATAAGCATAATTTCGACTGCTTTCTATCTCTCCGGATGTCAATCCCAAGAATCTTGGACATAGCTCCCAGGTCCTTCATGTCAAACTCTTTATTGAGCCCAGTCTTCACCCCCATTACATCTTCGACATTGTTTCTTGCTATTATAATATCATCCACATAGAGCAACAAAATAACAAATGAATTACCGGGTCAAAATCTGAAGTAAACACAGTGGTCGAACTGACTTCTGATGAAACTTATGCGTGCGATGAACTTGTCGAATCTCCTATTCCACTGTCAAGGAGATTGTTTCAGTCCATATAAGGATCTATTCAGCTTGCACACAAAGTCTTCCTTCCCTTTTTCGACACACCCTTCAGGTTTCCTCATCAGGATTGTTTCATCTAAGTCACCATACAAGAACGCAGTCTTCACATCCATCTGTTCCAGTTCAAGGTCGAACTGTGCCACTGCGGCAAGCAACATTCGAATGGATTTGTGCTTCACAACAAGAGAGAACACGTCATTGAAGTCGATACCTTCTTTCTGAGCGAACCCCCTAGCAACCAATCTTTCGTTGTATCTCTTTGACGTCACTCCTTTGATTCCTTCCTTAACTTTAAAAATCCATTTACAGCTGACTAAGTTAGCTCCAGCAGGTTTTTTAATCAGTTCTCATGTGTTTTTATCATAAAGAGATTTCATCTCATCATCCATGGCCTTCAGCCATTCAGTCTTCTTTCGACTCCTCATAACTTCCTTATAGTCTATAGGTTCTTCATCTAGAACCTCACTAGCAGAGATTAAGGCATAAGATATAAGATCTGCATACCCAAGTCTTTGAGGTGGATTGATAACTCTCCTCGGCCTGTCTCTAGCTAGTAGGTAGTCATTATTAGTCTCCTCATCTTTGACAACATCTTCTGCGTCTTCTTTGACTTCATTTGGGGTATACAATTAAGCATCAACATGTTCCACCTCAACAGGAATCTCTCCCTGTTCCAGCTCTTCGTCAGCATCATTAGTTTTCTTGAAATCCATCTCTGCTTCTTTGAAAACTACATCTCGACTGGTGATACACCTCATGTGACCAGGATCTAGGCACCATAGCCTATAAGCTTTGACTCCTTCAGGGTATCCCATGAACATGCATTTCAGAGCTCTAGGTTCGACCTTGTCTTGCCTAATGTGAGCATAGGCCACACAGCCAAATACTCCCAGTCTGTCGAGACTAGGTGGATATCCCGACCAAACTTCTTCAGGTGTCTTCATTCCTAAGACAGTCGAGGGACATATATTTATCAGGTAAGGTGATGTCGAAACAGCTTCCGCCCAAAACACCTTCTTCAATCCAGCACTAACCAACATGCATCTAACCCTTTCAAGGATTATTCGATTGAATCTCCCAGCTAATCTATTTTGTTGAGGAGTACCTGCTACAGTCTTATGCCTTGCAATCCCAGGCTTAACACAGTAACTGTCGAACGTTTCGTTGCAAAATTTAAGGCCATTGTCAGTTCTCAACCTCTTAACCTTTCTGTTAGTTTGAGTTTCGACCAGAATCTTTCAACTTTTGAAATTCTTAAAAGTTTCATCCTTCATCTTCTGAATGAATACCCATAGCTTTCTGGAATAGTCATCAACGGTGGATAGAAAATACCTTGCACCTGAGTGTGAAGGATTCCTTGCAAGCCCCAAAGATCAACATGAATGTAATCCAGGGATCCATGTGTTCTTTGCTTTCCTTTGTTAAACTTCGTCCTACAGGATTTACCAAATACACAAGATTCACAAAACTCCAAATTTTTGACTTTGTCACCTCCTAGAAGGTTCTACTTCCCCAAGTCGACCATGCCTCTTTCACTGACATGGCCTAATCTCATGTGCCATAATTCTGTCTTTGACACAGGTTTCATTGATGCAACATTTGTCGAACCACTTACAACCTCAGCCTCAAGGGTATATAGGCCTTGTTTCTTCATGCCTCTCAAGACTTCCTTCGACCCCTTCATGACTCTTAGGATACTTTTCTCTCCTTGAAAAACATATCCCTTTCTATCAAATTCACCAAGAAAAATCAAATTTCTCTTCAAGTCAGGCATATACCTGACTTTAGTCAATAACTTTATTGACTCATCATGGAGCTTGAATCTCACAGATCCAATACCTGCAATTTTGCAAGATTTGTTGTTTCCCAGCAACACAGATCCACCATCTTGATCACATATCTCCTCGAACACTTATCTGTTTCGAGTCACGTGCCAAGTGCAACCTGAATCCATAATATAATTTTTTCTCGAGTCGCCACTTGAAACCACAAGAACATTAGATGAGTCAAAGTCATCTTGAACAATGGCTGCGTTGCCATTACCTCCATGATATTTCAGGCATTCAGGGAACACCTTTCTTATGTGACCCTCCTTCTTATAGTGATAACATCGAATACCCAATGTTTCTCCACTATAAGACTTCTGTTGACTTTTACCTTTCTTCTTATCGAACTTACCATTCTTTCGCAAGAATTTTCTCTTAACGAACAAACCTTCGCTCACCGTCGAAGGTTTATGCTCCTTTCGTTCGTTGAAGTCCTTAGAATACAAGGTTGATTGAACTTCTTCAAAGGTCAGGGACTCTCTTCCATACAACAGAGTTTTTTTGAAGTGAGCATGTATTCTGGGCAAAGACACAACAACAACAATGTTTTATCTTCATCATCGATCTTCACATCAATATTTTCAAGATCAAGAATCAGCTTTTTGAACATATCCAACTTCTCAACCAACACTTTGTCTTCACTTATCTTGAATGAGTACAAAGCTTGCTTCAGGTAGATTGATTCACCAAAGATTTGGTCATGTACAAACTTTCGAGTTTCACCCATAATCCCGATGATGTAGTTTCCTTTGATACCTGTCAAAGAACCTTATCACCAAGGCTCAACAATATTGCGATGTGGGTTTTCTCAATCATGTCTGTTTTTTCTTTTGTCGCTAACATAGCATCCATGGTTTCCTCTCCCTCCAACGCTTCCAAACAACTCTACTGAACCAGTAGGGCTTTCATCTTCAAGCGCCACATACCAAAGTCGTTCACTCCGGTGAACTTTTCAATCTCATACTTTTTTGAAGGCATCTTCTCCATGCTCACCACACCAATTTGTTGTGAATCAGATACCTTATACAAAGTATAAAACAGTTTCTTAATGATCAAGAAACACACAAGCGTTAGAGTTAATAAAGAAGACAAGGTAAAACAACAAGGATTGGTTATAAACAGTTATTCTTTCATTTCTCTTAGAACAAGATTACAAGTATACAAGAATAACAAAGAACCTCTCTCTCTTGATACTAGGATTTTATCTTCCTATTTTTCCTTATGCCAATATTGAGAAACTAGCATCCTATTTATAAGAAAAATAACACACTAACCTAATGGGCTTTTTAACAATTACTCATTATAAGATAACTTAAACAATTGGGCTTACAAGCAAGACCCAATTCAACATGCTAACAACCCTAGCAATACTGAGTAATGCATGTTAGAATAAACATCGACTACAACACACATTACTCGCGAACAGACTTCAACCATACTAGAGTTCAATCCAACATCTCACAAAATGGGTACCAATAGAAGGACTAATAGGTGCATAAAACCTAAAAGATTCTACACACTTAATGGTTAAAGATTGACCTTTAGATAAATTGTCATGACTCAAACCATTATATGATTTCTTATAATGCAAGAAATAAGGATTATAGGTAAGTTGTTGTGAATCATATGAGTCAGCCAATCAAGCTTGACTCTCAAGGTCATTAGAAAATGGACACTCATGATCATTGGCCATAAATTATAAGGCTTAAGGATTAGTTGCAACGACAACACTCTTATCAAATTTATCTGAAAAGTCTTGAGCTTTCGATTGAATAGAGGTTGATGCAAATATCTCATCAAACATGTGCCAAAAATGCATCACATCATGCCCATATTTTCCACATAGTTGGAAAGTGGGTTGTGTTCCAAGTGAGGTGCATCCTCTACCATGCCCTTGATCACAAACACCACCTGTTTGATCATTTCCGTGAGCCATATTTACTGACACAGTTGCCACAACCAATTCCTATCAAAATTTGTCAAGTTGTTCTTTTTGAACATATATAAGAGCCTCAACATCATAGATAAAAAGTGGTTTGGTTTTCCCATTCATTTTCATGATAAATAGTTTATATTTTTCAGGTAAGCCATCAAGAATTGAACATATGATCTAGTTTCGAAATAATATCACTAATGTCTAATAACGAATTTGCAATGGCTTTGACACGAAGATCATACTCAATGATATATATGTTACCTTTCTTGACAGATTTTAACTCTACCTGAAGTTGTCTCACATGAGCTTTCATATGCACATAGAACATGCGATAACATTGATTCTGAAGTCGTGGAGAGAATCTAGATGAAGATCTCTTGATCTTGCACAATCCACGTTTCATATTCATCAAAGACCTTGTCTTTAGTTTGATATTTCACCGTTTTAAACATTTAAGGAATACGAGGATTGACCACTACTTTACGCACTCTCTAAGTAAGTATGTCACCCCTTAACTTCCAAAGTGATGTGAAGTCGATAAACTAGGATGATAAACATAAGACTCTGAGATTGTTGTGCCATTATTACTGGCGACATGACTTAAGATGGTTATGTATGCTCAATCATGGCCGTTTAAGGAAGAAGAAGTAGTTACACTTTAAGATTGTAACTGAATTCAGGTAGATTTGTTAGAGAGCAGAAGGGATCGATGAAGGGAATGATACCATAATGAAAATGCATTTATGAACTTCATTTTATATTGAATAATGGAATTTATTTTCTTACAATTCCATAAGTTCTATATATAGCTTATCACGCATGCTTGATTACTACACATACATATGATAGTGTTCCACGTATTCATGACTTTCCTAAGTTCCATGCATGTTAGTACCATGCAATGCTTATAAGATTTTCATGATATACTATGTTATGGTGCCCTACACTCTACAGAAACATAGTCAAAGAAGGATATAAAATATACATTTTTTCCTATATTACATTAATATAAGGCGATGTGGTGGCAAAAGGTATGTTTTGGCCCATACGAAGTCTTTACTTTGAGTTCAGACAAGACATTACAATGAGAGTATGATACAAAACATGAATTTTAATGAAGTCTTTAATGTAGGAGATTACTTTTCCCATTCTTTGTGGTACTCCTGCACTCTTTTAAAAAAATTAAAGTGTCCCTCAAACACGAAAGTACATTTTTTGACGCATCATAACCTCAAATAAAAAACTAGGAATTGCATTTTCGAAAATAGTTGTATTATCCAAACTATAAATATATGCAGAAGAAGATGAAATTGTAACTTTACATAGATAATCGTTATGACATGCATTAATAACATAAAATTAATAATAAGTAATGTAAATCTAACAATACATTTTATCATTAAGTGATGGTTGAGGATATTTCAACATCTTTAAAATATCTTTATTGATCTTACAATCTTTGCATCCACCTCGATCGAACCTTTTATTTTTAACGGTGAAATATATTCCACATAACAGTTAAATCTTCATGTGTCTTTGACTCAAACTTGTTGAATTGTATCTTCCCTCAATTGTCAATCAAGGGTGAATGATAAAGCTTCAAAACACTTCAACTTCCTGGGTGCAATTTCTCTAGTATGGATTTTAGACCAACAATACAGGTGATTTTTGTGAACCTAAATTCAAGAGGGGGCTTCTCGTCGTTGAAGTAGAAAAAATCTGGATAAGAATATTGAGAAATTTTGTGTGTGTTTATGCTAACAAGATGAGGCACACCCATATTTATACAAGATTTTAATAAATATGGTCCTTAGAAACTCAATCCTGTCTCAGAGGATAATACGATGATGTACTTCTGGATACACCCTATTTCGTTTAGTAAAATCAGGGTGTGGGCATAAATGTAGTTCCAAAGAAACCTGTATTAGCATTTTTTAGATTCACCATGAATTGTTCACACAACACCTGTTATAGAAACATAACCAGTTATGAAACACAAAAGGATAAAAAGGAAATTAGAAACTAAAGTATACTTAAAAATGTATGAAAATATATTCAGTTTACATCGTTAATATCAATCCTACAATACATATAAAACATGTTTCACCACCTAAATATGTTGTTAGATAAAAACTACAATGAACCAACTCACGTGTCACCACCTAAATCTATAACTATGGTTGGTTCTATCTTTGACTTTTGCTAATTTGATTCCCTTTCAATCTCGCTTAACTTGGTGAATTCTTCCATCCTATCCAAAATGTGATCCGACCAAGTTTCAATTTCTTTTATGGAATGAGTTATCTACTCTTGTGATATCTGTGGTATAGGCATCTTAGTTTCAAATAAACTTGAACAAAATGTAGTGGCTTAGAAAGCCATCCAATACATATAATGCTTCTGGTTGGATTTTGAGGCGGGGCACTCTAAAATGGAAAAAATGTTTATTAGAAGTTGTATCTTGTCAGATTAATACACACCGTATTATATGCACTTGCTATAATATGACTCATTTCATGGAAGCACATCCATTTTCATCTGGTGCCAGACGCTAACACAAGGAATAAGATTCATGAATTGTATCGAAATGTTATTTTTTCTTATAATATTGTCTATGATTCCTTATGCGCCTTCAACTATTTGATAAGTTGTTGGTGAACAAGTGTATGATTCTCCTCTCCTTTTCTGAGCAAAGTTAATGTGATAATTGCAATTACCATCACCTTTAACATCTATAATCCATTTAATGTATTTATGCATAAAACCTGACGTCTCCTCAATGTGTTTGATTTTTGGTAAAGTGTGAAATAGATGGTTTGCTAATGCGGCACCTTTGAAAACACTTTTTTTGAAATTTTGAAGTATGAGAATCCATAATAAGTGTGTCAACATGTTTAAAATAGGATGCAGTCTGCGTCGTTGAATTATCATTCCATGTTGGTTTAACCTTCTTAAGGGCACCCTTTGTTTTTATCGGTTGCGAGAGTGGTTTCAAATATGTGGTTTTTGGATAGGAAATCTTCCTCAGTTTCTCTTCGATGTATAGTCTCATGTTGTCATCGGCTTTCAAAAATCTCTCTTGAATCACTTTCCATTCTGCCAAGATAGATATATTCAATTTACCGTCCTTCATCACATCATCATCAAACCATAGCATTTTCCAGTGGGTGTAAACCTCATCCATTCGTATTGGACTATCAAATTTCATCTTGTTTAAAATTAAACAACCACGTGGAAGATCTTATGTCTTCCTAAGTGTACAACCATACTTTGAGCTATATGAACCTACTTTCTCATCTCATTTGACTTCATGATATATAAAATTCAATTCCACTACGAGATACATTGCCCACCAACTATGAATAAATATTGTTGTCTCTGAATCTATGTTTTAACACTATAATGTTGTAACCAAATGATGTTTGTATCTCATTATGCTGATTTTGGATTATTTGGTTCACGAAGTCTCAATCTCTATATAAATCATATTTACTATTTTCCAACCAATCTTCAAAGTAGCATGGGTTGATTCTACTTTGTTAGTTGTTGTATTTAAAAAGTGTTTGAGGTGATTGGTCCAAGCACAAGCAATTTTCACATTTACCTGGTCTAGAATTGTACTTTCAACATATTTTAAGAAATTCATATATTTCTCAAACACCTTCCTGAAATGTATTATAGATTCAACATATAACTCTTTTGTAGAAGAATTTATCATAATATTCTAGACATCCATTATATTTTCCTATATCACACAAGCTTTAACCATTTTTCCATCATCACCTTTATTTGTTTGGTCCTTACCGCATGCTTAATTCTACTTATAATCTTTGTTATGTAATACTTACAAAGTAATGCATATGATGTAGAAAACACATTTGCAACCAAATTCATTAGTGTGGTATTGCGATCAGTGACAATGACATTTGACATGTTTTCTTGGTCCTTTTCAACAAAGTCTGACACGCTTCTAAAGTCCAAGTAACATTGTCCTCTTTTTCACTTTTCAAAAATTCAAACCCAACCGAAAAAGTCATTTCAGTAGAAGCAGCGCCCACAATTTTTAATAGTGGAAGCTTATACTTGTTGGTCTTATATGTTGAATCAATAATGAGTACAGTAAAAAATGTGTTGAACAACTTTATAGAATCATCATGAAATCAAAATATATGTCGAACGGTTTCTCCATCCTCGCACACTATGTACCTAGATACATAATGATCATCATCCAAAAGTTTTAACAATTGTTGCACTTCAGTTCTATTCACCATCGCCGCCTTGTTGTTTTGAGCACAAACATTGTATACTTGCTTGATATTTGAGATGTTTTAAGGTCTTTTTCGTTTCAAAGTTCCAGGCATATTTTTGGACTGCACCATGTTCAATGTCAGTTAGAAACAATTTCCTTCTCTTCAGCATTAAGGCGACGTGCAATGGCCCGTCCCCATTTATTATTCGTCATAAGGTGTCCATGCAACTTAATAGAATACTCACATCTCCTCGAACTGATGCATCCCGTTTCAACTTCAGGACAAGATTTATATATTTGCCACTTTTTTTTGCATCTCAGTGTCACAAATGTTTGTCTTCTATCAGAATCATTATCTGACTTTTCGATTACAATGTCGAACCTCAATTTGACAGCCTCCATGCAGATCCATTGGAGCATATGTTCTCGAACAACAAACTCGTGTTCATTTATAAATCGCTTGCCAACATCTACCTTGACATCAACCAATTTGACACCTGTAGATAAAATAATTCTGGAGAAAACATCAAGGTGCACCATATCTAAGACCTAGCATAATAGAAAATAATTAAAAGCTGACCGAAGTCAACTTTGAACTAATACAGAAATATGATTTCGTATGACATTCAACAAAAATCCAAAAATGCTTTTTTGAACGTTACGTTTGTTTTTTAGACAAAAAATCAGATTATAGGAAGTAGTGAGAAAGGAAGTACATGTATATTATCTTAAATTCTAACTTATTTTGCTCATTTTAATGTGAAAATATTGAAAAATGTTGTTTTGAAGTAGAAAAGTCAATTCATTGTGGAAGGAGGTTTTGGTAGAGTTTGAAGAAGAAATAGTGGCATAGTCATGAGTGAAACAAATATGCAAGATGATGTTTTATTAAATTTTCCGTTTGACAATTCTAAAAATACACTGCTGCATTTGTCACTCAGTTGTTTAATTATTTAAATCATTGTTAGGATTTATTTAAAAATAAACTTTTAAATTAATTTATAAAAAAAAAAGAGAGCTTGTTTCACATAAAACTGTGTTTTGATATATATAAATACATCTGAAAATATACTTCCAAATCAATAAGAATAATTTTGAATTTATGTAAGGGGGCTCCTGGCCACTAATAATGGAAAATAATGCCCTTAATATACATTTCAAAACAATTCATTAGCCCCTTCGTAAAAGTCGTGTAATTCCTCTCCTGTGTAGTTGTTTCCACAAAAATTGCTTAATAACTAAGGATGAAGCAACCATATGAGAATAGTTCATCAACAATAAGGGTATAATAATAGAGAAAATTTCATAATGAATATAGCAAAGTTGATAGAGTACAAATACAAAATAAATAATTGGATAAGAAATCTCAAACCTTCACATTTTATTACATATACAACTAACAAATGCACATGCAAAGGGAAAAAAAAAACGCTAAAGAAAGTGCAGAAACATAAGGCCAACGACAAAGATCTCTTGTGTGAGGAAGACGAAACAATTTAGCCCAAGAATCTTTATTTCCATACTCTTTCATAAACCAAACATCTGAAACGTATCAGCATTAGAAAATATGCAGAAGCAATCCCTCAACACCCCTATGTTAAAATTAACCACATTTAAACCCCACAGAAGCAGATGATGCCGTGACAAGATTCAACAATGATAGCGGAACGGTTCTGCTATTTTAGAGGATACTCTACCTGTATGGTGGTGGTGGTCGCTTATGTGAAAACGGAGGAGAGAGGATAAGCCAAAAGAACGAAATCGGGATTACTGAAGGTTAGGGTAAGGCTCTGACTCGCGTGGCGAAGGTGCGTCCTCGCGAATTTAGGATGGGAGATTAGAGATTTCCAGGATTTGCAGACATTGGAGTTGCATGAGAAACTTCACTGAAAGCCTAGAGAGAATTTCTACTACAATATCGAATGTAAGTGACATCGCCTCGTTCATCAGTCTCGCTACTTAGCGCCATTTCTTCCCAAGGAAGATTAAACAACGATTTTGGTCCTAAAAATCATCTCTCTCATTTGCTGTTTTAATTTTTAATTGATGAAAATTTTAGGTGAGTAAGATACGCACTCAATGATAGAATTAAAAGTTATTTATTTATTAAAAAAATTATATATGTTTTTAGGTTAATATAATTAGAGTTTAAATAGTGATTCAATTAAATATGTTAAATTATAATAGAATTTCAAATATAGAAGTGTGATTTGGCAAGATATATATTTGTCATTGGTTAATAATATAAAAATATTTTATATCGTCATTTTATATTTTTTTCTCATATAATTTTAAAAAAAATTAATTTATATTAATATAAAAAATAATTAGAAACATTTTATTTAATAGTATTTTATATAAAATATAGGGTTAAATATGTTTTTACTCTCTATAAAATTACCAACTTTTATTTTTGTTTCCTATAAAAAAATAGCGTGTTTTTGTCTCTATAAAATGATTATGCACGAAGTTTTAGTCCCTACTGTTAAATCCATGTAAATTTTTGAATGATTATTTTGCAGATATGTTTAGAACGTTATAAAAAGTTCTTTGGAAAAAAAGTGCTCAAAATTTGATTTATAAGTTGAGAATTTCATTACTTTTATTATTATCTTATGAAATTTAAAAAAGGTTAAATACCCTTTTTGGTTCTTAACTACAGATTGTTCCCTTAATTATTTTGTGTGTTAAATTGATCCCTTGACTCTATAAAACGTGTCATATGGTCATTTTCATCTAATTAGCGACAAAAAAAAAATTAAAAAACGGTCGCTAAATCTGTTTTTAATTAAACAAAAAGGACCAATATGACACGTTTTAAATAGTTAAAAGATCAATCTTACACAAAAAATAATTAAAGGACCAATATGAACCTAAGGATAAAGTTAAGGGACCAAAAAGGGTATTTTGCCCTTTAAAAAATTCATATTTAATTTTTCTCATTTTAAAAATTATATAATTTGGTAAAGAAATATTTTATAATAATCTGAACACGTATGAAAAAAATCATTCAAAAATTTAAAAGTGTAGGGGTAATTAAATAGTTTTCAAAATTTTAAAAAATAGGAATGACTAAAATTGCATGCAAAGACCAAAATATATCATTTTTTATAGAGGCTAAAAATGTAGTGTGAGATATTTAAAGGGAGCAAAAACATATTTAACCCTAAATTATAAGATAAATATATGATAAAGGAGTAAATGTGTTTGGATTTAATCTCAACAAATAGCTTTAAAATAAGAATGTTCAAACTCATTCATTTTTCACTTTAGTTTTAAATTGACAATTCACACATTCAATACATTTATTTTGTTCGATCAAGATCAAGATCAAGTGTTATAGATTAAAAGTTTGATATTTTATTTTAATACAATTAAAAAATTATATTAAATTCTAAATCATCTGATTTTGATCTAACGATTGCAAATGTGTTGAATGTGACAATGTATTGAAAATAGGGGATTTTATTTCGTTCAAACTCATTTATATATTCAACTGTTAGAATAAGATTTGTTCATATCCTTAAAAGATTTTGATGATAATAAAGTATTTAAAAATAACAGGATTTACTAATGGTTTTTCAACTATGCACGATTAGAACACATAAACCTTGATATTAATCAAGTTAATCACTCGGAAGAACCATTAAAGAGAAGCAAAGTTGTTCTGAATCTGATGGATTAGAATCAGACTTTTAGACTTTGAAGAGTCAACTCAAGTCTTTCAGATGCTAAACCTAAGCTTACTTGGAATACAAAGATCATCAAAGCTCTAAAGACTGGAATCGTTTGAAACAAGTAGACTATGTAATAAGGAACAAATTTGCATCTTCTAAACAAGCTTCATGAAGATTCTGCTTCAAAGGAATTTGTCTACATCAAGTCATCAACTCTGAAAGTGTTCATCCAGACTAGTTATGGTCATGACTCTAATGAAGGAAAGCTCAAAACTTATGAACTCAACACTCTGAAGTCTCATTCCAACCATGTTATAAATACATACTTTAGCTTATAAGCATGTTTTAACCAATTCTATAAAAAAAGTCTATGATTTATGAAGCTAAGTATAAATATAGCAATGGCTCTGAACAAGCTTCAACAAACGTCTACAAGTAGTATCCGATCAGAAATTATCTTAAGAAGATCATGTGATAATGATATACTACTTTATTTTTAATCAACATAAATTAATGTTGTTAGGATCTTATCTCACCAACTGTTCTGAACTCTGCTATGCTCCTCTCAACGTCTTTATGCTGGCTGAGTTTTTAGCTAATTCTATTGTACACTAGCTAAAGACCTTCGACGACTACTTGTACCCTGGGTAGCTTTAATCTTGAAGATATATATTCTCAACATCTATTTAGAGAAGAAGATTGAAAACATTCAAGGGCTCTCGAGAGGATGAATGTGAGTTGAATAATATGTGACTGTGTTTGCATGGATGTGATACTAGTTCACAAGAAATGGGTCGAGAGAAACTGTGTAACACAAAAAACACAGTTGAGAGAAACACACTTCAAAAGGAAATATAATTAGAAGAGTTAAGTGTGTAAGAGTAGAGTGAGATATATTCACATATGACTTTAAGAAAGAATATATGAATATGATCAAGAATATCTACAGAAAAGAAAGGCACAATCAGATGAAAATTTGTGTAAGGAGAGAAGAAGAATGAAAATCCCATTCTTCTACACTCAGGAGCTAACAACTTATATTCTGCTCAAGAGTGTAAACCTTTGTGTATCTTCTTAAATAAGAAGCACGCATGTAAATACAAAGTTAATACCAGATTCTTCTGTTAAGAAAATATGAAGACTCTAGCCTCTGTTCTCAGAGTAAGACTCATTATGGATAGGTTGAGCAGGAAGTCCTGAACAGGTTGTTTAGGCATTGAAGTCTCATGATTGAGGGAAAATCAAGGAAGTATTTTCTGATGATTGAGCATTGAAGTCTCATGCTTGAGGTAATAGCAAGCAGTATTGATCAGTGTGATTGAGCATTGAAGTATTCTGCTTGAAGGAAGAGCCGGAAGTTTCGATCTGGTATGATTGAGCAAGAACTCTTTTTCTGTAGGACTGAGCAGAAAGTTCTAAACTGAATGTTTAGGCAAGGAAGTCCCATGCTTGAGGGCTTGAGCATAAAGTCTCTTTCTAGTTTGATTGAGTAATAAGTCTTGAGTTATTGGCTTAAGAAATTGTAATCTGATTGATTATAGTTAAAAGTTCTTGTGCTGCAAGGGGAGTGGACTACTCTCCGTTGAGAGGAACCATGATATATTGTGTGTCTTTTTATTTACTTATGATATTATATTTCATTGTGCGAAAAACTTTGAAGTCATACTCTAATCTGATTTAACTTTATAGTTGTATTAAAATCTGAGCTTGACACCTTAGGTTCTGAAACATGGTTAAGAAAAGAAAGTAAAATTTTCACTACAATTACTCCCTCTGATATCAGACTTTGGATGTGGTTCAAAATCTGATGGTTCAAAAATAGATATTGAAAAGAGTTTTTGTTTTTAGGCATACACAATTCAGCCCCTCCCTTATTGTGTATTTTTCTCACATTCAGTTGGTATCAGAGTCTGACTGTGTTTTGTCACTTAATAGTGAAACAGAAAAGATCTGATGAGAAAAATTACTTAGTAAGAGCTTCAGCCTTCAATGAAGTTTCCTTAAATTGTCAAAGAATGGAAACTACAGAAAGATGAGCTGAAGAAGGTCATGCTAGTGTTATGTTGAATGCTTAAACATAAGCATATAACCTTGAAGGAACTCTTGAATGATCGAAGAATGAGTTCTTTCAAATTTGTATGGATCAAGAAACTTGTTTCTACTCTAAGTCATTTATTTTCTAAGTATGAAAGGATTTTTAATCTTTAAGACTGACTCATGGGACAAGTGTACTTGTTGAGAAAATAAAGAAACCTTTTTTGCTTTAAGTCATTTTCTTTGTGACTATGAAAGGATTCTTTAATCCTTAAGACAAACTCGTGGATACATGTGCTTCTTGTAGGAATCAAGGTTTAATGTTAACCTGCTTGTTATGGGTATTCATCCAGAATACTAATGATGGAACTTTTGAAAATTTCAAAACTTGAAAGACTCTAGTTGAAAACTAAACTGGCAGGAAGGTCAAGAGGTTGAGGACCAATAATGGTCTTGAATTTTGCAATGAAGCTTTCGATGTTTATTGTGTTGCATCTGGTATTCCAAGGCATAAAACTACTGTAGGTACTCCCTAACAAAATGGTTTGACTGAAAGGTTTAACCAAATCATTTTGAAAAGAGTGAGGTGTATGTTTGTTAGTGCAGGATTGAAGAAGGTGCTTTGGGAAGAAGTTGTTGTGGCTGGAGCATACCTAATAAATAGGTGTCCTTCGACTACCTTGGAAATGAAGACACCTGAAGAAGTCTGGTTGGAACATCCACCTAATCTCTATAAACTTAGAGTATTTGGCTTCATAGCTTATGCTCACATTAGGCAAGACAAGGTCGAACCTAGAACTCTAATATGTATATTCCTTGGATACCTTAAAAGAGTCAAAGCTTATAGGTTGTGGTGCCTAGAGCCAGATCATAGGCTGTGTATCAGAATTCAAGATGTATTTTTCAATGAAGTTGAGATGACCTTCAAGAAAATTGATGACGTTGTTCGACGTACTAAGATCTCTAGAGAAGAGCTAGAATAGGAAGAAATTTCTATAGAGGTAAAGCATAGTGATGTTGAATTGCATAACCCAGATAAAGTCGAAGAGAAGAGACAAGTTACTGATGAAAATGAGGAGATTGATAATGACTACCTGATAACAAGATACAGACCGAGAAGAGTCATAAAGCCACCTCAAAGACTTGGTTATGCAGATCTCATAACTTATGCCTTAATCTCTGCAAGTGAGGTTTTGGATGAAACACCTAAATACTATAAGGAAGTTATGAGGATTCGGGACTTGGATGATGAGATGAATTCTCTTCATTGTAATAACACTTGCGAGCTGATCAAGAAAACATTTGTAGCCATGTTAGTCAGCTATAAATCAATTTAAGGTTAAGGAAGGAATCAAAGGAGTGATGTCGAACCAATTTAAGGCAAGGTTGGTTGCTAGGGGGTTCACTCAAAAAGCAGGTCTCAACTTCAATGATATGTTCTCACATGTTTTAAAGCATTGATCCATTAGAATGTTGTTAGCCGTGATGGAAAAGTTCGAATTAGAACTGGAACAGATGTATGTGAAGATCGCCTTCCCATATAGTGATCTAGATGAAACAATCCTGATGAGACAACCTGAGGGGTATGCAGAAAAGGGAAAGGAAGATTATGTGTGCAAGTTGAATAGGTCTTTGTATGGCCAGAAATAATCTCCTTAATAATGGAATAGGAGATTTGACAAGTTCATGGCACATATGGGTTTCATTAGGATCCAGTTCGACCGTTGTGTTCACTTCAGATTTTGAACTGGAAATTCACTTGTTATTTTGTTGCATTATATGGATGACATCCTCATAGAAAGAAACAATATCGAGGATGTTATGAAGGTGAAGGTTGAACTCGATAAGGAGTTCGACATAAAGGATTTGGAGTTGCCTCTAGAATTCTTGAGATTGACATCCGGAGAGATAAAAAGCATTTGAGATTATGCTTATCTCAAGAGAAACACCTAAATAAGATTCTAGACAAGTTTAGTATGTCAAATTCAAAGCTTGCTCTAACACTGACTAATCCTCAATACAAGCTGAGTACGACTCAAAGTCCTAGTACTGAGGTCGAAAGAACCTATATGAATAACATCACATATGCTAGTATAGTAGGTTCTTTGATGTATGTTATGGTCTGTACAAGACCAGACATAGCGTACATAGTGAGCCTTGTAAGCAGGCATATGGACAATCTTGAGAAGACGCACTGGAAAATATTGAAGTGGATTCTAAGGTACATCAATGGGTCTTTGAGAAAAGTCCTGATTTATGGGGGAGCCTGTGGTGATGATAGTAAAGTTGAAATCGAAGGATTTGTCGACTCTGAATATATAGGTTATATGGATTCCAAAAATCTATTTCTGGATATGTGTTCACTATGTTTGGCATGACAATTAGTTAGAAAGCAACACTTCAGAAGGTTATTACCTTATCAACCACTGAAGTTGTGAAAGAAGCATTTTGGCTTGAAGGTTTTGCTAAGGAGCTGAAATTTTAAGGCCGAGTTATCACTGTTAAATGTGATAGTCAAAGTGTAATACACCTATCGAATAATTTAGTCTATCATGAGCAAACCAATCACATTGATGGAGAAGTCCAAGTGCCGAAGATTTTGACTGATCACAATGTTATTGATATGATAAGGCATGGTAGCATAAAACATACCCGTGGGTACCCACCCTAAAGTTAATGGGGAAAACCTGTTTTGATTGTGTCGCACCTCAAAAAATCACGGAGATATTTCGGAGAAAACGACCCTCGCGCGAAAGGCGTGGAAATGCGGTTCGACAGAGTCGCCACCGAACTTTATTTTTCCCGAATAAACAGGACAGGAAAATATCGAGAAAACCTCTTGAAACGAAAAGGATAGGAACAGGGCTGTCGCAACCGTGTTCCGGGTTCGGGAGTCGGTTATGTGAGGTAGAATTGGTAGGTTAAAAGGTAAAGACGCTAGGGGAATGGGGTGGTTAGAAGATAGGGTGCTCGCCAAGGATTGGGGCCCTTGTGCCTACGTATGCTCATTCGGACGAGAATGAGAAATCAGAGCGTCGTAGTTCGACTACGGGAAAGGATGGGGGGAAACGGAAGATGGATGGGATTGTGCTCGCCAAGATCATCGCAATCTTGTGCCTACGTATCTTGTATTCAAGAATGAATAAAGAATCAGAGCATCCGTAGTTCGTGGTAACAACCACGAAAAAAAAGAGGTTTGAAGTGGTTTGACGTTAGGTTGAGAGACGAAAGAGTGACTGACAAACAACCTAAGAGCGTGCCTCAAGAGCTTGTCACTCAAGAATTCAAGGGATGCGAGATCCCAAGAACTCAGTTCTTTCGGAAATTGAGTTGAATAAGTTGAAGATAAGAGTTGGATGTTTTGAAATTGAAAGAATGAACTAATAACAACTCAAGGGCGCGCCTCGAGAATTACTCATTCGAATATTCAAAAAATGCTAGATTCTGAGAATATCCCTCTTTCGTAAGTTTTTTTTTAAATGTTTGTGAAAGGATCGAATCGAAAAAATGGCATACGAGGCCAACAGGAAGTTGTTTTGGAGTAGCTCGACGACGTGTCAAAGATTTGATCGGAAATGGAACCGACTTGACGACGTGTCAAGGGTTAGGATTGTGAGAAATGATATTAGTCCCTGAGGGTGCCCCTAATATCGAAACCATGAGGAGTTGTGAATGAAATGTACGAAATGTGGGTTGCGAATGCATATGAGCATTCGACTTAGGAGAACGTTGGAAAATGATTGAGTTTGAAAGAGTCGAAAGGTTGAGTGAGTAACAACTCAAAGGCGTGCCTCGAGAGCTATTCACTCGAAGACACAAGGAATGCTAGATTCCAAGTATCTCCCTCTTTCGGAGTTTTGATCGAAAAAAAAGACGTTGAGAATGTGTTTGAGAAAATCAAAAGATTGAATGAATAACAACTCAAGAGCGTGTCTCGAGAATTATTCACTCGAAGATCCAAGAAATGCTAGATTTCAAGAATCTCCCTCTTTTGGAGTTTTTTCGAGGAAAATGTTTAAAAAATGATTTGAAGCGAAAATGACATAGTTTTGACTGAACTACCATCTATCAATAATTTGACCGGTAATAATCATTAAAGTCATCATTGACTAGCGGGAAAAAAAAAGTGGATAAAAACGAAAATGAAAGTTTTGAAAAAAGATGGTCTCGGGTTTGTTATTATTTATCAATAATTTGGCACATAACTTGGGGTATCGCCATCGACCTCAAAAAAAAGAAATATGATCATAAGTCCTCAAGTTAAAGTTTTATTTTTTTAATATAAAAAGCTCCGAAGTTATGTGAAAAACGTTATAAAAAACATAAGGAAAATCTAGAAATTTAATAATAAAAAAAGTCACTAATTAAATAAACTAATAAAAACCAAAACAGAGGGGTTAGATAATAGGAAAAGGGTGGGTGGACAAGGAAATATATGGGTTGCATACAAAAACCCACTATTCACTCAAACAGGCAGGGGGTACCAAGCATAGCGCGGAGGTGGGATTAATATATCCGAAGTGGGCTTTCCATGAAGCCCATGAAAGAGGAACAAGGTTTTTTCCTCATCACATAAGCCATCGAAACAAGAAGAGCAACATATGTTACTTCCTTTAAAACGTGACACATGATATCCATGGATGGAAAGAAAGGAAAAGAAACGGTGAAAGTAAAATTCAACGACACAAAAGTGACCACAAACAGAAATCGATAGTGAAAGTGAGAAATACGAAGAACACCGATATCTTTGTCCCCAACCTTCAATTGCTCGCGTTTAGATCCCAGGTTCGCAGTGTATATAAGTTTCACCTTCTCTTCTTCTTTATCTCCGAATTTCTTTGTTCTTAGTTTTCCGGGTTTCGTTTCTGTTGGAGATATTGGGAGATTTATGGGTTAAAGGGTTGTTCTGTTGGTTTTGTGTGTCTAATGTGAATGGGTTTAGTTAAGAGTTGTTATGGAGAGAAGATGGTAATAGTTTCGATGCCGTTTCAGTGAGAAGGTTTAGAAATCGGAGGAGAAAAGCTATATTTAGAGGTTTGGGCTTTCCTTCAGTTCAGGAACTTGGAATTTTAGGGATTTTTAGTTTGAACGATGAAGGTTTGCGGGATTTTGTGGTTGAAGACAAAAACTGGTTGATGCTTGAGGTTATGTTGTTGTGTTTTTCAGTAGGTTTGGTTTTCTGAGGGGAAAAAGGAATGGATTGGGTTATGAAGATTTGAGATCACAAGTCAGTTTTAGCAATGGGTTTGAAGAAGACGAGTTCGCGATTGAGGAAAGGGTTTTGAAGAGTGGTTCAGGAAAAGGTTTTTTTAGAACTTGGAGGAAGAAGAATAGTGAGCCCCCCCCCCCCCCCCCCACCGATCCTCCTTGGCGGCTAGGTTTTTTTCCTTTTTTATGGTGAAATTTGAAGGGTATGGTTTCAAAGAGGTTTCACAGATGAAGAAAATGATGGAGGATTTGGAGAAATGAGTTCAGTTTTGATTTTGTTGGTCCTGTTGTGGATTGAAGAGTTTTGTGATTTTGTCTATTGGTTGTTGGGGTTGAAGAAAATGGGAGAGAAGTTTTTGGAGGATAAGGCGGCTAGGTCTTTTTTCTTCCCCTTTGTTGAAGTGGATCAACTCTTCTTTTATACCTCAGGTCAGTGAACATCTGAATTTCCCCCCTTTTATTTTGCTAAGAGCCTTTTTATCATATGTCCTATGCCTCCATCCAAAGAAAAATGGTTGTAGTCGTTTTGTGAATCTCGCAGATGCCGTTTTGGTCTGTGTGAGTCAGCTTCCCTCCTTTTTCTTCACTGTGACTTTGTCTTATTCCCAACAGCGAGAAGGACATGTACAAATTCCAGCTGTGGGGATGTACTGGCATAGTACATGAACCAACAAGGTAATGCGTTTAGCCATGTATTGTTTGTTGCCGCAACTTGCAGGGCGTGATTTTGTTTTGCGTATTGAAAATGAGGGAGGTCTTGGGGTTCTGCACTGTCATACTCACAATTGGCTTTTTTTCATTTTTGTGCAGGTACAGCCGGGTATGAAGGTAGGTTAGAGAAATGGCTTGCTTTTTTTCTGTACTGCCATTTGCAGGTTCGTCCAAGAAATGGCTACGTACGGTTTCAAGGATGTGGCATTTAACAGACCTTTGCAGCACATGCCAAATGGATTATTCTGTCATTTTGGTCACAATTTACTAAGGATAAGTCTTTCTTTTTTAAAAAAAAAACGGCAAGCTACTGCAAGTAGGTGAGTTGGTCATGTGGAGGCGTGTTATTTGGTGCGTGAATTGAAGAGAATTATGTGGTTATTGCAGGTGGTACAATGCGAGGTCATATTGCTATGTATGTGCTGTTTGTGGCTGTGCTTTGCAGGATGGCTTGTGGGACTCTTTTGACGGTGAACCATGATGTTGTAGCAGTTCTTTTGGTTATTGGAAGACTTGCGCGGCCAGATTTTTTGTACTAAGCATCGGTTTATTTGCTTTTTCCGTACCACATTTTCATCTTTCCATGTATCCTTATCTTGTTTTTGAAAAGATCTTGTTGGTGTAATGCTGGTTTTGTGTAGTTATAATAGCTGGAGGTAGCATGTGATGAAGTGTGGATTATGGCTGGGCCATATGCTGAAGATCTTGGCAAAAGTGTTGGTATGAAATGTAATTGTGAAGGTTTTGATGGTGTATTGGTATGTGTAAAAGCTGCTATGCTGTGGTACGGTTGATGGTGTTGCAAATCACATTTATTATCATTCATTTTTGTCTGTTGTGAATACAACTCAACACTATTGTTTTGTGTGATGCCGTGTTTTATTTTGATAGTGGTATTTGCTTTTCTTTCTCGTGTCACAAACCTCTGGGGAGAGTTTATGGATAGACCTAATGGAATACCAATTCATGCTGTTGTTTATGACTGTTGGGTCGTAAAAGGATAAGTGGCTTGCATTGTGATATAGACTCCCCTCTATTTTGTGTAGCAATAATAAAAATAAAATTATAATAAATAAAAAATATTCATGTGATCTCCTTGTGATGGGCCATTTATGTAACTTCATTATCTCTTGTTGAATCTATAAAACAACCATAAAAAATGATGGGCTTAACATCCTTGCTTCAAGTTTCGGTTCGAATTATTATGCCACCTTGAACTAATCCGAAAACATGAGGGCTCATAATAGCATGTATTTGAATTTCCATGTGGATTTATCCCAACAATCATACTATCCAAATTCCCAACATCTTTGATTGTGAACTAAAACCATAAATCCATTCCATGAATTAATTCCCTAATCAAATTTGATTTTGAGTGAACTTGAGTCTTGAACAACATGTAGATCCTTGAAATATAGGAACATGACTTGAAATTATGAATTGGACTTATCCAAACCCATTATACTGAGCTTTATTGATCTTCAGACATGAAACATCTGCACTTATCTCAACCAGACAACCTGACTCACACACAATTGATCTAACTTGACAAACTAAACCTAACTGTCACCCTGAATATACATCATTTGAAGTGCACACCGAAATCTTGACCTTGAAATAGAGCTTGTTTGACTTCAATCATTATAATAACTGGAAAAAAAATATTATATTTTTTTTGAATTTTCTGAAATGAATGTACAGATAAAATTTATACACGGGTAGGACAAATTTAGGGTATGACAGATTGTGCTTGAGTTTTCCCTGAATAAAAAATATGCGGACGGGTCGGGTAATGAGAACACTAATACCCACCCCGAACCCGCGTCGTTTATTTCATTAAGGACATTATTATTTAGTTTTGATTATTTAAAATATTAAATATGTGGTCAGTGTTTTGATATTTTGATTTTTATTAATTATTTAAAATATTTAAAATGTATGTATGAAATTTTTTGAGATTGTTTTATTTTATTATTAGTAATATAATTTGATTTTGAAAAAAATAAATATTTCTATTAAAAAAATAGATTTTAATAAATGGATAGTGGCGGGGCGAGGATACCCGAACCCGTTTGGGACGAGTTTGAATTCTAATTCTCCATCCCCGTTTGGGTTTAGGGCGGGGATGGGGATTGTTTGGGGGTTTGGGTTTGGGGAAGGTAAAAACCTTCCCTGACCCGCCCTGTTACCATGCCTAGATATGATCACCAAGACATTGTCAAGTAGCAATTTCTTCCACTATATGCAGTTGATAAACCTGTATGATGAAAGCTTGTTTGTTTTACTTTTTAGTATAGAGTTTGTTCCAAGGTGGAGATTCATGGTATTTGGATTGAACTCTAGTGTCGACAAGGGTAGCTTCTTGGTTTGACAGAAGGTTTGTATGCTGTAATCAATGTTTGTTCAAGCATGTTGCTAAAATATGTTAGCTTAGTGTTTAAGTTAGCATGTCGAATCAGGCCTTGCTTGTAATTGAATTCTTAAGTTAGCTTATAGCTTAAGTCAGGTTAGTAGTCTATAAATAGGCTTTCACTAAAGAAAAGTAGACAAGAAGATAGAAAGAGGGTAACTTTTAACACCGAAAATATAAATAAACTCTGAAAGGAATTCTGTAAGCATAAAGCTAATAAACATGCATCCGAGCTTAAGGAAATGACATTCAAATTTGATTTTACATGGAGAATAGGTTACGAGAAAATGTGTTTTCAAGCAGTGATACTACCTTAACATGTAACACCCCAAATTTTTGAAATATTTGTTTAATTTATTTAAATATGAATATTCATAATTTTGGTGATTTTCGGTGGTTGGTGGAAATATTAATAATTATGGATTTTGAGTTATTTATTTAAATAATAGTATATAATATGAATATATTGGTATTATTATTAATTTAAATAAATATGAGTGAATTGAGAGAAAAGTTGACAATTGAGGAGGAGTTAGTGAGGGTGAAATTGGAAAGCCCAATGTTAAGGCCCAAAGTTAGGTATAACAAAAGGAATTTTGAGAGAATTAGGATTCATTCTTGTTAGACCGTGAAAAGAGAAGAAATAGAGGTCAGAGCTCTGAGAAAGTGGATTGAGGCAAAGCTTCAGGAGGTTTCCAAGAATCAAGAAGAAAGGCTTAAAGTCGACAATTAAGGTATGGGGAGTATTGCCTTCATTATTTTTAGTATATGATTCAATGTGTTTAAAGTCAATTTAAGGGTTTAAGGGTTTAAGGTGTAAAAGTCTTAAGAGTTTTTGGAATTGAAGTTCTGATAGGTTTGAGGTTGATTTGGGTTTAAGAGAAATTAGGCCTTTGTGGCCAAAATCTGTTGTTGAGGTTTTAGCCGTATAGGGTAAATGATTATGAGAGCTCTGGTGAATGTGTAGTAATTGTGGGGATTTATGGGAATTAGGGGCGTAGATATGATATGGGATTGTCCTAATAAGTCGTAGATTTTGTGCCTTTATCACTGTAATACCTTAGAAAT
The DNA here is from genome assembly GCA_963859935.3 of Lathyrus sativus. Taxonomy (NCBI): domain Eukaryota; kingdom Viridiplantae; phylum Streptophyta; class Magnoliopsida; order Fabales; family Fabaceae; genus Lathyrus; species Lathyrus sativus. The sequence goes on from OZ012735.1 coordinate 69,604,129, forward strand.
GATTTAGAAATGTTTTGGGGGCATTAGGGAAGGAAATCGTGTGGACTTTTGAGCTGGTTTTGGTGCTGGTGTGTAACAGCAATTTTCTGTAATCGCGAGTTCGTACAACGAAGAATCCTTCGTACGGTGAACATTCGCCCCAGACCCGCACAACGAACTTGCTAGCGAACGTAGCAAAGTTTCGCAAATTCTGATCTTGTGCAGTGATGTCTTCATATTTTGGTGTTGTGATTTTCTTGATGAATCTCCATGAGTATGACTGTGATTTCTATGTGGTTAATACATGATTATATGATGATTCCTATGAGTAATGATGATGAGTTATGATGTTGATTCCATGAGTTTTGATGATTATATGATGATATGACTATTATGATGATTTTGATGAATGATGGTGCACCTAATGAGTTTATTATGAGGATGATATTGACGTGTGCATCATGCATTCATATGCATTCTGGACTTCGGTCTAGGACCTTGATTCTTGTGACTTCACTCCCATTGTGAGGATGTGAGGTATTTTGTTGTGATCTGGTTCTCGTGTAGAATCGATCCTACTATTGTGGATCTATGGAAGGTTGATGGCCCACTGTTCATCGAATTTTGTTTATTAGTACCACATGCATGAGTCTTGTTGCATTTGCATTTATGTGACAATTTGGTGTAACTTATAATGGTGTGGCCTTTGATGTTTCCTTGATGATTATAATGATTTTGAACATGAAAATGATGTTATTTTATATATTGATTCCTATATTGATTATTATGAATCGTTTTATTCACCCTGCCTGTTTGAGTGTTGCCTCCACGTGGGTAACGTGCAGATGACTAGGTTTAATCATGGATGCCATCAAGGACTTTTTGGAGTTTTCGGCATTTTTGTTGATTTAGAGGGTCTTGCTCTGATAGTGTAACATCGGGTTGGGGTCTTTTGAGTTGAACCATATTTTATTGAATTTTTTATTTTGATTATGTTGTTGGTGCCAGGAAAACTTTGGATTTTGCATTTTTGAGTTCCGCTGCCTTTTGAGTAATATTTTGAGTAATTTTGGGAATACCCGTTGTATACAGAGCATTGACTATATTTGAATTATTGAAAAATATGTGCCATTTTGAGGTGTTTTTTTATTGTGTTTAATATTTTACTCTGATAAATATAATTGATTTTCCATTATGTTTGTGGGATAGAAAAGGGCGTTACACAACACATGACATTTAAGTCCTATTGGCATCCAAATCTTTAAAAAAAATCTTCATAGAAGAGAAACATATATACCTATTGTATCTAACACAAGGAAACGTATTTGATTTAAAAAAGGTACCACAAAAATCAAACAAACTTAAACATGAAACTTTTTGAGAAGAAAAATGTTTTGTTGTGGTTGGGGTACTAAATAGAATACCAAGGATCTGAAAAACGAGAGAGCGTAGGCCAAAGTAACATGTTTGTCTTTTAGAAACCATTTATAAATAGAATAAGACAACAAACTATATATTTTTTATACTTGGACATTTCAATAAAATCCTCAAATGAACCACCACTGGTTCGAAGAAACTTCACATTCCTTTAGACATCTCAGAGCCACCAACAATTATTTATCCCACACATTATGAAACTTATGTAGCCATTAGCAAAAATTTTAACAAACATAAGTCACTATACATAACACTTAATTCCTCCAATCTAAGAAAACTAAATCATTAACCATATAATGAATTTCATAATTAAATAATCAGCAAAAAAAACTTTTACTAACAAATAAATTACACCTAACATATTAGTTTCTCATGCTTCAAATTCCATCCACCAACAATAGAACAATAATCCATAAAGTCATCAATAAACGTAAATTACATACAAGGTGTCATTAAGGAGGTGAAAAATTTGTTCAATGGATTCTTGATACACAAGTGGCATAATGTAGCAACATCTTAAGAACAACGAAATAACAAAACTCTCATAGTAGACATATAAATCTATCAAACAATATGCTTTGGATACCAACGTCCTTAAAAGTGTCGTCTCTATAATTGTAAACTATAAAATATGACTTAGTATACATCAACACTTGATCATCCTTAAAAACATAAAATGGAGAAAGATAAAGACAAGAACCAATAGTTCCCTTGAGAGGAACAAAAAACACTTTAGTATAAGATTCTTTATTTCCAAACTCCTTCATAAGCCAAACATCAACAAAGTATCACAGATAAAAATTATGCTCAAGCAATCCTTAAAAATCTTTAACTACAAACCAATCCCATCTACCTCTTCATAATCAGGAAGCACAATTCAGACCTCCTGCGGCCAGTTCGACTAATTCATATTTATGCACTTGAGTGAAATACCTCACCTTCAATATCCTAAACCTATTGAGGTGGTTGTCTATTGATTCAACCACCTTTTGCCTCACACTAGGCAATTCTTTAAGGCTAATCTTAGACTAGCCCATGCAAAATTGTTGATGGAATATCCTCTCTAGTTGGTTCCAATTACATATGGAACATGGGGTAAGGTGGTAAACCATGTGAAAGCATTTTTAGTCATGGAATTCGAGAAGAACTTCATCTTTAAATTCTCGTTATTGGTTATGTCTCCCGCCTCTGAATAATACCGAGCAACATATTCAACGGTGGTTTCATTAGTATCTCTTTAAAACTTGTTAACTTGGGTATTTTCCAACCCCTTTGCAGTTTATTCTGTAATATATAATCAAACAATGTGGAGACAAAATTTGGTCTATGCAGACCGACGTTGAGGCTATTATGGACCAAAATTTGTTTTACCATGTTAGTTATGTTATTTTGTCCTGCAAAATTATTTTGTTGGACATTTCTAATGACTTTGTCTGTATCTTTACCCATATGTACTCAAACCAAATCCTGGTAATTTCGACCACATCACCCCCCAATTACTCTAGGGGGCGCTTCGACTTGTTGGGGAATAACTTGTTATTTCCCCTGATCATTAGTTATCCCTATATTATTTGGGACTTCTAAAGTTTAAACAGACCCCAGATTTTGAACTTGGGGTATTGGACGAAGAGACGCTTGGGAAGCACCAATGAAATCAACAATTCGTTATACAAGATCCTAATGCTAAATATGGATTTAAAGGTGACTCTATCGTTGTTGCATTGTCCACAAACGTCAATATGTTACTTTGCAGGCTTGCAATCATTATAGACGGTATGCAATATGGGCATTCCCTGCCACTAAGGGGTAATAGGAAACTTGGGACATAAGGAGGCCTAGTTGTAGCACCCTAAAATTTGCCCTTCTGTTTTAACCTTAATTGGCTTTTGTTTCTCCGCATTTTTCATTTCTGCATATCATAGCATTTTTTCTTGAGGCATGGGATCAAGGCATTTATGTGGCTCACGTTTCACTTTTAGCGCAAGAGTCTGAACAGCGAGCATCAGGAGCTTCGGCATTTATTTTGCCCAGCGATCGGGTGGTCGATTTTATTTTATTTTGTAGGATATTATTAGCTCATGAGACAACACTCAGGCTATCTCAAGCATTCTCACAATTATAATATTCAAGAGCAAGTTTCAGAGGCTTAACAGGGCTTGAAACGGGAGAAAACGGACGAATGTGTAGATTTCCCTCCAGAAGGCGCCAAAAATCAAATTTATGAGTGGTTAACCGATTAACCAATATGGTTAACCGATTAACCATAGAAAAATCAGAACAAATTTGAATTTTCAAAGGCGTTAACCGATTAACCAAATTGGTTAACCAAGGCAAATTTTTCCATGCACGTGATTTTTCAAAGGCAACCACTTTTAGGGTCCATTTTGATCACTTGTGAATTTGATTTTATACCAGAAGAAGAATCTAGAACCACTTTGAATTTTGATTAGCTTTCAAAATTAATTCAAATTCCCTCCAATTTTCCATTCCAAATCCCATTCCAATTTTCATAACCTCACTCCAAACCATAATTCTACTCCTAACCTAGAGCATATTTAAGTGGATTTGCTCCAAACCTCAAAGGATGCTCATAATTTCATTTCATTTTCAGAATTCACTCTCACTCTTAGAATTTTCTCTCAACTCTTTCAATCAAAAACCTCCATTAGAGCTCTCACTTGAGTTCTTTGATTCTTCATTGGAATCATTAAATTCTAGAGTTAAACCTCCACCCTTCATCTTCATTATCTTTAATTCACCATTCAATTTTTGTTTGGATTTGGATATGAATTTGGAAGCTTATTTGGATCGCTTTTGCTTAATTTTGCTTGATTTTCACTCCTACAAAAAGAAAACACTTGGATCTTGAAGAATCTCTGGGATTCTTGCTTGGATCTACTCATTTCAAGTGAATCAACACTCATCAAAGCAAATCTCCGCTTTGTAGGTTGGAAATTCTAGATTCGATTCTGTTTTTCAGCTTATTTGCATAATCAATATAGATCTTCAAGTTTTGATTGATTTTGTTGATTTTGATCTATTTGATTTGTGATTTCAATGCTTGAATGTCTTTACATGTTGTTTGATCACTGATTTCTGGTGTTAAATTCGTGCATAATTGATTACATTATCATTTGGATGATTACACATTGGATTAATTGTTGAAAATGCTCTTGGATTGTTGTTTTTTGCTTCTGGTGCAGTATTAATCGGTTAACCAGTTGCAGTACAAACTGGTTAATCGATTAACCAGTGAGAATTTCAAATTTTTTTAAATGGTTAATCGGTTAACCAATAGTGTTAACCTATTAACACTGAACCAGAATGCCATTTTTGGTTGTTTGCAAGCATGTTTTGATGTCCTCTCACTTTGAATCTTCATGGATCGATATGATGCATTTAGGTGGGCTGTTTTGGACGTGTTTCATTGTTCTTGATTGTTTAATCTTGATTCTTCGACACGTGACGTTCGGTTTCCACTTGAATGCGTATTTTGTGGATGTTGTTTAAGTGATGATCATTTGCTTTGCTTGAGCTTCAAGAATTGTTCGGTTGAGATGCGCTTGTGGTGGTTGCTGCCCCACACTTTTTCCTCCCACTTTTATTTGATGATTTATGATAATGGTTGTAGGAGCTTGCTTTTTCGATTTCATCTCATCCTTTCATCTTTTGTGCTTGCATTTCATGTTTGCATCTTATCTTTCATTTCTCTCTATTAGTGATTGAATCGCTTTGTGTTTTCTTGATCTTTTGCCATGATCCCTTAGGATTCCTAGTCCCTCCATTTAGGATTGGAGTAGGAGATACATTAGGCTTTCAATCCAAGCATGCTAACATTAGGGTAAATTTTCCCCTTTTTAATCCCAACTTTAGGTCCATTTTGCATGACAACGTTAGGGTCGAGTTTCCCTTAAACCTTCTGTGTCTCTTTCTTCTCATCTCAAAACACATTCTAACTCATCTAATAAATACGATGAATGTTGTACGCTACGAGCCTTAAGCACATGGGAAATGATGAGTGAAGGGTCTCCTCTCGCTTGTCTAGAGTGTTTAGTATACGTCCCGTCTGGGGGCGATATGTGACGCATTCGTTCCTATGTCATAGTCTTTAGTGCAACGGGAATACGTAGGCATAGAGCGGCGATGCTCTATCAAGTCTCTTTTCTTTTCTTTTGTACCTGTGAGCCAGCCTTTGATAGATAAACACACCTTTTGATTAGAAAACAAACGTGGATCCCGTTGAGTACAACGGATGTGAGGGGTGCTAATACCTTCCCCTTGTGTAACCGACTCCTGAACCCAAGATTTGGTTGCGATGACCTGTCTTTTCCCTTTTTTGTAGGTTTTCTCTGATCATTTCCTTTCCCTCTCTTTGGGATAAATAACGAACGGTGACGACTCTTCTGTTTTTTCCGCCGGGTGTTTTTCGCAGTTGCGACAGATGGCGACTCTGCTGGGGAAATGGTCGTTCTCTATGTGAGTCAATCCTAGCACTTGTATGTTTTGTGTCTTTGGGTGTTTACTTTTGTGCAGTTATTTTGCTTTATGTACATTACCTATTGTATATTATTGCATTGGAATTTTGTTATCATATTATGTTGCTGCTGTGTTGTGGGATGGATTGTTCAGTTGAGAGATAAGCCCAATACCCAGGCTTGAGTATACACAGGATTAGTATGGAGAGTAGCGGGAGCTTATGTGGCGTTTGGCCATGCAATAGCTCGTGCGAAATTCATGTCCAGACAAGGTTTTTCTTTGGAGATACTCTATCCTATGTGTCTGGTGCAGTTGAGGGAGTATTTACTTAGAAAGGTTAACGACTCTGGAGATCATTAATTGGGAAGTCAGTTGAGTGAGGCCTCCTCGCTTGACCATGATGCTAAACCAGAAATGGTGAACGTATCATTGTTTCTTGAGAGTCTGTGACACTAATAACCTGCATAGGATGCCGTACCTTTCAAGACTAAAACCCACATGTGAGAGGGATGGGTTTTGTAGGAAACTTGACCTTCAACCAACCCGACTTTCTCGTCAATGCGGACTTTTGGTCCTGAATATTATGTTTTCTCTATCACCTCAGTGTCCTGATTTTCTAGGATTTCTTATTAGAGCAGAGCTATGGTTGTATTCAGTCAACGGTACAGCAACAAGTTTGAGCATTGGATACCTTGATCCCATGTGTGCATCTGCATAATCATCCTGCATTTAACATTGCATGTCTATGGGTGTTACAGGTTCTCGTCTTTCCCTTGATTTTGGTACTGGTCTTCTGTAGAGATGGAGGTAGGAAGAAAGAGGATTATTGTGTACAAGTTTCCGGCACCTGAATTGGGACCTTTATTTGGTATGATTTCCATGGATGATACTGGCGTCCTTGAAACCTTTAGGGGAGATTATGGGAGAATTCTGAATCTTTTTCGTAAGATCACGAGTTATGAGCATGGAGCTATTCATACCCTATTACAGTTTTATGATCCACCGCTACGATGTTTCATGTTTCCGGACTATGTGTTGGTTTCGACTTTGGAGGAATTCGCTTTCATCTTAGGTGTTCTGATTCAAGATGAGGTGCCATTATTCGGTTCCGAAGAAGAACCCAATATCGAGAAGTTATCTGCCGCTCTTAATTTGAGCGCCTCTGAGTTGGTAGACCATGTTGTCAGCAGAAACGAAATTTCCAGCTTTACTTTATCTTTCTTGGTGGATAAAGCCCGAAAGTATGCTGAAGAGGGTTGTTGGGTGGTTTTCAGTGCTATCTTGGCTCTGTGTGTCTATTGCATTGTTTTGTTCCCTAATGTACCAGACTTTCTGGATTTTGATGCTTTTCATATCTTCGTTTCTAGGAATCCCGTACCTACTCTCCTGGGAGATTTGTATCATTCCGTACACTACAAGAATGAGAAAAGAAGAGGAAAAATGGTTTCTTGTTGTGCACCGCTTTTGCCCAAGTGGTTTGTTGATCATCTTCCTCGCTCTAGAGCTTTTGTGGATTTAGCAAACTCGTCTGAATGGTCAAAGAGGCTTATGGGTTTAACACAAAATGATATTGCTTGGTTCAACCGAGACCTGCTTGGTCGTGAGCTCATCTTTAGTTGTGGTAGCTTCCCTAATGTGCCTTTGATGGGGAGGAAAGGCGGAATCAACTATAATCCTTCTCTTGCGGTCATTGATCGCGACTTTCTATGTCTAATACAACTAACTGCAAGTGCACAGTCTATCGCGTAGTAATAAAAGATATTGATCCCACAGGGACTCGTAATCAAACTAGTGTTCTCGGGAGTTACTATGTTTAGCTAGGTAGAATATGTTTTAAGGGAATAAGATTGTCACTAAAAGAGGGAACTAAGATTACTATTTAGATTATAATTGATTAAATCGATACGTAGTAATTGTGTTCTTAGGGATTTGATAAATTACTGGTGTATGAAATAGTTTTCGCAGTTTACTTAACCAGAAATTGGAGATTTGAAGACTCTCGTCTCACGATGGTTATTGATGCTAATCATAATCCTAAGGGCCAAACGTACACTTTCGTATCCCGTTCGGGGTTAAAATTATTTTTTGGAAATCTCTAAGTTCTAATTCGTTTTAAAGTGCTTTCGCTATTATTAAAACAAATGCCTAGTGTTTACTATCTGATCTTACCGCAGCTTTCGCTTGTTGGTTCGTATCTTAATTAATTTCCCAATTTCGTGGCAAAACTACTTTTAAATAAGTTCTCGCTTTCGCGACTGTTGCACCCCAAAATTTGACCAACAATTATTTATTCATTGAGTGTTTGAAAATGGATATCTTCATCAGAAAGTTCAAGGGATCCTCAGAGGAGTGGATTGAAACCAGGGTTGTGTGCTTCATAGCTTGAGAGTTGTGGGTGCTCCTCAGATGATTCTGAGACTTTGAGAATAAACTTGATGTTTTGAGAAAGCCTATGAGATGTCTTGATAGCTTTCATGAAGCCCAGAGAAGTCATTGTGCAAGAGTTCAGAGAATTCAACCATGAATGATGGAATTAGGGTTTTGACTGGGTCAACCCTAGGATAACTGAAGATTTGGGAGAGGTTGAGACCTAATCCAAGGGCCATGAGATCATGGAATGATGTATAGAGATGTTATAAAGATGATTCCTAGACCAACTCATCATGATTGAGGAGTTTGAGAAGTTTTGAGTTAGGGTTTCTGAGGATTGGCAGTGAAAAAACCCTAATTTGATCCCTATCTTCCAGGCAGTTTTAGCTCTAGATGTGATTGATATCTCATCTTCCCCACAACATGAATGTTGTAGAGCTTGTTCTAAGCTTTAATTTGAGTGGTGGAAGTCCTTGATAGGAGTTACATAGCTCAAGTTATGGTTTTGACAAATTACAGGTCAGCAGAGGTGTGTGAATCTGGGTCCTTGAAAGTCACCCAACTTGCAGACAACTTTTGCCCTAGTAGGATGGTTCCTATGATTTCTTGGTCAACATGAATGTTGGAGAGGATCTTCTTAGCTTTAATTTGAGTGGTAGAAGTCCTTGATTGGATTTGTGGAACTCAACTTATGGTTTGAACAAGACAGGGGTATTTTGGTCATTTGTCAGTTATAGGTCATTTTAGCCAATGCCTAAAACTCCTATTTCCAAGCCTCAAATGGAAAAACTCAAAACATGAAAGTTGCTCAAAATGTGATTTTAAGTCTAGAAAGAAGGTCACAAATTGTTGAAAAAGCTCATAGCATGAGATTACATGATTGGTCAAAAATGAACTAAAAAAGGCTTATAACTTTGAAAAGTTGAAATTGAAAAGTGATTTGGGAGATCCACAAATCCAAAATAGGTCATCCAATATATCATTTTGATTGGAAAAACCATTTTGAGAACATTGGTTTAGCTAGAATTTTCATTTGAGGTCTAAAATTGGGTGATGCTTTGAAAAGTCATTACTTGAAAAAGAAGGCAATGTTGAAAAACCCTACACAAGCTAAAGGTGAGCTTGTTTTTCACTCATCCCTTCTCAATATCTCATGAAATGATATTTTAAGACAAAATTGCAAGGCATGGCACATGGGAGATGAGATAACCAATATGGCATATCATGGAATTTTCAAGAACTTTCCACACTTTTCTAGATGAATCTAGAAGCATCCAACTTCTTCCATCCATCATTATAAGAAGGATGAGCTTCATAGTTGTTAAGGTTGGTGAAACTTGAGTCAAGTCAGAGGAGAGAGAGAGATACATAGCCATTGAAGCAATTTCTTCAAGTTGAAGCAACTCAAGAATTCTTCCACTACAAGCCATCTCCTTCACAACCATTGCAAACAGAAGACTGGTGATCATCCAAGGATCATCTAGAAGCAATTCCAAGGCTTGAATCGTGCTCAACATCACCTCACCATAACTTTTTGACAGGTTTCTTCTTCACCTTCTATCTCCTAAATTATTGAGTTTTAGTTAGTTTCATAGATACAGAAATGATGCACTAGGGTAGATGATTCTTTCCCATGAATTAGGGCACGATCTGTGAAGTTCCATAACAGAACCTTGAATCTTTAATCTCCAAGAATGGTGTAGATTGTTAGTTTTAATCATCAAGAACTAGTGTAGAATAGCTAGGGTAACTCATAGAACATCTGTAGACCATTAGACTGAAGTTTGGTGAAGATGGATATCAGTTGAACATGGTTGTACCAAGTCATTGAAGGCTTCTGTTGGGATTACTCACGAGGAATTAAGAGAAACTGTACGTATGGTTGTGTAGAGCTTGAGTAGTAGAGCATTTTTCATGTTTGAATCGAGTGAAGCCATGGCCTGAGCAGAGAGGTAGAGGAGCTCGAAAATTAGGGCATGAGAGGAGGGTTTCTGAAAACCCTAGGTCCCATTGGGGACGATGAAGGAGAGCCACTAGATCAGTCTCTAATATTGACCAATTCATCAAATCCAACGGCCGTGCGCGTGTCTGAGATTGGAGGGAAATTTCAAATATATTGAAACGCTGCGTTTCATTTAAAACCAGCGCTGGGCCCAGAGTGCTATTCGCCCCCCCCTTTTGCTGGCCCAATCATTTAAGCTGGCGCGTGTTTCTATCTGCACCCCCCTCCCTTTAATTCATTTATATCTTTTATTTTTCTTTTAATGTTTTCCTGTTTTGTTTAATTCATTAAAAATTGATAAAAAATGATTTTTTACTTCTTCTTTTTTCTATAATTAGATGAATATGTGTAGAAAATTATAAAAATAAAAATGGGATTTTATTTTTTAGTCTAATATTTTTAATAGATTTTCCAAATAAATAGCTTTTTAATAGTCTTAATTTGGTATTTGATTTCGTAGGAATTGTTTTAGAACCTTCCCTTAGGGTTTTTAATCCATTCTTTTTTGTGCAATTAGATGATGAGTCATAGTTCCCCATAGGATTTTTTCTAGATTTTTAGAATTAAATTTTGATTAGTTTAATTAGGGTAGATTTAGGGTATCCTAATTAGGGTTTAGATTGTGTTTAGGTGAAGAATCCCTTTCTTTGATTGAGTTTTATCTTGATTTTTAGGTAGAGGCCTATGTAGATGTTATGAGTAGGTGTTGAGGACCCTTGTGAATAATTGTTAGATTTTTCCCCTTGGTTTAGTATTTTTAGGTATTTTCTGAAGTTGCCTATTGATTTTGTCTCCCCTGTGGTTATCTGTTCATCTTTGGGGTTCATTGTGGGGAATTTGTTGTGAGGCTTGTGTTGTCTTGAAGACCTTGATGGAGAGCATCATGGAGAGAAGATTGTAGATCAAACTCAGAGACCCAGAGCTTGTCTTGTTCCCTGTCTGTGAGGTTTGAGATCCTGAAGTTTGAAGGAAGTTCATGGTACTTTCCTGAGGAAGGCACTATGAATGACTTTCATTCTTTCTTCTCACCTCTTTCTTAAGTATCCAATGATGTTGGAGCCAACTTGTGAGTTTAATTTCTCCTGAGGAGGAATGTAAACTGATCACATGTTGTTGAGCCACATGGGATACAACTCCTAAGTGGAAGCCTCCTAGTACTTTCCTGAGGAAGGTCCTATGGGTCTATTCACTTAGTTCCCTTAGTTTATCTAGGATTTCTCAAGTATCCAATGATGTTGGAGCCAACTTGTGAGTTTAATTTCTCCTGAGGAGGAATGTAAACTGATCACAGTTGTTGAGCCACATAGGGTACAACTCCTAAGTGGAAGCCTCCTAGTACTTTCCTGAGGAAGGTCCTATGAGTCTATTCATTTAGTTCCACTAGTTCAGATAGGATTTCCTAAATATCCAGTGATGTTGGAGCCTGCTTGTGAGTTTAATTTCTCCTGAGGAGGAATATAAACTGATCACAGTGGTTGAGCCACGTAGGATATGATTCCTGAGTATACACCTCCTAGTGTTTTCCTGAGGAAGACACTATGAGTCTGCTTGCTTAGCTCCCTTTCTTTGGTAAGCTTGTTCTGAAGCTTGAAGACTGGGAATGATTTCTCTTGTTTAGGGTTTTTGCTTGAGGGCTTTGCTTAGATTTGTTTAGATTCTGATTAGGGTTAGGATTAGAGAGTAGATTCTTTCTTTCTCAAGCATGTATGTTTTGTTTGCCTGTTGGCACTTCATTTCCCTTATCTGTTTATTGCTTGATAGCATGTTGTTCATTTTTCAGTATGATTACTGTTATTTCATGACTGGCTTGAGGTCGAGACGAGCTTGTGGAGGCTGAAGCCCCACACACATTTCCTCCCTCACTTGCATTGCATGCATTTTACTGTTAAAGCTGATGCTTCTGTCTGTTTTGGTGTATCATTGACATGATCCCTTAGGACTCTCATTTCCTCTGATGAGGATCTGATGATAGACTTTTAGGTTGAAACCTATGCATGACAACATCTAGGAGTTCCCTGTTCAAACCTCAACCATAGGATGAATCCATGGCATGATAACAGTAGGACTTGATAGTCTCCCTCCTAGTTGAGCCATTGTAGTCCGTAGTTTCCTGAATTACGTTTGCTCTGATCTTTCATACCAGATGAAAGTACGTAGGCATAGGATGCGACATCCTAGCGAGCAACCTTTCCCCTTTTCCCCGTAGTTAGGCGAACTACGTTGACTCTGATTTCTCATTCTCTGATGAGAATACGTAGGCATAAAGCGCGATGCTTTGCCGAGTCATTTTTCTTTTCTTTTTCAGCCAGCCTTGATAGGTAGATAGATTATAACCAACCCGTCCAAGTAAGCAAACAAGCGAGGATCCCGTCGAGTACGACGGACGTGAGGGGTGCTAATACCTTCCCCTTGCGTAACCGACTCCCGAACCCAGACAATGGTTGCGATGACCTTGTCTTACCCTTTTTCGTCGGGTTTTTCCGATCGTTTCCTTTCCCGCTCTGAGGGATAAATAACGAAAGGTGGCGACTCTTCTGTCATGCCGGCACCTTATTTTCGCGCAAGCGACAGCTGGCGACTCTGCTGGGGACGTATAGCATCTAGGGACTTTTCCCATCCCTTATGCTGGGACCATTTCCCATCCCCTACGCGAGTCAATCCTATCGCTTGTGTGTTTGCTTGTTGGGTTGCGTTCATTTATCGCATTTTTACTTCTCGCACTTTACTTCCCGCATTTTATTTCCCGCATTTTATTTCCAGTTTGATATGATTATCTGTGCTGCTGTGGGAGAGGGATGTTACTGTGAGTGAAAAGCCGGACCTGGGCTTGAGTACACACCTAGATATAGTTGCGGAGAAGTAGTAGACGAACCTGTCTGCTGAGCAGGCACAGTTCCCTACGAAAATCTGCGCTCAGACGAGATTCTTGCAGAGGTGCTCCTTTCCGGTCCTGAGGATCTGAGGGGAGTCCAGACGTGAGGATTGTCGACTCTGGGGACCGATCATTTGGAAGTCAGCTAAGAGAGGCCTCTTCATGACTTGACGATGCCACTCCTTCTGGGAATCGTATTGTCACTCATGAATGTCTGTGACGCTGACAACCGCATAGGATGCCGTACCTTTGTCCGTGGATTAGGTCCATCATACCTGTGAGTGGGGTTGGGATATTGCAGGAAACTTTGACCTCCAGACTACCTGGTTTTCTTGACAGTGAATCAGTTATGTTGGGTTCTCAGTTGCAGAGATGTTCTTGATAGAGCAAAGGTTTGATCAGAGGATTTTATCATCGGGTGTTTGTCTGTTCTTGATAGAGCAGGTTTCGATCAGGATATTGTTATCAGAGGTTTGTTCTGGATGGAGCAGATTTTTGAATGGGGTCTGAGGATCTCGTCAGCAGTTGTTATTTTGTTCTTGATAGGGCAGATTTTGAGTGGGGTTTGAAGATCTCATCAGCAGCTGTGTATTTGTTCTTGATAGGACAGATTTTTGATTTGGGGTCTGAAGACTTCATCAACAGATATTCCTTGATTCTGCATCCGGGGTCTTTATTATCAGGCCTTCGTTCTTGTCAGGGCAGAATTTTGATCTCGATCCTATCAGATGGCTATTCTCAGCAGATCAGATCAGTGGTTTTACACCGGGGTTTCCTTCTCATCAGCGACTGTTGACATCGAATCTCCACAGCAGCCACCTGGATATATTATTGCATACCTGCATTTTGCATTAGCTTGCATAATCATTCCATTAGCGTGTGTCTGTGACAGGTACCGTTTCCCCGATCCAGGATCTCCAGCCTCTTATTGTGTTACTGCAGCCGTTCTCAGAAAGACTGTTGCGTACGAGTTCTCGGTCCTTGATGTGTCGAATCTGACTATTGCTATGTGAGGTTGCTGTCTCCATGATTGGGCCCAGATTCATCTCTTTATTATTGCCAGCAGGTGCCAGGATCGGGGGGAAATCTCTCAAGCACGCAGACACACGCATGCATCTGCATAAAGCATTTTTGCATGACATACATTCTGTTACCTTTTCCTAACCTTTGATGTTGACAGGTTTCAGGTACTCAGGTTCCGAGCTGTTTTCGATCTCCAGGATTGATCAAAGATTCATCCACCGCTACTCAACTCGCGCCAATCAAACGAGAATCATGGACCAGGTACAGTCAGATGTTCAGGAGCTTCGTGAAAGGATGGATCGTTTTATGGAGTTGATGCAAGTAGTTGCAAATGGGCAAGACCAGCTTCGTACTTTGGTTCAACCTCTCATCTCCAGGGTTGATAGTAACGGAATACTTCACGGCGGGGCCGTACCCACTCCTCCTCAAGGGGATACTCCACAGAACGTTGTTCCTGCTGCCGGGGGCAACGGTAGTGCTAACGGCAATCTTATGACTAATCTCGGACTTAATGCGGCGGGCGCCGTTAATGGTGGTTTGGGAGCCAATGTTACCATGGGGCCGGTCAACGGCAATGTTGGTGCAGGAAATATGGTGGTGCCTCAACCGTGGCTGGAGGACCATCAGGATGACATTTTCTCTCAGAGAGGTGTAGAGGCTGAGTTGACTGCTGAGGCTCGACTCAGGTTCAAGGCGCTGGAAGATAAAATGAGAGATATAGAAAATCAGAACACATTGGGCGTTGACATGTCCAAACTCGGGTTGATTGCTGACTTTAAAGTACCTCACAAGTTCAAGGTGCCTATCTTTGAGAAGTATAAGGGCACTACCTGTCCCCGTGTTCACCTCCGATCTTATTACAGAAAGATGTCCGCTTATTCTGATGATGAGAAGCTGCTGATGCACTTCTTTCAGGATAGTCTTTCTGGCCCATCGCTCGAATGGTATATGGGTTTGGAACCCACTGCTGTGCGCACGTGGAAAGATCTCGATGAAGCGTTTGTTCTCCACTATCAATATAATAGCGACTTGGCTCCCAACCGAGTTCAGCTTCAGAATCTCTCGCAGCGGAGCAATGAAAGCTTCAAAGAGTACGCCCAGCGGTGGCGTGAATTGGCTGCTCGGGTTCAACCGCCGATGGTTGAGCGTGAGTTGGTACAACTGTTCGTGGCTACCCTTCCCGGAGTCTATTATGAGAAGCTGATCAGTGGCATGTCCGGGACATTCTCAGCCCTCATCACTTTGGGCGAGCATGTTGAAAATGGTATAAAGATTGGAAAGATTCAAGGCGAATCATCCTCATCTGGAGGAGCTAACAAGAAACCTTATACTGGCAAGCGTCGAGAGGGCGATGCCAGTGCTGTCACTAATGCTAGGAGAAAGGGCAAGGGCCCTCAGTCTCAGATCGCTAGCATAAACATCCCAGCTGCTCCCCCGCAGCCGTAGCAGCAGCCCCAGCAACAGAATAACCCGGGATATAAGAGATATCAGAATCGGGGTCCCCTCGCAAACCGTCATTTGGAAACTCCTCCTATGTCATATGCACATCTTCTGCAGACGCTGCTTCAGCTCCAATTAGTTCAGAAGAGGACGTTGGCTCCCTTGACAGGGGCACCACCACCGGGGTACGATGCTAATGCTACTTGTGAATTTCATTCTGGGGCACCTGGCCATACAGTTGAGAATTGCAAAGCTTTTAAGCACAAAGTCCAGGACTTGGTCGACGCCAAGGTGATCAACTTTTCTGACAGCGTGCCCAACGTCACCAAGAATCCAATGCCTCATCATAGGGGGGGCGGAGTAAATGCTGTTATCACTGAAGAGAATTCAGACTTGCTGACTGATGTCAGAGATTTGAAGACGCCGTTGAGTTTTGTTAAAGCTAAGCTGCTAAAGAAAGGCTTCTTTCCCGGATGTGGAGAGTTTTGTATGGCATGTGCTACACTTCCTGATGGGTGTGAGCAGTTGAGTGAAGGTATCCAAAGTCTGATGACCGAGGGTATTTTGCAGTTCAGTCGTAGCGTTGAGAATGCGTCAGGGGAAGTCGTGCTGAAGCAGGCGGATGAAGTTGCTACTATTACCATTCCTCGCCACCCTATCACTATTTCTGCGCCTCGTCCGCCTACTATCACCATCACCAGGGCCGGACCAATCCCGTTCGAGAGTACCAATGCCGTTCCATGGCATTATGGCGCCGAGGTTTATTGTAATGGTCAGAAGGTAGAGATTGAGCCGTCCAGATCGACTGCGCAGAATCTTGCTGAGGCCAGTGGTATCACCAGGAGTGGCAGAGTGTTCGCGCCGGCAGAAGTCGCAGCAGAGAAAGTGGTCCGGGCTGACGCTGTGGACAAAGGCAAAGGTAAAGCTGTTGAAGAGGTCCCTGCAGGGGCAGAGAAAGACTTGTTGGTTAAAGATGCTGAAGAGTTCATGCGACTGATCAGGAAAAGTGACTACAAGATTGTAGATCATCTTCACCAGACTCCGTCGAAGATCTCGATTCTTAACCTGTTGCTGTGTTCTGAAGCGCACCGCAACGCGTTGCTGAAAGTATTGAATGCTGCATACGTGCCGCAGGAGATATCAGTTAATCAACTCGAGGAAGTAGTAGCCCATGTCGCTGGTAATGGGCTGGGTTTTACAGACCTGGAGCTGACGCCCAAGGGAAGAGATCACAACAATGCCTTGCACGTCTCGATAGAGTGCAGAGGCACGATTATGTCACATGTCCTAGTAGATACGGGTTCCTCGCTTAACGTGCTTCCGAAGAAGGCACTGATGAAGTTGGATACCCGTGGACTGCTGTGCACGCCCAGTGATCTGGTCGTGAAGGCCTTTGACGGAACCAAGCGCCACGTCTTCGGAGAATTGACCCTGCCAATTCAAGTTGGACCAGAGACGTTTAATGCGGTGTTCTATATTATGGATATCATGCCCGCCTATAGTTGCCTCTTAGGTCGGCCGTGGATCCATTCTGCTGGTGCCGTGACGTCCACGCTGCATCAGAAGCTTAAATATGCTGTTGGGGGCAGCATAGTGACAGTCTGTGGAGAGGAGGACATCATGGCAAGCCACCTGTCGTCCTTTAAATATGTCGAAATGGATGGCGAGATCCATGAGACTCTTTGCCAGGCCTTTGAAACCGTCAGGGTGAAGGAGGTAGCTCCCGTTGTTGCAGAGAAGCAAGAGGTGAACCTCTCTTCGTTTAAGGAAGCTAGAGCCGTTGTCGAAGCCGGTTCCACCCCAGGCTGGGGGCATGTCTTGGATATACCGATCAAACAGGATAAGTTTGGATTGGGATATTCTCCTGAAGCTGAAGCTTCATCTTCTTCTGGCAGTTCGTCTCGTGGGAAAGGGCCGATCTTGTTCACCAAGGGGGGAGTAATCTTCGAGAGTATCAACGCTACGTCGGAGGACAGCGGGGACAGTGATTGTGATCTTGATGCCTGGATTCAACCGAGCAAGCCAGGCGAGCGCCTCCACAACTGGACCATCAAGGAGATTATCGAGCTGACGAGTGAAGAGTAATGATTTGCTTTTTACAATCTTTGTACAACCCTATGTCCTGCCCGGGGCATAGTGGTTTTACTGTCAGGGCCTTGTTGGATTATGTGTATGCATTTTGTTAATAAATAAAAGGCGTTTTCTTCGTAATCAAATATTGTGTTCTCTGTTATTCATATTTTATGTTTGTTTTGAAAAACAGCAAAATGGCAACGAGGTTCGTGCTAACCTGCATATTCCTGCTTTAAACTTAACCCTTGTTATTGCAGGATCCACGTAACAGATGACATCGACTCTGGACCCTCTACGGCTCACTACGACTTTGATTGCCCGATCTATCAAGCCGAGGATGAGATTGATGAAGACGAAGACCTTCCGGAAGAGTTGGCCCGCTTGTTGAGACAAGAGGAGAAGGTTATTCTGCCTCACGAGGAGGATATTGAGATCATAAATCTGGGTTCTGAGGAGCTTATCAGGAATGTCAGAGTTGGGGCTGCGCTGCAGAATGATGTCAAGCACAGACTGGTCGAGATGCTTCGAGAGTATAGTGACGTCTTTGCTTGGTCATATGAGGATATGCCCGGACTTGACACAAATATCGTGGTTCACCGCTTGCCGTTGCGAGAAGATTGCCCTCCAGTCAAGCAGAAGCTCAGGAGGACGAGACCAGACATGGCTGTAAAAATCAAAGAAGAAGTCCAGAAGCAGTTGGACGCAGGATTTCTAGCCGTTACCACCTACCCTCCGTGGGTCGCCAACATAGTGCCTGTACCGAAGAAGGACGGTAAGGTACGCATGTGCGTCGATTATCGGGATTTGAATAGGGCGAGCCCTAAGGATGATTTCCCGTTGCCTCATATCGATGTGTTGGTCGACAATACAGCCCAGTTTTCCGTGTTTTCGTTCATGGACGGCTTCTCCGGTTACAATCAGATTAAGATGGCGCCGGAGGACATGGAGAAAACGACGTTTATTACCCCCTGGGGCACGTTTTGCTACAAGGTAATGCCCTTCGGTCTGAAGAACGCAGGGGCCACTTACCAGCGAGCAATGGTAACTTTGTTTCATGATATGATTCATCATGAGATCGAGGTCTATGTTGATGATATGATTGCAAAGTCCCAAACGGAGGATGAGCATCTGGTCAATTTGCTGAAGCTGTTTGAAAGGCTTAGGAAGTTCAAGCTGAGGCTGAATCCTAACAAGTGCACTTTCGGGGTGCGGTCCGGAAAGTTATTGGGGTTTATCGTTAGTGAACGAGGTATTGAAGTTGATCCTGCGAAGATAAAAGCTATCCAAGAGATGCCAGCGCCCAAAACAGAAAAAGAAGTTCGTGGTTTCTTGGGCCGAATAAACTACATTGCAAGGTTTATCTCTCAGCTCACGGCCACTTGTGAACCGATGTTCAAGTTGTTAAAGAAAAATCAGGCGATTACTTGGAATGAGGATTGCCAGAAGGCATTCGATAAGATAAAGCAGTATCTTCAAGAACCTCCAATCTTGATACCCCCAGTGGCTGGACGGCCATTAATCATGTACTTGACAGTTCTGGAGAATAGTATGGGGTGTGTTCTCGGTCAGCACGACGAGACGGGCAGAAAAGAGCATGCCATTTATTATTTGAGTAAAAAGTTCACTGAGTGTGAATCTCGATACTCGATGCTGGAGAAGACGTGTTGTGCATTAGCTTGGGCCGCCAAACGTCTACGACAGTATATGCTCAACCACACCACTATGCTGATTTCGAAGATGGATCCGATCAAGTACGTCTTCGAGAAGCAGGCTCTTTCGGGCAGGATTGCCAGATGGCAGATGGTGTTAACGGAGTATGATATTCAGTACGTCTCTCAGAAAGCCATTAAGGGAAGCGTATTGTCTGATTACCTTGCCGAACAGCCGATCGAAGACTATCAGCCAATGAAGTTCGAGTTCCCTGACGAGGACATTATGTTTCTCAAAGCGAAGGATTGCGATGAGCCATTGCCCGACGAGGGGCCAGATAGGAAGTCTCAGTGGAAGTTGATATTCGACGGAGCGGTTAATTCCTATGGGAGTGGTATCGGGGCTATCATCACGACTCCTCACGGATCCCACATCCCGTTTACTGCAAGACTGACGTTTTCAGTTACCAACAACGAAGCCGAGTATGAAGCGTGTATTATGGGTCTAGAAGAGGCAATTGATTTGAGAATCAAGAATCTAGACATATATGGTGACTCAGCGCTTGTAATCAATCAGATCAAAGGGGAGTGGGAAACTCGTCAACCGAATCTAGTGCCGTACACGAATTATGCCAGAAGGCTGCTTCCGTTCTTCGACCGAATAGAATTTCATCATGTGCCCCGGGCTGAAAATCAAATGGCTGATGCTTTAGCCACGTTGGCTTCAATGTATAAGGTCAATCTTTGGAATGAAGCTCCAAGCATTGTTCTTTCGCGTCTTGACAGACCAGCATATGTGTTCGCAATCGAGGATGCCACTGACGGCAAGCCATGGTTCCACGACATCCAGACCTTCCTTATGACTAAGGAGTATCCTGCAGGTGCGTCTACCCAGGATAAGAAGACTCTGAGGAGGCTATCTGGAAACTTTTACCTCAATCCTGATGGAGTGCTGTATAAGAGAAACCACGATCTCGTGCTACTTAGATGTGTAGATGGGAAAGAAGCAAGTATGCTCATGGAAGAAGTCCATGAGGGCACATTTGGTACGCACGCCGGTGGGCATGCCATGACGAGAAAGATCTTGAGAGCAGGGTATTACTGGTTGACTATGGAGTCGGATTGCTTCAGATTCGCGAAGAAATGTCACAAATGCCAGATTTATGCTGATAAAGTTCATGTGCCGCCGTGCCCATTGAATGTCATGTCCTCCCCTTGGCCGTTCTCCATGTGGGGCATCGACATGATAGGCAAGATCGAGCCCACCGCATCCAATGGTCATCGTTTCATTCTGGTAGCTATCGACTACTTCACCAAGTGGGTGGAGGCAGCCTCGTACGCTAATGTGACCAAGCAGGTGGTAGCTAAGTTCATAAAGAGGGACATCATCTGTCGCTATGGAATTCCCGAGCGGATCATTACTGATAATGGTTCGAATTTGAATAACAAGATGATGAAGGAGCTGTGCCAGAGCTTCAAGATTGAACACCACAACTCATCTCCTTACCGGCCGAAGATGAATGGCGCCGTTGAAGCGGCCAACAAGAACATCAAGAAGATTGTTCAAAAGATGGTTGTGACGTATAAAGATTGGCACGAGATGCTGCCGTTTGCCTTGCACGGTTATCGTACGACGGTGCGTACGTCGACCGGGGCAACTCCTTTCTCCTTGGTGTACGGTATGGAAGCTGTCCTACCGCTAGAAGTGGAGATTCCCTCTTTGCGAGTTTTGGTTGATGCGAAACTTGATGAGGCAGAATGGGTTACGAATCGCCTGAACCAGCTCAGCCTGATGGACGAGAAGAGGTTAGCATCGATTGCATTTGGTCGCCTGTACCAAAGCCGAATGAAGAAAGCTTATGATAAGAAGGTGCGTCCTCGAAGCTTTCAGACGGGTGATCTCGTCCTGAAGAAGATTCTTCCGCCACACTCCGATCATCAGGGCAAGTGGACTCCGAATTACGAAGGGCCGTATGTCGTCAGCAAGGTCTTCTCAGGAGGAGCTTTGTTGCTATCCACGATGGATGGTGAAGATTTTGCATCCCCGGTGAACGCGGACGCAGTTAAAAAATACTTTGCTTGAAAGCGACCCGCTGGACAAAAAAGAAAAAGTCCAGGCAAAAAAGGGGCATCCCGGCGAACCAAAAACAGAATAAAAGGTTCGGGCAAAAATTAGGGATATATTGAAAAAAATGTACACCCGCGAAGTCGAAAACCTACACTGGGCGGCTTCGGCAAAAAAGGGTATCCCGGTGAACTGAAAACCCGTGAAGGGCGGTTCACGCAAAAGTTAGGGATTTGAATAAGCACATGACTGCGTTCCGCGTATGGACTTTCATTGTTTAGTGGTTCGGAAGACCTGAGGGCCGTTTATCTGAATCAATCTCTTCCAAAGCTGAAGCATCGGAGAAGTATCGAAGTCGAGTGGGTCTTAGAGGGATCAACTCATGGTGTTCGTCTACGCCTCGATTGCCGACATTTGTATATACTGATGTATATTTATGTTTTCTTTTTGCGCGGCTTCCTCATTCCAGGAGCTTGCCTCTGTTGTAAAACATTTTTGCCCATTCAGGGGTTCATCATCAATAAAATGCACATTATTCAGCAATTCTACTTGACTGCTTAGCATTTATCTATTTTGTTTGCGAATGATAACGCCGATGTGTTTTTTTTTGATAAAATGCGCATACATAAACTTACGGGCCTAAGCCCATTGATTGTTGAAACAATTAGCTAACTGAACATTGTCACGAGATAATAACCTGAATAGGCCCCTTTGAGGAGGTATCTTGTCTGTTTGTTTGTGTTGTTGCAGGTGTGGCACCTTGCCAGAAGATGTGCCGTGCGTATCCCCGAAGCAGGATGAGTTCTCCTTCTCCAGTAGAGTTCAGTAATCTCTCCTCCGCAGAATCAGAATCGGAATAGTGAGCATTGATATGTCTCCCCCAGGTAGAGGTGATTCTCTTCCCCAAGCAGACGCGTCCTGAAGGAATGACACCTCATCGGCTGAGTCAAGCACTGAAGAATGATGTTGCCTCTCCCCAGCACCGGGTCACAAGTGCAGATTTCAGAGAAGTGTTCGGGTGCCGAAGCTCGTGTTTTCCCCAGTAAAGTCGCTGAAGCAGGACTTTCCCCCGCACCGGGTCACAAGTGCAGGTCTCGTAGGAAGCTGTTCGTATGCCGAAGTATGCAGTAACTGATGGTGCCAGACTAAGGTCTCCAGCGGAATTGAGATTCCCCACCAGATCCGTACTCTCTCCTGAAGTTGGACGGTTCCCTCTTCCCTAGTAGAGTGTTGGAACAGCTGATGTTGTATTCCCCTGCAGAGTTGTACTCTCCCCCGAAGTCAGATGATTCTTTCTTCCCCAGTGGAATCGAATTCCCCATCAGAGTTGCACTCTCCAATGAAGTAGAATGATTTCTCTCCCCGGCTGAGTCCGCAGAAAAGCCGAATCCTTGGAAGTTGATCAGATCATGATCAATTTTCCCCAGCAGAGCGTAGAACAGCTGATGCTGTATTTCCCCCAGAATCGCACTCTCTCCATCAAAGCAGAATAATTTCTCCTTCTTCATCCGAGTTTGCAGATGTCCAAGAGATCCGAATCCTTGGAAGTTGATCAGATCATGATTGGTTTTTCCCCAGTAGAGTGTGGAGCAGCTGAAGTTGGTTCCCCACAGAGTTGTCATCCCCAGAAGAGTAGCCGAGACGGCCGCGTAGTTCATTCTCGCGATTGATATCGGCAGATCCAAGTTCTCGTAAAGCTTCATCCCCTGCCGCAGTCAGCTGAAGTTGTTTTCCCTGCAGCGGTCAACGGAAGATTAATTCCCCAGACAGAGCCCGATTGATATTGGCGTGTTCACATTCTCCTCAGCAGGACGATTCCTCTGTCTGAGCGGTTCTTTCTCCTCGACAGGAGGATTTCCCCCCTTTGGCATTCATTTTGCTGATGGGATCGCATCATTGCGCATGATTGCGTAGCATTGTGCATGACTGCATAGCATTTAAACGCTGCATAGAATTGTGCATGATTGCATGGCATTTAGCATAAATGCATATCATTCCCACCGTGTGGGGCATAGTGCTGAAGCATACGCATCATGAGCATGACCTAGGTCATTATCATCCTTATTGTACAGGTGTACTACCGAAAAACCGGTTGCTCAGGACGATTCTTGATGTTCTCCCCAGCAAGGTTGTTTTCTTAGATGATTCTAAAGACCCCGGTGTAATCCCCACGGTCGCTCGCTCGCTCAAGATGATTTTTGAGATCCCCAGCAAAGTCTTCGGTTCGAGATGATTCTCAAATTCCTCAGCAGGGCCATTTGCTTAAGATGATTCTTAAGACCTCAGTGCAGTTTCCCGAATGGTTTGCTCAGGATGATACTTGAGCTCCCCAATAGCGCCTCCAGCAAGAGTTGCCCAGGAAGATTCCTGGAATTCCCAACAGAATGTTTGCTCCAGAAAGGTTATTAGTTCAGGACGATTCTTGAAGATGCCCGACGGATCTGTTTGATCAAGATGATTCTTGAAGTCCAGAGCAGCCTGATACGTCTGCTCCAGCAACGATGTCTAATCTGAAGATGGATTTCGTAAGCGCCCGATGGCGATATCAGAAGGTTCCTGTGAGTTCAGATTTCCGTGTTGAAGATTCAACGGGTAGCTGAAGACAAGGTTCCGGAGTTGTAGATACAACAGAGTAATTCGTGTGAGTCTGAAGACCAAGTCAGTTGTCCCGAAAAGATGATTGAGCGCGATCAAGAGAATGATACGTCTTCTGACTGAAGTCAAAGATGTTTCTCCAGCTGAAGCGGAGTTCTTCCTGAAGGCAAAGTATTTGAATCCCCGTAGAGTCATGAATGGCTCAGGATACCATTTCTCTGACTGAAGTCGCAGATTTCCTAAGCTGAAGCGAAGGTGCCTAAGGGCAAGGTTATTCCCCAAGGTCATGAATGACCTAGGATTCATTTTTCCGGACTGAAGGCCGAAGTATATCCCTGACTGAAGTCACGGGTACTATATAGCAGAGGTGGAGTTGCCTGAAGGCAGATCCATGTATCCTTGAAGGCCAAGGACCACTTTCTTCAGACTGAAGTCGAAGATACCTCCTGCAGAGTTGCCATCCTTGAAGGCCAAGGATGCTTATCTTCAGAAGTACTTGAAGGTCTTCTCTAGCTGAAGCTGGAAATGGCCAGGGGCCAGGGTTTCATATAGTTCTGATGTTGAAGTTCTACAGTGGGATCAGTGTGCAGCAGTATTCCGATGTTCGTCATGGTTCTGAGGGTGAACCCCAGATCAGAGTGTGCTCGGTTAAGTCTCTCATTCCCAGCAGAGTAGGTTCAAATACGCAAGTGTTGCACCCTAAAATTTGCCCAACCTTATTCCTTGGATTTATGTTTCATTATCATTAGCATTTGCATATAGAGTCATGTACATAGACTAACCATCTGCATAGCATAAGCATAGCAAGTCATTCAACAGGGGACCAATCATTATCTTCATCTCTAGAGGCCCAGCAAGAGGTTAATATCCCAATTCAATCTCACTCAAGTCATCAGGAAAGAATTTGAAAGCAAAGAGTTCAGCAGATCAAGCCTTTAGTCCATCTCCTAGCTGAGGATATCTGAGGATCAACAAGAGGGTTGTGAGCTGTGAAGTGAAAGCATGGAGAGCATCTAGACATCTTGAGAGACTTATAAAGTCATTTGGAGAAGAAAACAAGTTGTTGATGTGAGCACAAGAGTTATAGTTGAAGACAGTCAACTAGGGTTTCATCTGGGTCAACCCTAGGTCAACCCTAGGTCAATTGACTGGTTTAAAAGAGCATTCAAGGCTATTGGAGAGATGTGGGGATCAACATTTGACATATGAAGAATGATATGGAGATATGACAAGGAGAATTCAAGAGAAATCAAGGAGAAGAGGAGTTACTAAATTAGGGTTTCTCTGTAAAATCCCCTAGTTTAGGTCAAATTTCCAAGCAAGATAAGTCAAAATGCTAGCTTCAAATGGTTTCTTGGCCAACATGAAACTTGTAGAGGATCTCAAGACCTTTAATTTGAGTGGTGGAAGACCTCAAGGAGATTTATAGAACTCAAGTTAGGATCCTTACAAGTTACAGGTCATCTGGGGTGTCTGAATTTTTGTCTGTGAAAGTGACTTGACTTCCAAGCTAGTTTTGCCCCTCAAGGAGATTTCAAATGAATTCTTGGTCAACATAAGAATTGTTCCTCATTGTCTTAGCTTTCTAGAATGGTATGGCATGCCTTCATATGATGTGGATAACTCAACTTATGGTCTTGACAAGCAAAGGGTATTTTGGGCATTTGTGAATTACAGGTCATTTTAACCTATACCCAAAACTCATACAAGGAGGCCTCAAATGGAAAAACTTACAACATCAAACTTGCTCCAAATGGGATTTTAAGTCTAGAAAGAAGGTCACAAGTTATTGGAGAAGCTCATAGCATGGTGTTGCATAATTGGTCAAAATATGAACTAAAAAGGCTTATAAAGTGAATAATTTCAAAGTGAAAAATGGTTTGGGAGATTTCCAAGTCCAAATGGAGACTTCCAATATATGATTTTGAATGGAAAAACAATTCTAAGAACAATGGTTCACACACTTTTTTGAGTTTAGAAGGAAAAAATGAAGTTATCCATGGTTGCTTGCTTTTTAAGAAACATAACCAAAATGAGCCAAAGTTTGAAAACAAGGGAATGTGCAAGATGGATCTAGAATGTACCATTGGGGTCTATATATTCATGAAAGGAGAATTTGGCAAGGGTTGGCCTCATTTGCACCAAGAATTCCACAAATTTCTCATACTTTTTCATTGAAGTTTTCATTACAATTCTCTCACATTCTTCACAAAATCTTCATCAAAATCAATCCAATCCTATTCAATATTCATCATAGATCAGAATTGAAGCAAGGATCAAGTGATTATCATCCATTTTCGAGTGCTTGTCTCAAGAACATCAAAATCATAATCTCAAGTGGATAGCATAATTCTGGCCAAGTCTCATCCAAAGCTTGCATACAGAATCAAGTTCATCAAGGATTGATCAAGATTCAACACTTAGAAGCTTCAGATCCACATCTTCCATAGCTGTTCTCAAGGTTTTACATCAGGTAAGTTTTCATTCGATTAGCTTGATTCAGTTAGTGTAACATGATTTTATTAGCTTAGACTTGATCTAGGTGGTTAGGAGATTAAGTTAGATGAATTTGGAAAGGATTGGTGATGGTTAGTGACAGGTGCAACAAACTGTTAGTGCTTGTATCTCTTGAATTAAGGCATCATAATGTTAGTTGGATAGCGCAGGATAATCTCCAGTAGTTGTAGTTTAGTTTAGGTTAAGTTTGGGGAAGAATCGTGTTGGTGCATATCAGTGTGATTTCATGAAGGCCAGATGTTGACTCAATCGGATTTGTTGTTGTGATGAATTTCAAAGAAAACTGATGCCCTAGGATTGTAGAGGGGGAGGTCCTGAGTAAATTTCATGTTTATGGCATGTTGATTCGTGGCTTGGAGATGGAGGACAGAGAGGTGGAATGTAGCTCGTGCATGAGCTCGCATGGCAGAAACCCTAAGTTCAGTTGGTCCATTGAGGAAGACGCAATCTGAGCCGTCCATTTCATGTTGGACCCTTGACTTGTTGAGCCATCGTGTGGCTGGCATTTAATCTGATTTTTGGAGGGAAGCGTTAGCCCTAAACGCACCGTTTCATTAATTGAAACGGGCGGGCCTAAGATGAGATTGATATCCCCACCCCCGTGTTAGGCCCAAAACCAATATTCAACGCGATTCTGTTGCTTTTCTCACCCCCCAGCGCTCTTCCATTTGTTTCTTTAATTCTGAATGTGTACTGGGCTTTGGTAAAGTGATAAGCGCACCCCCATTGTGAAGGCCCATCCTGGATTGAACTGGGCGAAGTTCTATTTCAACCCCCTCTTTCTCATTTAATTCAATTTTATTTTTTTTTAATTCCATTAGTATTTTACCAATTTTCATAAAATCATAACTAATTCATAAAAAATGCATTTTCATCCATTCTTTTTACAATATTTTCATTAAAATGTCTAGGATATTATAGGAAAATAAAATTTCATTTTTAGTTTTATTTCATATTTTTTACATATTTTCTAAATAAATGTCATATTAAATAATTCATTTCATGCATCATTTTAATAATTTTTGTTCTCTCACATGCTTTGATATTTTTTAGTCATTCTTTTTATATTGTTTAGATGAGATATTAAACTTGTAGAAATATTTTAGTTCCCACTTTTAGGAGTTAATTTTGGGTGATTAATAAATGCTTGAACATCATGTACAAAACTAGGGTTTTAGGTGACAACTTAGGAGTTTGATTTCATTTCCCTTAGGACTTAGGGTTTGAATAGATTAGTTATGGGACTATAGGGGCTATGGGTAGTTATTAGATCCCTTAGAAAAAATTAAGACTCCCCTACTGCTATTAGTACTGTCTGTATATCTGCTGTTTGGTGTGGTGTGCCCTCTGGGGTTTATTGTTTGCTTGCTGGGGTATTGGGTTTGTCTGGGGCCCTGGGGAAGCTGAAGATTTGTGAAGATGAAGCCATTGGAGATTCAAAGATTGAAGATCAACTGTCAGAGTTGAAGAGGAGATTCTTGCTAGCAGATGTTGAGGAGATTAGGGTTTAGGAGCTAGGCAGAGCTCTAGATTAGAATGATTGTTTCTCAAACATGGATTGCCTTGTCTGCATCCATTCTTCTCTGTGATTCAGAGTCTCTCTAAGACACTCACCCCCTTCCTTTGGAAGGCTTGGTGATAGTGTCTATGAGATAGAACTCTTGAGAGAAAATGTCTCTTGTGTTAGAAGCAGTCTGTTCACCACCCTTGGTAGTCAACTGATTGCTTAACACCCAATTCACTCTGATAACTGATCCCTCACCCTGGAGGTTTGAGCATGAAGAAAAGCCATTGCAGATAGAAGACTGATGATCAAAGCCCTTGTCTGAAGGCCATGAAGATGGAGATTGATGCTTGTTGAAGCCTGTAACTGGTTGGAGATTACTTGAAGCCAGATGTTGATTCAGAGCTGCTGAAGCTGTTTCTTTTGCTGTTGTATTTCATTTGCTGATGTATTGATTGGTTTTCTGAGCTGTATTGTTTGCTGTTTATCCTGCTGGGTTGAAAGTGAAGCCTGTTCACTTTTGCCTATTGTTTTCTAGGTTCGAGGTTGAGTGGGACTCCCTTGCCTCGCTTGTGCTGTTGCATCCATGCATTTTACTGCTTTATTATATCTGCTATTGTTTCTGTTTCTGCCTATCCCGTAGGATCTCTGTTTCTCTCTGTGCAAGAGAGGAGCATGATAGACACTAGGTCTTAACCCATGCATGATAACATTAGGATAGTTTGATTCCCTTCGCAACCGTAGGCTAGAGTTCTGTCTCTTTCTTTCTCAAAACAAACAGAAAAACACAATAAAGATTTCAAACACAATAAAAGACACTTCTTCCGTAAAAGAATGTGAACTCATCAAAACGTCATTTTTTGTCCGCTTGGACTGCTAATCAGAAAAAACCTTTTTCAGAAGGAATACAATCAACCAAGACAGACTTGTGTCGTACGTAGCCCGAACTACGTTTGCTCTGATCTTTCATGCTGTATGAAAGTACGTAGGCATAGGATGCGATATCCTAGCGAGCAACCTTCCCCTCCTTTCCCGTAGGTAGGCGAACTACGTTGACTCTGATTTCTCGTTCCAGATGAGAATACGTAGGCATAAAGTGCGATACTTTGCCGAGTCATTTTATTTTCATTTTATTTTTCTTTTAACCCCTGACCTATAGAGTAGATAGAATAACAATCCATACCCGAAAACAAGCGTGGATCCCGTCGAGTACGACGGACGTGAGGGGTGCTAATACCTTCCCCTTGCGTAACCGACTCCCGAACCCAGGTTTTGGTTGCGACGACCATACCTTTCCCGTGTTGTGCGAGGTTTACTCTGAGCGTTTCCTTTCCCTCCCGTGGGATAAATAACGCGCGGTGGCGACTCTTCTGTTCAGCCGGCGCCGATTTTCGCAGTAGCGACAGCTGGCGACTCTGCTGGGGATCCAACGTCCCCTGGCTGCTAAGGACTGCGATGGTTCTTATGCATTTGGGATCCAACGTCCCTTGAGAGAGTCAATCCTAACGCTTGTTTTCCCGTCGAGGATTTTGTATGGAGTTACTGTATATTTCTAACCCTGTATTTTTCAGCTTTGTATATTGATTATTATTGCTGTATTTGGGGTGTGACGGGTGTTCTGATATTGAGAGATAAGCCGGACCTGGGCTTGAGTGCACCTAGAATTAGAGTAGAAATTAGTGGGCGCCCGCTTGCTTTGCTTGCTTTGGTGTCCCATGAAATCTACACTCAGACGAGGTTCCTCTGGTTGGCCTCCTGCCCCTTCCTTTGGTTGGCGTGGGTTGCTGGTTAGTTGGATTGTCGACTCTGGGGACCGATCATTTGGAAGTTGGCTGAGTGAGGCCTCTTCAGGAATTGATGATGCCACTCCTTCTGGGAATCGTATCATCAACCCTGAAAGTCTGTGACGCCGACGACCGTATAGGATGCCATACCTTGTGCCAGTTATAGGGCCACCCACCTGTGAGGGGATTCAGGGTTATGCAGGTAACTAGACCTTCAGACTACCGGTTACTTCTTGATCAGAGATCTTGGTTATTTATGGAGAGTTATGAGGTCTGTCAGAGGCCATTTGGAGATTTATTCTGAGGTCTGTCAGAGACCATTGGGAGAGTTATGAGGTCTGTCAGAGACCAGTTGGAGATGTGTTATGAGGTCTGTCAGAGACCAATTATGGATGTGATTTGAGGTCTAGCAGAGACCAGTGAGTTATGGTTTGAGGTCTGTCAGAGACCAGTGTTGGAGATTTGTTTAGGTCTATTTGAGACCAGGGTTTGATGACTTCTGGATGGTCTATCTGAGACCTTTCTTGATTGGGTTTAGGCTATTCAGCTGCAGCTCTGGTCCCTGTTGAATGATGCTTGCATTGCATCCCCGCATATCCATTATCATTTGCATTTCACTAACGTGTGTCTGTGCTGCAGGTGCATTTGCATTTCCCTAGTTCTAGTGCCCAGACTTCTGAGTATTTGATCATGACTAGCTTAAGGAGAACGGTTGCTTACAAATTGCCCACGCCTGATATTGTTCCTTTACTGGGGTTGATCTCTCTTGCTGATGAGGGTGTTCGTAGGAGTTTCCGGATGAGTTATGGTAGATTATTGAGATTGGTGTGCAAACCTACAGAGGTAGAGTTAGATGGGCTGTATGCTTTGATGCAATTCTATGACCCTGCTTTGAGGTGTTTTACGTTCTCTGACTTTATTATGGGACCAACTCTGGAGGAATACGCTGAGTATGTTGAGCTGCCTGTGCAGAACCAGGTTCCATTCATTCATTATGATACCAAACCTAAGCCGGAGGAATTGGCAAAAGCCTTGCATGTTGATGCTTCTGAACTTGTGACTACTGTTTCCCGTGGAGTTCCAGGATTCTCATTTCAGTTCTTAGTGGGTAAAGCCCAAGAGTACGCTAAGAATGGGTGCTGGGTTGCTTTCAATGCTGTGTTGGCTTTGTGCATTTATGGCATAGTACTGTTCCCCAATATACCGGATTTTGTGGACTTCGATGCTTTCTACCTGTTTGCCGCTGGTAATCCTGTACCTACTTTACTCGGAGATCTCTACCACTCACTGCATTACAAGAATGAGAAGGGAAGAGGGAAGAATGTTCATCTGTGTGTGCCCTTATTGAGTATGTGGTTTGAGAGTCATCTTCCTAAGAGAGGATCTGCTGCAGAGACTACAGTTCCAGTTGGTTGGCCAGAGCGTCTGATGAGGCTATCATCGGAAGATATGGAGTGGTTCGATAGAGACCTGTTGGGATCTGAGCTCGTCTTTAGCTGTGCTGGGTACCCTAATGTGCCATTGATAGGAAGAAAAGGGTGTATCAACTACAACCCTTCTCTATTCATTCGCCAGTTTGGGTATGCGCTGAAGAATCCACCTCAGGAGGAGGAAGTACAGGAATCTTTGTACTTCACTGGAGATTTGAAGGGGGAATTATTAGCCAAGTTGCAACGTGCCTGGACGCGTATTAACCGCAAAGGGAAGCCGTTGTTAGGAAAGAATGACTGTCAGGCCTATGCACCTTATAGAGTTTGGATTCAAGAGAGGGCTAGTCAGTTGAAGATGCCGTTTCCAGATGCACCAATTCTTGATCCTATTCCGGTAGAAGAGCCGACTACTGTTTCTAGGGAAGTCTATGAACAAGTTGTGAGAGAGAAAGAAGCCTTGATAAAGATTAATGAAGGGTTAGAGCAAGAGCTAGCCCAGGCACGCGGTGAGAAAAACAAGGCTGTATATGCTTTCCAACAACAGATTGAGCTGGTAAACAGATTAGGAGCTGAGTTGACCGAAGAAAAGAAGAAGCGCGAACGTCTGGGGCAAGAGTTCAGAAGTTCCCATGACATGCTGGAAGCCAAAAAGAAGGCGCTCGACGCAGCACACCGAGAGATATCTTCTTGCAATAAGACTTGGAATGCTACACTCACCAACAACAAGAAGAGGGAAGATAAGCTGAAGCAGCAAATTTCCGACCTCGAAGAGAAGTTGAAGTCTAGCATCAAGAAGTGTGAGGAAGAAGTGATGAACCGGTATAGTGTCCAGCATGCACTGAACAAGGCAATCAAATCCAGAGATGAAGCAGTGTCTCAGAAGCGAAAGCTAGAAGATTGCTTCGGAGAAGCAACATGGGAAGAAACTGCTGAAGACGTACGCCGTGTCCTTAAGAAGAGAAACCAGCTTGTTGAAGGGCTGCTTGATCGACCAAGCCATCCGGAGACCAAGAAGTTGATAGAGGAGTACCAGACTTTTGGGAGGATTTGATCATTCCATTATTTGTATGCATAGTGCTGACCATCACCAGGATTGTTGGTTGAGGTCATGCCTTCTTCGTACTCTCAGTGATATTGTACCCTGGGATTATTGATTCTCTCTGCAATATATGAGGCTTTCTACGATTCAGCTCCGGTATTCTTATTGTCAGCACTGTCACTGCACCGGCACCCTCGCACTAGAACTGGGGGAATGAACTTCCCTAATGCACAGGCACATTGCATTGCATTCATATTCATATTGCATAACAGGTAATCTTTGAATGGTGTCTTATCTCTTGCTCTGCATCAGGTACTTAACAGGATTCCAGATCAACATCCGCACCGCTATTCTACACGCTCCAACTGTCGGAAAGTCATGGACCAGATTCAGAACGAGATGCAGGATGTACGCGAGAAGCTCGCCCTTTTCATGCAGACCATGGAGGCTATAGCAAAAGGGCAAGAGAATTTGCAGGCCATGGTCCAGCCTCTGTTGGCTCGCAACGCTGGTCATGGTAACGAAGATCATCAGTCTGTCCGGGTTGATACTGCTCATGGAGATGGCACTCCCACGCCAGTGGCTCCGCCTGTCGTCAATATGAATGCTGCTAACGTCAACAACGCTACCACTGCTGTGAATGGTAACGTCGGAGTAGGGAATGAAAATGTTGTCCATAACGCTGGGCTGGGTGATGTCGATTTGGGAGATAATCTCGGAGGCAATGGCTTTGTCAACGCTGGGTTCGGATTCAACGATCAGGGATTCGACAACACTGGCAAGTATGGCTTTAATGCTCAAGGCTTTGGGCAAGATGGTTATGGTATGGTCAATCAGGGTTACGGAGGCTTTGGAAACGGAAACGGTGCTGGTTTTATGGCTGGTGGTCCTGCTGGAGGTGTTCAAGGGTACGGCAACAGAGGCCGAGTTCCGGGGATGAATCAGGTCAGAGCTGGACGTAATAATGCGTACGATGGATACGGGGCTGGAAACGGTATGTGGCAAGAGGATCAACAGGAGGACGCCTTCTCTGGGGGGGGTTTTGAAGGGCCGATGGATGATTCTCAAAAGATTAGAATGCTGGAAGAACAAATGAAGGGAGTCCTAAATCAGAGTGTTGTGGGACTGGACATGGCAACAATGGGCTTGGTACCTGGGCTGAGGGTGCCAATCAAGTTCAAAGCGCCTGCGTTCGATAAGTACAAAGGCGATACGTGTCCGAAAGTGCATGTACGAGCTTATTACAGAAAGATGTCTGCATACTCCACTGACGAAAGAATGCTCATGCATTTCTTTCAGGATAGTCTATCGGGTCCTTCCCTAGAGTGGTACATGGGGTTGGAGCCAACTGATATCAAGACTTGGAAGCAATTAGCAGAGGCATTCGTAGCCCATTACAAGTATAACAGCGATCTGGCGCCCAATCGGGTCCAGTTGGCCGGGCTTTCGCAGAAGAAGGGGGAGAGTTTTAAAGAATACGCGCAAAGGTGGCGCGATATGGCTGCCAGGGTCCGTCCTCCTGTCGAAGATAAAGAAATGAATGACATGTTTGTCGGCACATTCACCGGGCTGTTTCATGATATGTTGTTTCATACGTCTCTGGCTAGTTTTTCAGATCTGATTCTGATGGGCGAAAAGATTGAGCGGAACATTAAGCAAGGGAAGTTCCAGGTCGATGAATCAACTGCATCTGGCAGTAATAGGAAAGCTTATGGTGGGCGCCGTCAGGGCGAAGCTAGCGCGGTATTTGGAGGCCGAGGCCGAGGCCGAGGCAGGGGAAGAAGTCAGTATCGTCAGCCGCAGCAAGTGTCGAGTGTCACTATTCCTTATCAGCAACAACCAATCCCGTATCAACAGCAGCCAATCCAGCAACAACCGGTTCAGCAGCAACCGATGCCACAGCAGCAGCAGCCTCAGCAGGGGGCACAGCAAGCTCAACGAAAGTTCCAGGGTGGTAAGCCGAGAAGGGTGTTTGAGAAGCCTCCCTCTAACTATGCTGATTTATTGCAGACATTGTTGGGATTGAATCTGGTGGAGAAAAGAACCTTGGCACCGATAACGGGAACTCCCCCGTTCGGCTATGATGCGAATAGGCACTGTGAGTTTCATTCTGGGGCCCCGGGCCATGATATAGAAGGTTGTCATGCTTTTAAGCACGTTGTGCAGGATCTCTTGGACAACAAGTCTATCAACTTCGGAACGACCGGTGCGAATATAGTCCAGAAACCCATGCCTAATCATGGGGCGAATGCCGTGCTGACTGAGGAAAGTCTGAATCTGATTATGAATGTTGAGGATTTAAAGACGCCGTTGAGCGAAATCAAAAAACGACTGTTGCAAGGAGGTGTTTACCCGGGTTGTAATGAGTACTGTTTAGACTGTTGGGCCCTGTCTGGGGGGTGTGAGGATCTGAAGAAAGGCATTCAGGCCTTGATTGATGAAGGTATATTGCAGTTTGATCGAACAGCAACTGATGAGCCGGCAGGGGCAGTAGTGGATAATCAGAGTGATGTGGCCACGGTGACAATTCCTAGGAAGACGATCACCATTTCAGCACCAGCTCAGCGACCACCGATTACAATAACTAAAGCCGGGCCCATACCGTATGAGAACACGAAAGCAGTCCCATGGTCATATGGGCTGGAGGTGTATTGTGACGGGATTAAAATCGATGTTAACAAGCAGTCAGCGGAATTTGCGGATAATGTTGTTGGCCCAGGAGGCATGACGAGGAGCGGCAGGATCTTTATATCACCCGAAGTAGAGGCCGAAAGGCTAGCGAAAGGAAAGGGGAAAGCAGTGGAGAATGTTCCGGTACAAGCAAATGAAAAAGAAGCAGCGTCTAAAGATGTAGAGGAATTCATGCGCTTGATTCGGAAAAGCGATTATAAAATTGTGGAGCATCTACAGCAGACACCGTCCAAAATATCTATATTGTCATTGCTGTTGTGTTCGGAAGCTCACCGAAATGCTTTGCTGAAAGTTCTGGACACTTCTTTTGTACCACAGGATGTCTCCGTCAATCAGCTAGAAGGAGTATTGGCACACGTGAATGCAGGCCACAGTCTGGGCTTTACTGATTTCGACTTGACTCCGAAAGGAAGGGATCATAATATGGCATTACATGTATCTGTGGAGTGCAGAGGGTCGACAATGTCGCACGTATTGGTTGACACTGGATCGTCTTTGAATGTGCTGCCTAAGAAGGCAATGATGAAGCTGGATGTTCGAGGGATTTTGTGCACACCAAGTGATTTGGTAGTCAGAGTGTTTGACGGCACGCGGAGAACAGTCTTCGGATCAATTACCTTGCCTCTGCAAGTGGGGCCGGAAGTGTTTGCAACGGAGTTTTATATCATGGATATACAGCCTGCGTACAGCTGCTTGCTGGGAAGACCTTGGATTCACGGGGCAGGGGCTGTCACGTCAACTCTGCATCAGAAGTTAAAGTATATGGTCGGAGACAGTGTAGTCACCGTGTGCGGAGAAGAAGACATCCTGGTCAGCCATCTATCTTCATTTAAATATGTGGAAGTCGACGGGGAGATCCACGAGACGCCATGCCAGGCATTCGAAGGTTTGCGCATAAAGGACAAGAGTCCCGGACCGAGCAAAGTGCCAGAGATAGCTGTTTCTTCGTATAAAGAAGCCCGAGCTCTAGTGGAAGCCGGAGAAGCCAAAGGCTGGGGCAAAGTATTGGACATTCCTGTAAAAATGGACCGGTTCGGACTGGGGTACCGACCGTCGTCATCAACTCCTTCCGTGGGGGCCCCCCATTTCAGAAAGTCAATCACCATCTCTGCCAGTGGAGTATGCCATGAATCTGTCA
Source organism: Lathyrus sativus (assembly GCA_963859935.3). Taxonomy (NCBI): domain Eukaryota; kingdom Viridiplantae; phylum Streptophyta; class Magnoliopsida; order Fabales; family Fabaceae; genus Lathyrus; species Lathyrus sativus. The sequence goes on from OZ012735.1 coordinate 69,640,213, forward strand.
ATGCTGCTTCAGAATCTGATGAAGGGGACAGCGACTGTGATATGGATGCCTGGATTCAGCCAAGCACGCCAGGACAAGGACTGTGCAACTGGTCTATTCAGGAGCTTGTTCCTGTGACTTTTAAACAGTAATGCTTTGCTTTATTAATTGTTGAATAATCTGATGTCTTGCCCGGGGCATCAGGATTTGCTTAGGGCTGTGTTGTTATAAACATTGCTTCGTTAATCATTAAATAAATGGCGTTTTTCATGTGCAAATACTGTAATCCCTGTCTTTCTTGTTTTGTATTTTTCAATAAAATGGCAATGTGGTTATTCGCTTTATACGCATTTTGAAGCACTTAACAATTCCTTTTGCAGGATAACATTTTCAGATGACATCTTTGAACCACCTATGACTCGTCCCGACTTCGAGCACCCGGTATTCCAGACCGAAGAAGAGGTTGTCGAAGATAGTGACGTTCCTGAAGAACTGTCTTGGTTGGTGAAGCAAGAGGAAAGAGCCATTCTGCCTCACGACGAGGTTATCGAGATTATCAATTTGGGGTCGGAAGGGGTTGAGAAAAATATTCGTATCGGAGCCGCACTGCAGAGTGATATCAAGCGAAAACTGGTTGAAATGCTCCGAGAGTATAATGATGTATTCGCTTGGTCGTATCAAGATATGCCAGGGCTCGATACTGATATGGTTGTGCATCGCCTGCCACTGAAAGAAGATTGCCCGCCAGTTAAACAAAAGCTTCGCAGAACACGACCAGATATGGCAATAAAGATCAAAGAGGAGGTTCAGAAACAGTGGGACGCTGGTTTCCTGGCTGTGACGAAATATCCCTCATGGGTTGCTAACATCGTACCCGTGCCAAAGAAAGATGGCAAGGTTCGAATGTGCGTGGATTATAGAGATTTGAATAAAGCAAGCCCAAAAGACGATTTTCCACTTCCTCATATTGACGTGTTAGTTGACAATACTGCTCAGTACTCTGTATTCTCCTTCATGGATGGCTTTTCAGGCTACAATCAAATTAAAATGGCGCCAGAGGATATGGAGAAGACTACTTTCATAACGCCATGGGGAACATTTTGCTACAAAGTGATGCCCTTTGGTTTGAAGAATGCTGGGGCAACATATCAGCGTGCTATGACGACTCTCTTTCATGACATGATGCATAAAGAGATCGAAGTTTATGTTGACGATATGATTGCTAAATCCCAGACGGAGGAAGAGCATCTGGTGAATCTGTTGAAGTTGTTTAAAAGGCTTAGGAAGTTCAGGCTGAGGTTGAACCCTAACAAATGCACCTTCGGGGTGAGATCGGGTAAGCTCCTGGGGTTCATAGTAAGCGAAAGAGGAATAGAGGTCGATCCTGCTAAAATAAAAGCGATTCAAGAAATGCCGACGCCTAAAACAGAGAAAGAGGTGCGCGGGTTTTTAGGGAGATTGAACTACATTGCCCGATTCATATCTCACCTAACGGCCACGTGTGAACCATTATTCAAGCTGCTAAAGAAAGATCAAGCTGTAACGTGGAACGAAAATTGTCAAAAGGCGTTCGATAAAGTAAAGAAGTATCTGCAGGAGCCTCCTATCTTGATACCCCCGGTGGCAGGGAGACCCTTGATAATGTATTTGACGGTTCTTGAGGGAAGCATGGGTTGTGTTCTCGGTCAACACGACGAGACGGGGAGAAAAGAGCATGCGATCTATTATCTGAGTAAGAAATTTACAGATTGTGAATCTCGATACTCAATGCTGGAGAAAACTTGTTGCGCGCTAGCCTGGGCCGCCAAGCGTTTGAGGCAGTACATGCTGAATCATACAACCATGCTCATCTCGAAGATGGATCCAATCAAATATATATTCGAAAAGCAGGCGTTGTCAGGTAGAATTGCCCGGTGGCAGATGATCTTGACTGAATACGATATTCAATACGTCTCGCAAAAGGCTATAAAGGGGAGTGTGCTGGCTGAGTATCTGGCGGAGCAGCCTATTGAAGAGTATCAATCGATGAGATTTGATTTTCCTGACGAGGATATCATGTATCTCAAGATGAAGGATTGTGAAGAGCCGTTACCAGACGAAGGACCAGAGCCGGGGTCCCAATGGAAGATGATATTTGATGGAGCTGTGAATGCTTACGGTAGCGGAATAGGGGCAATTATCACTACGCCGCACGGGTCGCACATCCCGTTTACTGCCCGATTGACCTTTGCCGTTACCAACAATGAGGCCGAATACGAAGCTTGTATAATGGGGCTTGAAGAAGCCATTGATTTGCGAATCAAACATTTAGACGTATACGGAGACTCAGCTCTGGTAGTGAATCAGATCAAAGGGGAATGGGAGACACGTCAGCCCAATTTGATACATTATATGAATTATGCAAGGAGATTGTTGCCTTTCTTCGACAAGGTCGAGTTGCATCACGTGCCGCGGGCAGAAAATCAAATGGCTGACGCCCTTGCCACCTTGTCTTCCATGTACAAGGTCAACTTCTGGAACGAAGCTCCCCAAATCACTATCTCTCGGTTGGACAGGCCAGCTTATGTATTTGCTATTGATGAAGCATCTGATGACAAACCGTGGTATTTTGATATCCTTAATTTCCTGAAGAACAAAGAGTATCCGGCTGGGGCATCCAGTCAAGATCAGAAAACTCTCAGGAGATTAGCGGGTAATTTCTATTTGAACCCGGATGGCGTCTTGTACAGAAGAAACCACGATTTGGTGTTGTTGCGTTGTGTAGACGAAAAAGAGGCAAAGCTTCTCATGGAGGAAATTCACGAAGGTGCCTTTGGCACGCATGCTGGTGGACATGCTATGACGAGAAAACTGCTGAGGGCAGGTTACTTTTGGCTGACGATGGAAACTGATTGTTTCAAGTTCGCGAGGAAGTGCCACAAGTGCCAAATTTATGCTGACAAAATACATGTGCCTCCGAGTCCTCTGAATGTGATGTCATCCCCATGGCCATTCTCGATGTGGGGAATCGATATGATCGGAAAGATCGAGCCGACCGCTTCTAACGGGCATCGGTTCATCCTAGTAGCAATCGATTATTTCACCAAGTGGGTGGAAGCGGCGTCTTATGCAAATGTAACGAAGCAAGTGGTGGCTAGATTCATCAAGAGAGATATCATTTGCCGATACGGAATCCCCGAGCGGATAATCACGGATAATGGTTCTAATCTGAACAACAAAATGATGAAGGAGCTCTGTCAGAATTTCAAGATCGAACATCACAACTCCTCCCCTTACCGACCCAAGATGAATGGCGCTGTCGAAGCGGCCAATAAAAATATCAAGAAGATCGTCCAGAAAATGGTGGTGACGTATAAAGATTGGCATGAAATGCTACCTTTCGCTTTGCACGGTTATCGTACGACGGTACGCACATCAACCGGGGCAACCCCGTTCTCGTTGGTATACGGAATGGAAGCGGTATTACCATTAGAAGTTGAGATCCCTTCTCTGAGGGTATTGCGAGACGTTCAGCTGGACGAGGCAGAATGGGTAACGAATAGGTTGAACCAACTGAGTTTGATGGATGAGAAGAGGCTAGCTTCTCTGGCATACGGTCGTTTGTATCAAAGACGAATGAAGAAAGCGTACGACAAGAAAATACTTCCGCGAAGCTTTCAGACGGGCGACCTTGTGCTGAAAAGGATTCTCCCGCCGCAGGCAGATCACAGGGGCAAGTGGACCCCCAACTACGAAGGGCCATACGTTGTTAGTAAAGTCTTTTCAGGAGGAGCTTTATTGTTGTCCACCATGGACGGGGAAGACTTTGCATCACCTGTGAATTCGGACGCAGTTAAAAAATACTTTGCTTGAAATAGACCCGCTGGACAAAAAAAAGAGAGTCCAGGCAAAAATGGGGCATCCTGGCGAACCAAAAACAGAATGAAAGGTTCGGGCAAAAGTTAGGGATAAAATTGAAAAAAATGTACACCCGCGAAGTTGAAAACCTACACTGGGCGGCTTCGGCAAAAAGGGGTATCCCGGTGAACTGAAAACCCGTAAAGGGCGGTTCACGCAAAAGTTAGGGATGTGAAAAGCAAATGACTGCGGTCCGAATTTGATATTCAATGAGCATCCGTGCGGGAGAATATGTTTGAGGAGTCAGTTATCGGGTACAACCTCTTCAGAAGTAGGGATACCGGGAAAGCATTAGAGTCGGACGAGTCATGGGAGGATCAGTTCGTGGTGTTCATCTGCATCCAGTTGCCGACATGTGTACAAAATTTAATTTGTCAATATTTATGCTTCCTGTGCATACTTGTATATCTGCTTTGCGTAGCTTCCTCTTTTCAGGAGTTACATCCCGTGTACAAAAACTCCGCCCATTCAGGGGCCCAATCAATGAAAATGTGTTATTCAGTACTTAATGCCTGTTCTTTACTGTTTTGCGCATGATAAAACGCCTAAGTTTGATGAAACTAGCATGAGTATAACATCATTGGCCCTTGCCAACAATCATTAAAGCTTTGAATTAACTGAGTGTAACGTCACTAACCTGAATTGATTTGATTGCACAGGCTTGTCGTGTCTTGTTTGTGTTGCTGCAGGTATCGTAACCATACGAGGAAGATGATCAAAAGATTGTGTTAACGAAAGACTTAGTCCCCCACGCAGGACGGGCTCCAGAGAAGTTACTCGTCCTCAGCAGAGTTTGGCGATTCCAAGATCGTGAGGCTGTATTCAGACAGGTTCATTTTTCCCCGCAGGGTCAGGCACTCTCCCCCGGCGGAGTCAGTTAATTTTCCCCAAGAGAATCCGGCCATCCCCGGAGGAATTCTCTTTGCAAGTGTTCTTTCCTTCCAGTGGAATTCGAAGATCAAGACTCTCCCCCAGCAGAGTTCATGGCGGTTCCTGTCATTTATTTTGTCGGAGATACTGGTGATATCAGTTCACGTTCCCGCAGAAAGTCCGATCGTGCTGTGCGCATCTGCTATTCCTCAGCAAAGTCATATTCTCCAGCAGGGGGTTACTTCAACAAGACGTGTGGTTTGAGTTCCCAACTTCCCAGCAGGGTCGACTTCACCCTACCAGCATTTATTTTGCCGGAATAATTTTGTAGCATCAGGCTATCCCCGGCGAGTCGGCATTATCCTTCCAGCATTTATTTTGCTGAAGCAGTTTCTGTACTCTAGTAGTTCAGGTGGAGAGAGCTCTTGCTCAAATAAATTACCAACAGTCAAGATCTCGGCAGGAGATATTCAATGATAATGTCAGTTTCGGCGGTATTCCCCACAGAGTTATCATGATAAAACTCTCTTTGTCTCCAGCAGAGTCATTTATGCAAATGTCTCTTATTTTCCCCAGCCAGAGTGGCCAAGATAAGAATCTCCTTATCCCCAAGCAGAGTTTGTTTGTCATCAACGGGTCGTGTGAATCAGAATTTCAGAGGCCACCGCCGGTTATCAGAGCAGGCGTCCGATAGTTGGTTTTCAGACATCCCCAGTAGAGTTCATCTCAAAGTCGCTGTCGCGTCAGTGCTGAGCAGTTTGTGGGTGAGGATCATTGAAGAACTAAGTCCTGACGTGGACAATTTACTCCTAGAATGACGGGATTTCTTCAGAAGTGGGCGTCCTAACGTGGACAGGTTTGTTTTACCGGATTGGTAAGGTGTGTTAATCCTGACGTGGATAGATTCGGTCTCTCGAAATTTGGAGAAAGGGAGGTCATGACGTTGACAAAAGATTGGTTACTCTTCGTGTTGGTGTCCTGACATGGATCATTTGTGTCCAGCAGATATCTTTATTCGTAATGGTGAAATGTGCGTCCTGACGTGGACAAGTTTGTAGTTCTTTGTGATGACAAGATACAAGAATCCTGATGTGGACAAATTTATTCTTCTTCGTGTTGTTGGCAAAGTGTAAGTCCTAACGCGGATATTTCCCCAGCAAGTCGAAGACGCGTGAGTCCTTACGGGGACAAGTCTTATTTCCTCAGTGAGTAGAAGACGCCTGAGTCCTAACGTGGACGAATCAAGACGAGATCAGTGTCCTGACGTGGACGGATCAGAGAAACTATTATCCCTAATAAGGAGAGAGGGGTCCTAACGTGGACGAGGTAGTCCTTACGCGGACGTATCAAAAGGTAGTTCCTTACGTGGAAATGACGGTATTCCTGACGTGGAAAAAGATAGTTTCCTTACGTGGAAAAATGAGTCCTGACGCGGACAAATTGAGAAAGAGGTTTGATTCCTAACGTGGAAAGATCAGAGTCCTTACGTGGACATATCAAGGGCATTCCTTACGTGGAAGAAAAATGGTTTCCTTACGTGGAAAGACGAGTTTATTCCTTACGTGGAAAGATTGAGTCCTCTCGCGGACATATCAAGATTGATTCCTGACGTGGAAAGAAAGAGATCATTCCTGACGTGGAAGAGTTTAGTCTCGACGCGGACAGATCAAAGAAGATATTCCTAACGTGGGAGAAGAAGTTTATTCCTTACGCGGAGAAATTGGGGTCCTTGCGTGGACAGATACAGAGTTTTGATTCCTAACGTGGACAGGTGTTACTCCTAACGAGGAAGAGTTTTTCCTAACGTGGGCGAATCAATTTATGGAAATGCAGACGAAGTATCCCCAGCGGAGTTGCCGAGATTTTTCTGGGTTAACAGTAAGTGGAGTCCTAACGTGGACAGGTTTTAGTTGAGATTTCTTCGTGCTGATGACAGACAGAGTCCTAACGTGGACAAGCAAGCAATCTGTTATGACAGAATCCTCTTCAGAACGATGAAGACAATCCCCAGTACGGTCGCGCGAGATCAGTGAGTTACTCTAACAGTCAGATTCAGCTGACGAATGTCATTCCCCAAGCAGGAGCGCAGTTTATTTCTGCGGTTGGCAAATTTTTGGTTTCACTAGTATTCAACCGTCTCGTACCGCGAATGTCTGAAGGCTCCGGGCTCTTCACCCCAATCGGGTCCAAGTCGCTTGAATAGGGGCAGCTGTTGCACCCTAAAATTTGCCCAACCTTATTCCTTGGATTTATGTTTCATTATCATTAGCATTTGCATATAGAGTCATGTACATAGACTAACCATCTGCATAGCATAAGCATAGCAAGTCATTCAACAGGGGACCAATCATTATCTTCATCTCTAGAGGCCCAGCAAGAGGTTAATATCCCAATTCAATCTCACTCAAGTCATCAGGAAAGAATTTGAAAGCAAAGAGTTCAGCAGATCAAGCCTTGAGTCCATCTCCTAGCTGAGGATATCTGAGGATCAACAAGAGGGTTGTGAGCTGTGAAGTGAAAGCATGGAGAGCATCTAGACATCTTGAGAGACTTATAAAGTCATTTGGAGAAGAAAACAAGTTGTTGATGTGAGCACAAGAGTTATAGTTGAAGACAGTCAACTAGGGTTTCATCTGGGTCAACCCTAGGTCAACCCTAGGTCAATTGACTGGTTTAAAAGAGCATTCAAGGCTATTGGAGAGATGTGGGGATCAACATTTGACATATGAAGAATGATATGGAGATATGACAAGGAGAATTCAAGAGAAATCAAGGAGAAGAGGAGTTACTAAATTAGGGTTTCTCTGTAAAATCCCCTAGTTTAGGTCAAATTTCCAAGCAAGATAAGTCAAAATGCTAGCTTCAAATGGTTTCTTGGCCAACATGAAACTTGTAGAGGATCTCAAGACCTTTAATTTGAGTGGTGGAAGACCTCAAGGAGATTTATAGAACTCAAGTTAGGATCCTTACAAGTTACAGGTCATCTGGGGTGTCTGAATTTTTGTCTGTGAAAGTGACTTGACTTCCAAGCTAGTTTTGCCCCTCAAGGAGATTTCAAATGAATTCTTGGTCAACATAAGAATTGTTCCTCATTGTCTTAGCTTTCTAGAATGGTATGGCATGCCTTCATATGATGTGGATAACTCAACTTATGGTCTTGACAAGCAAAGGGTATTTTGGGCATTTGTGAATTACAGGTCATTTTAACCTATACCCAAAACTCATACAAGGAGGCCTCAAATGGAAAAACTTACAACATCAAACTTGCTCCAAATGGGATTTTAAGTCTAGAAAGAAGGTCACAAGTTATTGGAGAAGCTCATAGCATGGTGTTGCATAATTGGTCAAAATATGAACTAAAAAGGCTTATAAAGTGAATAATTTCAAAGTGAAAAATGGTTTGGGAGATTTCCAAGTCCAAATGGAGACTTCCAATATATGATTTTGAATGGAAAAACAATTCTAAGAACAATGGTTCACACACTTTTTTGAGTTTAGAAGGAAAAAATGAAGTTATCCATGGTTGCTTGCTTTTTAAGAAACATAACCAAAATGAGCCAAAGTTTGAAAACAAGGGAATGTGCAAGATGGATCTAGAATGTACCATTGGGGTCTATATATTCATGAAAGGAGAATTTGGCAAGGGTTGGCCTCATTTGCACCAAGAATTCCACAAATTTCTCATACTTTTTCATTGAAGTTTTCATTACAATTCTCTCACATTCTTCACAAAATCTTCATCAAAATCAATCCAATCCTATTCAATATTCATCATAGATCAGAATTGAAGCAAGGATCAAGTGATTATCATCCATTTTCGAGTGCTTGTCTCAAGAACATCAAAATCATAATCTCAAGTGGATAGCATAATTCTGGCCAAGTCTCATCCAAAGCTTGCATACAGAATCAAGTTCATCAAGGATTGATCAAGATTCAACACTTAGAAGCTTCAGATCCACATCTTCCATAGCTGTTCTCAAGGTTTTACATCAGGTAAGTTTTCATTCGATTAGCTTGATTCAGTTAGTGTAACATGATTTTATTAGCTTAGACTTGATCTAGGTGGTTAGGAGATTAAGTTAGATGAATTTGGAAAGGATTGGTGATGGTTAGTGACAGGTGCAACAAACTGTTAGTGCTTGTATCTCTTGAATTAAGGCATCATAATGTTAGTTGGATAGCGCAGGATAATCTCCAGTAGTTGTAGTTTAGTTTAGGTTAAGTTTGGGGAAGAATCGTGTTGGTGCATATCAGTGTGATTTCATGAAGGCCAGATGTTGACTCAATCGGATTTGTTGTTGTGATGAATTTCAAAGAAAACTGATGCCCTAGGATTGTAGAGGGGGAGGTCCTGAGTAAATTTCATGTTTATGGCATGTTGATTCGTGGCTTGGAGATGGAGGACAGAGAGGTGGAATGTAGCTCGTGCATGAGCTCGCATGGCAGAAACCCTAAGTTCAGTTGGTCCATTGAGGAAGACGCAATCTGAGCCGTCCATTTCATGTTGGACCCTTGACTTGTTGAGCCATCGTGTGGCTGGCATTTAATCTGATTTTTGGAGGGAAGCGTTAGCCCTAAACGCACCGTTTCATTAATTGAAACGGGCGGGCCTAAGATGAGATTGATATCCCCACCCCCGTGTTAGGCCCAAAACCAATATTCAACGCGATTCTGTTGCTTTTCTCACCCCCCAGCGCTCTTCCATTTGTTTCTTTAATTCTGAATGTGTACTGGGCTTTGGTAAAGTGATAAGCGCACCCCCATTGTGAAGGCCCATCCTGGATTGAACTGGGCGAAGTTCTATTTCAACCCCCTCTTTCTCATTTAATTCAATTTTATTTTTTTTTAATTCCATTAGTATTTTACCAATTTTCATAAAATCATAACTAATTCATAAAAAATGCATTTTCATCCATTCTTTTTACAATATTTTCATTAAAATGTCTAGGATATTATAGGAAAATAAAATTTCATTTTTAGTTTTATTTCATATTTTTTACATATTTTCTAAATAAATGTCATATTAAATAATTCATTTCATGCATCATTTTAATAATTTTTGTTCTCTCACATGCTTTGATATTTTTTAGTCATTCTTTTTATATTGTTTAGATGAGATATTAAACTTGTAGAAATATTTTAGTTCCCACTTTTAGGAGTTAATTTTGGGTGATTAATAAATGCTTGAACATCATGTACAAAACTAGGGTTTTAGGTGACAACTTAGGAGTTTGATTTCATTTCCCTTAGGACTTAGGGTTTGAATAGATTAGTTATGGGACTATAGGGGCTATGGGTAGTTATTAGATCCCTTAGAAAAAATTAAGACTCCCCTACTGCTATTAGTATTGTCTGTATATCTGCTGTTTGGTGTGGTGTGCCCTCTGGGGTTTATTGTTTGCTTGCTGGGGTATTGGGTTTGTCTGGGGCCCTGGGGAAGCTGAAGATTTGTGAAGATGAAGCCATTGGAGATTCAAAGATTGAAGATCAACTGTCAGAGTTGAAGAGGAGATTCTTGCTAGCAGATGTTGAGGAGATTAGGGTTTAGGAGCTAGGCAGAGCTCTAGATTAGAATGATTGTTTCTCAAACATGGATTGCCTTGTCTGCATCCATTCTTCTCTGTGATTCAGAGTCTCTCTAAGACACTCACCCCCTTCCTTTGGAAGGCTTGGTGATAGTGTCTATGAGATAGAACTCTTGAGAGAAAATGTCTCTTGTGTTAGAAGCAGTCTGTTCACCACCCTTGGTAGTCAACTGATTGCTTAACACCCAATTCACTCTGATAACTGATCCCTCACCCTGGAGGTTTGAGCATGAAGAAAAGCCATTGCAGATAGAAGACTGATGATCAAAGCCCTTGTCTGAAGGCCATGAAGATGGAGATTGATGCTTGTTGAAGCCTGTAACTGGTTGGAGATTACTTGAAGCCAGATGTTGATTCAGAGCTGCTGAAGCTGTTTCTTTTGCTGTTGTATTTCATTTGCTGATGTATTGATTGGTTTTCTGAGCTGTATTGTTTGCTGTTTATCCTGCTGGGTTGAAAGTGAAGCCTGTTCACTTTTGCCTATTGTTTTCTAGGTTCGAGGTTGAGTGGGACTCCCTTGCCTCGCTTGTGCTGTTGCATCCATGCATTTTACTGCTTTATTATATCTGCTATTGTTTCTGTTTCTGCCTATCCCGTAGGATCTCTGTTTCTCTCTGTGCAAGAGAGGAGCATGATAGACACTAGGTCTTAACCCATGCATGATAACATTAGGATAGTTTGATTCCCTTCGCAACCGTAGGCTAGAGTTCTGTCTCTTTCTTTCTCAAAACAAACAGAAAAACACAATAAAGATTTCAAACACAATAAAAGACACTTCTTCCGTAAAAGAATGTGAACTCATCAAAACGTCATTTTTTGTCCGCTTGGACTGCTAATCAGAAAAAACCTTTTTCAGAAGGAATACAATCAACCAAGACAGACTTGTGTCGTACGTGGCCCGAACTACGTTTGCTCTGATCTTTCATGCTGTATGAAAGTACGTAGGCATAGGATGCGATATCCTAGCGAGCAACCTTCCCCTCCTTTCCCGTAGGTAGGCGAACTACGTTGACTCTGATTTCTCGTTCCAGATGAGAATACGTAGGCATAAAGTGCGATACTTTGCCGAGTCATTTTATTTTCATTTTATTTTTCTTTTAACCCCTGACCTATAGAGTAGATAGAATAACAATCCATACCCGAAAACAAGCGTGGATCCCGTCGAGTACGACGGACGTGAGGGGTGCTAATACCTTCCCCTTGCGTAACCGACTCCCGAACCCAGGTTTTGGTTGCGACGACCATACCTTTCCCGTGTTGTGCGAGGTTTACTCTGAGCGTTTCCTTTCCCTCCCGTGGGATAAATAACGCGCGGTGGCGACTCTTCTGTTCAGCCGGCGCCGATTTTCGCAGTAGCGACAGCAAGTGTACTTTACCAGGGGTGAACCCCAAGGCAGAGTTGTTCAGTGTTGTAGTTCTCCAGCGGCAATGCGGGGTATTTTGATTATCCGACGGCGAGGTCAGATGATGTTTGTTTCCGGCGGCGATGTCAGATCAGTGTTTCTCCAGCTAGTTGTGGAGCAGCTAGTGTTGCAGTGTTCAAAGATTTGTTCCCCGCAGAGTACCGTGTGCTCGTGCAGTTGGCAAATTTTCGGGTTTACCGATATTCAACCGTCTCGTACCTTGATTGGCTGAGAGCCGTTCGCTTCTCACCCAGTCAGGTTCAAGCCGTTTGAATAGGGGCAGCTGTTGCACCCCAAAATTTGACCAACAATTATTTATTCATTGAGTGTTTGAAAATGGATATCTTCATCAGAAAGTTCAAGGGATCCTCAGAGGAGTGGATTGAAACCAGGGTTGTGTGCTTCATAGCTTGAGAGTTGTGGGTGCTCCTCAGATGATTCTGAGACTTTGAGAATAAACTTGATGTTTTGAGAAAGCCTATGAGATGTCTTGATAGCTTTCATGAAGCCCAGAGAAGTCATTGTGCAAGAGTTCAGAGAATTCAACCATGAATGATGGAATTAGGGTTTTGACTGGGTCAACCCTAGGATAACTGAAGATTTGGGAGAGGTTGAGACCTAATCCAAGGGACATGAGATCATGGAATGATGTATAGAGATGTTATAAAGATGATTCCTAGACCAACTCATCATGATTGAGGAGTTTGAGAAGTTTTGAGTTAGGGTTTCTGAGGATTGGCAGTGAAAAAACCCTAATTTGATCCCTATCTTCCAGGCAGTTTTAGCTCTAGATGTGATTGATATCTCATCTTCCCCACAACATGAATGTTGTAGAGCTTGTTCTAAGCTTTAATTTGAGTGGTGGAAGTCCTTGATAGGAGTTACAGAGCTCAAGTTATGGTTTTGACAAATTACAGGTCAGCAGAGGTGTGTGAATCTGGGTCCTTGAAAGTCACCCAACTTGCAGACAACTTTTGCCCTAGTAGGATGATTCCTATGATTTCTTGGTCAACATGAATGTTGTAGAGGATCTTCTTAGCTTTAATTTGAGTGGTAGAAGTCCTTGATTGGATTTGTGGAACTCAACTTATGGTTTGAACAAGACAGGGGTATTTTGGTCATTTGTCAGTTATAGGTCATTTTAGCCAATGCCTAAAACTCCTATTTCCAAGCCTCAAATGGAAAAACTCAAAACATGAAAGTTGCTCAAAATGTGATTTTAAGTCTAGAAAGAAGGTCACAAATTGTTGAAAAAGCTCATAGCATGAGATTACATGATTGGTCAAAAATGAACTAAAAAAGGCTTATAACTTTGAAAAGTTGAAATTGAAAAGTGATTTGGGAGATCCACAAATCCAAAATAGGTCATCCAATATATCATTTTGATTGGAAAAACCATTTTGAGAACATTGGTTTAGCTAGAATTTTCATTTGAGGTCTAAAATTGGGTGATGCTTTGAAAAGTCATTACTTGAAAAAGAAGGCAATGTTGAAAAACCCTACACAAGCTAAAGGTGAGCTTGTTTTTCACTCATCCCTTCTCAATATCTCATGAAATGATATTTTAAGACAAAATTGCAAGGCATGGCACATGGGAGATGAGATAACCAATATGGCATATCATGGAATTTTCAAGAACTTTCCACACTTTTCTAGATGAATCTAGAAGCATCCAACTTCTTCCATCCATCATTATAAGAAGGATGAGCTTCATAGTTGTTAAGGTTGGTGAAACTTGAGTCAAGTCAGAGGAGAGAGAGAGATACATAGCCATTGAAGCAATTTCTTCAAGTTGAAGCAACTCAAGAATTCTTCCACTACAAGCCATCTCCTTCACAACCATTGCAAACAGAAGACTGGTGATCATCCAAGGATCATCTAGAAGCAATTCCAAGGCTTGAATCGTGCTCAACATCACCTCACCATAACTTTTTGACAGGTTTCTTCTTCACCTTCTATCTCCTAAATTATTGAGTTTTAGTTAGTTTCATAGATACAGAAATGATGCACTAGGGTAGATGATTCTTTCCCATGAATTAGGGCACGATCTGTGAAGTTCCATAACAGAACCTTGAATCTTTAATCTCCAAGAATGGTGTAGATTGTTAGTTTTAATCATCAAGAACTAGTGTAGAATAGCTAGGGTAACTCATAGAACATCTGTAGACCATTAGACTGAAGTTTGGTGAAGATGGATATCAGTTGAACATGGTTGTACCAAGTCATTGAAGGCTTCTGTTGGGATTACTCACGAGGAATTAAGAGAAACTGTACGTATGGTTGTGTAGAGCTTGAGTAGTAGAGCATTTTTCATGTTTGAATCGAGTGAAGCCATGGCCTGAGCAGAGAGGTAGTGGAGCTCGAAAATTAGGGCATGAGAGGAGGGTTTCTGAAAACCCTAGGTCCCATTGGGGACGATGAAGGAGAGCCACTAGATCAGTCTCTAATATTGACCAATTCATCAAATCCAACGGCCGTGCGCGTGTCTGAGATTGGAGGGAAATTTCAAATATATTGAAACGCTGCGTTTCATTTAAAACCAGCGCTGGGCCCAGAGTGCTATTCGCCCCCCCCCCCCCCCCCTTTTGCTGGCCCAATCATTTAAGCTGGCGCGTGTTTCTATCTGCACCCCCCTCCCTTTAATTCATTTAATTCTTTTATTTTTCTTTTAATGTTTTCCTGTTTTGTTTAATTCATTAAAAATTGATAAAAAATGATTTTTTACTTCTTCTTTTTTCTATAATTAGATGAATATGTGTAGAAAATTATAAAAATAAAAATGGGATTTTATTTTTTAGTCTAATATTTTTAATAGATTTTCCAAATAAATAGCTTTTTAATAGTCTTAATTTGGTATTTGATTTCGTAGGAATTGTTTTAGAACCTTCCCTTAGGGTTTTTAATCCATTCTTTTTTGTGCAATTAGATGATGAGTCATAGTTCCCCATAGGATTTTTTCTAGATTTTTAGAATTAAATTTTGATTAGTTTAATTAGGGTAGATTTAGGGTATCCTAATTAGGGTTTAGATTGTGTTTAGGTGAAGAATCCCTTTCTTTGATTGAGTTTTATCTTGATTTTTAGGTAGAGGCCTATGTAGATGTTATGAGTAGGTGTTGAGGACCCTTGTGAATAATTGTTAGATTTTTCCCCTTGGTTTAGTATTTTTAGGTATTTTCTGAAGTTGCCTATTGATTTTGTCTCCCCTGTGGTTATCTGTTCATCTTTGGGGTTCATTGTGGGGAATTTGTTGTGAGGCTTGTGTTGTCTTGAAGACCTTGATGGAGAGCATCATGGAGAGAAGATTGTAGATCAAGACTCAGAGACCCAGAGCTTGTCTTGTTCCCTGTCTGTGAGGTTTGAGATCCTGAAGTTTGAAGGAAGTTCATGGTACTTTCCTGAGGAAGGCACTATGAATGACTTTCATTCTTTCTTCTCACCTCTTTCTTAAGTATCCAATGATGTTGGAGCCAACTTGTGAGTTTAATTTCTCCTGAGGAGGAATGTAAACTGATCACATGTTGTTGAGCCACATGGGATACAACTCCTAAGTGGAAGCCTCCTAGTACTTTCCTGAGGAAGGTCCTATGGGTCTATTCACTTAGTTCCCTTAGTTTATCTAGGATTTCTCAAGTATCCAATGATGTTGGAGCCAACTTGTGAGTTTAATTTCTCCTGAGGAGGAATGTAAACTGATCACAGTTGTTGAGCCACATAGGGTACAACTCCTAAGTGGAAGCCTCCTAGTACTTTCCTGAGGAAGGTCCTATGAGTCTATTCATTTAGTTCCACTAGTTCAGATAGGATTTCCTAAATATCCAGTGATGTTGGAGCCTGCTTGTGAGTTTAATTTCTCCTGAGGAGGAATATAAACTGATCACAGTGGTTGAGCCACGTAGGATATGATTCCTGAGTATACACCTCCTAGTGTTTTCCTGAGGAAGACACTATGAGTCTGCTTGCTTAGCTCCCTTTCTTTGGTAAGCTTGTTCTGAAGCTTGAAGACTGGGAATGATTTCTCTTGTTTAGGGTTTTTGCTTGAGGGCTTTGCTTAGATTTGTTTAGATTCTGATTAGGGTTAGGATTAGAGAGTAGATTCTTTCTTTCTCAAGCATGTATGTTTTGTTTGCCTGTTGGCACTTCATTTCCCTTATCTGTTTATTGCTTGATAGCATGTTGTTCATTTTTCAGTATGATTACTGTTATTTCATGACTGGCTTGAGGTCGAGACGAGCTTGTGGAGGCTGAAGCCCCACACACATTTCCTCCCTCACTTGCATTGCATGCATTTTACTGTTAAAGCTGATGCTTCTGTCTGTTTTGGTGTATCATTGACATGATCCCTTAGGACTCTCATTTCCTCTGATGAGGATCTGATGATAGACTTTTAGGTTGAAACCTATGCATGACAACATCTAGGAGTTCCCTGTTCAAACCTCAACCATAGGATGAATCCATGGCATGATAACAGTAGGACTTGATAGTCTCCCTCCTAGTTGAGCCATTGTAGTCCGTAGTTTCCTGAACTACGTTTGCTCTGATCTTTCATACCAGATGAAAGTACGTAGGCATAGGATGCGACATCCTAGCGAGCAACCTTTCCCCTTTTCCCCGTAGTTAGGCGAACTACGTTGACTCTGATTTCTCATTCTCTGATGAGAATACGTAGGCATAAAGCGCGATGCTTTGCCGAGTCATTTTTCTTTTCTTTTTCAGCCAGCCTTGATAGGTAGATAGATTATAACCAACCCGTCCAAGTAAGCAAACAAGTGAGGATCCCGTCGAGTACGACGGACGTGAGGGGTGCTAATACCTTCCCCTTGCGTAACCGACTCCCGAACCCAGACAATGGTTGCGATGACCTTGTCTTACCCTTTTTCGTCGGGTTTTTCCGATCGTTTCCTTTCCCGCTCTGAGGGATAAATAACGAAAGGTGGCGACTCTTCTGTCATGCCGGCACCTTATTTTCGCGCAAGCGACAGCGACGAAGTTTATTCAGTGAATCAATTTTAAACACTCAGACCATAGATTACTTTTGTGAAAAGAAAGTTTTCAAACCAGTGGTTATCAAATCCCATTCGAATTACATATCGATTACCTAAGTTTAGCTAGACATGGGATTGGGAAAAACAAAACATAAATAAGAATAATAAATAATAAATTGCATTATAATAAAACAGAAGTCGATCAAAATGAAAACCTGTAAATATGCCAATTGGCCTTTGGGCAGATCCTCCACAGATGTTGGCAGGATTCTGGTCTTTAGTGCCAATTTGATCGTACAGTGCAATAGCAATTACAAAAGAGCGGAAATGGGAATAAGGAAATGTAAAGGGAAATGAATACAGATAAAAATTGGAAAGTAAATTGCTCTGGAAATTAAATTCGGCAGCACTTCGTGGTATGAATGCAGCACACTTTTTGAAGTCCCCTGCTTCCCTTTTTATAGAAGTGGAATCCCAACGGTTATCTCTGAGGATGATGGACCTTGAGGCAGATAATTTAGGGGGTAGTGGTCCACTTAATGGGAATTGGAACTGCTCTTTTGACGTGTAATCTGAGTGGGGCGTTTTTGCCTGCATGACGGTCGTCACAAGGTGTGACGGTCGTCACCCGTGTGACGGTCGTCATGAAGCTGTGACGGTCGTCACATCAGCAAAAACTGATTGCTGCGCTTTTCATTGTGTTTTCACTCCTTTTTCGTCCATATTTCATCTGAGATTGCTCCTTTTCTTCATGTTGCCTTGTTTAGACGTGATCGTTGAATACCTGCAAAACATCAGACAAATACACGGAAATAACCCGAAATCGGATCGAAAACGGTTAGACTTTAGTTGAATTATGCATAAAAATATCTATATGATTTCGTGTTATCAGTCATACAGTTTGATTATGCTTTGAGAGGACCTCCAAAAGAAGAAGAAGTACAGGTATCTCTGTACTTCACCGGTGTGGCTGATCCTTGTATTTTGGCCAGATTCATGGACGTGTGGCGTAAAATTCACAAGAAGGGAAAGCTTTATTTGGGCAAAGGTGATTGTAGAGCCTATGACCTCTACTTGGAGTGGATTCAGAAGAGATTTGGAAGGGTACTATTACCATTTCCCATGGAAGAACCATTGTATCCATTAGTCGTTAAGCCGCCTACAACGATCGACATCCTGAGGTATAACGAGCTTTGGGTAGAGAAGGAAAAGTTGTGCGAAGAGAATGAAGAGTTGAAGTAGGAGATCGGTCAGCTGAAGCATGATAAAGGTGAAGCTGTTTATTTGGCCAAGACGAAGTCTGGATTTTTGACCAAGTTGGAAAAAGAGCTAGCTGAGCAGATCAAAGTACGGGAGTAGGTCGATCATGATCTGGAAAGCACCTGCAGTATTTTGAAGCACAAGAAGGAGGATTTAGACAGAGCATATATGAAGATATCCAAATCCAATGGGCAATGGAATGCTACTTTGACCGCCAACGAATAAGGAGGACCAGCTTCGTACTCAGGTCAATAAGCTGAAGGCGCAACTCAAGGTCAAGGAGAAAGAAGTATTGGTGGAATTGTTCTGCAGATGCACATTTGAGCGGAAATACCATGAGACTTTATCAACACTTGAAGAGCTCAAGATTCGTTCAGGTGTGAAGAAACCCAGGCTTGAGGATGCATTCGGCGAAGATGCTTGGGAGGATCATTGTCATTATCTTCGGGATGTGATACGCAGAAGGTACATCCTCGTCAGAGAGTTGGTTGTCATACCAGACCATCCAGATACGAAAACGATGCTTAAGTAGGCTCAGGCCTGGGGCAAAGAGCATGATTTCTAAGGAGGTTTATCTTTTGATATATCACAGTAGTTTCTTTGCTCTTGTATCTTGATCATCACCAGATATGTTGGATGAGATCAATACCTCTTTGTATGCGGATATTTCTCATTTGTTGTTGTATTGTCTCAGATTTACTTGATATGAGAAGATTATTGTGGTGTTCCGTGTCTGATGTTCTTGTTTATTGAAACTAGAATCAAGGGGGATCTCCCTGTAAATACATGGACGTGTTTTTATTTTCATTTGCATCGCAGATGTTCACAATGGCCTTTTGTTCTTAACTTTGCTTGGTTTTCTTTAGTAACAGGATTGAGGAGTTCAGTTTCCATAGATATTCAACTCGAGGGAATCAGTGAAGAGTAATGGATCAGGTTCAAGCTGAATTGCAGGAAGTCAGAGCTTTCATGTCCCAATTCATTGAGTTGATGCAGAATGTTGCTAGTGGGCAGGAACAATTAAGAACTATGGTTCAGCCGTTGATAGCACAGGTCGACGAAGAGGGCGTTTTTCACGGAGGAACTGGTGTTATTCCTCCACTGGTAGGTGGATCTGTTCCACAAAGTATTCCTACTGTTGTCGTACCTCCGGACGGAGGTGTTGTGAATGAGAATGGTAATGTTGTTGGTGGAAGTGTGTGCACTTTGCACGGAGCTGCTAGCCCTCAGTGGGAAGATCACCAGGATGATGTCTTTTGCATGAAAGATATGAAGGGTGGTTTGCCAACTGAAGCTGACAGAAGGTTTAAACTGATCGAGGAGAAGATGAAGTCTTTTGAGAATCAGAACTCTATGGGTCTCGATATGTCAGATCTTGATCTAGTTCCTAGGGTCAGGATTCCTCCCAAGTTCAAGGTACCGGATTTCGACAAGTATAAAGGGACGACATGTCCTAGAGTACACATTTGGGCATATTTCAGAAAAATGTCTACATACTCTGATGATGAAAAGTTGTTAAGGCATTTTTTCCAAGACAGTCTGGCAGGAGCGTCTTTAGAATGGTGTATGGGACTTGAGAGAACTCATATCCACAGCTCGAGAGAATTGGATGAGGCTTTCGTTCGTCACTATCAGTATAATAGTGATCTGGCACCGAACAGGGTACAGTTGCAGAGTTTGTCGCAGAAAAATACTGAGAGCTTCAAGGAGTATGCCCAGAGATGGAGGGATCTAGCTTCCAAGGGTGCAACCTCCTATGGTGGAAAGATAGCTGATTGACATGTTCATGACCTCATTGCCCAGTGTGTATTTTGAGAAGTTGATAGGATGCATGTCTGCAGGGTTTTCTGATCTAGTAATGGCTGGTGAAAGGGTTGAAAGTGGGATAAGTCTGGAAAGATCCCAAATGGTGGTGGATCCTCTTCGGGAGGAACAAAGAAACCATATTCAGCAAACCCCAAGAAAAGGGAGGGGGATGCAAATTCTATTTCTCACAAGGTTAAAGGTAGAGCTCAGTCCCGTTATCATCAACAAGTTTCTACTGTAGATATCTCGGCCGCAACTCAACAACGAGTTAACACTCTGTGACCTTATGCTACTAGACGCAGAATGGATGATAAACAGTTTGAGACTCCTCCGATGCCATTTTCCCAGTTTTTGAAACACCTGCTGCAGTTGCAGCTGGTTCAGAAGAGGAATTTGGCTCCTCTCACTGGTACACCGCCTCTTGGGTATGATGTGAATGCCATATGCAATTTTCATTCAGGTGCCACGGGCCATAACATTGACAATTGCAAAGCCTTCAAGCACAAAGTTCAGGACTTGCTTGACTTTAAGGCTATCAACTTCACCAACGATAGGCCTAATGTGAATCAAAACCCGAATGTCGAATCATGGGGTGGCAAGAGCTATTGTCGTTATTGAGGGAGAAAAATTAAATCTGATAACTGTTGTTGGAGATTTGAAGACTCCGTTGAGTTTTATGAAGGCTAGTTTGTTGAAGAAGGGAGTGTTTCCTGGATGTCCTACTAACTGCTCAGAATATGAAGCACAACTTGAGGGTTATGATCTTTTGAGGAAGGGTATTCAGAGAATGATTGATGAGGGTCGTTTACAATTTGACCAGATTGTAAAAGAAGATGTTGAAGATAAGGTGAGTAATGATGGAAGCGAAGTTGCTACAATCTCTATTCCATACCGGACAATCAATATTTCAGCGCCTGCTAGGCTAGCTCCAGTTATCATTACTGTGCCTGGACCTGTGTCATACGAGAGCATTAAAGCCATACCATGAAACTATTGGGCAGAGGTGTTCTGTAATGGACAGAGACAAGAATTGACAGGATCTACATGCGGAAGTTCATCGGTTGAGAATATAGTGGGTGCCAGAGGTATCACTAGAAGTGGTAGGATCTTTTCCCCACCGGAGGTTAATACTGATAGGAATGACAAAGGAAAGGGTAAGGTCGTGATTGAGGAGAATATCCAACAACAGGTTGGTACTGATGTTTTTTCGAAAGACACGGAGGAATTTATGAGACTCATTCGAAAAAGTGACTACAAGATTGTGGATCACTTAAATCAGACTCCTTCGAAGATTTCCATTTTGTCATTATTATTGTGTTCGGAGGCACACCGCAACGCTTTGTTGAGAATCTTGAATTCAGCATATGTACCCCAGGAGATTTCTATTAATCAGTTGGAGGGGTAGTAGCTCATATAAACGCCGGTAATGGTCTAGGTTTTACTGATCTAGATTTGACTCCTTCCCGAAGAAATCATAACCATGCTTTGCAAATATCCATGGAATGTAGAGGGTCTCTGCTGTCACATGTCCTGGTTGACACATGATCATCCCTCAATATGCTTCCGAAGAAGGCGTTGATGAAATTAGATACTCAAGGTTTGATATGCATCCCAAGTGATTTGGTTGTGAGGGCTTTCGATGGGTCTAAGAGAATGGTGTTTGGGGAGATTACGATGCCTATTTAGATAGGGCTAGAGATTTTTGGTGCTACTTTTTACATTATAGATATCCAGCCAGCATACAGTTGTTTGCTTAGCCGACCTTGGATACACGCTGCAGGAGCAGACACTTCAACGTTGCATCAGAAGCTGAAATATATGATGGAAGGGAAAATTGTCACAGTCTACGGTGAAGAGGATATCATGGTCAGCCATTTATCGTCCTTCAATTATATGGAAGTGGATGGGGAGATCCATGAAACACTTTGCCAGGCGTTTGAAACAATTTAGATTCAGGAGAAGACTCCTGTAGAAGCCAAGAGCCCAGGGGTTTCGATGTCCTCGTTTAAAGAGGCACGTGCTATTGTAGAATCTGGTTCATCGTAGAAGTGGGGCTAAGTTCTTGATGTTCCCGTCAAGCAGAACAAGTTCGGTCTGGGATACAAACCCGCCAGTTCTTCTCAAAGCATTCTGAGGTACAGGGGACCCGTTCAATTCACCAGTGCTGGTGTGATATTTGACATGATTAATGCCTTTGAAGATGACAAAGGTGACAGTGATTGCGATATGGATGCTTGGATTCGTCCATGTACTCCTAGCCAGAAGTTGTGCAACTAGACTACTAAAGAAGTCATTCATGTTACTACTGCAGACTAATGTTCATTGTTTTGATTATGTTCAGTCTTACGTTCTGCCCAAGGCGTAGTGACCCAATCTGTGAGGCCCTTTTGTTATTTGCACTTTACCATAAATAAAGGACGTTTTTGCATTCAAATATTGTGATCCTTGTTTTTCTTGTTTTTGTTTTGCATTTATATTAAATAGAAAAATGGCAATGTGTTTTGTTTGTTGCATCTCATAATAAACATAAACATCATCATGCAGGTCTTTTCTATCATATACCATCGATTTAAATTCAGTTATGACTTCGTATGACTTTGATAATCCCATTTATCAAGCTGAAGAAGAGACTGACAAAGACTGAACTACCCGAAGAGTTAGCCAGACTTCTCAAGCAAGAGGAAAGGGTCATTGTGCCTCATCAGGAGGATATTGAAACTATCAATCTGGGTACCGAAGATGACAAGAAAGAGGTTAAAGTGGGGGCTGCATTGGAAGACAGTGTCAAGAGAAGATTGGTTGAAATGCTCCGTGAGTATAAGGATACCTTCGCTTGGTCTTACCAAGACATGCCTGGGTTGGATACAGATATTGTAGTACACCGGTTACCTCTCAGAGAATAATGTCCGCCAGTCAAGCAGAAGTTGAGATGGACAAGACCTCACATGGCAGTTAAGATCAAAGAAGAGGTTTAGAAACAGTTAAACGCTGGTTTTCTTGCTGTCACAAATTACCCTCTGTGGGTCACTAATATTGTTCCTGTTCCTAAGAAAGATGGAAAGGTCAGGATGTGTGTCGACTACAGAGATCTGAATAAAGCGAGCCCGAAAGACTATTTCCCGCTCCCTCATATTGATGTGTTGGTTGATAACACCGCTCAATATTCTGTGTTTTCCTTCATGGATGGCTTCTCTGGGTATAACCAAATCAAGATGGCCCCAGAGGACATGGAGAAAACTACTTTCATTACACCGTGGGGGACTTTTTGTTATAAGGTTATGCCTTTTGGATTGAATAACGTCGGGGAAACCTATCAGCAGGCAATGGTGACTCTCTTTCATGATATGATTCATCATGAGATCGAGGTCTATGTTGATGACATGATTGCAAAGTCACAGAAGAAGGAAGGACATCTGGTCAATCTTCTGAAATTGTTTGAAAGGTTAAGGGAGTTTAAGCTAAGGCTGAATCCTAACAAGTGCACCTTCGGGGTGAGATCTAGAAAATTACTGGGGTTCATTGTCAGTAAAAAGGGTATTGAGGTAGATCCTGCCAAAATAAGAGCTATACAAGAAATGCATGAGTTGAAAATGGAAAAAGAGGTATGTGGTTTCCTGGGGAGATTGAACTACATTGCAAGGTTCATATCTCATCTTACAGCCACTTGTGAACCAATATTTAAATTGCTAAGAAAAGATCACACGGTCGGGTGGAACGAAAATTGCCAGAAGGCATTTGAAAGAATAAAAGAATATTTGCAGGAACCTCCAATACTCATGCCTCTAGTTGCAGGGAGACCTCTGATCATGTATCTCACGGTTCTTGAGAATTCAATGGGATGTGTGCTCGGTCAACATGGCGAGTCGGGTAGAAAGAGCATGCCATCTACTACCTGAGTAAGAAACTCACTGATTGTGAGTTGAGATACTCAATGCTGGAAAAAACATGTTGTGCGCTCGCTTAGGCTGCTAAGCGTTTGAGACAGTACATGTTAAACCATACAACCCTGTTGATTTCGAAGATGGATCCGATCAAATACGTCTTTGAAAAACAAGCACTCTCCGGAAGGATTTCTAGATGGCAAATGGTTTTAACGGAATATGATATTCGGTATGTTTCCCAAAAAGCCATTAAGGGAAGCATTCTGTCAGAATATCTCGTTGAGCAGCCAATTGAGGATTATCATCCGATGAAGTTTGATTTTCCAGATGAAGACGTTATGTTTTTGAAGATGAAAGACTGTGATGAGCCTTTACCTGACAAAGGTCCTGATATTGGATCTCAGTGGAAAATGGTTTTCGACGGAGCTGTTAATTCATATGGCAATGGAATCGGTGCAATCATTACAACTCCTCATAGTTCTCACATACCATTCATTGCCCGATTGAATTTCACCTGCACCAATAATGAAGCAGAGTATGAAGCATGCATTATGGGTTTAGAAGGGGCCATTGATCTGAGAATCAAGAATCTAGATGTGTATGATGATTCAGCGCTAGTCGTCAATCAAATCAAAGGAGAGTGAGAAACTCGTCAGGCCAACCTAGTACGTTACAAGAATTATGCAAGGAGACTGTTGCTATTCTTTGATAGAATTGAGTTCCATCATGTGCCAAGGGCTGAGAATCAGATGGCGGATGCCTTAGCCATGCTATCCTCAATGTACAAGGTGAATTACTGGAATGAAGCTCCATCCATCACCATCATGCGTCTTGATAGACCCGCTTTTGTGTTTGTTATTGAGAAAGTATTAGATGGAAAGCCGTGGTATTTTGATATCAAGCATTTTCTCAAGACTAAAGAGTACCCATCTGGGGCATCCAGCAAAGATAAGAAGACTTTGAGGAGGTTATCCGGTAATTTTTATCTGAACAAAGATGATGTGCTCTACAGGAGAAACTTTGACATGGTCTTGTTGCGCTGTGTTGACGAACAGGAAGAAAACCTATTGATGGAGGAAGTCCACGAGGGCTCTTTCGGTACTCATGCCAATGGACATGCAATGGCCATAAAATTGTTGAGAGTTGGGTATTATTGGATGACCGTGGAATCCGATTGCTTCAAATATGCCAGAAAATGCCATAAATGCCAGATTTATGCTGATAAGGTGCATGTGCCACCGACTCCTCTGAATGTGTTACATCTCCTTGGCCCTTTGCTATGTGGGGAATCGATATAATCAGAAAGATTGAGCTGACTGCTTCCAATGGACATTGCTTCATTCTGGTTGCGATTGATTACTTTGCAAAGTGGGTAGAAGCAACTTCCTTTGCCAATGTCACGAAACAGGCGGTCGCCCGATTCATAAAGAAGGACATCATTTGTCGTTATGGAATTCCGGAGAGAATCATTACTGAGAATGGTTCAAATTTGAATAACAATATGATGAAGGAACCATGCCAGAGTTTCAAGATTGAGCATCACAACTCTTCTCCATATCGTCCGAAGATGAATGGCGTTGTTGAGGTAGCTAACAAGAATATCAAAAAGATTATGCAGAAGATGGTTGTAACCTATAAGGGTTGGCATGAGATGTTGCCCTTCACTCTTCACGATTATCGTACTTCGGTACGTACGTCAACCGGGGCAACTCCTTTCTCACTAGTGTATGGTACGGAAACAGTCCTACCATTAGAAGTTGAGATTCCTTCTTTGAGCGTATTGTCTGATGTGAAGCTTGATGAAGCTGAATGGGTGCAGACCAGATTGAATCAGCTGAGCTTGATTGACGTGAAGAGATTAGCAGCCATTGCTCATGGCCGATAGTACCAAAGTAGGATGAAGAAAGCCTTTGATCAGAAAGTGCATCCTCGGTGCTTCTAGACAGGTAATTTGGTGTTGAAAAGGATCCTTCCTCCTTAGACAGATCACAGGGGAAAATGGACTCCTAACTATGAAGGTCCATATGTGGTAAGAAAGGTTTTCTCTGGCGGAGCCTTATTAATATCTACCATCGATGGTGAATATTTTTTGTCCCCTGTGAATGCAGACGTGGTTAAAAAATACTTTGCTTAAAGAGACTTAATGGAAAGAAAAAGAAAAGTCCAGGAAAAAATGGGGCATCCCGGCGAACCATAAAAAGAAAAGGTTCGGGCAAAATTTAGTGATAAAAGAAAGATGATAAACCTGCAAAGTTGAAAACTTGGAAAGGCGACTTTGGTAAAAATGGGTATCCTGGTGGATTGAAAACCCGAGAGGACGATCCAGGCAAAAGTTAGGGATTTGAAAGCAAACGACTGCCATCTGTGTTTGATCTGTAAGCCTGTGCGCGATTATCCTGAAGGAAAGGAATCAGTTCAGTCAGTCTTTTCAGAAGGTGAAACACGGGGAACCTTGAAGACATACAGGTCATAGTTGAATCGACACATGATGGTTGTCTGTTTCCATATTGCCAACATTTGTATACATTCTTTTGCTTTTGTGCAATTACCTCTTTTCAGGAATTGCATCCGAATTGTATTTTTCCTATTTACAGGCCTTTTATCAATAAAGTATTCACTTCAGTCAAGGATCTTTTTTTTTCATCTTGTTTTTAGTTTTACTGTTTTGTTTGCAAAAAACGTCTGATATTTTGGTAAACATTGATGGTGAAAACATGAGGCTTTACAAAGCATAATGAAAGCAATGACTTTACTTGAGCGACAAGTGTCATGAATGGTAACCGAGGTAACTATTTCACATGTGGGGTATTATTTTGTTTCTTGTTTGTTGCAGGATGGCAGGATCCTCTCCCCGGTAGAATGTTTCTCCCCGACGATGAAATAGTAATACACGGTGATTCATTTCTCCCCTAGAAGGAGTTCAGAGTTGTATTTCCCAGCCTAAGTGGGTTTGTACACCCCAACGAGTTTTTGAAGGGCGATTACTCTCGATGGAATGCAGTCAGGCATTTTGTTCAACGAAGATGTTTGTTTCCCTATGTAACCCGGTGAACTGACTTTAAACAATGTTGCGGATAGCAAGAGTCGCCACCGACTTTTATTTTATCCATAAGGAAAGGTTATAAAAGAACAGGAAAGACCTTAGAGAATATTTTGGGTCCGGGGGGTAGGTTATGAAAAGGGAAGGTATTAGCATCCTTTTCATCCATGGTTATCCATGGGCTCTTAGGTACTTAAGCTCACTTTTGAATTGTTTTGAAATTGTAGTGTGTGAATAGAAAATTTTCAGAATAGTTAATAAATAATCCATGTAAGGATGTGTTAAGAACTTGTTTGAAAACTTGTTGAAAATTTGTTTAAGTGCGAAACAATTTTGAAGTGAGCAAGCACCTAGGAGTAACCTACCCTAATGTTTAAAGGTCTTTCTTATTCTTCATTCTTTCCTTTAGTAAGACTATCCCTACTATAATGGAGTAGGTAGTCCTTACTTTGGATGTTAAGGGGTATGTGAGGGACAATTTGACTTTGAAGGCCATTGTGGGATGTAATAAGCACATATAAGGGACCATCATCATTTTTCGAAAGGGACTTGATTCGTAAAGGCAACCATAAGGGACTTTGATGATTTTTTTTATTTGAGGGACTTGCTTTATACACCCCACTTAACCATTATTCATAGGCAACTTGAGGGATATCCTTAGGAAGTGAGACGGCGATTAAAATCGACTTACGTGTGTGACGTGTTTATTTTAATTATCTTTATTTAAAAGTGATCTAAATTTATTTTAATATTACATACATGTTGTTACACTCCCTAATTACTAACCATAATAATAATTAAATAATTAAACAACTTTACATCCAAGAAACAATTACAAAATAATAAGCAAAATAATTAAATAGCAAAGATAAATAAAATATAAATAAGCAATAATAAATAATAAAGGGGGTTAATTCTAAGTTTACTCGGCAAGACATCGCATCTTGTGCCTACGTATCCTTACGGGAGTGGAATCAGAGTAATCGTAGTTCCCCTCAATAGGGAGGTTAGAAACTTCTTGACTGTGGTCAAGGTCTCAAGGGGAATAAACGCATCTTAAGGACACGCTTACGTGGAGTGTAGAAACTCCAAATCTCTACGTTGAAATGTTAAGTTGTAATTAGGGTTAAATTAGGGATTCCACGGCGGGAAACCCTAAAATGAGCGCGGCGGCTCTTTGACCTAATGCTAAGGGTAAAATTGTAATTTTGCCTGCGGCGAGGCATTTGTGAAAATTAGGGTTTGTAGTTTGTAGTTTTGAGGATTTGAAATTGAATGTGTGAAGTTTTACGGACTATTAGCGCGGCGGCCAAACAGTTAGACCTAACCTTCGGATGTGTGCAATGTGACAGAAATAATAGTAAACGCGTGAGATAATTGAATCATGCAAACAGAGAGATAATGTCATAATTTAAACCATGCAAGCAGAAATTTAAAGGCAGAATTTAAAGAGCGATTGTTAAGTTCGCGAGGTTACATGAGAGGAGCAGATACAATGTGATAATGAAATTTGAATTGAACAATAATAAAATAAAATAAATAACGGTTCTAGTTATTATTTTAAAAAAAGATTTTAGTTATTATTTTAAATTTATCTAAAAAAAAAATTTTCTTAAAAATAATAGGTTTTCATATTAATTTGGAAAAGATGTTAATGTTATTTATTTTAAAAAAACAGATTTTTATATTATAACAAATTTTAATAAATTAATGATAACAATAATAATAATAATGGTAATAATAATGATAATAATGATAATAATAATAAATAATGATAATAATAATAATAATAATAATAATAATAATAATAATAATAAAGCAATAATGAATTTTAAATGTGCCAAATAACCCAACAATGTTGCTAACGCCGAAATGCGCTCATCGCAACCAGATCTAAATCGGACGAAACAAAATTTATCGCAAAGAAAAAGAAATTAAGCAAAAAATAGTATTATTGCTCACACAAAAATGCGATCATCGCAACCAGATCGAACTAACACAAATGTCACGCGTCATGCACACAAATGTGCAAACATCGTATCGACATAATTCGATCAAAATCTTATATATATAAACTCTAACAATTTAAAAATTATATATATATAAACGTAACAGTAATAGATAAAGAAAAAGAAATAACGGTAATAGATGAAGAAAAAGAAATAACGGTAAAAGATGAAGAAAAAGAAACAACAGTAATAGATGAAGGAAAAGAAATAACGGTAAACGATGAAGAAAAAGAAACAATAGTAATGGATGAAGAAGAAAACTAAATAACGGCAAACGGCACTCACTCCTCTTAGGTTTTTTTTCATTCTCCCCTCTTTTCCAACAAGGCAACACATGTATATATAGGGAACAAATTAGGGTTAACACCAAATTGTCAATAATGTCCCTAAAGCCCATTTTAAAGCCCAAACTAAATAATTAGTTAAGAAAAAATAAAATTTAAATAATTTAAAATAATTAAAATAAACTTAAAATAAAAACTAATAATCCTATTGATTCCTAAAATAAAAAATATTATAAAAAAAACAAAATTTTTTTCAATATTTTTTATTTTATGATTTTTTGGATATTTTTATGAATAATTTAGAAAAAAGTGAAAAAAATAATATTTTAAAAAATGATTTAATTAAAATACGAAAATAATAATTAAATAATAATAAAAAACTATTTTTGTTATTTTTTTAATGAAAGATAGAAAAATTTAGAGTAAAAATAATAAAAAACAAAAAAAAATGACAAAGGTGAGATTCGAACTCTCAACCTCTCACACTCATAACTCCTTACACATGTCCTCCTGCCAATTGTGCCATTTTTACTTTTTTAGAAAAAAAATGCATGCCATATGATATTTACCTGCAAAAATTCAAACGACTACACAAATTTGTTAGTAATTGATTAAATGCAATGAAATGCGACGACAAATCTTAGGGCAAAATTTGGGGTATTACAGTTATTATGATAATATTTCTCACCCAACCTCTCTTTGATGTTGGCAAAAAAAAATCATGAAGTTTGACTTTGGTTTGACCACAGTTGACCTCAGTTTGACCTTTTAACTGCATTGACTGCTTTTGACTTATCTGATCATCTGACTGAGCAAACTTTTGAGAAAAGTCTTGAAACTTGACATGGGGGTTCTTATACACATATAAGATGTTATGAAGCTCACTTGAAGTCTTGGAAGTCCATTTAGCCTGATTAAAGTCAAAACCCTAGTTTTGGATGCGCTGCTTAGGAGGTGCATTGTCTGAGGGAATTGTCAACTCTTCTGACCAATTGTGAATTTTGTGAACCTTGTGAACCTTCTTGGAACACAAAGTCTTGTATTGTGAGGGCAAATTTTGGGGTGCAACAGCTGCCCCTGTTCAATTTTCTGAAACCTGAGGGGTTAGATTGGCATATTTGCCAGTCGTAACCTGGAAGGTTGAAGGGGATTGAACACAAAAGCCCAAAAATTTGCACTCACCAGTGCATGGAGTGATATTGATGGTTGGTTGAACATGATTGAGTGGGCTTAAAGATGCCACTAGGGGAAAGTTCTTCAGTAGTATAATGAGAACTGTCAGGAGTCTGGAGTAATACTGATGTAACAGCATGTCTTCATGAGGATAGAGCAATCAATAATGATAACCCTAAAGCAGTCTTGAAGTGATAAATATGACCTCAGGAGGATAGAGCAATCAATAGCTCTAAAGCAGTCTTGAAGTAATAATGGCTTCAGGAGGATAGAGCAATCAATAGCTCTAAAGCAGTCTTGAAGTAATAGAATGGCTTCAGTAGGATAGAGCAATCAACAGCTCTAAAGCAGTCTTGAAATAATAATGTGATATGTCTTCAGGAGGATAGAGCAATCAATAGCTCTAAAGCAGTCTTGAAGTAATGATTTCAGGAGGATAGAGCAATGGATAGCTCTAAAGCAGTCTTGAAATAATAATGTAATTTCAGGAGGATAGAGCAATGGATAACTCTAAAGCAGTCTTGAAATAATTAGATGGCTTCAGGAGGATAGAGCAATGAATAGCTCTAAAGCAGTCTTGAAGTAGTAATATGACCTCATGAGGATAGAGCAATGAATAGCTCTAAAGCAGTCTTGAAGTAATAGGATGATTTCAGGAGGATAGAGCAATCAGTAGCTCTAAAGCAGTCTTGAAGTCATGAGAGGCTATCAGGAGGATAAAATAACCCTGAGGTTACAATAAAGCAGTCCCAAAGTAATAAGAAGCTCATCAGGAGGATAAAGTAACCCTGAGGTTACAATAAAGCAGTCCCAAAGATCATAAGATTGTTTGTTGGATAATTAACCTGAAAACAAGGTAGCATTCTGTATAACAACATTAGTTTATGCTTTATGTATGCATGTATGACATGATGCACTTAGGTAATGTACTATAGACATATATGTTATGGTATGATGTAAATGATGTATGTATGCTATGACACTGCTGGAAGTGTCTGGATATCCTTGTATAACAACTGCTGGCCAAGGAAAATAAATCCCGATTCTTTGTTGAAGAATATATAACCCTCCGTCTGCTGGGGATAACAAGGTATAGATAACCTCCCGTTGTTGGGGATAACAAGGTATAGATAACCTCCCGTTGTTGGGGATAGTAGGGTATAGATAACCTTCGTTTTCGTTTGATAGTAGGATAAGTATAACATCCCGTCTTCGTTCATCGTGCCCTTATTGGAAAGTAATTTCCCGTATATCCGTATGAGGATAAAAGAGATGGATATAAATTCCAGGGGAGATTAGACTTTGTGAAAATGGCTTAGTCCTACTGATGGTTTGTAACTGTCTTGTAAAGATGAACCTGCGAAGCTTCGTTGAAATCCTGCCCTCGTTCGTCCTTAGTAAATACTATTACTGCATTTTCATGCATTTCTGGTAAACATCAATCATATTAAAAGCATGCATGCATTTCTGGTAAACATCAATCATATTCAAAGGCATACATACATTCAAACACAACCAATGGACGTTTCGCTTATGTAAATAGGGTAAAAGTAAATCTGGATTCAAAAGATGGAGTTTATTTATATCAAAAGTGACCCATACACGGGTAAGTTTGTACAAGGAGACATAAACCCTAGTAAGAGAATTTTGTCATGAAGTTTTACAAAAAGAATCAGCTATGTGGGAAATAATCCTATTGAGTTTCAATTCTACTATTGCCACTCAAGTATCTCATCTTCTTGCTGTTGAGACGGAAACGATTGGATTGAGCTTTATCTGTTTGAGCTTGAGTAAGTAGTACAACTGGTTGCAGTTTCATGAGTGATCCGAACGAGACATAGTCATACGCTTTAATCCCTAACTTTTGCCTGGATTGCCCTTTCAGGTTTTCAATCCACCGGGATACCCTTTTTTGCCCAAGCCGCCTTTTCAGGTTTTCGACTTGCCGGGTGTACATCTTTTTATATATATATCCCTAATTTTTGCCCAAACCCTTTTGGTTTGCCGGGATGCCCTTATTTTTGCCTAGGCCTGTCAACCTAGCGGGTCTCTTTTTATGCGTAGTATTTTTTAACTATGTCTGCGTTTACAGGTTGTGGGAAGTCTTCACCATCCATTGTAGTCAGTATCATGGCACCTCCTGAGAACACTGTCTTGACTACAAATGGTCCCTCATATGTTGGAGTCCACTTGCCCCTAGGATCACCCTGTGGTAATATGATACGCTTGATTACCAAGTCACCAGCCTGATATACCTTTGGCTTAACCTTCTTGTTAAAAGCTTTGATCATCCGTTTCTGGTACATCTGGCCATGACAAACTGCTGCTAACCTTTTCTCATCAATCAAATTTATCTGGTCAAGTCGAGTCTGAATCCACTCATCTTCATCCAAGCCTGCATCCTTCATAATTCTCAAGGAGGGGATCTGAACTTCAATAGGCAGAACTGCTTCCATACCATAGACTAAGGAGAATGGGGTTGCCCCTGTTGAAGTACGTATTG
This sequence comes from Lathyrus sativus, assembly GCA_963859935.3. Classification (NCBI taxonomy): domain Eukaryota; kingdom Viridiplantae; phylum Streptophyta; class Magnoliopsida; order Fabales; family Fabaceae; genus Lathyrus; species Lathyrus sativus. The sequence continues at coordinate 69,672,887 of OZ012735.1, forward strand.
TAGTACGATAACCATGCAGAGCAAATGGTAACATCTCGTGCCAATCCTTGTAAGTAATAGTCATCTTCTGTACAATCTTCTTAATGTTCTTATTAGCAGCTTCAACTGCCCCATTCATCTTTGGACGATACGGAGAAGAGTTGTGATGCTTAATCTTGAACTGCGTACAGAGATCAGTAATCATAGTGTTGTTCAGATTAGAGCCATTGTCAGTGATAATCCTTTCAGGGATACCATACCTACATATGAGATTATTCTTAATGAACCGAGCCACAACATTCTTAGTCACAGATGCAAATGAAGCTGCCTCTACCCACTTCGTGAAGTAATCAATAGCAACCAGGATGAAACGATGCCCATTAGAAGCAGTAGGCTTGATCTCACCAATCATATCAATGCCCCACATGGCAAAGGGCCAAGGAGCAGTCAACACATTCAATGGAGATGGAGGTACATGTACTTTATCAGCATAGAGTTGACATTTGTGACATGTTCTGGAGTGTTGATAGCAATCAGCTTCCATGGTAGACCAATAGTAACCTGCTCTCAAAATCTTCTTTGCCATGGTATGACCACTAGAATGAGTGCCAAAGGTCCCATCATGCATCTCTTCCATAATTTCTGTAGCTTCCTTCTTATCCACACAACGAAGCATAGTTGAATCATGATTACGCTTATACAGAATGCCATTACTCAGAAAGAACTTAGCAGAAAACCTTCTCAGGAACTTCCTATCTTTGACAGATGCCCCTTCAGGGAACTCCTGAGCTTCAAGATAGTTTTTCACTTCATAGAACCAAGGCTTCTCCTCTGCCCCTTCAGTGTCAATCTCATTGCAGTATGCAGGCTTCTCAAATCTATCAATGGTAATCTTGGGAGCTTCATCATCCCAGCTGATCTCAAACATAGATGCCATGGTGGCCAATGCGTCTGCCAACTGATTCTCTCTTCGTGGAATATGTCCAAAAGTAATCTCTTTGAAATGTGGGATCAAAGACAACACATGTTCTCTGTAAAGAATGAGATTATCATGCTTTGTATCCCAATCTCCTTTAATCTGACTTACTACCAGAGCTGAATCTCCATACACCTCAAGGAACTGAATCTTCATATCAATAGCAACTTGCATACCCATGATACATGCCTCATACTCAGCCATGTTATTGGTACAATAGAAACAAAGTCTGGCAGTAATCGGGGTATGACAACCTTCAGGGGAACTAATCACAACACCAACACCATTACCATGTGCATTGGAGGCACCATCAAAAACCATAGTCCATCGGGATCCTTGTTCAGGTCCGTCATATTGTCCAGGTTCTTTGGTAACAGACATAATGTCTTCATCAGGGAACTCAAAATTCATTGACTGGTAATCATCTACTGCTTGATGAGCCAAATGATCAGCAACAACACTCCCCTTAATGGCCTTCTGAGTGGTATACTGTATATCATATTCCGTCAAGATCATTTGCCATCTTGCAATTCTTCCGGAGAGAGCAGGTTTCTCAAATATGTACTTGATTGGATCCATCTTCGAAATCAACAAGGTAGTATGGGTCAACATATACTGTCTTAGTCGGCGAGCAGCCCATGCCAAAGCGCGGCAAGTTTTCTCGAGCAGTGAGTATCTTGTTTCACAGTCGGTAAACTTTTTGCTAAGGTAGTATATTGCCTGCTCTTTTCGACCAGACTCGTCATGTTGCCCCAGTACACACCCCATTGAGTTGTCTAATACTGTTAAATACATAATCAAGGGTCTTCCATCAACTGGTGGCATTAAAATTGGAGGTTCTAGCAAATATCTCTTGATTTCATCAAAGGCAGTCTGGCACTCATCATTCCATTCCATCACCTGATCTTTCTTCAACAACTTGAAGATTGGCTCACAGATGGTAGTTAATTGGGAAATAAATCTTGCAATGTAGTTCAATCGTCCCAAGAAACCTCTAACCTCCTTCTCAGTACAGGGAGCTGGCATCTCTCGTATAGCTTTCACTTTTGCAGGATCCACTTCAATACCTTTTCCACTGACAATGAAACCCAGGAGCTTTCCAGATCTAACTCCAAAAGTACACTTGTTTGGATTTAATCTCAACCTGTATTTCTTCAACCTCTCAAACAACTTGTGCAGATGATCAAGATGTTGTTCTTCATTCTGAGACCTGGCTATCATATCATCCACATATACCTCTATCTCATGATGAATCATATCATGAAACAAAGCCACCATAGCATGCTGATATGTTGCCCCTGCATTCTTCAAACCAAATGGCATTACCTTATAGCAAAAGGTGCCCCACTGTGTCACAAATGTAGTCTTCTCCATATCTTCAGGTGCCATCTTGATTTGATTGTAACCAGAGAAACCATCCATAAAAGAGAATACCTTATGCTGAGCAGTGTTGTCTACCAGAATATCAATATGAGGAAGTGGAAAGTCATCTTTAGGGCTAGCCTTGTTCAGATCTCTGTAGTCTACACACATACGTACCTTACCATCTTTCTTAGGAACTGGTACCACATTTGCAACCCACTGAGGATAAGAAGTTACGGCCAAGAACCCTGCATTGAACTGTTTCATTACCTCTGCTTTGATCTTTTCTGACATTTCAGGACGCATACGACGAACCTTCTGCTTCTTTGGACGACAATCTTCTTTCACTGGCAAACGGTGAACCACAATGTCTGTATCCAACCCTGGCATATCTTCATAAGACCAAGCAAAGATCTCCACATAGTCACGTAGCATCTGAATCAACCTGCTCTTGACACTGTCCTCTAAATCAGCCCCTATCTGGACCTCTTTTCTGTTTTCTTCAGTTCCCAGATTCACAACTTCGACTGGCTCTTCATGTGGCTGTATAGCTTTCTCTTCTTGTTGTAACAACCTAGCAAGCCCTACAGGTATTTCACAATCGTCCTCGTTTCCGTCTTCAGTTTGATAGATCGGATTCTCGAAATTGTAATTGGCAATAGTAGAACTGTTATCAACTGGATCCAGAGTGGATGAGGATCTGCATTTTAGTGACGTGGGTGTGTGTAAGAACACATAGCTGATAAAGCAAAAATAAAAGAAAAAGAAAGACAAGGAACACAATATTTACGAAAACGAAACGTCCACTGATTTTATTGAATGAAGTATGCAAATGAAATGACAACCCGTAACAAGCACACCATTGTGCCCCGGGTAAGGCACATGGCTTGAAAGTTTTAATTGTTCCGGAAATTATAAATTTAAAAACATAACACAGTAATAGTATTTACTCCTGACTAAAGGAGATAGGGATAACATCTTCAGTTGTCCAATTATTGAGTCCAGTACCCACAGTAGGAAAAATCCATGCCTCCAAGTTGTAGTCTTCATCTTGATCTCCCACAGCCTTGATAACCCCTTGATTGGTGATACGAACAGCACGAGCACGACGAACAGCCTTCTGGGACTCTTCTACTTCCAGATACTTGAAAGTGTTTACATGGCTGACAAAGTATTCTTCCTCTCCAAAGACAGTAACAACTTTTCCATTCACCGGATATCTCAACTTTTGATGTAATGTGGAGGTCACCGCACCTGCCCCATGGATCCAGGGACGACCAAGCAGACATGAGTACGAAGGACGAATATCCATCACATAGAATGTAGCGGTAAACACCTGAGAGCCAACCTTGATTGGAAGATCAATTTCCCCATGCACTACTCTTCTAGAACCATCAAAAGCCTTTACCACAATATTACTGGGCTTCAATACCGTATCTTTAGGACTCAGCTTGTTCAGGACTTCCTTAGGCGACACATTCAGAGAGGAACCATTGTCTATCAGCACATGAGACAGGGTAGTGTTGCACCCCAAAATTTGACCAACCGGGTCTCGCATTTGGCTCGATGTTTCGACGCATAACCGCATTCGCATCTGCATATTGCATACATTGCATTTTGCATTGATATTGATTTTATCAGGGATCACAACTCTCGTCTCGTGTTTCAGGTGTTTTTTTTATCAGTTCAGATAGATAGAATCGATTTTGGGGATATTTCGGTGCCCGTTTATTTTTACCGATTATTTTTGTGTGTCAGTTCGGTGCTTATTTTGTCCCTCTGGGAATTATGGTGTTTTTTCTGGATTTTATAGGATTTTTCAGGGTTTAATTAGCTTTTAAATCATTTTTTAGGATTTAATAGAATTTTTGATATTTTTAATTCTTTTTAAATCAATTTTTAGCATTTTATAGAATATAATAGTTTTTAAATCATTTTAGATATTTTTAAATAGCATTTTTCATTTTAGAATAATATAGGATATTATTAGAGATTAAATAGATTTTAATATTTTTAGAATAATATAGAATAGTCTTGTTAATAGAAATTAATTGTTTTAATTTTAGATATAGAATAATAGATAGATTTTTCTTTTAATAGTCTTTAATAGATATTATTGATTTTCTTTTATAGAAATAATAAGTGAATAGATTTTTCATAAATAGATTTTTCATATATTAGATATTAAATAGGTTAATAGGAATTAGAGTTTAATAAATAATAATAGTCTTTTATAGAATTTAAATAGAGTTTGAATAGAAATAATATAGTCCTTTTTAGAATTTAATATAGGTTTTATTAGGATTTTATTAGTTAGGAGTTAATTAGTTTAATAGAGTTTTAGATTTAATTCAGAATTAGTAGTTAGTTAATGGGGATGATTTGTTTCAGTTTTTTTTGAAGTCCTAATAGCATTTTTGGGCCCAGTTCAGAAGCCCAATTCGTCCAAAGAATCCAGCAAATGGTCCAGAAAGTTCAGAAAGAGTCCAGATTTTTCCAGCTTCTCCCAGAAGGCTCCAGAAGCTTCCAGCGAGCTTCTCAGCATAAATAGCCAGAAGCCACGTGTTGGCCAAAAGGAGGTCCCACATCTCTGCATCACGCACTGCCACGCCACCCTTCACCCTCTCTCTCTCTCAGCCACGCGTGGGACACGCGTCCCACATGCAGAGCGCCACTCCACCGTCCACCCACGCGTCATCATCACGCTACCTCACCGTGAAACCACTCCGGCCGGTCTGCATGGCCGGCGGCAACCGTGCCATCGCCGGAGCCCCCCAAAAGCCCAGATCTCCGGTCATCATTCACCAGCCTCAACTTCATCCCTGACCTTCATTCATCTTCCCCATCCAACTTCCGGCCACCGTGAAACCCTACCGGAAACTTCATAAACTCAGAACTCCGATCGTCTTCACTATCTTCCTCCGATCATCCTCCATCTCAACCTTCATTCAACCACCAAATCCCCAGAATCTTTCATCTTTTCCGTTCAACAAACATCAATCTCAACAGATCTTCAACGCGTTCTTCATACCAGTTCCAGAAACTCCATCAAATGTTCACGTGACTTTCTTTCCAGATCGTCTTCAGAATCATCACTCCAAGAACGCGTCTCCAGAATAAACACGCAGCAATCATCAACATGAAACCACCACTCAACCGATCCTCAACGACCACCATTGATGATTCACGAGATCCTTTCAACGTCAACAACACAAGAAGTATCTTCAGAGAAAATCACCCATCGCGCGTGTATCAAGAGTCATTCCCAGAAAACTTCCAATATCATGTTCATCACCTATCAACGATCTTCATCTTGTTTCCATAAGAATAACGCTCAACCGCCATCAGATCAAGAACATCTTCAACGCGTTTCCAGATTGCTCCTTCGACCAACCACAATCATCATCCTCCAAACATCATCGAATCATACATCAACGAAGAACGCCCCATGAACTCCAAGAATTCCTTGTTCAAGCAGAATTTCAAGAGCATGCAAGGTCATCAAACGCGTCCGTCATGGAGGTTGTTATCCCTAGATTTACTTGAGTCACTCTTAGAAGTTTGGGGAAATTGGAATTGGAAATATGGAGGAAGCTGGAGTTTGATGTGTCTGTGGTGATAATGCATTCCTCGTTATGGTGAAGTCTGTGAACGGAGAAGGAGAAGAAGGGAAGGTTGGTTGGCGGCGGCGCTGAAGGAGGAGGGAGAAGGGGAATCCCTAGGGTTTTCTGAAACTGGGAAGGGAGAAAGGGGAGGTTGGGTCATGGGCCTCAGGCCCAGTCAATTTTTTTTGGAGCTACTACACCCTCACTGTTTTTTGCCACGAAGTGGGCTTCAGGCCCAACAAAGTCCCCAATGCGTTTCTGGCAACACCCCCAGATTACACAACACACCCCCCTGCGTTTTTTTCTGGAGAAAATTGGGCTGGGCCCAATCAGTTTGTTTCATTTTTTATTTTCTGGGTAATCCAGTTATACCCCCAGCCCCTTTCTTTGTATTTTATTATTTTTTTTTTTTAGAAATTGTGAAAGAGAAAAGAAAAGTGAGAAAAAAAGATAAAGAAGAAAATAGGAAAAAACATATTATAGAAAAAGAAGTGAAAAGAAATATTATAAGAAAAAAATAATAGAAAAAGAAATGAAAAAGAAAATATGAAAAAATATTAGAAGAAATAGAAAAGAAAATACATGTGAAAAATGAAGAAAAATAAGGAAAGAAAAGGAGAAAAATATTGTGAGAAATATAGAGAAAAAAATATGTTGAGAAGAAAAGAAGAAAAAAAGAAAAAATATTAAAGTGTCGATTTAATATTTTTAGAGTTCATTTTCTTTTAGGGATATTTTCATAGACTTTATGTTACGACTTTTAGGAGAGTTTAGAAGCCCATTTGTTAGGGGGCTATTTTCATTCGATTTTTTCAAGATAGAATAGGATAGCGTTTCCTAGGAGATTTATTTCAGTATTCAACCCATTGTAATCATTTTTTAGAGATGAATAAAACGAGATTTGAGCTGTGGTCTGATAGTAGCCGAACTACAGCTGCTCTGATTCTTCGTACCAGACGAAGATATGTAGGCATAGGATGCGATATCCTAGCGAGCACACTAACGACTGACTTTTGTTCTCTCGCGGCTGTGCGATCGAGACTTTCCCGCTGACGATTAATTGTAACCCTTTTTCTCTCTTGCCCGAGTGCATTTGAGACCGAGCCATAGTTTTGACCATAGGTTCCCGACCCTGTGAAGCCAGTTGTTTTTCTCACTGCTGTGTGAGAATGTTTTGTTAGCCGTAGTTGGTCTGAACTACGTAAAGCTCTAATCTTCCATCCAGTGGAAGTACGTAGGCACAAGACGCGAGGTCTTGGCGAGCCAATTTTCCCTGTAGTCCCGAACTACGTTGACTCTGACTTTCTCTCTTGAGAATACGTAGGCATAGAGTGCGACGCTCTATCGAGTCAATTCCCTTCCGTTTAGATTTAGCAGCCGTAGATAGATTGTTTTGCACCCAGTAGACAACCCAAGCAAGCGTGGATCCCGTCGAGTACGACGGACGTGAGGGGTGCTAATACCTTCCCCTTGCGTAACCGACTCCCGAACCCAGACTATGGTTGCGATGACCATACCTTTTTCCCCGTTTTTTGCGAGGTTTACTTCGAGCGTTTCCTTTCCCGCTCTGAGGGATAAATAACGCACGGTGGCGACTCTTCTGTCAGCCGGCGCCGATTTTCGCAGTAGCGACAGCTGGCGACTCTGCTGGGGACTGCGATAGTTCCCCATGCATGTGGGATCCAACGTCCCCTAAGAGAGAGTCAATCCTAGCGCTTGTTTGCTTGTCTATTTGGGGCTTATTTATCGATATTATCTGTTGCTGTTGGGGTGTTACGGGTGTTCTATGATTGAGATAAGCCGGACCTGGGCTCGAGTATGAGTATACACCTAGATATAGTTGCGGAGAAGTAGTAGACGAACCTGTCTGCTGAGCAGGCGCAGTTCCCTACGAAAATTCGCACTCGGACGAGGTTCTCGCAGAGGTGCTCCTTTCCGGTCCTGAGGATCTGAGGGGAGTCCAGACGTGAGGATTGTCGACTCTGGGAACCGATCAATTGGAAGTTAGCTAAGTGAGGCCTCTTCATGAGATGACGATGCCACTCCTTCTGGGAATCGTATCATTCCTCATGAAAGTCTGTGACGCTGACGACCGCATAGGATGCCGTACCTTGTCAGATATAGGTCCATACCTGTGAGTGGGGGGGTTTTTTCTTGTGCAGGAAACTTGACTTTCAACCTACCCGTTATATTGGTCTTCTCTTCAGAGAACGTCTCCGTCAGCAGCGCAGCAGTATTCAGATTTTGTGTGGGGGCTGTGGTCCCATTGTTTGCTGCATTTTGCATATCATATGCATATCAGTGTTGCATTGCATATCATCCTCCAGCTAGCCAGAGTTCTGATCCAGCCTTTGTTTCCTGAAGGTGATTACCCGGAGTTTGGATTGAGCAGCTGTTGATTGTCAGAAGACCTACCTAGGGGTTAAGTAGATTTGAGCAGAATCAAGTGTCGAAGTCAGCTGAAAATTATTGGTAGCCATGTCTGAAGGCAATTTCCAGTCTCCTAACACTTTGACAGGGTTCACTATGGCGTCCAACCCTCTGTATGATTCCATGGAAGATTCCCCGCAAGTGAACAACGTTGCTGCAGACCAAGTTGCACAGCCTTCTGTTGAGAACCGAGATCGACATGAGCAGTTTGTTGCCCAGAATGAGCGTCCTCCTCCTGTTAATAATCAAGGTGTTGCTTTCCCTGTGATGAATTACCGAAGAGATGTTCCAGCAGCTGGGATGGTAGATCCAAGAGCCCTTGACGATGGTAGAAGACTCCGAGTGTTGGAAGAGCAAATGAAAGCTTTGAAAGCCAGAGATGCTGTCAACCTGGATGCTGTAGGCATGTGTTTGGTTCCTGACCTGGTGTTGCCTTACAAGTTCAAAGTGCCGAAATTTGAGAAGTACACGGGAGATAGCTGTCCGAAGCTGCATTTGATGATGTTCTGTCGAAGAATGACTGCGTTTGCGCGAGATGATAAGTTGATGATCCATTGCTTTCAAGATAGTCTGACTGGGGCATCTTTGAGGTGGTATATGCAGTTAGAGAGGAATCAGATTCAGTCATGGATGGATTTAGCCAGAGCTTTTCTGAAGCAGTATGATTACAACCTAGACATTGCTCCTTATCGCATGCATTTGCAAGAGTTGTCTCAAGAGATCAATGAACCTATCAGGAGATATGCTCAGAGATGGAGAGAATTTGCTGCTAGAGTGCGTCCCCCGCTGTTAGACCAAGAGCTGGCAAGCATGTTTGTGGATTCCCTACAATATCCGTACTTCAAAAGATTGCTCGGAATTCCGGCAAGTTTCTCTGACGTGGTAGCATTAGGAGAACGCCTTGAGTACTCCATAAGAATGGGGAAAATTCAGATTACTTCATATGATCAAGCCGGTGAAACTGAATACCCTTGTGACTATCAGAGTGAAGAAGAAGTTGTGATCAACTCAGTCATGCCAAAGGTTGAATATCCTCGAAGCGAATCAGTGAATTTTGTTGGTTCATCATCTTATCAGAGATCAGTACCTCCCGTGGCTTGTTATACTGAACAGACAGTCGTGCCTGGGGCACTCTATCAGGAATCTTATGTCGCTTCCATTGCAAATCAGCGAACTCGTGGCCGAGGTTATCAGAATCAGCGGCAGAATCAGAACAGACCTCGCAACAACTTGGAACGAAGGAAAGCTCCTTTTCACCCAGTGCCTATGCCGTATAGCCAGTTGCTACCGTCTTTGATCCAGAGTTCTTTGGTGGAACCGAAAGCTCTTAAGCCAGTTCCAGAACCTTACCCTCCTGGGTACAATCCCCACGTTCAGTGTGGTTATCATGGTGGCTCTCCGGGGCATTCAACCGAAGATTGTAAAGCATTTCAGGCGAAGGTACAGCAGTTGATTGATCAGGATCGCATTTCCTTTCGAGAAGGATTTCTGTTTGTTCATCCCTAACCGCTCAGCTGTCTAAGCTCGCAGATTCAGAGGGTCTATTCCCCAGCAAAAGCCAGTGGTTCAGACAGGCAGGCGCCTCAGCAGTGGCAGTTCTCAAGCTTTTACATCATTTGCATTTGTAGTTTCTTTTCTGTTAGTTACTACCTGCTTTTTAACATTGTATGTTTCGAATGGTGATAATAATAAAGTGACTATGCATTTTTCTGAATTAATCATGTCGCTGTCGCTCATTTATGGCATTGCACTGACACTTGCATTTTATTCACTCCATTTTTTCGCTGTGACTAGCAAAGTTAGGAGGGAGGATGACGAAACTGAAACTCATAACCGATGATCGTATGCTTTCAGATAAGACCGTACCGATGACGTACAAGGCATTGTTTCAAATTCCCCAAACACTGGAGATATAAGGAGTTAGTCCCTTGCCAACCACTTCGAGCCAGGAAGTAGAAGTTTTTTCGGACTTTTTAAACCCTCACATCTTAACCTGGGGCAGGGTAGTTGTCGGTTAGCTTGACCGAGCGTTCAAGTCTTACAGAGGAGTGTTGTCTTTCAAGGACCAATCAGTTTATACCTTTCAAGAGGTCAAACCTCACCAATCAGGAGTGAGACAGTTACAATCCTTTCGGAGCAATCAAGACAACCAGTGTCGCACGACTTTGTTCCAAAAGAAAGAAGAAAGAAAGCCCGCTAAGTAAAAAAAGAAAGAAAAGCTGGAAAGCTAATACTTAGGCAAAAATCAGGGCATCCCGCTGGACTTCAAAAGAAATCGGAAAAAATCGAAAAGCACTCAAAATGAGTTAGTCCAGGCAAAAGTTAGGGAATCAAAAGAATGAAAAAGAAGGGATTAAAAAGAAATTTTCCCCAGCAAATCACAAAGTCGTGTACACAGACACCGAAAGCGAAGAAGGAGTAACTATCACTCTGGAAGAAAAGCTTGTGAATTCCTTAACTGTGGTTCTTACCATTCAACATACTTCTCGAAGAGGCGAGCGATTGTGCCAGGTTAACTGAACCTTAGGATCGGAGATCATCACGTAGACGGGGTGGGTACAAATCAAAATTTGAGCCAAATATCCTTTGTTTCACGAACCGTGAACCCGACCACAATACAACCCTCAAAAGACCTAATTGAGGTAGGGTTAGTCTGAAGCGCATTACGATAAGGTTGAGTAACCTGACTCCTTCTTGACTCGCTAGTCACATCCTTGTTGTATTTTCACTGACCATGTAAGCACTGCGTTTGAACTTTGGTTCATTCGTCACTCTCAATCATATGCATGTAAATGAGTGACAGCTCAAAATTTTTTCAAAATCTGCATAACCATTGCATTAAGATTACCATTCGTGAACAGACGATTCTAATTGCAGGTCAGTAGTTGGCATGAAAGAAATTCCAGCAGGAATAATCAAATAGGACTGAGTAATCCAGCAGTCTGAACCAGAATGGTGTATGTTGTGAAGCCTTGTGAATCAGGGGCATTATCTTCCAGTAAGTTCAGTGTCAGTCAGTCTGAGGACAAGTCCCGAAGTTCCAGTTGAGCAGGGGCAGTTCATTTGAGAAGCAGTTGATCAAGAGGTGAGGCTTCTCAAGACCCAATCAGGGGCAATTATGCAGAGCGCTGAGATTTGAAAGCAGATACTTCCAATGGATAATCAGATCGGGTTGAGTCGCTAGAACGCTCATTCAGGGGCAAGTCATCGCAGAGAATGTTGAAATCAACTGGGTTGTTAGGTGTTTAATTGGAGATTGAATTCTTTTGTCGTGCAGATGTCGGGGCAAGTATTCTCGAAGTCTTCTCGTAGCAGTTGTTCGGAGCAGGTATTCCCAAGAGTTAGATTGGGGCAAGGTGCATTGTAATGGGGCAAGTTGTGCAAGCCAGTCTTTTATCCCCCAGCTGAGTGTACCAGGGGCAAGTCATTCAAACCAGCTTGTTTATCCCCAGCCAGAGTTGAGTATCGGGGAATCATGTCAGTACCCTTATCAAAACGAAAACCTTTCAAATAAGAAGATCTTGTTGTCGTTGGATCATTATCCTGCAGTTTAAACCTGTTGCGTGTCAGTAACCAGTCGTTTCCAAAGTCCAGTTCTCGCCTGGCAAATCGGTAACCAGTTCTCGTCTGGCTCACCCTTCCGTAAGCATCAGTTCCCGTCCTGGTGCAGTTTATTGTAAGCAGCAGTTCCCGTCCTGGTGCAGTTTATTGGTAACCAGTTCTCGTCTGGTCACCGTTTCTTCAAGTGTTATGCCAGTTCTCGCCTGGTGTACGTTAGCTTTCAGCCAGTTCTCGCCTGGTTGTCTTTTTCTCAGTCTGTTATCTAGTCAGCCCGTCTGATGTTCAAAAAACCAAAAATCAATTTTCTAACCCATTTTCCTATCAGTTCTCGCCTGGTAGTCTACCTTTGAATGCTAGTTCTCGTCTAGTATTTCCATATTTTCCACTGTGTACATAATCCATGTTTATCCAAAAACAAAAAAACTTAAAAGAGATCTGACACAATATTTCCCAATGACTCGCATGTCGTCATGTTCCCCGATACGAAGCCCGACGGATGCCAGCGCTTCGAGTAATGTTTGAATTCCTTGTGGATGTTGTTAAATCATAATTGCCACTCTTCAGCAGATGAAAGTTGCTTATCATCCCCGGAAGAGTTGAGATTGTATTTTACCCCGTATCAGAGTAGGATCAGGAGTATCTGCAGCAGATTAAGATTGATATCCTTGATAGTAGGAGCATTTCCAGCAGTGTGCCGCGCATAATCAACCTCAGTTTGGGTCAATCCTCGCAGAGCGCAATCAGTTGCCAATGGTTTGAAGAGAGCATTCCCGAGCAGAGTTGTCTTTCTTTCCCCAGTGAAGTCGTCAAGCAGGGTTGCCTTTTCATTTCTCCAGCAGGGCAGTTATCCCCAGCGGATTTGATTTCTCGTTTCCAACGTTTATTTTGCTGAGACGATTCTGTGACTTCAGGTCATCCCCAGTAGGGTTGACGTTTCCTTCGGCATTTATTTTGCCAAGAGGTTTTCAGACCTGGTGTTCTCTGGTAGCTCGAGCCTGCATTAGCATTTGCATATATAGTCATAGCATTTATACAAGCATATAGCATATCCATGCCGTCTGGGCCTCGCATTTTCAAACAAAACGCATAGCATTTACATGTCGTATAGGACATTGCATCATTTCAAGCATACGCATGTCGAAACATAGACCAAGATGGTTACCTATTGGATTTCGAATTTGTTCACCTGCAGAGTTGTGTGGTTCAGCTTCTCGTCTTCCCCAGCGGAGTGATTCTTCATATTTGGTTGTTACGTCGACATCGGAAAAAAAACAACAACAACAACAACAACAAAGATTGACATATATCAGACTTCTGAAGCTGCCCCCTTTGTCAAAATAGGTACCAGACAGTTCCATTCAGAATTCCCCAGGAGAATTGTCCTCAAGTTCGCAATGAACTGTGAGTTGACCAGATTTGATCCCATGAGAGAGATGGGAATCAAGGTGTTTGCTTTACGAAGCATTATTTCAATACTTGTGGCGTCACACAGGTGTTGAAAAGGAGAAGAAAATTGTATCAGAAAATTGACCAGTTGTTGCCGTGATAACCGAACTTCAGTTTATTGGAAGCTATTCCTCAAGCAGCTTTGCAGTATATTCTTGCGGTTGGCAAATTTCAGGGTTCTATTTGTATTCAACCGTCATCTACCTTGAATGTTTGAAGGCTGAGCGCTCTTCACCCACTCAGGTCGAAGCCGCTTGAATAGGGGCAGCTGTTGCACCCCAAAATTTGACCAACCGGGTCTCGCATTTGGCTCGATGTTTCGACGCATAACCGCATTCGCATCTGCATATTGCATACATTGCATTTTGCATTGATATTGATTTTATCAGGGATCACAGCTCTCGTCTCGTGTTTCAGGTGTTTTTTTTATCAGTTCAGATAGATAGAATCGATTTTGGGGATATTTCGGTGCCCGTTTATTTTTACCGATTATTTTTATGTGTCAGTTCGGTGCTTATTTTGTCCCTCTGGGAATTATGGTGTTTTTTCTGGATTTTATAGGATTTTTTAGGGTTTAATTAGCTTTTAAATCATTTTTTAGGATTTAATAGAATTTTTGATATTTTTAATTCTTTTTAAATCAATTTTTAGCATTTTATAGAATATAATAGTTTTTAAATCATTTTAGATATTTTTAAATAGCATTTTTCATTTTAGAATAATATAGGATATTATTAGAGATTAAATAGATTTTAATATTTTTAGAATAATATAGAATAGTCTTGTTAATAGAAATTAATTGTTTTAATTTTAGATATAGAATAATAGATAGATTTTTCTTTTAATAGTCTTTAATAGATATTATTGATTTTCTTTTATAGAAATAATAAGTGAATAGATTTTTCATAAATAGATTTTTCATATATTAGATATTAAATAGGTTAATAGGAATTAGAGTTTAATAAATAATAATAGTCTTTTATAGAATTTAAATAGAGTTTGAATAGAAATAATATAGTCCTTTTTAGAATTTAATATAGGTTTTATTAGGATTTTATTAGTTAGGAGTTAATTAGTTTAATAGAGTTTTAGATTTAATTCAGAATTAGTAGTTAGTTAATGGGGATGATTTGTTTCAGTTTTTTTTGAAGTCCTAATAGCATTTTTGGGCCCAGTTCAGAAGCCCAATTCGTCCAAAGAATCCAGCAAATGGTCCAGAAAGTTCAGAAAGAGTCCAGATTTTTCCAGCTTCTCCCAGAAGGCTCCAGAAGCTTCCAGCGAGCTTCTCAGCATAAATAGCCAGAAGCCACGTGTTGGCCAAAAGGAGGTCCCACATCTCTGCATCACGCACTGCCACGCCACCCTTCACCCTCTCTCTCTCTCAGCCACGCGTGGGACACGCGTCCCACATGCAGAGCGCCACTCCACCGTCCACCCACGCGTCATCATCACGCTACCTCACCGTGAAACCACTCCGGCCGGTCTGCATGGCCGGCGGCAACCGTGCCATCGCCGGAGCCCCCCAAAAGCCCAGATCTCCGGTCATCATTCACCAGCCTCAACTTCATCCCTGACCTTCATTCATCTTCCCCATCCAACTTCCGGCCACCGTGAAACCCTACCGGAAACTTCATAAACTCAGAACTCCGATCGTCTTCACTATCTTCCTCCGATCATCCTCCATCTCAACCTTCATTCAACCACCAAATCCCCAGAATCTTTCATCTTTTCCGTTCAACAAACATCAATCTCAACAGATCTTCAACGCGTTCTTCATACCAGTTCCAGAAACTCCATCAAATGTTCACGTGACTTTCTTTCCAGATCGTCTTCAGAATCATCACTCCAAGAACGCGTCTCCAGAAGAAACACGCAGCAATCATCAACATGAAACCACCACTCAACCGATCCTCAACGACCACCATTGATGATTCACGAGATCCTTTCAACGTCAACAACACAAGAAGTATCTTCAGAGAAAATCACCCATCGCGCGTGTATCAAGAGTCATTCCCAGAAAACTTCCAATATCATGTTCATCACCTATCAACGATCTTCATCTTGTTTCCAAAAGAATAACGCTCAACCGCCATCAGATCAAGAACATCTTCAACGCGTTTCCAGATTGCTCCTTCGACCAACCACAATCATCATCCTCCAAACATCATCGAATCATACATCAACGAAGAACGCCCCATGAACTCCAAGAATTCCTTGTTCAAGCAGAATTTCAAGAGCATGCAAGGTCATCAAACGCGTCCGTCATGGAGGTTGTTATCCCTAGATTTACTTGAGTCACTCTTAGAAGTTTGGGGAAATTGGAATTGGAAATATGGAGGAAGCTGGAGTTTGATGTGTCTGTGGTGATAATGCATTCCTCGTTATGGTGAAGTCTGTGAACGGAGAAGGAGAAGAAGGGAAGGTTGGTTGGCGGCGGCGCTGAAGGAGGAGGGAGAAGGGGAATCCCTAGGGTTTTCTGAAACTGGGAAGGGAGAAAGGGGAGGTTGGGTCATGGGCCTCAGGCCCAGTCAATTTTTTTTGGAGCTACTACACCCTCACTGTTTTTTGCCACGAAGTGGGCTTCAGGCCCAACAAAGTCCCCAATGCGTTTCTGGCAACACCCCCAGATTACACAACACACCCCCCTGCGTTTTTTTCTGCAGAAAATTGGGCTGGGCCCAATCAGTTTGTTTCATTTTTTATTTTCTGGGTAATCCAGTTATACCCCCAGCCCCTTTCTTTGTATTTTATTATTTTTTTTTTTTAGAAATTGTGAAAGAGAAAAGAAAAGTGAGAAAAAAAAAGATAAAGAAGAAAATAGGAAAAAACATATTATAGAAAAAGAAGTGAAAAGAAATATTATAAGAAAAAAATAATAGAAAAAGAAATGAAAAAGAAAATATGAAAAAATATTAGAAGAAATAGAAAAGAAAATACATGTGAAAAATGAAGAAAAATAAGGAAAGAAAAGGAGAAAAATATTGTGAGAAATATAGAGAAAAAAATATGTTGAGAAGAAAAGAAGAAAAAAAGAAAAAATATTAAAGTGTCGATTTAATATTTTTAGAGTTCATTTTCTTTTAGGGATATTTTCATAGACTTTATGTTACGACTTTTAGGAGAGTTTAGAAGCCCATTTGTTAGGGGGCTATTTTCATTCGATTTTTTCAAGATAGAATAGGATAGCGTTTCCTAGGAGATTTATTTCAGTATTCAACCCATTGTAATCATTTTTTAGAGATGAATAAAACGAGATTTGAGCTGTGGTCTGATAGTAGCCGAACTACAGCTGCTCTGATTCTTCGTACCAGACGAAGATATGTAGGCATAGGATGCGATATCCTAGCGAGCACACTAACGACTGACTTTTGTTCTCTCGCGGCTGTGCGATCGAGACTTTCCCGCTGACGATTAATTGTAACCCTTTTTCTCTCTTGCCCGAGTGCATTTGAGACCGAGCCATAGTTTTGACCATAGGTTCCCGACCCTGTGAAGCCAGTTGTTTTTCTCACTGCTGTGTGAGAATGTTTTGTTAGCCGTAGTTGGTCTGAACTACGTAAAGCTCTGATCTTCCATCCAGTGGAAGTACGTAGGCACAAGACGCGAGGTCTTGGCGAGCCAATTTTCCCTGTAGTCCCGAACTACGTTGACTCTGACTTTCTCTCTTGAGAATACGTAGGCATAGAGTGCGACGCTCTATCGAGTCAATTCCCTTCCGTTTAGATTTAGCAGCCGTAGATAGATTGTTTTGCACCCAGTAGACAACCCAAGCAAGCGTGGATCCCGTCGAGTACGACGGACGTGAGGGGTGCTAATACCTTCCCCTTGCGTAACCGACTCCCGAACCCAGACTATGGTTGCGATGACCATACCTTTTTCCCCGTTTTTTGCGAGGTTTACTTCGAGCGTTTCCTTTCCCGCTCTGAGGGATAAATAACGCACGGTGGCGACTCTTCTGTCAGCCGGCGCCGATTTTCGCAGTAGCGACAGGTAGTGCCCCTGCATTCAATTGAAATATGCAAGGCCCTGTTATGATCCCTCTTGGCAGGGGTCAAGTCAGCATCAGAAAATCCTAACCCGTTGTCATAGGTCAGGTGAGCAACACAATTCTCAAACTGGTCCACAGAAATTGCACTGGGTACATGAGCCATCTTTAGAAACTTGATCAATGACTTGGCATGAGCCTCAGAACATAATAACAGGGAGAGCATAGAAATCTTTGAGGGAGTATGCCCCAGCTGATCAACAATATCATAATCACTCTTGCGAATGATTTTCAATACTTCTTCCATCTGCTTAGAGAGGTCATCAGCAGCTGGCACATCAGTAGATACAGGCTCAATAACAGGACCCTTGCCCCGAGCATCAGTGGTGGAAGTAACAGCAGGAGTAACTGCACTCTTAGAAGCAACTGGAGGAGAGAAGACTCTTCCACTACGAGTGATCTTGCTAGATCCAGCAATATTATCAATGTCAACAGGCATATCAGGTAAAGGCTCCTGCTTGACACCATGGATGTAAACATCAGACCCATAGTGCCAAGGCACAGCTTTGTCAGATGTATAAGGAATAGGACCAGGAGTGGTAATGATCAGAGGAGCTACTCTGGCTTCAGCAACAACTTTCACAGGACCTTCAGCAGTAATCTTGATTGGGCCCTGATGAGTGATTTTAATGGGACCCTTTGAAGTGATTCTTAGTGGTACTTTGTCAACCATGTCAACCTCTTCAATCTTCTTACCCTGAGTCAGATGATCCACCATACTTTCTACAGATGCTGGTCTTCTTTCAAACATTATAGTATATTTATCCATGAGACGTTGAATCCCATCTCTCAAAATGAAGCAACTATCCGGCTTATAGGTACAATATAGACACTCTTCATGACAACCTGGAAAGATCCCAGCTTGTACTAACCTCTTTTTGATAACAGACAATGGTGTGCTCAACTCCATAACTGAATAGACATGCAGATCTTCATCAATATCTTCATCAATGGCGTTGACAGTCTTCTCGTGATTTGGCATTGGAGCTGTAATCACATTTGGAGTACCTGGTGGATCAAACTCAATTTCTCCAGCATCAATCATATCCTGAATTTTGTTCTTCAAGACCCAGCAGTTATTAGTATCATGTCCTGGACAGTTTGAATGATATGCACATCGTGCATTGGGATTGTACTTGGGAGAGGTAACATTGGGATTCTGAGGGGCCTCCCTCAGGGTAATAAGTTCAGCTTTCAACAAGTGTTGCAATGCCTGAGCCATTGACATGTTGATCTTCGTGAACTGTCTTCTAGCCCTCTGTTGGTTGCCTTGAGGCTGCTCTGTTGTTGCAGGAGTCGGATTTGAAATATGAACTGCACTAATAGACTGATGCCTTCTGTTACGATCAGGCTGACCATACACAGCATTAGATTCTTTCTTCCCAGTGGGAGGCTTCTTTGCAGCACCTGATGAAGAAGTGCCCACTTGGATTTTACCACTCTTGATACCATTCTCTACTCGCTCTCCTGTCATGATCAACTCAGTGAAGCTAGATGATGAGCTTCCAATGAGATGACTGTAAAACGGACCATTCAGCGTACACATGAACACATCAACCAACTCCCTATCAGTCAAAGGGGGTTGAACTCTTCCAGCTAAGTCTCTCCACTTCTGAGCATACTCCTTAAAGCTTTCTTTGGCACCCATAGACATGCTTTGAAGCTGCATGCGAGTGGGGGCTAAGTCAGCATTGTATTGATACTGCTTGTAGAAAGCTTCAGCAAGGTCATTCCAATCTCTGATGTTGACACTCTCCAACTGATAATACCACTCTAGCTGAGCTCCAGATAAACTCTCTTGAAAGAAATGGATCCACAACTTTTTATCAGCAGCGTGGGGTTGCATTCTTCTGACATAAGACCTCAGATGCAATTTGGGACAAGATACCCCATCATAGACAAAAAATGTAGAAACTTTGAACCCAATGGGTATGACCACCCCAGATATCAAGCTCAAATCCTCAAAATCCAGCCCAGATGATCTCTGTAATTCCATAGCATCCATTCTATCCACCAGCATCTTGAATTTGTCTTCGTTAGGCTCATGGTAGTAGTTAGCCTCAGAATCAGAGTCCCCCATAGTATTGTGGAGACTGCCTCTCTCCTGTTCAGATTCTTCAGATTCATAGTCTTCAACCTGTTCCTTGGTCTTGTCAGGACCTTTGAACCTTCTTCCCATGTTGAGCAACCCAGCAGACCTTCTAGCCTTCTTAGTCTTCTTGGCCAGCAGTGTCCTCAATTCATCCTGCCCCTTGGATAGGTTCAGGATCAGCTCTTGGAACTGTGCATTCTGTGCCTGGAGATCCTTAACTGATTGTTCAAGAGCCATTGCTGAAATAAACAGCGAGAAGATGAGAAACCTGTGCACAATTATAAACCTGTGATGCAATGATATGGGAATGCATATGCAATGTTTTCAAGGACCGCAGGATTTAAATTTGCTTAAACAAACAAGAAAGTAACTTTTTATTAGTAATAACTTGTTTTGCCTTCTAGGCTTACAAAAATGAAAACGAAATAAGTGCAAAAGATGGGGTTTTAAGTCTCCCATGGACGTTTCCTCTTTGTGTTGAGGTATGAGTTGAGGTTTCGTTCCTCATGAAGTAGCTTTGTTAGCTCTAGGATCCTTGCTTGGCTTGCTTTGTAATGAGCCTCGAAAGTATCCCTTTGCTCTTTCAGTTGGATCCATGATCTCTGCAAGTCTTCCATATCAGTAGGTATGTCTGGGTGAAGGATGGTATAAGCTGTGTCTCCTTCAGCAACAAGTTCCATGGTGACTGGTAGGATGGCAGGATATGGCATCATGAGTGTCTGAGCACGAGATCGTACCCATCTGAGATAAGCCTCCATAGGAATAGTGTACTTAGGCTCCAGTGTCTTGCTGTCAATCCTGTTTACCTTTCCCCAAGCTCGTATGAATCTCTGACGGTAACCCTGAAGATCGTTGTCGTAGTCAAACACAATGCCCTGAATCAACATGTCATGTGGACCATCGCTCCGGGCGTAACCAAACTGTCGTAAAGCTAGAGATGGGTTGTAGGTGATGCCTCCTCTTATGCCTAGAAGTGGCACATTAGGAAACTCCCCACAACGGTCAATGATGGTGACATTCTCCATAGATCTGGAGCACCAATGGATGTCTGAGTGAGAAAGTGACATGATCCTCTTGGACCATCTGAACCCTTGCTCATTCTTCATTACTGAGCGAGGAAGGTGAGAAATAAACCACCTAGAAAGTAAAGGTATGCAGCACATCAAAGTTCCTCTTGCCCTTGTAGTACGGGTGTGAAGAGAATGTAGGATGTCTCCAAGTAAGGTAGGCACTGGATTGTGACTCAGGAATATGTTGATGGCATGAACGTCTATGAACTGATCAGGATTGGGGAACAACACTAAGCCATAAATCAATAAGGCTAAGATCTCCTCAACAGCATCGTAGCTCATAGCCTTCAAGAACATTTGAGCTTTATCCACTAATACCTTGGCAAGAATACCTTTAACTCCACTTCTCGTCTCTAGAACAATGTCAGACTTCTTCAGATGTAGAGCTGCAGCAATAACTTCTGGTTTAAGCTCCTTCTCTAAGCCTATGAATGGCTTCTGATCAAGAACAGGTATACCCAGAAGTTTAGAGAACTCCTCCATGGTTGGAACCAGCTGATAATCAGGAAATGTAAAGCAATGGTGCTTAGGGTCAAAGAACTGAAACAGCACACTCATCATGTCTTCACTGAACCCTGAAGTAACTAGATCCAATAAGTGACCATGTCTCTTGTTGAACTGGGAATGATCAGGCACTAGGGAAACCAACTCCTTGAGCTTAGCAGGTATCCCTACAAAGTTGATCCTGATGGTGTTTCTACGAGCAGAAGCCATGACCTGCAACAAAGAACAAAGATAAATCCTTTGGTCCTTGAAATGGTTAGGGAAAATGATATGCTTATGATGCATGATGATGTCATGATGTCATGCTCAATCACAAACATGTGGCACACACAAACAAGTCACACCATAGCCCTAGGTTTAAAGGCTTGCATGAGGTTCAAAGGCAAGTACCCTCCCCTGAAGTTAGATGGTTCATCCTGTCCTACAAAAGTAACCAGGTTCTAAGGGATCTCAATATCATTGATCCTTCACAAGGGTGGTTGTTCAGAAGGCAACTTACTTGCCAACCAAAACCCTCCAAGTTTAAGATCTCAATGAGCGTAGTATCGAGTGTCAACCAACTTCAGTCTGCACCAAAGCCGGTTACCTCACTACTTTCTAAAGGCCAAGATGAGTTAACTAGGGTTCTAAAAGTCAGTTAGTGCATTGACAACATATGGCAGCCTCAATATTATCCTCAACTTGACTTAAGGAATATAAGCACCAACCAAGAAGTCGCACTAACTATGGCCACCAGATCAACCGTATCGATATACGTCGTACAGTTTCCTTGGTCTATTGCCATTTACCTAAGGTACACTAGATCCGGGTTAGGACCTTTCACACATAAGAGCACCCCAACAATATAATAATAAAGCAAACAAGGCAAACAATTTAAAGTGATCTTAATTCTTAAGGGTACCCCTCTTAAATAGATCCCCAGCAGAGTCGCCAGTTCTGTAACCCGGTGAACTGACTTTAAACAATGTTGCAGATAGCAAGAGTCGCCACCGACTTTTATTTTATCCATAAGGAAAGGTTATAAAAGAACAGGAAAGACCTTAGAGAATATTTTGGGTCCGGGGGGTAGGTTATGAAAAGGTAAGGTATTAGCATCCTTTTCATCCATGGTTATCCATGGGCTCTTAGGTACTTAAGCTCACTTTTGAATTGTTTTGAAATTGTAGTGTGTGAATAGAAAATTTTCAGAATAGTTAATAAATAATCCATGTAAGGATGTGTTAAGAACTTGTTTGAAAACTTGTTGAAAATTTGTTTAAGTGCGAAACAATTTTGAAGTGAGCAAGCACCTAGGAGTAACCTACCCTAATGTTTAAAGGTCTTTCTTATTCTTCATTCTTTCCTTTAGTAAGACTATCCCTACTATAATGGAGTAGGTAGTCCTTACTTTGGATGTTAAGGGGTATGTGAGGGACAATTTGACTTTGAAGGCCATTGTGGGATGTAATAAGCACATATAAGGGACCATCATCATTTTTCGAAAGGGACTTGATTCGTAAAGGCAACCATAAGGGACTTTGATGATTTTTTTTATTTGAGGGACTTGCTTTATACACCCCACTTAACCATTATTCGTAGGCAACTTGAGGGATATCCTTAGGAAGTGAGACGGCGATTAAAATCGACTTACGTGTGTGACGTGTTTATTTTAATTATCTTTATTTAAAAGTGATCTAAATTTATTTTAATATTACATACATGTTGTTACACTCCCTAATTACTAACCATAATAATAATTAAATAATTAAACAACTTTACATCCAAGAAACAATTACAAAATAATAAGCAAAATAATTAAATAGCAAAGATAAATAAAATATAAATAAGCAATAATAAATAATAAAGGGGGTTAATTCTAAGTTTACTCGGCAAGACATCGCATCTTGTGCCTACGTATCCTTACGGGAGTGGAATCAGAGTAATCGTAGTTCCCCTCAATAGGGAGGTTAGAAACTTCTTGACTGTGGTCAAGGTCTCAAGGGGAATAAACGCATCTTAAGGACACGCTTACGTGGAGTGTAGAAACTCCAAATCTCTACGTTGAAATGTTAAGTTGTAATTAGGGTTAAATTAGGGATTCCACGGCGGGAAACCCTAAAATGAGCGCGGCGGCTCTTTGACCTAATGCTAAGGGTAAAATTGTAATTTTGCCTGCGGCGAGGCATTTGTGAAAATTAGGGTTTGTAGTTTGTAGTTTTGAGGATTTGAAATTGAATGTGTGAAGTTTTACGGACTATTGGCGCGGCGGCCAAACAGTTAGACCTAACCTTCGGATGTGTGCAATGTGACAGAAATAATAGTAAACGCGTGAGATAATTGAATCATGCAAACAGAGAGATAATGTCATAATTTAAACCATGCAAGCAGAAATTTAAAGGCAGAATTTAAAGAGCGATTGTTAAGTTCGCGAGGTTACATGAGAGGAGCAGATACAATGTGATAATGAAATTTGAATTGAACAATAATAAAATAAAATAAATAACGGTTCTAGTTATTATTTTAAAAAAAGATTTTAGTTATTATTTTAAATTTATCTAAAAAAAAATTTTTCTTAAAAATAATAGGTTTTCATATTAATTTGGAAAAGATGTTAATGTTATTTATTTTAAAAAAACAGATTTTTATATTATAACAAATTTTAATAAATTAATGATAACAATAATAATAATAATGGTAATAATAATGATAATAATGATAATAATAATAAATAATGATAATAATAATAATAATAATAATAATAATAATAATAATAATAAAGCAATAATGAATTTTAAATGTGCCAAATAACCCAACAATGTTGCTAACGCCGAAATGCGCTCATCGCAACCAGATCTAAATCGGACGAAACAAAATTTATCGCAAAGAAAAAGAAATTAAGCAAAAAATAGTATTATTGCTCACACAAAAATGCGATCATCGCAACCAGATCGAACTAACACAAATGTCACGCGTCATGCACACAAATGTGCAAACATCGTATCGACATAATTCGATCAAAATCTTATATATATAAACTCTAACAATTTAAAAATTATATATATATAAACGTAACAGTAATAGATAAAGAAAAAGAAATAACGGTAATAGATGAAGAAAAAGAAATAACGGTAAAAGATGAAGAAAAAGAAACAACAGTAATAGATGAAGGAAAAGAAATAACGGTAAACGATGAAGAAAAAGAAACAATAGTAATGGATGAAGAAGAAAACTAAATAACGGCAAACGGCACTCACTCCTCTTAGGTTTTTTTTCATTCTCCCCTCTTTTCCAACAAGGCAACACATGTATATATAGGGAACAAATTAGGGTTAACACCAAATTGTCAATAATGTCCCTAAAACCCATTTTAAAGCCCAAACTAAATAATTAGTTAAGAAAAAATAAAATTTAAATAATTTAAAATAATTAAAATAAACTTAAAATAAAAACTAATAATCCTATTGATTCCTAAAATAAAAAATATTATAAAAAAAACAAAATTTTTTTCAATATTTTTTATTTTATGATTTTTTGGATATTTTTATGAATAATTTAGAAAAAAGTGAAAAAAATAATATTTTAAAAAATGATTTAATTAAAATACGAAAATAATAATTAAATAATAATAAAAAACTATTTTTGTTATTTTTTTAATGAAAGATATAAAAATTTAGAGTAACAATAATAAAAAACAAAAAAAAATGACAAAGGTGAGATTCGAACTCTCAACCTCTCACACTCATAACTCCTTACACATGTCCTCCTGCCAATTGTGCCATTTTTACTTTTTTAGAAAAAAAATGCATGCCATATGATATTTACCTGCAAAAATTCAAACGACTACACAAATTTGTTAGTAATTGATTAAATGCAATGAAATGCGACGACAAATCTTAGGGCAAAATTTGGGGTATTACAGTTATTATGATAATATTTCTCACCCAACCTCTCTTTGATGTTGGCAAAAAAAAATCATGAAGTTTGACTTTGGTTTGACCACAGTTGACCTCAGTTTGACCTTTTAACTGCATTGACTGCTTTTGACTTATCTGATCATCTGACTGAGCAAACTTTTGAGAAAAGTCTTGAAACTTGACATGGGGGTTCTTATACACATATAAGATGTTATGAAGCTCACTTGAAGTCTTGGAAGTCCATTTAGCCTGATTAAAGTCAAAACCCTAGTTTTGGATGCGCTGCTTAGGAGGTGCATTGTCTGAGGGAATTGTCAACTCTTCTGACCAATTGTGAATTTTGTGAACCTTGTGAACCTTCTTGGAACACAAAGTCTTGTATTGTGAGGGCAAATTTTGGGGTGCAACACCCTACAACAGAGATTTTATCTTCCCCACAGAATCCTGTTATCAAGTCAGAAGTGTTGTCCCCAGTGGAGGTGCAGCATATCCCCAATGGAGTTGACGTTCTGGTGTCTTCCTAGCCATATCAGTATTCATGATTTTCTTCCTTGAGCAAAGTTTAGTGTTGATTCCCTCTACAGGTACATCAACGGCATATTGATATCTCCAGCTAAGTCTAATGATCATTGGCATCTTTGAGGGCCGGTTGTCAAGACAAGCTCCTGACAGATGGTATTCTTTTTGTCTTCAAGGAAGATGTTTAAGCAGAGGGTGATCCATTCCCCGGTAGAGTGGAGTTCTTAGTAGAAGTCTCTGATATTCTTCAGCAGAGCGAATTGTTACTTGTACGTCCCGGGCAGGGCAAATTTCTTTCTAAGCATAGTGGAGCTTTCAGCATTGTTCTTGATTCCCCACCAATTGGAGTGTTTGGTGTTTTCCCCATTAGGGTGAAGTTTTTCTGGAAGGCCATCCAGGGCATTTCCCCAGCCGAGTCTTTTGTTCCCCAGAAGAGTCGCATTCTAGTAGGCCATTTAGGGCATTTTCCTCAGCAGAGTTGATATAATCCCCAGCAGAGTAGATTCCATTCGCAACAGAGCAGTTATACCCATGAGAGATTCTTTCCAAGAAGCCATCCAGAGCTTGTTCTTCCTAGCATAAGTCCAATCATACTTAGCACTCGGTCGTTCCCCAGCAGGGTTGGTCTCTTCTCTCCAGCATTTATTTTTGGTGGAGTTGTTCCTTTGCATTTGCATTTTGCATAGCATCCTCCCAAATGCGTAGCATTTCCATTTCGTATGGAGCATTACGCCATCTTCAAACATATGCATCTGGAGCATAAGTCAGGTTTGGTGCCTTTGACGTCGGTCTCCTTTGATGGAAGAGGATGTTTAATTCAGGAAATTTTTGTGTTCTTCCCAGCATAGTCATTTGGTTAAACGTCTTCTTTCCTCAGCTGAGTCGTTTGGTTAAATGGTTTCCTTTCCCCAATTGAGCCGCTTGTGAATGTTTTCCTCCCTGGTCGAGCCTTTTGTTCAAACATTTTCCCCAACAGAGTTTTTAGGTGAGCTTATTTTCCTCGACAGAGTCGTTGTTTAAACCTCTCTTGTCTTATCGGAGCTTTCTTTGCAAGTTGTGAGTCGGTTGATTTTGTTGCTTACCTATTCTAGGGTGTGTTATTCCAAATTTTGGTTGGTACTCCCCAGCGTAGTCCGAATTATTGTGTTTGGTATTCCAACTTTTGGTTGGTGATTCTAGGGTGTGTTATCCCAACTTTTGTTGGTAATCCCTGGTTCCCCCCGCAGAGTCCTTATTACAACTCTTGGTTGGTAATCTTTGTTCTATTCCAACTTTTAGTTGGTGACCCATTGGTAGTTGGATGGTATTCCAATTTTTTGTTGGTAATCATAATCCTTCTCAACAAAGTCGGTTCCCAACTTTTGGTTGGAGGGTTTCGTTGTTGTCAGTTCACCTTCATTCAACGTTTCTAGCAATCCTAACTCGTGGTTAGTAGCTTTGTTTTCCAACTTTTGATTGTTATTTCTCGATGATCATCCCAACCTTTGGTTGGTAGTCTTCTGTGGTAGAGTCAGCTTTGTGCAGCGTCCCCAACAGTTCTAACTTTTGGTTAGTAGCCTTGTTTCCCAACTTTTGGTTGGATTTTATCCCCTGCAAAGTCGTCATTCCAACTTTTGATTGGTAATCCCCAGCTGGGTCCAGAGCTTTGTGACGTTATCCTGACTCTTGGTGGGTAGTCTTCCTTTCCTGAATTTGTTATTCCAACTCTTGGTTGGTAGTCCTTTGGTGGTGGTATGTTTATCCCAACTTTTGGTTGGTAGTCCTTCTCTATTCCCCGGCGGAGTCGTTATCCCAACTTTTGGTTGGTAATTGGTGACTTGTCCGATTTGTTTGATTCCAACTTTTGGTTGGTGAGGTTTTATTGATGTTATTTCAACTTTTGGTTGTTAGTCTTTGGTTTGTGGGAGTCATTCCAACTTTTGGTTGGTAACCTTTGCTTCAATCCCAACTTTTGGTTGGTAATCTTTTCGTATTGTTTTCCCGGCATAATTGTTATTCCAACTTTTGGTTGGTAGTTTTCGTTCTTTGTTATTCCAACTTTTGGTTGTTAGCCTTGTTTGATTCCAACTTTTGGTTGGAAAGATTCTGTTGACGTGATTCCAACTTTTGGTTGATAATCCCCAGTTTGGTCGCCTTGTTGACGTTATTCCAACTCTTGGTTGGTAGTTTTCGTTTCCTGGTTGACGATTCCAACTTTTGGTTGGTAGTCTTTGTTTTGGATGGATGATTCCAATTTTTATTGGTAGTTTTCAACTTTTGGTTAGTAACCTTGTCCTTCAGCTTTTGGTTTGGAGGTTGTCCCTTGTGAATTGGAAGTAATTCG
This sequence comes from Lathyrus sativus, assembly GCA_963859935.3. NCBI lineage: Eukaryota > Viridiplantae > Streptophyta > Magnoliopsida > Fabales > Fabaceae > Lathyrus > Lathyrus sativus. Next base: position 69,700,692 of record OZ012735.1, read on the forward strand.
GTAGATTGTGGCCGGTTTTGTCTCATCTGGTGATTTCAACTTTTGGTTGATAGCTTGGGTTCAACTTTGTTCGGTATTGAGGTGATCCTAACTCTTGGTCGGTAACTTGTGTTTATTACTTTTTGTGGTATTTTGGTCAGTATACTTCCCCAGTTTAGTAGCCCCGCCATTTCACCTTCGGTCAGTGTTGTGGTGATTCCAACTCTTGGTTGGTAGTGTTTGGTTTTATCCTTCGATTATTATCTTTTGGTGGATGTTTATCCTGTGCAGAGTTGTATGGTTAGTCTACTCTTTCTCCAGTGGAGTCTTCGTTGGGTTGTAAAGTCGTGGAGTTACTTCTTGCACGGTTTAGTGGGTATTCTATGACCTTTATCCCAACTCTTGGTTGATACTCATTTATTGGTCATCCCATATTTTGGATGGTATCCTTTGATTGTTATCTTATGGTCGATGCTTGTTCCCCACAGAGTGGACTGACTAATTTTCTCTTTTATTTTCCCAACAGAGTTTGTCTTTTCCTCAGGTTATAAGTCTGTTGATTGTACGTCCTGCAGGTTCTTGATTTGAGTGGGTCCCCAGGGGGTTATCTTTGGTCGGCATTCTCGTTTTATCCCAACTCTTGGTTTGTATTCTTTGGTTGTTATCCCAACTCTTGGTTGGTATCTTTTGGTCATTATCCCAACTCTTGGTTGGTATCTTTTGGTTGATATCCAGCAGATTCGTCCTAACTCTTGGTTGTTATCTTTTAAAGTTCTGTTCATATTGGACTGTTATCCTCAGCATGTCGCATTCCAACTTTTGGTTGGTATTCGTTGTTTTGCATCCCTGCAGATTGCAAATTTCTGGGTTCTTTTAGTATTCAATCACCTTCTACCTTGAATGTTTGAAAGCTGATGCTTTTCATCCCTTCAGGTTCAAGTCGATTGAATAGGGGCAGCTGTAGCACCCCAAAATTTTCCCTTCTGTTTTAACCTTAATTGGCTTTTGTTTCTCCGCATTTTGCATTTCTGCATATCATAGCATTTGTTCTTGAGGCATGGGATCAAGGCATTTCTGTGGCTCACATTTCATTTTTAGCGCAAGAGTCTGAACAACAAGCATCAGGAGCTCCGACATTTATTTTGCCCAGCGATCGGGCGGTCATTTTATTTTATTTTATAGGATATTTTTTAGCTCAGGAGGAAACGCTCAGGCTATCTCAAGCGTTCTCGCAGTTATAATATTCAAGAGCAAGTTTCAGAGGTTTAACAGGGCTCGAAACGGGAGAAAACGGACGAATGTGCAGATTTCCCTCCAGAAGGCGCCAAAATTCAAATTTATGAGTGGTTAACCGATTAACCAATATGTTTAACCAATTAAATAATATGGTTAACCGATTAACCATAGCAAAATCAGAATAGATTTGAATTTTTAAAGGCGTTAACCGAGGCAAATTTTGCCCTGCACGTGATTTTTTAAAGGCAACCACTTTTGGGGTCCATTTTGATCACTTGTGAATTTGATTTTACACCAGAAGAAGGATCTAGAACCACTTTGAATTTTGATTAGCTTTCAAAGTTAATTCAAATTTCCTCCAATTTTCCATTCCAAATCCCTTTCCAATTTTCATAACCTCACTCCAAACCATAATTCTACTCCTAACCTAGAGCATATTTAAGTGAATTTGCTTCAAACCTCAAAGGATGCTCATAATTTCATTTCATTTTCAAAATTCACTCCCACTCTTGGAATTTTCTCACAACTTTTTCACTCCAAAACCTGCATTAGAGCTCTCACTTGAGTTCTTTGATTCTTCATTGGAATCATTAAATTCTAGAGTTAAACCTTCATCCTTCATCTTCATTATCTTTAATTCACCATTCAATTTTTGTTTGGATTTGGATCTGAATTTGGAAGCTAATTTAGAAGAGCTTATTTGGATCGTTTTTGCTTAATTTTGCTTGATTTTCACTCCTACAAAAAGAAAACACTTGGATCTTGAAGAATCTCTGGGCTTCTTGCTTGGATCTACTCATTTCAAGTGAATCAACACTCATCAAAGCAAATCTCTGTTTTGTAGGTTGGAAATTCTAGACTCGATTCTGTTTTTGAGCTTATTTGCATAATCAATGTAGATCTTCAAGTTTTGATTGATTTTGTTGATTTTGATCTATTTGATTTGTGATTTCAATGCTTGAATGTGTTTACATGTTGTTTGATCATTGATTTCTGGTGTTAAATTCGTGCATAATTGATTATATGATCATTTGGATGATTACACATTGGATTAATTACTGAAAGTGCTTTTGGATTGTTGTTTTTCTGCTTCTGGTGCAGTGTTAATCGGTTAACCAGTTGTAGTACAAATTGGTTAATCGGTTAACCAGTGCGAATTTCAAATTTTTTTAAATGGTTAATCGGTTAACCAATAGTGTTAACCGATTAACATTAAACCAAAATGCCATTTTTGGTTGTTTTCAAGCATGTTTTGATGTCCTCTCAATTTGAATCTTCATGGATCGATATGATGCATTTAGATGGGCTGTTTTGGACGTGTTTCATTGTTCTTGATTGTTTAATCTTGATTCTTCAGCACGTGACGTTCGGTTTCCACTTGAATTCGTATTTTGTGGATGTTGTTCAAGTGATGATCATTTGCTTTGCTTAAGTTTCAAGAATTGTTCGGTTGAGATGCACTTGTGGTGGCTGCTGCCCCACACTTTTTCCTCCCACTTTTCTTTGATGATTGATGGTAATGATTGTAGGAGCTTGCTTCTCCCATTTCATCTCATCCTTGCATCTTTTGTGCTTGCATTTCATGTTTGCATCTTATCTTTCATTTCTCTCTATTTGTGATTGAACTGCTTTGTGTTTTCTTGGTCTTTTGCCATGATCCCTTAGGATTCCTAGTCCCTCCGTTTAGGATGGGAGTAGGAGAGACATTAGGCTTTCAATCCAAGCATGCTAACATTAGGATATATTTTCCCCTTTTTAATCCCAACTTTAGGTCCATTTTACATGACAACGTTAGGGCCGAGTTTCCCTTAGACCTTTTGTGTCTCTTTCTTCTCATCTCAAAACACATTCTAACTTATCTAATAAATACGATGAACATTGTACGCTACGAGCCTTAAGCACATGGGAAATGATGAGTGAGGGGTCTCCTCTCGCTTGTTTAAAGTGTTTAGTGTACGTCCCTTCTGGGGGCGATATGCGACGCATTCGTTCATATGTCATAGTCTTTAGTGCAACGTGAATCACTAATCAAATTAATTCACTTCACTAAAACTCACAAACAAAACTCAAACTTTTTATCCTACGGAATCATTGTTCCAAACTCATTTTCAGAAAAGAATGCGCTACTTTTCCGTTCTACCGCAAATAGGCATCAACCATAACTGCTGGAATGGAGACTTAACATCGTTCATAAAAAAACACTTAACCAATCTATGATCGTGTCAACCCGAACTACGTTTGCCCTGATTTCTCATACCATATGAGGATACGTAGGCACAAGACGACGATGCCTTGGTGAGCAACCTTCCCCACTTTCACCCGTAGTTTTCTGAACTACGTTGACTCTGACTTTTCCATTGCACGAGGGAATACATAGGCATAGAGCAGCGATGCTCTATCGAGTATCTTTTCTTTTCTTTTGTCCCTATGAGCCAGCCTTTGATAGATAAATACACCCTTTGATTAGACGACAAGCATGGATCCCATTGAGTACAACGGATGTGAGGGGGGCTAATACCTTCCCCTTGCGTAACCGACTCCTGAACCCAAGATTTGGTTGCGATGACCTGTCTTTTGCCTTTTTCGTAGGTTTTCTCTGATCGTTTCCTTTCTTTCTCTTTGGGATAAATAACGAACGGTGGTGACTCTTCTGTTTTTTCCGCCGGGTGTTTTTTGCAGTTGCGACACTAGGGTCTTCTACGATGGATTGTGTAGGCCTGAAAGTAGTTGGGATACTTGTTACTGGCGGTAGCGAAACTACCACTCCTGGTGCCAACGTCGAAATGGGTATTTGGCTTACAACAGGTTCTGTTACTCCAATGTAACTTGAAGTTCCCACGCTACTAGCCACTAGATTGGCGAGTTGTTATGTGTCTAGAGGATTTGGTAAAGGGAATTTTTCTTTGGATGTACCATTTCAATGAGAGTTTTACGACTTCACAAACGCATAAAAGTTCAGACATTGAAAACATTATCTCATTTAAAGAAACAAAATATATGGTAATTTGTAACATTTTTCTTTCTAAAGTTAGAATTTCGCATAAAAGGGTCCCCATGGGTGTGCCAATTTGTTTACTGGTGTTTTTTAGTAAATATTAAGCGAGTTTAGTTCACTTAAGAGATTAACTCGAAAAATCTCAAAGAGATATTTTGCAAATAAGAGATGTAGCGAAAAATGTATGTGATTTGGGTTTGAATGTTTGAATAGTGACCAATTGAATGAAAACAATAAACTTTTGATAAAGATAGTGAACAACAAACAAGGTGAATGAAATTTAATGTAAATACTTTGAATACAAAATATTTGCAGAAAGTTTAAAGAATGAACACAGACTCATATTTCTCACAAACTATTTTGCTATGTAACTTGGGTACTTTAGTTTTATAGAGAATCAATGAGAATTTCGCGACCCTGATTACAATTCATAAGTCTGCATTATATACTAATCTTAAATAACCATCGACAACGGCCGTTTTTCATAAGTTTGAAGCATGTCCTACTACGTGGATCTTATCCTCTATAATGCCTCCACACGTCTTCAAAGATAAAACTACTGAAAACCAAGTATCATACTGATAACTGTCTTGAAAATTGCATTGATCCTCTTAACTGCCTCGGTTGAGAGTTTTTTACTTATTTCCATAGAGTTGTCAAGACATCCTTCTATTTGACTCTTAGTCTGAAAACATGTTAAATCCTCATCGTCTATTTATGATGTCGAATGTGACACTTTGTTGAAGGTTAATTTATGTAACCTTTTTCGAGGTTTTGGACATGTTTAGAGGATAGCATGATCCTAATATTGTGGATATTTTTTTGGAGATCCTTCTAAACCATGTTCACTATGTTGAGTTGAACGCTTTTGTTCAACGTGGTTAGTATGTCGAAGCTTTCCGTTGCAACTCTTGACACTTAGCATTTTCCAACATAGTTATTAGCATTCTTTCTGGGCTAACACTTGTCCAGTACATTTTAGATAATTTTCGAAACTATAAAACTAGAGGCCACCAAATTTAGACGCCACCGCCATGCCAAGTAGAAGACATAGGACAAAGATGTATTTTCATCAACTATGGACGTAAGGAAGATTTTAGATCCTCAAACACAAGCGTGAACATCTCCTAAGAAAACACCTAATTCAAGAAAATAATTGAAGAAAGACTTTAACAGTATAAATTATACTATGACACCTGGTTTCAACAAATCATTAGTGAATTTTAAAGTTCCCTATTTGGGACTGTCAAACATACTTTGTTAGAACAAGATTTTTTCTTGACATATTCTCTTTTAGTTTTGATGATAACAAAAGTATTTAAAGAACAGTGGTTTATTTGATGTGTGTTTTATTTATGCAGGTTCGTGTACATAAATAATCAAAATTTATTTTACTTAAGATACACTTGGATTTGCTTCGTTGCTAGCTTCTGGTGGCAGAGTCTGAAGAATAATTGCTAGTGTGGTTTGACGAAGACTCTAAACTGAAGGGCTCAGCATTCAAACAAGTTTCTACACTTAGTAAATGTATATCAGCATCTGGTACCATTCAGAGTTGGTGATAAAGTTATGGACTATCTGTACTATTAAAAGCAAGTTGTATTGTCTTATCATCCTATCAGCTCAAGTCTACAAGATTGCAAGGCTCAAGAAAAGTTGGTATATTATATGGATGTCTTCTCCCAACGAATCTATTAGTACAGAACCTCTTGAAGACTCAAAGGTTAAACGTGTTACACATTAGATTCAGATTCTGATGTGCATCCATCTTCAACGTCTCTTGTACTATGGAGAAAAGGCAAAGATACTTGATCAAGTCACCTTCTCAACGGCTAGTGTCTGGAAAGGATATATATATGGCTGAAGATTCAAGCTTGAATTTTAATAAGGATTCTTCTGTTGAATGATTAGCAAGATCAAGCAATTATTAACTCTATGTAATATGCAGATTTTTTGTTTTAGATTGTAATTGTAAAAGCATTAAGATTTCTTACCCCTATACATATTTAGAAATCATAAGTGCTTTAGGTCTTTGTTATGGTGATCTCCCATACCTCTAATGCTTGCATCATGTACACCGTGTTCTTTACTCTGCCGAGCTTTCAGTAGTTTAGATTAAGTCTTCTGCTATGTGCTTGAGCAAAAATTCTTGTTTCATTGGGATTCAAGCAACAAGTCTTGAGCTAAGATGCTTAAGCCACATAAGTCTCATTGCTTAAGTGCTTGAGTTGTAAAAGTCTTATTCAGCTTGTCTAATTGAGTAAGTGGGAAAGTCTCAGTCTGGATGGCTAGAAGAGCAGGTGGCTCACCCAGAGGATGTGAGCAAAAGGAAGTCTTAGACATGTGCTCTAAGAAAAGATAAGTCTCAACTAGAAGATAGATGAGCAGGCGGCTCAGTTTGATGGTATGAGAAAAGGAAGTCTTAGACATGTGCTCTAAGTAAATGTAAGTCTTAACCAGAAGACAGATGAACAGGCGGCTCAGTCTGATGGTGTGAGCAAAGGTTAAGTCTTAGACATGTGCTCTAAGAAATGGAGGTCTCAAATAGTTGCTCTGACCAGTTGTAAAAGTCTTATGCATAAGCATAAGAGATTATAATCATGAAGTGGTTATAATGAAAAGCTCTTGTGAGAAAAGGGGATTGGACTACTCTCAGTTAGGGGAGAAACCAGTATAAATCTTTTGTGTCTTCTGCTGTTATTTTATTTATTTCTATTATATCTGTTGTCAAAAGAATTAACTCAAAATCTGAACATCAGTTCTGATTCTGAAACTCTGATCAGAAGCTAAATAATAAGAAAACGCGAAATACAATTCAACCTCCCTCTTCTTGTGTAGTTTTCACACCTTTATACTTTAGTTAGAGCAACAACTATTTTTTGTTAGCAAAAAATCTGAAGCACAATGGAGGAATCTGTAGTTTCCTCCCTTATTTTTCAACAAATAAAATATTATACTAAAGTTCTAGTCAATCTTCTTCAATTGTTATATCAATTTAGAAAGTTTTTTTGGAAAGACGTTACTGGATTTTATACAGCCTTACCATCTTCTCATGCTAAACATTATTTTTGTTCTTATTGCAGGCTGTCAATAATTTACCTCTTAACAAAAGATATCCCTTCTAATATTTTTTAACTAGCAAGATAGTAGTTTTGTTTATGTTTGTGTATAATTAACTAATTTCAAGAATATTAAAACATGGTAGCGACTTCTTGATGCAAATTATTTATTTATGTATACTCACTACTATAAAAAACACATATAACAACGGTTGTGAAAGACTTATAATAACAGTTGAACAACCGTTGTTAGGTATGATGTGGTTGTAAGTGAGTTATTTACAATCACAATCTATTTCCTATGATAGTAAACTAGATAGTGCAGTACATACAACCACTGTTGTATTAAAAAATTAATACAACCGTTGTTGTATGTCTTTTAATAAAATAAAATAAATGCAGCAGTAGAATAACAAGAATAACAAAAATAAGAACAAGAACAACAATAACGAGAAGAAGAAGAAGAAGAAGAAGAAGAAGAAGAAGAAGAAGAAGAACAATAACAACACCAAAATAACAACAAGAACAATAATAGCAACAAGAACAACAACGACAACAATAACAAAACAAAACAAAAAACAACAACAACAACAACAACTAACATTGCTAACTTGAATCCATACATTTTCGAGCATAGTTTAATGGAGAAATAAAGTGTTGTAAATGAAAGATGATGTTTGGAGGTAGAAGATGAAGTTTATCTAAGTTGAAAGTTCGTCTAAGTTTTAGTTCACGCGGATCACTAATGGTAGGTTCTTGAGCGTTGATACTTACTAAATAGACAACAAAGATTTGTTTAAGAAAAATGAAAAAACTCAATAAACACACTTATATTTGCCTATAAACAACCGTTGTTGTATATTTTTTAATAAAATATAAAAAAATGTAGCAGTAGAACAACAACAACAACAACAACAAGATTCGAACTTATGATCATGCGCTATATATAGGGCTGGCAATGAACCAAACCAACTCGAACATAGTTCGGAATTCGACTCGACAATTAAATCGTTGAACTAGGTTCATGAACCAAATGAGTTGAGTATGAGCGAAAAATTAAGTTCGTTAACTAAATGAGCTGAACTTGAACTATACATAGTTCGACTCGTTAGGTTCATGAGTCAACTCGATTACATATGAAAAGAATTATACTGTCTTTAAGATTAGGTTTAAATATTTACTTCAAATCTTAGACAAATTTAATCTTCAATTTAGTAGTTTTTGAATTAGACTCTCAAATGTATCTCTTGAAAGTTGTGTAGGTTTTGAATTAGTAGATTTCGAAGATAAAGTTAAATTTCAATATGATAACTTTTATTTTATTTTAATATTTTATTTAAAATATATATATATATTTATTTAAAATGTCAAATATACTAAATATATATATATTATATTTATTTAAGTTCGTGAACCATGCGAGCTGAACCTAATGAGATGAACCTAACGAGTCGAACCGAACTGTTCGTGAACTTATAACGAGTCGAGTTTGAGCTTAAAAAAAAGTTCGTGTCAAACTCGAACTCGAACTCGAATTCGAACAATTCTTAACGAGTCGAGCCGAGCTGAGGTGAGTTCGACTCGACTCGACTCATTTCCAGCCCTAGCTATATACAACAACAATTGTATTAAACAACCGTTGTTGTATGTCTTTTAATAAAATATAAAAAATGCAGTAGTAGAACAACAAAGACAAAGACATTAAGATTTGAACGACCATGCGCCACTTTTTACCACGGTTGAATCTTCCAACAGTGATGAAAAGTGGCTTAAAAATAAATAAAAATTATTGAATAGATTCTAGTATGGTAGATCCTTTAGACATGGTAACATGGGCGTTATTATAAATCCTTTTTGTAATAATGAGTCTAATGTTGATAAACAAATAATTCTATTTTATCTAATTTCCCATTTTAACATTCTAAAGTCTACTCTGGGTCAACTAATAGTTTGTTTTCAATTAATTTGACCAATTATCACTTTAAAAATTTAATCTTGATCAGTTAATGGTTTTGCACAAATATAATATTGATTACCAAATAGTTTTATCTCAGCTAATTCAACTTATTAAAACTGATCACATGATTTTAACTCAACCAACCCAATCTATTAATACTCAAGAATTTCATCACCAGTTAAATAAATGTTGGATCTCAAATAATTCGACATAATAGCAATAGATTAGAGAATTGCCATAACTTACAAATAAGGTTTATCAATATCAATTTCTCTTGAAGTGATTCCCATGATGATTTCATATATGATCACTAACTCAATTGCAAGGAAAAAATTTTCCACAATAAACTTGTAGCTTTAGTATTTGATCGGTGGTGAATGAGTCTACCTCTGATGCAAAATGAGTCTACTAAACCACAAACACTTTGTACAAAATAAAAGCTAATAAGGACACTATTAATAGCTTAAACTTAAACATCAAACAGTTTGAGAAGAAAAATGCATGGTGGTGGGTACTAATAATAAAATCAAGGATACCTGAAACAACAGACTATAGATTGTTTAGACTTGGACATTTCAATAAACTAGTTCAAAGAAACTTCACATTGCTTCATACATCTTAGCGCAGTTTGCCCCACAGTATGAAACTTACGTAGCCGGTAGCAGTAATTTCAACAAACATACAAGTGACTAGACATAACACTTAATTCCAACATTGGAAAACCAAATACCATAAATATATAATGAGTTACACAACAAGAGAACCAAAAACTCTTACTAACAAATAAATTACACCTACTGCTACCATAGCACCTTCTCATGCTGCAAATTCCATCTACCAATAACAGATCAATAATCTATGAAAGCGTCATCTCTAGAAACAAGGTGATATCAAACTCTCAAGATAGACATCTCTTTCAACCCACGAACTATTTATGTTTTGATTACTACGATCCTTAAAAGTCCCATCTCTAGAATTGTAAATAACAAACTTTGGGTAAATACCCACTAGCACCTGATCATCCTCGGAAAAATAAAGTAGCCAAGCTTCAATATTGTATCCACCATCGGTAGGAACTCGGAATAATTTAGTCCAAGATTCTTTATTTCCAAACTCCTTCATAAGCCAAACATCTGTAAAAGTATCACCATGAGATAATATCAACAAGCAATCCTTAGACATCCCTAAGTCTAACATATCTATACCTAACCCTCCAAAATCAGGCAGCAGAAGCTCTTGATAAGATTCCTTCTCAAAATCAAGAGAAAGAATGACCCCTGGAGGATGCCAATCTCTCCATGCTAACCAATTAATAGTTCCACTAACGAAAATACCGCTATCCAAAATGATATTATAAAGCAAGTCCTGCATTTTTCTCCAAGAATTGGTGCCCAAAGTATGAACATTTACTTGATATTTGTGAGCCCAAATATCATTAATAACATAAGTTTCATAGCATGAAACAGCAACAACCTTGTAACTGTCACTAAAATTATCATAGCCAAAGGAAAATTGGAATGATGAGTGATGACCCGCCTCTTCCAATAGGGGCAACTTCGTAAATTTCCTAATGGAAGGATTCCACAAAAGAACCCGACCTCGATCGTGTTTGAAACAGAGGATGCCATGGCAAGAGCCAACTAAGTGAACGATACTAGTTTGATTTATTTCCGGAGGGTACTCTAGCTGCATGGTGGTTGTGGTTCCTTCTTCAAAGAAGGATGATAGAGAGCAAGCCATGGAGAGGAACTCGCTGCGGACGGATAATATGAGGTGATGGCGACTGGTGATTGACATTGACGCGCAAAGTTGCTTCTTGGCAAATTCGGAGTCGGAGATTAGAGATTTCCAGGACTTGCACACGCACCGGAGTTGCATGAGGGTTCTTACTGGAAGCCCAGAGAGAATCTCAACCACTAGATCGAATGGAAGACTGGGAAGTGGCGGTGCATGAAGGGAAGAAGACGGTGATGTTAGGGTTTCGGACGACATTCCTTCTTCGCCGAATATGGCTAATAGCATGTGGCTGGCAAGGGTTAGTAGTCAGCCTTTAACGTGAATCAATTCTTTATAGGTTATAGGATCATAATTTTAATTTTTTATAGGCGATGGACTCTAGTCCCTACTTTTACAATTAACTTTTTAGATTATTATAATAATCAATAGATACATAAATATATTAATTAGTCAATTAATCTAAAATTAATTATCCTTTTTAATTAAGATCAGAGGAAATATTAGGTATATTGATTTTTGTTTTTAACATCATTTATAAAAAATTTGGAGCAATAGTAAAATTTTCATCATAGATAAAAATGGTTGTTTATAAAATTAGGCATAATTATATCATCATCCTTAAAGTTATTTGTTTGTAATAAATTGATCTTTGAATTTGTTTTATAACAACTTAGTCATTTAAGTTATGGGTTGTTATATTTTTTTTTTAAATTTTTTATTATAGTAGCACCAAATTACATACAGTAACATATTAAATACATAAAATAGGATTCTAATTCAACACTTTTGTTAATTTAAATGATCAAATTGTTAAAAAAAATTTAAAAATCAACAAATAAATAACTTAAAGACCTCTGTTGTAATTTTGTCATAAAATTATATTTATCAACAATACGTTTTTTCTTGTTTATAAAAATACTTGTATTAATGATATATTTTTCTCGTTTATAAAAAAAATTTATACTAACAATTTATTTTTTCTATTTTTAAATATATTTGTATTAACAATATAATTTTTCTAGTTTATAAAAATATTTGTGTAAAAGATACAATTTATTCCATTTATAAAAATAACACAATTTATAAAAAAATTTGAACAACAATAATATGTTTTCATATATAAAAATATTTGGATAATAAATAAAATATTATAATAATAATAAATTTATTTATTTATTTAAAACCTATAATTGAGATAGTAAATTGATTTAAAGTACTGAAAGCTTACTTTAAATAAAAATTACTAACCATAAAATATTTACTCAAATTAATTACTAGTTACTTATGTGACATAATTTATTTATTTATTAAAAAATCTTATATATAAGATAATAAATGTATTTAAATTACAATAAATAATAAAGTAATATTTCTTTTTTAATTGAAACAATGATTAGGGGACGAATGTCAGTATCAAACCCCACACCTCATGGATTATGAGGACCATCCTAAAACAGGGATAATTTGGTGGATATTCAACAGGTATGGGATCGCATGTTAACTAGCAACAAGTTTAGGATGAATGATATTTATATGGTAATTTGTAGTAATGCCCCAAAAGTAATGTGGAAGAATATACTTCGAAGTAATGCTGCTCGACCAAGGGCTCTGATTACTATGTGATTTGATGTCACGGAAGATTGGCTACAAAACAACGCCTTTTTTCGATTTGGTATGATCACCGATGATAGATGTAGTCTTTGTTCTAAAGAGAAGGAATCTATTAATCATCTCTTATTCTGCTGTCCTGAAACGGTGTGCATCTGGACCAAAATTCTATATTGGATCCAGATTCCGCATGTCCCGCGATCGTGGGATGAAGAAATGGACTGGGTGTGCAGGAGTACGAGCAGTAAGGGTTGGCGAGCATCCCCCTGAAACTAGCTATAACAGAAACTGTTTATGGTGTATGGAAATATCATAATGACATTTGTTACGGTAATGTCATAGATAAGACAGAAATTGGTGATAATATTATAGATATGATTGTTTATAAGGGATGGTATAACCAGAAACTTAGGCCGCACATTGCTCACTTGATGACTTATTAGTGTTTTTTGTATTTTTCATTTGATCTTTGTGTCTTCTATGAGGGTAGGATCCTCGCGATCACCTTGTACTTGTACTGCTTTTTTTGAATTATTTCAATCTTCCTTTTGATTCAAAAAAAAATGACTAGGGGACGAGGACGGCCGAAAAAAATGGTGTCACTGTTGCCGGTATGTCAAGCGAAGATTCATACACCTAGCAACAAGGAGGACCAAGCTGAATCGAATTCTCACATGAATGAAGCTGATGATACACAAATCGAAAGTCATGAAAAGGAAAGAGATGATGAACGAGGGATTGAGAAAACAACAGAAACCCAACAAATAAAATGGTGGAGATTAGAAAATTATGGGTTGACATTCTAAGCAACAAAGAAACCCAACAAATAAAATGATTATTGAATATGTAGCGCTAAAAATAGTAAATGGAGATATTAAAACTGAGATTGATGAAGAAGACATTGAATCGGAGGTTAAATTTTGGGAGTCTACGTTGATCATGTATGTACTTGGTGGGGAAGTTAATATGCATATCGTGAAACATTTTATGATGAAGACATGGAACTATGTCCAACTTCCAGATATGTATTATCATGAAGAGTGGTATTTTCTACTCAAGTTCAGATTGCATGAGGACATTGAGACTATGATGATGAAGGGACCATATACCATAAGAAATATGCCAATGATCCTTAAAGAGTAGAAACTGGGTTTCAATTTAAAGCAATATTTGTTGAAAACACTACCAATTTGGGTAAAGCTACCACAACTACCGTTACATCTATGGGGGGGCAAAAGATTGAGCAAAATTGGAAGTGCTTTTGGTACCCCTATGATGACTGATGAATGTACTCCTAACAAATTAAAAGTCTCATATGTCAAGATACTAGTGGAAGTGGACATTACTCAAGAGTTAAAAAAAAGAGGTAGTTGTCGCTACTGCGAAAATTGAGGTCGGCAATGACAGAAGAGTCGCCACCGTGCGTTATTTATCCCAAGAGAGGGAAAGGAAACGCTCAGAGAAAACCTAACGGAAAGAGGGATAAGATCGGTCATCGCAACCAAATCTCGGGTTCGGGAGTCAGTTACGCAAGGGGAAGGTATTAGCACCCCTCACGTCCGTCGTACTCGACGGGATCCACGCTTGTTGTCTATCTAAAAGGGTGATTAAAACTATCTAGCTACAGGCTTGAGGACAAAAGAAAAAGAAGTGACTCGGCAAAGCAATGGTGCTTTGTGCCTACGTATCTCATCTGAAATGAGAAGTCAGAGTCAACGTAGTTCGACTAACTACGGGGGGGATTGCTCGCCAAGACATCGCGTCTTGTGCCTACGTATTCTCGTCTGGTACGAGAAATCAGAGCAAAACGTAGTTTAGGCTAACTACGGGTAAAATAGGGTGTTCTCGATCACGCAGGGTGAGAGAAGAGGTGGACGATACTAGCGTACGCATTCTAGCAGTTAGGTGCATTGGTACTCGACCATTAGAGACTTAGGCGTTACCTATTTGCGGTAGAACGTATGTAGTATGTCATTGATTTAAAGGTACAGGTTACCTAAGGGGAAACAGGAAGAGTGCTCGCTAGGATTGTTGCAATCCTATGCCTACGTACTCTCAACAGATATGAGATATCAGAGCAGCCGTAGTTCGAATAACTGCGGAAAACGGTCTCGATCACACGGAAGCGAGAAAAAAGGGAGTCTCGATTGCACGGAGGCAAGAGGGGGGGGGGGGTCTCAATCGCCAGGATGCGAGAGAAAGGAGTTTCGATCGCACGGAGGCGAGGGAAAAGAGGAAGCAGGCCTAACACGCCTAAACGGGAAGGAACTCGGGACACACACGCAAGAACCTAAGGCGTAGGAGCGAATGCGTCGCATATCAACCAAAGGATGCTACACTAAACACTTTAGGCCATTAAGGGGAAACCCTTCAATCACCATTTCCTACGTATCTATTGCTCAGAACTCACAACGCTTGGCAGTTGATTAAAAGACTTGAATTAGAAAGATGTTACCGAACGGAGTGGTTCCGTTGACCCTTGACAATATGTGCAAGCTCCATTCCAATCTTCTCCTCCTTGATGATGTTTTGAATTTGGACCAATGTAACGCTAAACCGTCATAGCTCGACTTATAAGGGAAGTCAAACTTTAAGAGGTCGCGTATTGATTTCCGTGTTATGGACAAGATAGAGAAACAATATTGAGGATCGTTCTCCAATTGAATCGTGTCGCATGGACCAAAAACAGTGGGATCTCGTCTTACAAGACTTCATCAATCACCAAAAGTCAAAATAAAGTCGAAAGATGAAAAGAAATGAGGAGAGAAAGAAGTGGTCTCGGATCCAACATTATTCATCAATAATTTGACTGGTAATGAATTACGGAAATGTCATCATCGACCTAAACAGATAGAAGTGAAATAAAGTCGAAAAATGAGAAAGAAGAGAAAAAGTCGGTCTCGAATCCTTCATTTCTCATCAATAATTTGGCGGAGAATCGAAAGAAACTTCTTCATCGACCAAAACAGAACAGATGAAATGGAACGAAATGCCCAATAACAAATACAAAATGAAATTTAACTTCTAAAAGAAAATAAAATAAAATTCTAAAAGAAATTAATAAAAACTCTAATATAAAGTAATTCTAAAGAGAAGTTAGAGAAGAATATATAAAATTAAAACTAATATACATGTATTTACAAAATTCTATAAAGATATAAAAAATATAAAATATATAATATCAGTATATTTTAAAAATAATAACAAATTTCAAAAACTAAATACGAAATTAAGTATATATATATATATATATATATATATATATATATATATATATATATATATATATATATATATATATATATATATATATATATATATATATATATATATATATATATATATATATATATATATATATATATATATATATATATATATATATATATAGCCTGTTAGGAAAAAAATATATTAACAAATTAATTTTAAAAACGGGGGAGGGTTATATATATATATATATATATATATATATATATATATATATATATATATATATATATATATATATATATATATATATATATATATATATATATATATATATATATATATATATATATATATATATATATATATATATATATATATATATATATATATATATATATATATATATATATATATATATATATATATATATATATATATATATATATATATATATATATATATATATATATATATATATATATATATATATATATATATATATATATATATATATATATATATATATATATATATATATATATATATATATATATATATATATATATATATATATATATATATATATATATATATATATATATATATATATATATATATATATATATATATATATATATATATATATATATATATATATATATATATATATATATATATATATATATATATATATATATATATATATATATATATATATATATATATATATATATATATATATAGCCTGTTAGAAAAAAAATATATTAACAAATTAATTTTAAAAACGGGGGAGGGGGTTAGACAAAAACAACGAGAGTGTGGACATCCAGTTCATACGTTGGGCTAAGCCCAAATCAAAACGAGTGAATGATAGAAACCAAAGCATTCCTCTCCAAGTCCATTTTCGGTCATCTTCCACTCCTCTTTCTGCTTCGTCTCAAAATCAACTCGTCTCCTCATCTTTTCAACCTGTTTCGGCTTTGGTTTACTCCAAATCTCTCTGGATGAATCAAGATTCAATCTTCCATTTTATCTCTGTTGAAGCGTTTGAGGTTTATGAGTTGAGGAATTGATTGAAGAGATGGAAGAAAAATTGGTTTTTGTGGTGAAAGTGGGTTTCGGATTGGTCTTGAAAGTTTGGAGATGGAGAGATTCAATGGTTGAGGGGGTTTTTCTGAGAAAGAAGAACTGGTTTTGGTTTTTATTTTGTGGGACTTTTGAGATGTTGCGGTTGTTGTCGGCGGTTAGACAGAAAATGAAGGGTTACGGTGAAGAGTTGAACGGAAGGGAGTTTGGGGAAATGGCTTCGTGGAGGTTTAATGGTTTGGTTGTTTCATTTTGAATCTCTCTTCCATTTTCGGTTCTGGTTTTGGGTAAGCTCGGTTTGCAAAAGTGATGACGGAAAGTTGGAAGTTTGAGGTTCGTTCTGGGTTTTGTGTTGTTGGTTGTTCTGAATTGGTTTAGTTTGTTTGAAGAATGATGTTTGATTGACAGAGTGGAGAAGATGATGTGGTTTACGAAGAAGAGGGTTTCAGATGAATTTGATGGTTTGATCTGGGTTTTGAGGTGAAAGGGTTTGGGTTTATCGCAGGTTGATGTTTCGAAGGAGGTTGAATCGAAGGTTTGAAACGGATCTGAGTTCAGATGAAGGTGAAGTTCTGGGTTTGAATTTTGTTTCACGATTTGGTTTTTGAAGTTGGTGTTGAGTGATTTTATGGGCTTGGAGGTTTGAATCAATGGGGATTTGTTGTGGTTTTCTGTTAAGGAGGTGAGTTTGGAAGGTTTGAAGGCCTGATATGGTGAATCTGAGAAAATGGATTAAGGAGGTTTTTTCTGGAAATGAAATTTGAACGGTAATGTGAAGAAGGTGATGACTGAAGGTGGTTGAAGAAGGACGGAAATCAATGGTGGCTGGGAATGTGAAAATGTTGAAGGGTTGTTGAAGGTAAGGGATGAAGTAGCGGCGGATGCGTGGGGTTTGAGTTGTCAGAAGTTGAATCATGGTGATGAACCATGGTTGAAGTTGTTGTTGGCCGGAAACTGGGTTGATTAAAACAGGTTTGAGAAGGGTTTGTAGGTGAGTTTGTCTGAATTTCACGGTTGTGTTGTAGTGATGGTGATGATGGTTAAATGAAGAACAGGAAATCTGGGTTTATCTGAGAAGGTTCATGGGATGATGAAGATTGAAGTTGGTTTTTGATGAGGATGAAGCTGGGAAGAAGGGGCTGCGGCTAGGGTTTGAATGAGAGAGACATTGAATAGTAGTGTGGCTTATATACTCGTGACACATGACAGTGTGTTGACTAAATGACTTTGATTAAATGTTGATGATGATTAACGTGCTAGTGGACTGATGATTAATTAATCAAGAAAAACATTGACTTAATGAAAGCTGAAATTAATTAAAGACTAATAAAACAATCCTAACTAATCTACACCACTAATTAATTAAATAGAAATTAACAAAAATGATTAACCTTAATTAACAACCTATTTCTACAAATAAAATAAAAATATTCTATATAAAAATTAATAATTAAACCTATTTCCTATTTCTATCTAAAAAGAAGTAATCTAAACCATTTAAAATTCTAAATTATATTAAAAAATTCTATTTTTAAAAACAATAAAAAGTTAAATTCTATATAAAAAATCTAATAAAATCAAATTAAATTATATAATTAAATTCTGAAACCTAATTTCTAAACAAAAGTTAAAAGAAAAGGGTTATAATAAAAACTGCTCTAAATAATTAAATAAAGCAAAAATAATAAATAAATGCAAAAATGCCATGAAAAATAGGCGAGCACCGAAATGCGCCGATATTATCGACATGGATTGAATTATCAAGAGGAGAGCGACTTTCGCTCGATTTCGACACTGAACTTCTCGGTTGAATTAATTTGAATCGCCTGAAACGCGAGCAAAGCGGCTAAAATCCTGATAAATTCAATCCGACCGATAACACGGACAAAATGCGACCTAAATGATATGCAGATGAAATACGAAGCAAAAGTCAGTCAAAGTCGGAAAACCGGTGGGCAAATTTTAAGGTGCAACAGCTACCCCTATTCAATCGACTTAGACTAGAAGGGATGAAAAGAAGCCGCTTTCAGACATTCATGGTAGAAGGTGATTGAATACAAAAAGAATCCGGAAACACTGTTTCAAACGACAAACCAGCTAACCCTTAAAACATTATATTGCATGTCTTGTATTATTGTGAGTACATAATACAATCATTAAATTATAAAAATGATAATAATTTGACAATATTATGTACCTCATTTTTATAATGGATTGGTCCTATAATAATATAAATAAAATAAAATAAATATTAGTTAAGTTTGATTGGGTTCGGTTTTCAACCGATCCAAAATAATTATTTAAACTCGAATGAAATAATTTTATATTATCTAAATTAAACAACTAAATCAACTTGATATCCGACACAATCCAACCTATTTGTACACACACAAAAAAAACAAATCAATTGATTTTAATTAAACGTTTCAAATTTGTTCACCCTTAATAAAAACAAATATGAGAATCTCAATCCCAATTTCATAACATTTAAACAAATCACTTTGTATTGTGACTTCTTTAAACAAATATTTATTTGGTAAGTTTAGTTGAATGAAGTTATGAAAACGTTTTATATATAATTTTCATAGATGGATATTAATCGCATAAGAAGAATATTTCATATAAATTACTTATTGTTTGAACATTTATTAATTATAATAAAATTTAATTGATTTTTAATTAAATTATGTTCATGTTAATCTCTTATCTTATAAATGATTTTAAGTTACTAATACCCAATTGTACACACATTAAAAATGAATTTTAAAACTTAATAAACCGAAACAACATTTGAGTTGTATTGTAAGGACTATTGATTATTTTAACCAATCGGTTGAAATAGAAAAATTTTAAGGTTTGAATTAAGAGCATGATTAACATAATTTGATTACGAGTTAATTTACTGATATAGATTCCGACTTATCACTGATTATCATAACTTCAATTCTCTAAGCGGAGTTGATCCCTAATCTATTACAATATCAATTGAACAAGCGTAATTGATATTATATGATTTATACTCTTATTTTTTGAATTAAGCAAACCGTTAAAGATTGGACGAATTAAAAAAAAACTACGTTAAACATAATTAAACTTAGGAACATGCATTTATCGAATTAAATCAACATATTCTAAGAAACTTGAATTAAAAATGTAAATAGCACATAATAATATTGAAAGAAATTGAAATTGAATTGAAATAACAATAACGTCAAAGTTTGATGGAAATTGTTATCAACATATCAACATTTGGAAAGTTAGTTATCTATAGGAATCGTAGTTGTCTAATGTTATTTTGTGTAAACTCTTAATAATGAACTTAATGCTGTGAATTTTGTTTAAATAATACAAGGAAAATCGGGTCCTAATAGCAACAAACACGAAAAATATAAAAATCAGCTCAAAATTAATTAATTTATTAAGTCTAAAGTTAAAACGAATTATTCGACTCTTCTGCACTTCGAATTAGCTTCTGACTTCAACACAAAACTTGTAACTTATTCTCTCAGCTTTCAAATACATATTAGAACGCGTCAAACCGCATCTCGTAATTCAAGTTATAATCTGCATAGCGAAAAGGTGATAAATTATCGTTTATTTATAAAATAATTAATCAAATTAAAACAAAAGCATAAATTAATTAAATTTAATAAAGACA